>OZ010786.1:361915499-363115499 GCA_963932465.1 Maratus speciosus | reverse complement strand
TCCCCCCCCCCCCCCCCCTTTCCTGTCCATTTTAATATTTAAAACTTTTACAAAAATGAAAGAAACCCTTTATTAAAAAATGCGTGTTATAATTTATTAGTTTATTTAATTTGAAGGTCTTTAATTTTTTTTTGGTTTTGGTCCTTGAAAGTCCTTAAAAGTACTTGATTTTTATTTAAAGAAATGTGTACGAACCCTGTAAAAAAATCCTCAAGATAAAAGTTGTTCAAAAACTTTTATCCAATTTACACTAGATGAATTCATTAGTTCAAATATTTCTAGTATGTTTCTAACTCTGTTTTTTCCAGAACAACTTTTCCTAGAAAGCTTTATTTTTATTGAAAAGTGATTTTTGTCCTCTCTCTTATTAACAGTGTTTAAATACTGAAATGAACTATACTTTTAAATTGCAATTCTACTTTACTATTCTAAATCTCATCACAAAGTAAATTGCATAGTTTTAATATGCTATGTTTAAAAAATATACTTTTATTATTTCAAAAAATCTTGATAGAATGTAGCTGAAAATTTCACATCACACTTGAGATTCTTTCATGGCACACTGGTTGATATCTCCTGGTATAGACTGTGAAAATATCAGCAGTGTTTGTCTCTTCAAAACTTTGGATGAATAAAATTTCATTGCTTGTAGTACTTAATAATATATATAAACAGGGATCTTTGAATCCTTTAAAGAGTCCTTCCCAAAAGGTTTCATGTCAAAACAGGACTCTTCACAAAACTTTTCACCTTAAAACAGAACCCTCAACAAAAATCATTGTCTTGAAATTAGACATTTCGCAAAACTTTTCCGTCTCCAAACTGAACCTGTCACAAAACAGCTGAAGTTTCCAAAGAACTTATTATCTAACATTTACATGTATAAAGGATTAAATTAAAAATTTATAAACAAGAACCTGAATATAACGATCATTTCAAATTTACAAAATTATGGCTGCATTTTTCACAAAATTAGCGCTGTTCACAATTTTACAAAAACAGGACTTTGTGAGAAAAGTCTGGACAGACCCCTGATAAATTCAGTTATTCTAGTCATCATTAATTCTTTTACTCTAGAAATTCATGCTATAATTAAAAACTACAAATATGAATATATGATTTTTACTTTCTTCTATCTTCAGTCGAAGAAAGTATTGTAATTGAAATTTTTTTTTTACTTCCAATTTTCGACGGATTAGGGATCAGAGACCCCAAAAATCATGTTTATACAAAATGTCTCTGTCCGTTCGTGTGTTGCCATTGTACC
Organism: Maratus speciosus; assembly: GCA_963932465.1. NCBI lineage: Eukaryota > Metazoa > Arthropoda > Arachnida > Araneae > Salticidae > Maratus > Maratus speciosus. Next base: position 363,114,232 of record OZ010786.1, on the reverse strand, counting down.
ATCAAAAAGTGTATAAAGTTATGCATAGAATTGCACCAAATAAAGGTATTTTTGTGTATGTATTTGGCTGTGGCAAGCAGGTCCTCCTTCAATTTAAAGATATTTTGCCGGAAGGGGCGCTGTAATAGTGATGTCTGTGCCATTTTCATTGTTGTACCATTGAAAAGTGTATGAAGTTATGCATAGAACTGAACCAAATTTTTTATGTATGTTTTTGGCCATGGCCAGTAGGTCCTCCCTGAATTTGAAAAAAAATTCTACCGGAAGGGGGCACTGTAATAGCGATGTCTGTGTCATTTTCATTATTGTACCGTCAAAAAGTGTATGAAGTTATGCATAGAATTGACCCAAATTTTTTATGTATGTTTCTGGCTATGGCTAGCAAGTCCTCCTTTAATTTGGAAAAATTCTGCCAGAAGAGGGCGCTGTAATAGTGATCTCTGTGCCATTTTCATTATTGTACCATCAATTAGTGGATCAGAGACCCCAAAAATCATGTTTATACAAAATGAAGTTATGCATAGAATTGAATCAAATCTTTTGTGTATGTATTTGGCTGTGACCAGCAGTTTCTCCTTGAATTTGAAAATATTTTGCCGGAAGGGGGTGCTGTAATAGCGATTTTTGTGTCATTTTCTTTATTTTACCGTCAAAAAGTGTATGAAGTTATGAATAGAATTGAACCAAATTTTTTGTGTATGTGTTTGGCTATGGCCAGCAGGTCCTCCTTGAATTTGGATATATTCTGCCGAAACAAGTGCTGTAATAGTGATTCTCGTATAATTTTCTCAGTTTTTCGTATTTCTGTTGTCCATTGGTGGCTCGTGAAGCGACGGGAACTCGCGTTCTTCTAAAGCGGCTATTTGCAAAAAGCTAATGTACAACAGAATAACAAAAAACTATTGATTTTAATATATATCATGATCAAGATTAACTCGTTTTTACTCTGATTAATTGACTGTAGCAGAAATTTAAGATGAAAATCAAAATTGGTATAGTATTGAACTAATAATATTGCAGTATTAACATGTGTAACTACTTTTTGAAATATTAAGATGTATGAGATAGAAGAAAGTTTTGGGATTGGCACATTCAACTAGTTTGATTCTGTATTCAGATCTTTTATTTGTACTCTTTTAATTTGTGTTTCACGTATATACATTTTCTCTTCTTTAAAGTGTTGAGAAGCCTTCTGTGCCGAATACAGGTTCCTTACAGAGGCCAAAGTGTCCACCACCTCCAACACCTCCTGGTAATAGAATTATTCATAAATTATTTTGTTGTTTTATAACTACAAATCATTTATATAATCATAGCTTTCCCATTTTCATGACTGTATAATGAGAAATATGTATTGAAACCTATAATCATGGGGGAAGGAGGAGGGTATGGCCCCTCCCCAGATTTTGAAATAATTTAAATAAATTTTCTTTGAAATTGTTGTAAAAAAGGGAATTTTTTTTTTTTTTGCCGCGAGATTTGTCCTTAAATCCCTCATGCAACTCATGCGTTAAAATTTGTTTAAACTGTGGGTTAAGATGGTAAGAGCCTCTCTGATAAAAAGCAGACATATAAGTTCAATATTTTTTAATTCTTTAAAAATTGTCTTGCATGGGGAAGGGTTTCTAGCAAAAACTCTTAATTTGGTGTGTTTCATGTTTATGTTCTCCCTTTTAAGAAATTCGGCTTTAACCCATTTGGGACCAGGATCTTTTACACAAATTTTTTCAGCCGTCATCATTTTTTTTTTTTTAACAATTAACTTTACTTTATGAATCATGAAAATCACTTGATTAAATAAGGCAAATATTACTTTTATTTTTTACTGGTATTAAAACCAAGTGCTGCATGCATCTTTTTGATGCACATATGCACCCATGGTCCCGAAAGAGATAAAGTTTTGGAAAGGGATTGTTATTTTGACAGTCAGGGTTGAACTATTTATGCTGTAAACATGGATTATTGCACTTTTCTCATTCTTCTTATACATCAGATATTATGAAATATTATGTTACTCAAATACCATAGTAATAATGTAATAACAGGCAGGCTTCTAGCAGTAGTAGCCCTTAAAATGGTATAAAGAGTTTAGAAGGAATTTCTCATAATCATCTCTCCTTTTGCTAATGTGGAGATGCTTAAAAAAATTCTGACAATGCTTTTTTTTCCCCTTGTTTATCGTTTTATGATAAAATTTTGTTGTAATTTTCCCCCATTACCTACATGCAAACTAGAAGAATAAAACTATCTTTTAAATAAACTTTAAATTAAGTTTATACTTTGATTTTTGTTTTGCCCAACTGAAGATGTTATAAAATGCAACATCTCTAGTAGTAAATAATCTCAATTTTATTATTTATTTATCTTCCTCAATCTTAAATTAATATTTATTCATTTTAAACTCAACTTCAAATCTAGAAAATTCTCTTCAAAATATTTAAGTTTCCTCTTAATAAAGTTATTCTAAATTTTATTTATTTTCCTCAATCAAACTTAAATTCTATCTTTCAATCATTCATTAAAATATATTAAACTAAACAATTACAATAATATGTGTAAACAAAGTTTTACGTTCGTGTTTACTTTTCCGAAAAGATCGCGATTCTACATTCTTTATAAGTTTAATACAACGAAAATAAAAATAATTTATTTTTTAATATTGCATGCTCAATCTATAGTCAATAGATAGAGTATATTTTTCTGATTAATTTGATATAAGTTGCAGAAAAATCCGGCAACAAATATTGGAGATATTTAATTTAACGTTTTCTGCATTTTCCTATTTTTAAATATTGGCGCGATGCTTTCTGTCCGCCATTGATAAAAGGATGCTTTTCTGCGCCATTTTTTTCGTACAATTCGGTGACATCGCGAGACACCCACGCGGATAGTTCATTGAACTCATGCGTTCCCGGATGGACGCGCGGTACTTGAATGCATCGGATTGGCTATTTTCAAAATCTTACACATTCTTTCAGGCTGAGATCTGTTTTGAGTCTGTCATTTAGGGATTAAGGAGACAGACGTTGGTGTGTGAGCTCGGCACAGCTTCGGCTGTGTCCGGGCAGAATGAGTTTTAGATGCAGGTGGAACAACTAGTTTTTTAAAACGCTGCTGCATGGAATTTGAAGAAGATACCAGTGCCATATTATGTGATTAGTTTAGATCATTGAAAATCAAGACCCTGAGCCTTTATTGACAAAATAAGATATCCAGAAGTGTCATCCTACAACGCCGGTATTCAACAATCATTTTATCATTGAAGATAGAGCTTTACATTCAACTTACGAGTGGTGAAATATAATAACAGCGCAATACTACATTAAAAAAATTAAAAAATCTTACTCCTCGATTAATGAAATTGATTTAAGAAGAATAATGTGCCTCTACTCTAGTGATCAACAAAGTTTCTAAAAAGGGGTGCGGAGTGATCTTACTTAAATCCTCCAACATCCAACTTCTGGAATAGCTAAAAAAATCTCTGTGTGCCGCTATCTACAATTCTGTGTGCTGCTAACTCCCATCATCCAGCGTTCTTTATTTGAACATTCTCATTCCGCAGGAACTGTTTAGAACTCAATATTAAAATCTATAATCTTTACATTTCAATATAGGACAGTGGAGAACCTTCAACCATATAAACAATCATCACGTATAATTTAAGATTGATTCCATATCACTAAATGATTCTTCTCATCGTCAATTTAATAGAAAGAATTAATATGTTTATTTTGTACTGGTAAATTAAATAATTAACAAAAAATTTTAGATACAGCTTGGCCAAGCACTTAAATTTTGAATATATATTTTAAAGTCTGCATTAATATGAAATAAAAGTAATTGTCTGAAAATTATAAGTATTACTTTCTCTACACATCATACGGGTGAGTCTTTTTACTTTATTTTACAGATGTTATTACAACTTAATGAATTCTTAAAAAGTAGATAGATGGCTTTGATTCTATTTTCATTTTAATGCAATGTCTAACCACTCTATGTTCCGGTCGGTATGCGTCTTTGGATAGAGGGATTTTATGCCTTTAAGATGTTAATTTAACTTTATTAATTCAATAATTTTAATTTCTTAAATATTACCAACTTAAAAAGTTTATTTCATTAACTTTAAATCCCTTTTTCCAAATTCGCATATCAGAAGAAAATGAAAAAAACCTTATATAAGTTATATGTATGGTGTATTGTCACAGTTAGTAAATAAAATAATAAAATGAATAAAAGAGCCAATTCTTTGTTCATTTTCGTTTAAAGAATGTCTATTATCATGCATAGGAATACCTTTTTTAACTTTTTACTTTTGTATGACGTCTTATCTTTTTAATAGTTGTTGCAAATGAAAATGCAGAAAACCTAAGCAATGGTCAAACTTCCGAAAATTTACCTCAGAACTATGACTCAAATATTAGTCAATGCCAAACACCTGTACCTCCTCCCAGGAAAGTAAGTCTCTGTATAAATTAAAATTTATATTAAAATCAATTTCCAAGTTATGCTTTCTTTTTTATATATTATTTACTTTTTTTTTTTCTATTATTTACTTTTTTTTTTTCTTGCATAGAAAAATGTGCATTATTTTTATCATGTAAAGTATATATTTAAAAAAGGTTAGATGTTGTTACAGTATGTTATGTAAATTTTTCATACCGCTGTAAGATTGTATTTTTTTGTATGCACACTACTTGTTTCATTTGTTGATTGCTGAATATATTTATAATGTTATATTTTGTTTTTGTTTCATTGGCTTGCATTTAATTTTTGTAAGGCTTCATACTTTTTCCTTAAGTTGCCAAAACAAAACTATTTGCAGTTCATACAACTTTTTAAGTGTCAACTTCTAATGTAACATCTTTCTCTAAGGTGAATGGATCCCTTCAAAATTCATATCTGCACTTCCATCGCATCAAATTCACTCATGCGATGATCGCACTGATGCATTGCATCAAATTCACTGATCATATCCAGCAAGTCAAACTACTGCATAAGTCTTTTTTTGAGGAGAATTTTGTGGAAGTATTTATTTCCAAAAGCCCACCAGTTGCTGCCTTATGCTTTTAATCGTCAACCATAGATGGCCATTTTACATGAATGAAATTTCAAAGTGTTAATTTTTTATTTTCGATGGTATTTGTAATGTACTCATTTGAATGGGACACCCTGTATAAGTCCGGTTTACATATTACTATAAGTATATTATGCTTTTGTCTTTTCTTTTATTGTGGTTTAAGTGACAAATATTGATTGAACAAATTTGTTTTTCAGAGACACGATACCCTAAAACCACGTCGTTGTCGAGCTTTATATGATTGTGATGCTGATCGTGAAGATGAGCTTTCATTTAAAGAGGGTGAAGTTATTATTATAATAAATGAAGAAACTGATGATGATGAGTGGATGGAAGGTGTGATTGAGGGGCAACCAGATCGGCGTGGAGTGTTTCCTTCTAGCTTTGTGCATGTATTAAAAGACTGATGCAATTTGCTGATATTCAAATTATCTTTTACAAATTTGAAGGCCTTGGTACTATACAAAGGTTTTTACCTTTCTTGGCCATGAATAACTCTGGTGATGCTGTTTCATGACAGATGTGAGTTGGTTAATACTGAGACCATAAATATGCAGCATGATTGTTGTGTTATGAACTTGGTCATAAAATTGCTTTCATATTAACAATTTTCTATGCAAAAAAAGATTGTTAAAGTTTCTTATGCTTCTTCAAAACAAATTATCAGTCCTGTCACGTCTTCTTGTTGTTTTCGATGTATGTGTACTAATTAAGCTTACTGCACTTTCATCATATTATCTATTTGTTTTCTTTTACTTGGATTTTTTTTTTTTTTTTTTTTATGCAGTAATGTTCATCTTAAATGCAATAGTCTGGTTTATCAGTTGAAAAAAATTAGCCCTAAAGCTAAATACAATAAGTAAATTTATATTTTTTAGTTTAATGTTCAATTCATAAAAATGCAAAAGATTTTTTTTTTTTTTTTCAATTTATAAAATATTCTAAAGTTTCCTTCCTAGAATTCAAAATTGATAAATTTGACATGGTGGTTTTAATTTGCATAATATAATTAATTCTATAATAGAAAATCTGAACTAAGTTGTTTTGTAAATAAATATTTATGAAATGCGGTATAATCCCAATTAATTTATGGGTCCTTAAAAAGGATTCTTGGTGGGCTTTTGAAAAGAATTAAATTGGAATTATCATTAAGTCAAATTTAATATGAAAGAGAAAGCCATAAAGTATTCATAAATGGCTTAATGAGAAGTAATTGTGCAATTAGGATTATACTGTACTTAAAAATGCAAATGCTTATGTCAGCACTTAAGTTATTTCATATCTAATTTAATCATTCATTTGCATTCGAAAGCTGCTTGCATTTGTTTATTGTACTTAATGGAGATTTTTGAATTAACTGTGTTAGACTACAATATGTTATTTTAGTTTTTCGGTTTTTTACCTTTTTCTCATCTGAGTATATTGCTGTAGGACTGCGAGTAAAGATCTTAATGTTAGAAGCTTTTCTATTTTTTTTTCCTTTCACTGAATGAATATTTTTGCTGTAGTTCAGCTATATGAGAATTTTATAGTATTTTTAGTGATATGTTGCAATACACTTTAATCAAGTTATAAAGCAAAATATTGGGAGTTTTTGCCTTTAGGAAAATTATGGTATATAACTTTTCACAACTTATTTATTCAATGTTTTTTTTTTTTTTTTTTTTTTTTTTTTAAGTTGTAACAGTTTATTGAATTATTACCATTTTTCACTCTTGTGCAGTATTTTAATGAGAAATCAATAAGTGATTTGTGTTCATTTAAATCTCTAAATGAAATGCATATAAAAATATTTTCTTCTATTTTGATAAAATTATACACTTACACATATGTATAATTTCATGTTAAACTGTATATAATGTAACTAAATGGTCATTAATTTGAAACTGAATGTGCCTAGAAAGTTTTATAATAAAATCCGAGCTGCAAAAACTCCCAATGCATGTGCTCTCCTACTTACAATGAGATTTGAGACCAATAAATCCACCGTAAATTGAAAATATAACTAGAAAAAGTAGTTAAAATTTTAAGCGTTTTCTGTACAGGTATATAATTAGATTAATAACAATATTATAATATATTTTAACAGTAGGCTTGAAATCCTATGTACAAATTAATGAAGTTTATTTTAGTTGCTCAATAAGGATAGATCAAGGGCTATAATCATCAATTTCCTCTTCTGATTCATCATTACAATTGCCTTTTTTATATCTACTGTAGAATGGCTATTTATTTTTTCTTCTCTGCATAAATTTAGTTAATTTTCAATTGCAGATTTGTTCAGCAACTTTTGAGAAGCATTCGTAATTACAATCTATTTTTCCTATTTCTGCCACTGTTTTTTCCGTTTTTGCTGTCTGACTTTCTGGAAAATCATAACTCAAATAATTCTAAGTAGGTGAGCTATTTGCTTCTGTAATGTCACTGTTGAAGCTGCACAATTTTTAAAGTTCTTCCAACACATCTGTGTTAATATATGAAACAAGAAAATGCTATTCTTCCATCACAGCTTGTCTGGCTGTTCACCTATTGAATCATGACTGAGAGGTCAAAATCCTTTGTATAATCTTCATATGGTTAGTCTTCCGCTATGTTTGGCTGCCCTTCGCACAAAGTGGTATTGTTTCTTGTTTCCATACTGTATACTAATGAGATTTTTCAGAGCTTTGTAAAAACTATGAAAGACATAAGCAAGAACTGAACTGTGTTTGCTTATATGAAATAAATCAATTGTCTGAAACAAATTTAATGAAACACAATGCAATTGCAATAATCCAGGAAATCTATATTGCATGTAAATTTTGGGTATTCTTTGTTAATATTTATTTGTGTATTTTATTGTGCATGCATTTATTCTTTAAATGTAATTTCATGTAAATTTTTATATATCAGTTTAGATACTGAACTAAAAATTAGTTTTTGATATCATGTAAGTAAAATATGTTAAAATTCTTTTTTTTTTTTTTTATCCCTATGTTGCTGAAAAAGAAGATATTGGATGTCTGTACTAGTACTTGATCAATTAACAGTAATTTTTGTTTCCAGACTTCCTCTTTATCTGCCCTGCCGAAGAAAAAAAAAAAAAACATTCAACCAATGGTTTTCTTCATTTTTTAAGCTGAATAAAGAAAACTCTGTATAATACATTCATTTAAACTGTGCCATTAACTCATGATTTTGTTCTAAATATAAAAAGTTGAGTTTTGCTAGTTGTCAAGACCACTGGTAGTTCATCATATAATGGTAATTAATCAAACACTGGTACAGTCATCTTATTATTTTTAAGGGGGGAGGGGAATCCAATGATTGTGCAGTTGAAAGATTTTGATTAAGTAGTTTGTTATATTTATATGTGATGAATTAATTGAGAAAGAAAATATGTAACTACTTGTGCATCCCTCCCTACGCTTCCACTTTCATATATATCATTTAATTATGAATTTTTAATAAACACATTAGTTTTTATAATTAATTGTGGAAGAATAATTACTAGTATAGTAATTATCTATCAAGAATTGTTTTAACTCAGTTAATGAGTTAATTTGAAAAGTAATATAAACACAGTTGTGAATGGTGATCTGATGATTACATTTATCGAGACCTGTACTTTTATATGTTAAAATAATATCTCAATTATTTCATTGTTTTAAAAGAACATTAAAAATATTCAACCAGTTTATAAGATATTAGGTTATGGAACTTCAATCTAATGCCTGTGTTATAAAATGTGGAATATTTGCGACAAAATAGATTGAATTAGTGTCATTCTTGGGTGATTCTGTATCATAATGTATCGAGCGATATATTTTAAGAGAAGTGGAAATAAAAATGCGCTATTTCTGTAGAAAATGGATTGTTGCATCTGTATTGTTTTACTAATATATTTCTTTCAGTTCTGCCTGGAAAAGATCTGTTAAGTTTTATGTTGCTTCCCATATTGATTTTATGTTGATTTCTCTATTTTTCAATTGATAATTCATAGTATTATTCAAAGTGTGTCATTTAAATATTTAAGAATTTTTATGTATGATATCATGAATCATTATTGCATCATTTTTATATCCAAACTAGTCATTGTGTAAAAAATGGTTAAAACCAGTTTTGTTCTTTTGTGTAGTTTATGTTTATTTTATTAATGAATAGATATTTCATTAATCTTTTAAGTGTTTTTTTCTTTCAAATTTTATTTATTTTATTCAATTTGCTTTGCATCATATCTTACATGGTTCTATCTAAAATAGAGCAGTTTTTTATTATTTTTAATAATAAGAAACTTTAATTGGGGAAAGAAGAAATTATTAAACCTTTCATTGTTAAAAAGTATTGAAAATTATTAAAACTCTTTCATACGATTATGACAAATCCACAAACCTTATTATATTTAACAATATGTCTGTGTTTATTTCTAAAATATATTTATTCCTTATTATTTTTATGCTATAATGTTTCTGAAGAGAAATATCATTGATTATTTTAATTTGTCTGTTTGTTTATATAGTATGAATCTGTGCATTAAACAGAAATATTTTAGGATTATATTCTAATGGTTTTTATTAGGGAAATAATTGTATATTCTTTACCTTCAGATTTTTATTTATTTTATTTTTGTTAAATCGTAAGTTTTGAATGTCTATAAAAAATTTTAAAGGTACATTCATATTTTTATTATGTGTGATGTGAAAATATTATAAAACTCAAAATTTCATTCCTTTCAGAAACCTCAATCCTCCTCCCTTCATTCATATTTATATTTTGAATGCTTTCTTAATCAGTTGAGAGCATCAAGTTTTAAATTTCATAAGAATCCGTAATTTTTGAAGTCTGTAGATCTAAAGAGGTTGGAGAATACAGTTGGTGCTTTGAGTGCAGATGCTAAATTATAAAATTAAGCAAAGAATTGTGAAAATGTGTAATGTTTTATATAAGCAACATTGTGTGTATGAGAATTTGTACTTCTTATGAACTAACTAATATATATTTCATTGTTGAGAAATAAGTAAGTTTGATACAGTGATTGAATTAGCCCAGATAAAATATTGATGTTAGTCTGATTTTAATGGGTTTTTTTTTTTTTTCTAAATATTTAATGGGAAAATACTATTGAATGGTGAATTAATAGCATATTACACCACGCCATTTGATTCAATCTCATTGCACATATCCTGTTTTGGTAAATTAATAAGTTATATATATTATTTGTTTTGCTGTGTATTTTGTTCAAAGTTTTCTTTTAGATTTAATTAAATGACGAAAATTGCTTAAAATATATTTGCCACCAAAGAACTAAAGCTATTGTCTCTGTTTTATATTTTAAAAAGTACCAAGTGCCCTCTAATGTTTGCAATTGTTATGTTGTGAGTAAGGCAGATCATGTTAATGCATCTTCTTTAACTTACATTTAAGATTTTAGCAACTGCATTTCCTTGAGTTATAAAATAATCATTATTTGCCTTTTTTATTATTTACTGAGCAGATAACAAAGCAAATATGTTTAAAACAAATGATTATTTTACTTGTTGTCATTTTAAATTTTATTCATTACAATTGCTTGCATCAATTTAAAATGGTTTATGGCTTTTGTACTGGTGTTATAAATATGCATTTATCTCTTACAGATATATTTAAAAATAGCCAAAATAAGTAAAAACACAAATTCAGTACTTTTCTGCTAAAGCCCAACCATGCATTTTTGGCACTATATGCCCAAGAAAGAAACCATTTTATTTCCCAAACTTTTTTGTTTTATTCTTTTTCAGTTTTTTCAAAATTTTTGTTGGTACACACCACTTTATTTTTAAATAATTGGCCCATGCCAAGTGATACAGTTTTAACAGATCTTCTGCTTATATTTTCAGCATGTGTTTAGCACACTTTAACAGGGCTGCCACAGACGACTATTTTTATATTCTGTTCACATCACTATTTTTAAAAAATGCATTTTATAGTATATTTCCCATGCAAATGTTGTCAAAGCGTATGTAAAAAAATTTTGTTTTGAAAAAGTGGTGTGAAATAGAATTAAAAAATAGTCGCCTGTGGCAGCCGTGCTTTAGTTAGTAACTTTATTTTATTTTGTTTTTTAATCTTTCACATATGATATCATAAAAAAAAATGTGTTCTTTGAATTGTTGCTGTGCAATTAAAATAAATAACTGAAATCCTTTTTTATCTATATCGGAAGGGAAAAAAATATAGGCCTTTTTTAAAAATATTTACTATGAACTAATTGTAATGCCTGCTTGCAAGAAAGAAACAGAGAGGATAACATATAATTAAAGATATTCTTTTATGTTTCTCTCGCTTATTTGGCAACATTCTTTTCTTTTTAAATGATTCCAGAATATTTTATTCTAATTTAGTTCTATGTTTTATGTTTACACTGTACAAAAATATAAGCAAAGATCTATATATCAAACAAAAAGTTCTTGAATAATGATGTAAATGTATTGAAAAGAAATTTCCTGAGTTCTGTGCCATTCTCATTGTACAGTACATGTTTATTCTCTCACATGGCTTTGGATGTTCACTGCTGCTTATAATATAAATAAATATACAGATTCAGGAGACAAAATAAATAAACCTGACCACCAGGAATAAAAAGTACAAAACATTTAAAATTGTCATTCAGTTAAAAAGTTTTAGAACAATTATTTAGGAATTAAATTGTAAGTAATATTTTTATTTTCATAATCCTAAGTTACTGTGCACTATGTATTTATTTTTCTTTCTGTATTTATTCATTATAGACATTATTCTGCAAATATTAACTTGATTAGTTAATGGATTTATTAGTTTTAACCTTCTCTTGGTTATATATTCATACCAGAGAATTTAACATTTACCCTGATTTTATTTTAATTGCAAGTTTATTAATTTAAGCTAAATTTCAAATAAAGATGTTGTTCTTTATTTCTTAAATTTCTATCACTTATGCTCTGGATTATTTTAAAGTATAATTGTAGTAATAAAAATAGATACCCACAAAAATACATTTTAGAAAGATTCTATTAACATTCATTTTCACTCTCTTTTTAAAATCTGAAAAATAAGTGTGTACCTTACACTGATGTCGCGGTTAAATTATTTAATTTTAAAAAGGATTTGCATAAATTTGATGAGAGAGATCTAATTATCTCTATGTAACCTAAAATTAAGAGTTTTACTCATTCAAATTCAGTTATTTAGGAATATTATTCCATTTTTCATTTATTATTGCAGTTTTTCTGTGGCATGTGTGGTTTTAGTATTTTGGGAAGAGAGAAACTGATAATTTACCTTCATTTCAAATTGTTTTTTGTTTTATTTTTTTATGTCAGCACAAATGTATGCTAATCATTTATTATGCCATGCAATTAAAAATTTATGTTGGGAAAAGAATTTTTTTTTTTTTTTTTTTTTTTACTCATGGTCATATTTTAATGCTAAGATGGATGGTATCAGATATTAATGATTTTAAAGCTATAGCATCTATTGGAGGTAGCTGCTTGGATCTGCCAACTGTATTAAGTATAATAGTGATGCTGCTGTGTGTGAAATTTACTTCTGTTCTGAAAATATATATTAATTTTTGGCGTTAACCCTTTGCTATTGTCAAGCATCGTGACTTTTTAATCTCTATTCAATTTTGTTGTATTGATTGCTATTTAAATTGATAACAATCCCGACTATGCAACAACTGTCTGGCAGCTGTAGTTGAGTAGGAGTTTTTTAATACAAAAAAATTAAATTTGTAGTGCACTTTTAAGAAACTTTTTTATATTTTCTCTTATAGATGAAAGTTCCTCGTTCCCATTACCTTTCTTTATATTAATCTTCAATTTTTTTAACACTTTTGTATCATAAAATAAAATACCATATCCAAACTATCCCATTCTCTTTTTCCACGTCTACAGTTTATAACCTAAAGCATAAACTTAGTGATATAGTTTGTTAAAATTTATTAATGACTTTATTTTTTATATTTCAAATTGTAATGACTGACCTTCAAAGTTTAAGAGGCTGATACTATGAGTATTTGTTATTTGGAGCTGTTCTAGAATAATTATTTTGACACAAAATATATTATATTTATACTGAATAAAATTTCAAAATCAAATCCTTCACAAGCATTTTCTGTCTTTTTCACTGCCCTCCTTCTTCATATTATCTAAGTTTTGTTGCTCAAAAAATATCAGTTGTGCAATATAATTTGTTTGTAACATAAATGAATATTTTCTTTCAATGATTTTTAAGATTTTTTTATTATCATTTTATCCAGCTCTTCTTAGCATTTTATGTTGCAAAAGTACCTTAAACAGTGTCTTCCCTGCACCTTCCTTTAATTTTAATGAATCATGTACATTATGAAATAACTCATTTAAGCACTTGTTGTGTAAGGGATGATGCACTATCAATAAATACACAAAAAGCTTTATCAATAGTTATTTCTTTATATAGAAAATAATAACTATGATAGGACACCATTACTAGATAATTAACACATTATTACGCTAAAAATTATGCCAAGCCGTCAAATTTAACCCTGAAAAAATACTGGACTTCACAGGACTGGGCGCTACAAAAATATGCCACAGTATTCCAGCCTTTCAAATTTATCCAATACTTCAGTAGCTGAATTCAAGTTTATCCAGTTAGAGTATAGAATGAAATATGAAAATGCATCATTATTTCAGTTATAAAGGTTAAATGAAGTTTTTATAGACCCTATTAGCTGAAGTGTCAACTGATGAGAAATCACTTAAAGAGAAATATTAAGAATGAATAAGAAGAAAATTTTAGTAATCATCAATTGTATTCTGAGGATAAATTTGATTTAGCATTGAATTGGATATTTATAAAGGAAATGTTTAGATAAGCATTGATTTTTAGCCCGCCCCAATAAAATTTCTAAAAAAAGTATTTTTTCTGAGATGTTTTGGTTGTTTTAATAAAATTTAGGATTTATATTTGCTACCTTTCTGATTTTTGTTTGAAATTGTTTAAATTTGTTATGCATAATCAGAAACAAGGTTTATTTAGTAAATGTTAATGTATTTCAATATATATATATTGATATAATGCATTGAACACCAACTTAATTTTTAGATGCATTATCATGTAAAGTATAAAATACAATACAGAAATCTCCTGATTTACGCATTACGCGACTTACGTAAATTCACAGTTACGTAAAAAATCTCGAAAATTGCATTTGTGAATATACTAGTGCATTTTATATGCAGTTGCATACTTTTGATATTTATTTGATAAATAAAATATATAAATTAAACCACAACCGTAATATAGTTTTATGTTTCGTCTAGTTGCAGAACTGGCTGGCCATCTCCAAAAAATAAAATTTTGGGGGAAATTGATTTTTTTGCTACACTTAGCCAAAATAAGATTGGAAAAAAACTCTTTAGTTTTAAAATCATTAGGACAATATATTTGACCAGTTTTGGCATGGTTTATTGTTTCCAAATGGTAGAAATGTTTACTAAGAACTTAAAAAAGTGAAAAAACACATTTTCCAATTTTGAGGAGTTGGGCAGTTTTACAACTAGACACCACATATATTAGATTAGGGATGGCCAACTGTGGCACGCTGGATACCACTAAAATTTTATAGCAATCATTGCCTTAAATAATCATCGAATCTTTGTGATTAAAGAAGTCGGCTATTTCTTTTAAAAAATAGTGGTATCAGGCGTGCCACAGTTGGCCACACCCGTATTAGATAGAATTATTTTTTTATTGGTATGTAGTACAATCAAATCTATAACAAAACAACTTAATCTTTATTGTTAGTTATTCATAGTAGTCATCAAATTCGTAATAAATACAGTTTGTGCTTATGAGGGATTATTTAATTTTGTGAGTGTTATTCATTTGTCTTGCCAACGGAAATTCATGGAGAATAGGTTAAATTAGTCTTCTTTAATTATTTCTTGTTTTTATAGAAGTTTGCTGAAGATTCAAAATTGTTTGTTGTTTTTATAATTTTTCATACTTTTATAGTTTATATATGAGTAAATACAGTAATACTGTTGCATGATGCTTTATTTTTAAAATAACATGGTGTAAATAATATATACATGTATATATACATACATATATATATAATAAATAGTGCAGTTTCTTACGTAAGCCGAGGGATGCCTGTATATGTAAAAATTATGATAGTGCTATGAGTGCTTCATATTAAAAAGGAGGGGGGGGGGGTCAAATTGATGTAATTATAATACATTAAAATTTGTTAAGTAAACCTATGTTTTTGATCTTGCATAACACATTTAAACTATACTGAAACAAAAATCAACTAGAGAGGCAGTAAATACAAATTTTAAATTACGTTAAAACTGTCAAAACATCTTTGAAAAAAATTGACCTGGTGGATGGAGGAGGATCAGCATTTATTCACCCTTTTCCTTTCCTGATTAGCAGAAAGGAGTGGTAACCACCAAAGCGCACACCATGCCTTTCAGGCCTGGTGTGGGCTTTGGTGTGACAGAAAGTAAGTTGCTTCCTCTTGGGTTAAAAACTTGTATCAGCAGGTAGTCATGTCATGTATATAACACACATTCTACATGATATGCGTTTTTTAAACTGATGAAGACAGAATTTTGTAATACAAAATGCATGTTAATTATCTTCTATTTAATGGTGTCTTATCAATGTTTTTATGACTTATAATGAACTCATTTTTATTAGATATGATAGTACATTAACTTTCTTTGTTCGTTGTTTTCCTTCCCCATCAGTTACCTTTAGTTGGATTCTTTGTCATTTTAAGTCAGTGTGACTTTTGTGTTCAAATAAAAACAGTGAATATAAACATTTACTCTTGTTAAATTATAAGTAAAGTTTAGATAACTTTTAATACATGTATACAACTTAAATGTTGTATGCATGTATATCATGAGCAATGTATTAAAAGATTTCCCTAGTTATGCTACTACGCATATGCTATGTACCTGAATTCTTAGGATATTTTCTAAGGACCAAAAAATCTCTACCCGTTAAATAATTTTTTAAAAATTAACATTTTTACATTTTAAATTTTGCATATTGTTAGTATATAGCACCAGAAAAAGGAATTCCTCCTTTTCACACATTATTAAGCTTTCTGTGTAATGCTTTGTTTTTTCTTTTCATCACAGTTCAATGTTATAACTTTAATAAAAAAAAGAAAACAATAAGATTCTTATCTTAGTAATTTAGGTTTTTTTTTTTTCCTTCTTCTTCCTTCTTTCTTTTTCCTTTCTCATACTGTCATGAGTTAAATGTTTCTATTTTATTTTAGTGAGTATAATAGGGAAAAAAAAGGTATATTTCAAATATTTTTCAGGAAAACTAATGTGCGTACATAAGGTCTCTTTCTTTTTAAAACTATTTATGAAATATAGCATTTTCAGTATTAAATTTAAAGAAACAAAATTAAACAGGAAAACACTGCATAAATTTGATTTATTGCATCTATTGGCACAGTTAGGATATTTTATTTTTTCATTATTATTATTATTAAAAATGTTTTGGAACAGTTTTATTTAAAATCTTTAGGTTAATACAATTAAAATAAATTTTCCTTTTTTTTTTCTTACACTGCTGTTTAATGCGATAAAACTCAGAAAAATCATTTATGTTTTCAATATAACCAAAAAGTAGATCTACAAAATATATAAAAGTACCTGTACAAAATATTAAATCTATTCAATTATTGTTAATATTCTGACTTATTTATGTGCCTCTTCTAAAAGTAAGAAAGTATCTTAGATATCTGATTTGAAATGCTATGATTTTATGGGCTTATATTTACATAACAAGGATTAAAATTTTAGGAAAACATATGTATAGCTGCATAATAAACCAATACTTTTAGTTTATATTGCAATTAAAATCTAATTAAAAAATAAAATAAGAAATTATTGTATTTAAATGGTCTGGCAGTTTGATCGGAATGATGGCATCTTGTTGACATTATAGAATTAAGCATTTAAAGATGTAATCATGTCAGATAAATAGTATAAAGGTAAATAACGTCAGCATTAAATTGATATTAGAATAAACCGAAGACCACTGTGAACTGTAGTTTATGCCATAAAATTTAATAGCTTTTTATCCAGAGTCTTTGGATATTTTTCTTTTTCTGTGTAAATTGCTACATTCATATTATGTATGTGACAAAAAAAAAAAAAATAAATAAATAAATAGTAAATAAAAAAAGAAAGAAAACTTGTAAAAACATGCAAATCGTACTTGATAAAGCTCAGAAGTCCTTAAACTGTAAAGGCTGAAGCAGGGCTTTACTGTCCTGTTTCAGCTCTTCCAGGAGTAGCATATGTAGAGGTTCAGAATTCCCCCCCCCCCTTTTTTTTTCCATTGGATTCCTTTGTCAATCAAAACATCGTCACAGATCCTCTACATGAACATACATACATAATTAAATATGAATAAATTTGAAACAATAGAATACGTACTTTATTTTTGCTCATTTCTGAATTCTTATAGATACCAACTTTGTAGATTATTTATTTCAAATGAACATTTCTGATCTGCTAGGTATAAAAAATAAAATAAGCTGCTTTTTTTTAAAAAAAAACTTTTTTTTTTTTTTCAAACATTCCTTTTTTTAGCCTATTTGATTCTAAGAAATATATTTGTTTTATCTATGCATGTGGTGTGAATTGTCATAGAGCATGCTAAATAAAATTTTCTTAATTAAAATAAAAAAATAAAATAAAATAAAATAAACATAAAAAAATGTGTTTCATTTTTTTTTTTTTTTTTCAATATCTTTGGACTCCCATGGACCCCAGTTTTACAACCCATGCTTTAGTCCAAAGAATGTTGCTTAGTTCCTTTGAAATGCATTGCTTTTACTATATTCTTATATTTTATGACGTTTTGTACTTTATCAAGTATTATAAATCTGGTATCATGAAGTAATTTAACTAATATAAATTGCAACAGACGTTTAGATAATTATTTTTCTCTAATAAAATGTTGAAATTTGTTACAAGGCTTTAGCATATCACATTGCTTAAGGTTCTATTGTAATCAACAACTGTTTTTGGAAAAATATTTATTTTTACTTAAATTTTTGTTTAAAATGTTTATTTTTCTTTCTTTTCTATATTTCTTTTCTTTTTTTATTTTCAATAAAATGCCCAATAGATGTAATCAATGAATACTTATGCTCATAGATTATTAAGATTATAATATTGATGGTATTGGTGCTTTAGAAATTATATGAAACATAGAATTATATCGTTTAAGCACATTATTCATACAAGGTTGCTGCAAATGGTGCTTAAAATTGTTTTGAAATGGTGCATATGTAATATTCTTTTCATTGTTGAATATAAAGATAATTTATGTGTAAAGTATGTTCTGTAATTTTCTTATATATTGCTCACGGAATGTTATTGTGTTCTGAACATTGTCACATTTATTTCCTTGTGAATTTTGTTGTTTACTGTTTTTTAAATGATTGTGTTTAGAACAAAAAAATTCAGTATTAATTTGTATGTGCATGTGGACATATATACATTTTCAATATTTAGTTGTGGAGATATTGAAAAATCCTATTACAAATGTCAATTTAGAAAAAGCAATAAATATTTACATCATTGCTTAGAATGGGTGTCCATATATTAAAAATTTGAAAATTCCTGCTTATCAATGCGTATTGATATGAATTTTGGTATTTATTAACAGTATATAATAGATTTTTAAATGTACTTGTTGCCAATTATGTCATATATTATAATTATTGTCAGCATGAAACTGGCAAGACCTGGTTTTTCCTTCTTCTTTTTTTCTTTCTTTTTTTTTTAATTATTAACATTTATTTATTAACATTAGTATTTAGAATAGTTTTGTTGTGACAAGTATTCTCATAAGTATTAAATATTTTTTTGCTTATTGCATATACTTTGAAAGGGAGCAGGAGAGTTAATCAATATATTATCATATGTGATCAATTTAACAAAAATAACTGTATTATATATATATATAGATAGATAGTAATCTAGAATAGCTCAACCTGTTAAAGTAAAATTATGATTAGGCAAAACTGGCCTTTGCTCCAAAGATCAGTTTGATATTTGACTTTTTGAAGTGAGAGAAATAATTTTCCTATAGTTACTTCTGAACTTTAAAATTATCAACTCTTTTGCAATTTCCTTTCTTTTTAATTTTAAATACTATCTTAACTTTTCTTATATTAATAACATTGGGTATGGCATTTGTTAAACACTATTATAACCTCCTGTATAAGAAATCAAAGCTTTCTGGATTAGTTCCTTTCTCTAAGATTACAAAATTAGTTATAAATAATAATAATAATAGCTTTAAAATTACCCCCCCCCCTTACTCCCCTCTTTATTTTTAAAAATATATATATACTAGGAAAAAATCTATTATATGTTATAAATCTCTATGATGAAAGTTTTCTTCCTATTAAATACTGTTAGTAAATTTTTTGTTTTTATCTAGCTCAATTGAATTGCATTACATGAGTGCCTTTAATTTTCTCTAAAAGGACACCCATTACTGTTTTATCAGTGATAAAAATTAAAGTGATATTCTTTGCAGTATGTACACAATTTAATTAAAAAAGAAAAAAAAGAGTCATGTCACATCGGTTTGTTTGTTTTTTTAACTCTCTTAGGCACTTAAACATTTAGCTTGGTGTGTTATGTGTGTTATTTTATGTTTTTGTTTTTATTGATAGTTTCTATCAACACAATTTGAATATGTAAATATTGTAATTGTATGCTATATGTGTTTAAGAGATTAAAAGCAAAATTACATATATGCATTACAAAGTTTTGTACATTTTCCACAATTTGTATAATTGGATCATAATGTTGTAAAAGCCACTTGTAGATATCTAAATACTAGTCTTGGTAGGGGCACATTTTGTTGTCTCCTTTGAATGCCTACATTACTCATTCCATCATTGTATATTGTAAATAGTTAATTTGTATCTAAAAAATGTTTTTCTAAGTTTACAGCATATTATTCACATCAGTGTTTTTCAATCTTCAAATTTTCCTAATTGATTTAGCCTTTCTCCCTATTTTCACAATCTGATGTTTAGAATATTCAAAGCAAATTTATAAAAAAAAAAAAAAAAAAAAAAAAAAAATCAGAAAATGCTTCAGCAGTACCTCATCCTTTTTTAACATCTGTGATTGATTCTTAATATATCAATCTGGAAATGGAAATAAAAAACCTTAATATGCAGCATGTATGAAAAAAAACTATGTAAAAAAAAAAAAAGCATAAATAATCAGAATATTTAGTATACAGTTGTTTTAAGGTTTCATAAGTCTTTTCTTTGATGCACAATGAAGAGGGTGAATGAGAAACAGCTACAATACACATGGTTTCTAGAGCCTATTCTGCCCTCTGTATTAAACATAATTGTTGTCATTGCTGTTGTATCTCAGTATTTTTTACACACTTTATTTAACTTGACTTGATTCATTTATGTACAGTTGGGTTTTTCTGAAAACAATACATATCTAATAGATTAATATTAATTAAATTATGATTAAATGTTGAGAACCCAATTTAGAAATCTTGAATTGATAGTTTAAATAATGCTTTTTTCTTTGTTTTTTGTTGTCAATCTTAAAAGAAAGCTGATCAAAAATTAAATATTTTCTAAATGTATTACCGTGGGACTCGATTATAAATATTTGTTTGTTACAACATGTTACATTTGCAATAATTTAAAAAAAAATCTTGCCATATCTAAAAAAGAAACAACAAAAGTTGAATTTTTTTATTAAATTCACTAGCTCTCATTTTATATCAAGCATAAATAAAAGCGGGGAATTCTCCATAATGGGAACCCACATGGAATTCATGTATTGTTACAGACACGTTTTGAAACATGATATTAGACAGGATTTTTAAGATAAGCATTGAATGAATGAGTTTTTTAAAAAGCGATTTTTACTTTTATATTTATTTCAATTGAATGAACAAACTCACTTATGAAACCTAGAAAGAGCTGTACGCTGAATTATCCAGGTTGCTTCTTTCCTGTGCATTAGTAAGTTTTTCCAATTGTAGCACACATGATTTTGTATTTCTTATGTAGACTTTTATTCAAATTGTAAAAATGTTATTTTAATGCACAATATTAATATTTTAATCATTGTTATTTAATAAATTATTAATATAAAATCTGTTTTATCATATTCTTAAAAATAAAAAAATCCAGTTTTCTTTAGAGGGGGGGTGGGAAAAAGGAGAGAAGACTTTACATAGAAAAGTCTTAATTTTAAAGTTAGACTGAATATTACATTACAAATAAATTTTTAAGATCTAGATTTTTAGAATTTTTTTTTTTTCTTTTGGAGTGTTTTCAGAATTTTGCTGAATTTTCTTTATATAAAAATGCCAACAAGGATTTTCAAAAGTCAATAATTGTATGTTAGATAAGCATTCAGAGAATAACTATATTTTAATGCTCTTTATTAAGCGTTAAAATGCATTAATTTAATGAGTCTTTTTCAAAATTGATTTTTATGTTATTGTATTGTTTTAAATTGTTAGAAAAGATGGTTGAAAAACACTGCAGTCTGTAATTTTCAGTTATTAATTTCTGTAGTTACTTAAATATTTTGGAACAAATGTTGATCAAGTGACACTATGAGAAATTGTAATCTGTAATATTTTATTATTTTTAGTAAGATTTCCTTTGATATGTTATTCTATCTATAAAAACAAATTATATGTTTCAGTAAATAGAAATGTTTTATAATACACAAAAATTTAGAAATTGTCTACCAATAAATAGCTTATATTTTCTGCGTTGTTGTTTCTTTCAATTGTTCTCAATATAATGATTAATGAAGAATGCTCTAATCCAAGAATAATCCAAGGGATTTAATTTATAGCCCACGAAAACAATTGTTGAGGGAGAGCAAATTATTCAAGATATACGAGTATTTCATGCATATCGAAAAGTTTTATTTTTGTGTTTGTCAATTAAGAATAATAACCAGCCAGAGAACATTTTGTAGATTATATTCGCACTCCAACTATATACATTATTTACACTATTTACAAAGAAATATTTTTGTTAATATGTTTTAAAAACATTGTTTGTTCCTCTAGGAACCCAAACTAATACTTCTATAAATCATGAAATTAATTTCCTTCCATTTCAGAAGACCAATAAAAACCTATAGCTTCCTGCTACGATCGAATTTACCTCATTAAAAAAAAAAAAAAAATTAAAGAACAGATATTCAGTATCACTTCTCTAGTAGATCACGTGACCCTTGGTGCCTTCAGTCTAGCTAAAAAAAAGTAGTGATGGTCAATTCTCGAAAATTTATCAATAAAAAAAAATCATCATCGTAAAAAATACAATTGATACAGTGATTGATTACTTTCGAGAATCTACAATCGATTATTAAAATCATTGTTTTTACATATTTATAAGGCAGATTTTATTAAATATATGGTAACTGAAAACAGATTGAATTAAAAAACAACAAACCAAAAGGAGGCTATAATGGAACCACAAGAGTGGAAAAGTCATGTGACGGCAGAACCTGGTTGAAAAAATGTGAGTAGATATGAAGCCGTAAGGGAGGTTTCAGTATCAAAAATTTTAATTTTTTGGCAATTAGCACCAAAATACCCAAAGAAATAAGAATCAAAAGCACCCCTAATAGCAAAGACATGAACTAAAAGGATGGTAAATGGGATCATTATTTTTTGTTGATTTTTCTACGTCATTTGAGATGAGATCTATAATTTCCTCATTATTAGAAAACCTTCTACTGGAATACGTTAAACGAAACCCTGCAGTAAGCAAAGTGGGGGGAGAGGGGCAAGGAAAGTGCATAATATGAATAAGTGGTCACAGGACTTTCCAACGATATATCACATGAGGGGTGTCGGCTGAGGAGATACATAAAATGAAATAGTAGTCACAGAGCTTTTCAATGATGTATCACATGAGGGGTGTCGGCAAAAAATAGATAAGAGCACCCCCCCTCCCCCCCCAGGATTACAACTATCCTGCCTCCTGGAATACACTCTGTCCGTCCCTCTCTTTGAAATTTTCATATATTATAAATTATTTATCGGAGGGCTCCGTAAAAAAATCCAATCTAAAATGTTAATAAACTGTTACTAGTTGAGTTAAAATGTTAATAAACTAGTGGGAAAAAAATATCTGTTATGATTAAAATTTGAGTTGCCATCAGTAGAGAAAAGTATTTAAAATTAGAAAAAAATTTATATTTCGAAAACTAATTTGAATTTAAAAATTCTAATACCAGTCTTGAGATCTGCGGAGCAATACGGATTTTTGGTGTTAATTTCATCGCAAAATATTCCATATTTTAGGAGAAATCGCCGTGAAACATAATCAGTCGTTTCATAAATTTGTTTCATTTCAGTCGTTTCATAATAAGGTTAGTTGGTGCAACTGGGACATGATTTTACAATGTGACTCTGGAGCTTCTGACAATTCAGCTTCAAAAAGCTAATGTTCATTTCAATTAAAGTCTGAACTTCTGTAAATGTGTTCAGTTAGGTTCCCTCTATCAGACAGAAATGCTCAAAATTACATTTTGATATTTAAAAATATAAAAATATGCATATTTCATCTTTCTTTCCTCATGGGTCCAGTTGCTCCCAAAAATGGGGTAACTGGACCAGGGGGGTCTATGTTCCACACGCGTTTATATTTTTTCATATCGAATATCAGGTCCTGTTTGAAAAAGTGTAAACAACTTAAAAAAATTTAAACCAGGCAGATCATGTAAATTATATGTCAATAAACAGCGTTGTAAGGGAAACCTTTGCTGTCAGTGTGCCTAAAAAAAGCACTAAAAGTGAAAATATTAGATTTATTTATACCAAAAATATTAAACTTAAGTAAGTACTTATGTACTTTAGTATAGATAATAAGTATATAAAAGTCACATGGGTATTTTAAGGAAAAAATAGCAAGGTAAATCTCTGAACAAAAGGCTACGTAAGAGATCTTTATCCAGCGGTCGCATTATATAGGGAAAGTTTTATTGTTCCTTAAAGAAAGGTGCGATGAAGATATTATTTTCAAAATAGTGGTAGGGACGATAAAAGATTCCCTATAGCATAGCTGCCAACTTTTACGCTTTACTCTTACCACTAAAATATTATAGTAAATGTTGTCTTATTTAATAGTCGAAATTTTATGATTAAACAAAACGAAAATCTCTATTAAATTTTAGTGGTAATAAGAAAGCGTAAAAATTGGCAGCTATGCCTATAGAATGCGACCCCTGTGTATAGTACAATTTCAAGATCTGGCTTTTAGGGGCAAGGTACTTGCATTCGTAAAATGTTGAAATAATTTAATGACACCAATATTTACAAGAGAATCTATCTGAAAACATGTAAAAGTATATTTTCGCGTATTTAATAAAGGTTAAATTTTAATTATAAAATTCAGGTGCCAATGTGGCAATTAGGAATTAAAATTAAGTGATGCCATAACGGCATCACCGCCTCTCAAGGGGTCAAGAAATTTGGTTTGATACCACTCAATATGCTTTTTTTTTAATTTCATTACGTTATTTTAATAAGGTATTCTATCATTTTCTTTATTGTGAGCAAAAACCAATGGAGAAATTTACTTCCCGTAGTAAGAGAAACACCAAAAAAATTATTTATAACTATTGAGGTAACTGGATGCAGCATGGCCCAGTTACCCCATTCTTGAAACATTTATGGGGTAACTGGGACACTGGGCTTACATTTAAAACATGAAGTAAATATGTATAGATACCTAATAATATTAATGTAGTTATATGTCTAATCTTTTTAAAAAAAGATTGTTTAATAAAAGTACTTACAGTATTTTAATAAAAATCCGAGGAAGTTCATCCATATTGACGTTGTTTTTAAAAAAAGAAACGTAAATTTTTGACAACCTATCACAGCAAAGTGAGAGTTATGATTGAGTTGATACACGTTGTTTTAGGAAGTAGAGATAAAGGGGCATTGCTCACAAAAGCTAAAACTTAAAAAACACCATCAGTTTTTTTATAAAATAGCCTATGGCCCAGTTACCCCAACAAACCTTATCCATTTCATAAATTCGTTTCATTAGGATTTTATACATATAGGGTAGATATAAAATTTTCGAAGAGGAAGGGTCCGGTGAATTTGAGGGGCATGAGAGTGGATCCATGCGGAGTTTAATTTCAAAAATTTTACCGAACCCTTCCTGTGGCATATAATCGAAATACCCTTTGACCACTCTTTTATATTATGAACTTTTCTTCCCCCCGAAATTGAATTTTGGGGGCAAACAAATTTTTAAAACCGTAGCAATTTCTATAATATTTTAGATACGGATATTTTTTATGGAGTCTTCCGGTAAATATTATTTATTAAACATAAAAATTTTGACAGTGGGGCTGCGTGAATTCTGAGACGAAAGTGTGGACCCATGGGGGAGTCAGGGGAGCAATTTTCAAATTTTTTTTGAACCCGTCATGTGATATATCATCAGAAAGCTCTCTGATAATTCTTTCATATTATGAGACTTTCGTCCCCCTCCCCAATTTTGCCCCTTCTGTGGAGGGGTAATTTCAAACTTTTTTTATTTTCATCATTTTAGATAGGATTTTTTTATGGAGCCATCCAGTAAATATTATTTATAATATAGGAAATTTCAAAAGGTGGGGTTGTATTCCTGTGGGTAAGGTAGTTGCCCCCTGGGGGGGGGGGGGTGCCTTTCCTAGCTTTTACCAACGCTCTTCATGTGATATGTCATTGGAAAGTCTTGTGAACACATATTCACATTAAGCACCTACCATGCCCCTTTCCCCACTTTGCCATCAGGGCATTTTTCTAAATTTTGCTGACAGCCCTCATGTTACATATTGTTGGAAAGCCTGTAACCACTTATTCATGATATGCACCTCCCCCCCCCCCCACACACACACACTTTGCCTCCAAGAGAACACTTTTCTAAATTTAGCCAACACCCCTTTTGTGACATATCGTTGAAAAGGTCTGTGACTACTTATTGATGTTATGCACCTCCGGTGGCCGCCTCCCCTTTATTTTGCACCCACTTTACTAAATTTAGACAAGAGCCCTCATGTGACATATCGTTGGAAAGATCTGTGACTACTTATTGATGTTATGCACCTCCGGTGTCCACTTCCCCCACTTTGTTCTAAATTTAGCTGAGACCCCTCATGTGGCATATTGTTGGAAAGGCCTGTGACCACTTACCCATGTTATGCACCTCCTGCGAATCTTCCCCTCCCCAACTTTGCCTCCGTGGGGGCATTTTTATAAATTTAGCCGAGACCTTTCATGTGACATATCGACATTTATATAAATTTAGCCGAGAGCATTCATATAACATATCGTTGGAAAGGTCTGTGACTACAATTGATGTTATTCATCTCTGGTGTCCACTCCCCCCTTACTTTGCCTTCACGGGGGCACTTTACTAAATTTAGACAAAACGCCTCATGTGACATATCGTTGGAAAGGTCTGTGACTACTTATTGATGTTATGCACCTCCCCCGACTTTAGCCCCACGGGGGCACTTTTCTAAATTTAGCCGAGACCCCTCATGTGACATATCGTTGGAAAGGTCTGTGACTACTTATTGATGTTATGCACCTCCCCCGACTTTAGCCCCACGGGGGCACTTTTCTAAATTTAGCCGAGACCCCTCATGCGACATATTGTTGGAAAGGCCTGTGACCACTTACTCCTGTTATGTACCTCCCGCGCACCTTCCTCCCAACTTTGCCCCCATGGTGGGCATTTTTATAAATTTAGACGAGATCTTTCATGTGACATATCGTTAGAAAGGCCTGTGACCACTTGTACATGTTATAAACATCCGATGTCTTTGCCCCTACGGGGGCACTTTTCTAAATTTACCCGAGACCCCTCATGTAACATATTGTCGGAAAGGCCTGTGACCATTTACTCACGTTATGCTCCTCTCCCCCCCTACTTTGCCCCCACGGTGAGGGCATTTTTATAAATTCAGAGCGAGACCTCTCGTGTGACATATGGTTGGAAAGGCCTAAAGCCCTGTGAGGACTTATTCATATTATGCAGCTGCTGTGCTCCTCCCCTCGCTTTGACCCCTCCCCCCCAGGGATCCGGTCCGAAGCTCGTTCGGTTCGAGATTATTTTTTAGGTATCTTTCATTACAAAAAGCTACCTATTGCAGCCGTTCGGAGGAAAACGATTTCGAAAAATTTTGGTATATTTTCACCGATCATGACCCCTAGACCCTGAAACCACCATCCGTTCAAAACTGATATATATATACATATATATCCATATATATTATATATATATATATATCTGATCTTTGTCATACTGTAACTCTCGTATTTATGAACCGATTTAGATAAAATTTCGTGTGTACATAGTACATACCAATGTCTCGACCGAGTTCGTTGGCCAGCTTCCTCCGCGATCTTGTTTCAAAATGGCGGCCATTTAAAAAAATTTTTTTAATTTAAAATGAGCCACAAAAAAATTAGACATTTTGAAAAAGCTTTTTTTCTTATGTGTTTGGGCTTGATACAAAGATTCTGGAGCATTTTTAGTTTCGTCTATATCTTAAGAAATGGCTGAGTTATAGCACTTTGAATTTCTAGCATGACTGACACTTTGAAACGATCTGATTTTTGTCACGCGATAAAACACGTATTTATGAACCGATTTGGATATGACAAGGAATGTGCATAGTACATAGCAATGTCTCAACCGAGTTCGTTGGCCAGCCTCATCCGCTTCTTGTTTCAAAATGGCGACCATTAAAATTTTTTTTAAATTTAAAATTTTAAATGAGGCACAAAAAATTAGACATTGAAAAATATTTTTTTCTTATGTGTTTGGGCTTGATACAAAGATTCTGGAGCATTTTTAGTTTCGTCTATGTCTTAAAAAATGGCTGAGTTATAGCACTTTGAATTTCTAGCATGGCTGACATTTTGAAACGATCTGATTTTTGTCACGCGATAATACACGTATTTATGAACCAATTTGGATGTGACAAGGAATGTGCATAGTACATAGCAATGTCTCGACCGAGTTCGTTGGCCAGCTTCATCCGCCATCTTGTTTCAAAATGGCGGCCATTTAAATTTTTTAAAAAAATTTAAAATGAAGTACAAAAAAATTATAAATCGAAAAAGATTTTTTTCTTATGTGTTTGAGCTTGATACGAAGATTCCGGAGCATTTTTTGTTTCGTCTATATCTTAAAAAACGGTTGAGTTATAGCACTTTGAAATTCTAGTGTGGCTGACATTTTGAAACGATCTGATTTTTGTCACGCGATAACACGCGTATTTATGAACGGATTTGGATATAACTTGGTGTGTACATAGTACATACCAATGTCTCGACCGAGTACGTTGGCCAACATCATGCGCCATCTTGTTTCAAAATGGCGGTCATTAATTTTTTTTAATTTAAAATTAAAATTAGGTACAAAAAAATTAGAAATTGAAAAAGATTTTTTTTCTTATGTGTTTGATCTTGATACAAAGATTTCGGCGCATTTTTCGTTTCGTCTATATCTTAAAAAATGGCTGAGTTATAGCACTTTGAAT
This sequence comes from Maratus speciosus, assembly GCA_963932465.1. Taxonomy (NCBI): domain Eukaryota; kingdom Metazoa; phylum Arthropoda; class Arachnida; order Araneae; family Salticidae; genus Maratus; species Maratus speciosus. Next base: position 363,085,546 of record OZ010786.1, on the reverse strand, counting down.
TTCCAGCATGGCTGACATTTTGAAACGATCTGATTTTTGTCACGCGATAACACGCGTATTTATGAACCGATTAGGATGTGACAAGGCATGTGCATAGCACAGAGTATGGAGATCTATTAAAATCTCCTTACTCTGTGGTGCATAGTACATAGCAATCTCTCGGCCGAGTTCGTTTGCTAACTTCATCCGCCATCTTGTTTCAAAATGGCGGCCATTTAAAAATTTAAAATGAGGTACAAAAAAATTAGAAATAGAAAAAGATTTTTTTCTTATGTGTTTCAGCTTGTTACAAAGATTCCGGATCATTTTTTTGTTTTGCCTTTATCTAAAAATAAACGGTCAAGTGCGAGCATTACTCGCGCACAGAGGGTTCCGTAGAATAAATATATGAATTTGTAATTGTATTATTAAAAAAAAAGTTGCTAAAAGAATACTAAGGCTTTTTTAAAAACTATATAACGTAGGGTTGGGTATAACTGTATATATTAGAAAGGTGTAATCGGGTGTGCCATGAAAGTTCAAAGAGATATATGGAACAATATGAAATATAGCTATTCATATAACTCTTTTTTTAATATTATCCTAATCTATTTATGATGAACTGAATTCGGTACTGACAATAAAGGCAGTGCATAGTTAAACTTCATTTGGCATTTCATGAAACTAAATTCAGCGTAGTAATAACCTTTATTTCTACAGTGTATCTAAAACAAAACCTTTGTTCAAAGTTTAAATTTGGCATTGTGCTAAGCGCGCTTCGAATTGAGGTCTCAAAGTTGCAACGCTGCCTTGGTCAGTGCCGCGTTTTTCCAGATAGGTGTTTAATTAACTTTTAAAGTCACTCGAGGCGTATTGAGAGATACAATCAATGCAAACTATCGCGAATCTCACAGTATTTATGCGATTCATTCTAATTAAATATTTCGAGGGCGATGCCCTTAAAAAACGGACACCTAATTTTAATTCCAAAACAGACAAATGGCACCAAGAATATTTAATTAAAATTTTCCTTTTATCATGTACGTGAAAATAAGCAAGTTCGCATTTTCTAATAAATTCGTTTATAAATTCTGGTGTCAGTTCATTATTTCATAAGTTTATAAATAGAATTACTCCGTGCCGGAAAGGATTAAGTTGGTCACAGGACTCTTAAAGCTTCAAAATTTAAGAAATTTTAATTTTTTTAGATGTTAAACTGCTATCTTTTCTGAATATTTTGATATAATTGTTTCCTTGAAATTCCCATTAGAACAGAAGTTTTGGCTTTTAGAATTATACCCGCTCAATAGCTGAAGCGGCGTTTCCGAAACTTTAAAGTCATTATTTTCCAAATGGCGGTTTTGGGTATAACGCGCAGGATACCTCAAAAACTTCTGAATATTTTTTTCATGAAATTTTCAAAACATATATTCCATGTTATTCTGTATAAACTGAACCTAAAATTTCCTTTTTATTATTCAAAAAAATATTTTTTTAGGTGATTTTACTGTTGAAATTTTCAAAATTTTGTAGTAGCTAAATGCAGCATTGCATTAAAAATATAAAAATGCTTTAAATACAAATTTATTTAAGTTCAGGGAAATTATTACAATCTGAAGTATAAGTAAGCACCAAAATTTTCATTCTAGTTGCAATATTTATTTTGTAATCCTGCGCGTAAACTGTTATGCCAATTTTTTGTTCGACAAATGTCTAACAGTTTCGAGCCCCCTATAAATACTAATTCTGTGTCTTGCAATTTTTTAAATACATGAAACGAAAGAACATACTTATATCTTTCATTCCAATTAAAATTGTGTTTTAAAATCATATACATTTTAAGACATAAATGTTGAAAATGGTCTTTTTTTCATTTTTTCCACTTTTTAGAGTCCCGAGACCCCTTAAATTAGTATGTTTTTAACAAATTGACGTTTATTGCTTTTATACTGTTACTGGACATTACATTACACATATATATCATTAAAAGTCGTTAACTAGGCATAGAGTACGCCGCCCTGTCCTTGTGTATGTCCAAACTGACCGTACCTTTAAGGGTTAATATCTCAGCTAATTACCGATGATTTTTTTCGAAAATCATTATCAACAATGCTTTTATTCTTCTGCAACGATAGGTATATTCAGCGATGCTCAACAATTTTTCTGAATGTCCGTAAATCGAAATTTGTGTATAACAGAAAAATGCTAATTACTCAAAAACTATGTGGCCTAGGGTAATCGCTATAATTTTCCGGCAAGGTTTATATTAACGTCTACTACTTCTAATTTTTTCATAATTTTAGTTTCAGTAGATTCGGAATTAGATGGGGGGGGGGGACATATTTTTGCGCTACATTTTCAGCAATATCTTTGAAATATAATACCTAAAATTAAAAGGAATGTATTTTTGAGTTCAGCGTTACAAAAGCTTTCACTGGATACCCCACATGATATACAAAGAAAAGATTTTTTTTTTTTTTTAAGTAGCATAATTAGCCCCTCTACTTTTTTACTAAATATATTTATGAATGTTTATTAATCTGAAAATATGTGGGTCAATGGTCTTTATTACTTCCCCGAATTTGAACTTTCCCCGCTCCATAGTTTACGATTAAAATGGCTGTGACAGACAGACAGACGGACAGACACAGGAGTGATCTTATAATGGTTCCGTTTTTACTTTTTAAGTGCGGAACCCTAAAAAGGCCGAGATATAGCAGTTTGAGTTTCGAATGTGTGTGACATTTTGAAAAATCTGATTTTTTGCCTGCAACAGCACTTGTATATATCAACCGATTTAGATATGAGTGAGCATGTGCACAGGAATTACTAAGGTATCGACCAAGTTCATTGGTGAGCTTTGTTGCACCCGTTATGTTGTTTTAAAATGGCGGGCTATCACCGATAATTCGGGTTAATATAATTATTAATATAATTCGGGATATCACCGAATTTGGCGACAAAATATAAATCACTTTAATAAAACCAGCTTTGATAACGCTGACTAATTTCGCGAAATTCTGATTATATTCAATATTGACAAAAATTAGTATTTAATCTTCATAATCGGGTTCCACTAATTTGAGCTCCGTGTGTTTGAATAATATAAGCTGGCTTTTAAAAAATAAGGATATGAAAGCTACCTCTTCCTCACGGCACTGGCCGGAAGGACTTTTTTACAAGATTTTGTAGTGCGTGTACACCGCGCCTGCTATACGGTGTCTTATATAGCGGGGAGCCAGTTCGAGACTTCATATTACAAGATTACGTATAAATTAGAGGCCCCAATTAAAGGAAGGGCCCGCTAGCGGGCGAAGCCACTTTGTCCTTATTAACGCCGACTCATTCCAGTTCACCCGCAGACCTTTCTTGATAAATGTATGACGTATAAAAGCAATTGGGAAACTGGAGTCCAAGAGAAAAATTTTATACAATTGAAAAATATCAAGATGTCCATATAATCGATAAAACATCTCGTTATGCGAGTAATGGTGATTCGTGAACACTACTCACTGTGTGCCTAAATAATTTAAATTTGGAAAAAAATCACCGTTTAATCCGAAAAACTGAACATATGCAAACAGAACAATATAGCAAGAAGTCGTTTTCCCAAATGGAGTTGTCAGCATCTTGATGGCACAATGAATCGCACCATCTGTTGCTCTCTTTTTATATGATGAGCTGAAATTCCGCTTTACAGTTCCCCTTGACCCATTAGCAGTCGTGGATGTAAGAAAGTAAACACATTTGTCAAATAATTCACAAATAGCAAGTAAGTAAATTTACATTTTTTTAATTCTTCTATTTTATGCAGGGCCGAAACAAGGGGGGGGGGGGGGGCATGTGCCTCGGGAGCCAGAACGAAGGGGCGCCAAATGAAGGATTATAGCTTTGGAATGGATCATTTTCTTCTGATGGACTGATGGCTTCCATTATTATGAAACAGCTATTATAAATAAAGTGTTAGGTGAAGATGAAAGAGCAGTCGTAAAAAATTAGAACTCTGAAAAAAATGGCAAAAAAAATTATGGCCATTTTTTTTCCCATTCTGACCAGAAAATCAGAGTTCTAACTTTTTACGGCTGCTCTTTCATCTTCACCTAACACTTCATTTATAATGGCTGTTTCATAATAATGGAAGCCATCAGTTCATCAGAAGAAAATAACTCGGTTAAAGCGGAAACTCGGTTAAGCGGGACTCAGATAATCGGGACTCTACTGTATATTTCATTTTAAAAATGATCTTTAGAATATTTTTCTTGGTGTTCCAGAGGAGGATCATGACCCCCGTGGATCCGCTATTGTAGATTACGTAGTTCAGTATTACATATTTTAAATTTTAAAATAAGTCGGCTATTAGAAAATTAGTAAAATTCTCTTTGTAAATATACTTTGCGGAAGAAGAGGGGGGGGGGGGGGCGCCAAAATCCATATTTGCCCCGGGTGCAAAAAAGGCTAGTTTCGGCCCTGATTTTATGTTTTATTATTTAATTCTTAAAGCTTAGATGAGTAAGAAAAAAATCATGTGGAAAACATGACAAATTTCAGAAACCCCACAAATATTTCAACCTCATAACCCTTGAGGGCTAGGATTCTCGCTGAAAAGGCGATCGTGCAAAAAAAGTTTTTGAGGTCCTAGATTACTTTCAGATGTAAGCAAAGAATAAAAATCAAGCGTCACTGATAGAATTTATACATTTTCTGTCACTTTCAGAATATTGTAACGAACTGTAATCTTTTGATAAAAAATATCTAAAAAAAAAAAATAGCAATTTAACAAATTACAACGACCATTTGGAAAATGATTTTTTCAAAGACTAAAATTTAAGACATAAAAAATCGCACGAAGTTGATCCTACATTACGTACGCCATGGATTAAACGATAACATTCCTGAAACCATCGTGAACAAATTTTAAAAGAAATTTCAGTTTTACAATTTTCGGTACTGTAAATTTTTAAACTTCTACGGAGCTGGTCATACGTTACGTACGCCATGAATTAAACATTAGTAGTGTTATTACACGTAAAAATTGCAAGATTTCCTGAAACTTGCGTATTATCCAAGCATTTCATTGGCTGTTCGGGAAAAGGCTTTTCTATCATCAGATTTCCAAAAAATCTCACGACCAATTTTAAATAAAATTTCATTCTTAAACTTCTAAACATCCGACAATATTACTTTTTATACTGTCGGATAGAGAAAAAAATGTACTTTTAAATGCAATTTGTTTGAAAGCTGTATCTCAATTTGTTTCTGATTTATTAATTTTTTTTTGTAGTTTTTATTACTTTTTTTGTCTTAGTGGCAACACTCTGTTGTCCATCGTTGTTGAAACCGAAGGGAAATATAGATTACTGTATATACCAATCAGATAACGAATAAATTGCGGATTAAACGAATGAAAACATTCAGATATGCTTTTGATTTCCTACCCTGACGAGAACAATAACCATTTTTCCAAATGGTTAATAAACAATTTAGAAAACTCATAACACACTTAAAAACCCAATTTCAGCAATTGTCGCTCATGGACGGTAAAGTATTCGATTTTTTTTTTTTTTTTTTTGTGCAGCACTGTACAAGGTTTATAGATTGATTTTATATATACACCACACTGCACGCTAGAATATGATTCAGTTAGAAAACGCATAACACAGTAGACAATTCATTTTCGGCAATTACTGCCCATAATCGGAAATGTATTCGAATTATTTTGTGTAACCCTGCTATATAATCTACGGTTATTTATACATATCACATGTTATGGTAAATTTTAATTCAGCTAACAGAAAAAGCATAATACAACTAAAAATGCACGTCCAACCATTTTTATCCAGCGTCGCCCGTGTCAATTATGAGGGGCCTTCCGGGTATAATAAATTAAAATGAAATAATACGTCAGTAATAAGTGATATTTGTGTATTCGCATCTAAAAATCATTATAAAAACAATCAGAAAACATAACATTATAGTATTGTAACCATAGTAAAAACCCTCAGCTTTAAATATCAGAATGCTCGGTTTCTTGGCTGGTGTAACAGAAAAAAAAAAAAAAAAATAGCAATTTAACAAATTACAACGACCATTTGGAAAATGATTTTTTCGAAGACTAAAATTTAAGACATAAAAAATTGCACGGAGTTGATCATACATTGCGTACGCCATGGATTACATTTTTCGGTACTGTAAATTTTTAAACTTCTGCGGAGCTGGTCAGACATTACGTACGCCATGGATTAAACATTAATATTCCTGGACCAATTTTAAATGAAATTTCATTCTTAAACTTCTAAACATCCCACAATATTACTTTTTACACCGTCGTATAGAGAAAAAAAAATGTACTTTTAAATGCAATTTGTTTGAAAGCTTTATCTCAATTTGTTTCTGAGTTATTAATTTTTTTGTAGTTTTTATTACTTTTTTGTCATAGTGGCAACAAAAGTATCCATCTCTGTCGAAAGTAAAGGGAAAATACAGATTACTGTATAGACCAATCAGAAAACGAATAAAATGCGGATTCAACCAATAAAACGCTTCAAATATGTTTTTGATTTCCTACCTTGACCGAGGACAATAACCATTTTTCCAAATAGTTAATAATATTTTTCTGATAATACGAAGAAAAAAATCAACCAACTGGCTTAATATTTAGTAAAATTCTCGATGGTAAAGCATATATAAACAATATAAAGTAAAAATATGTTAGTGAGCAACGCTGACATCATACTGATGGTATCAACGACCTAACCCATAAATTGTGCCTTTACTGTAATTTTTCTTAACTTCTAAACATGCACAATTTCATTTTTTACATTGAATAGAAAAAAATACTTTCAAATGAAATTTATTTGAAAATTATATCTCAATTTTCAGATTTTAATTGTTTCTCATTTTAATACTGATCATTAAAAATTATAAAACTGAGATATAATTTTCTGAATTTAAGGAATTGTAATTAATTTTCAAGCATGGATATTTTTAAATTTGCAAATCAAAATTACGAAAGATGAACCCATTTGCTCTGAATGCAATATTACAAGGAAAAGACATGTCTATGAGTAACGCTGGAATCATATTTTTGGTATGAATGACCTAACGCATAAATTTTGCTTTTACACACTTTGATCAACCTCTAAACATCACACATTCAATATTTTCAACGTCAAATGGAAAACAAAAGGTACATCCAATGCTATTTGTTTGAAAAGTGATTCTAAATTTACTAATTCTTTTATGTATTTCATAGTAATTTTTAAGCAAGATTTTTTTAAAAATATTCGTGCAACCCAATTACAAAAGACGAACCCGATTGCTCTTAACCCCTTAACGGTCGCATTAAATTACGGTTTAAAAATTCAAATTGCTTATTGGCACCACTTTTTTGAAAAAGAAATGTTCACTTTGTTTAATGACGGATAAAATGGTACTATTAATAAAGCCAATTACACTATTCTATAAAACTGGTAGGAATCAAACAAATTTGAATAATCTGAATAAAATTCACAGCCCGTGAATATGACGGGAGCGAGAATTAAGGGGTTAAAACAATGTAAATAATTCATCATTTGAGAGTTTTTTCGTGCAATATTCCATAACTAAATCGGCAACGAAATGAAAGCCCCATAACAAAATAAAATACGAATTTCACAGATTTCAAATCGAACTGTATTCAAAATTATCACATTAATGAAGGTTACTATAAATAGTATTAAAAAAAAAAAATCACAATTGACCGCTTGTTAATACGAAAGTACTAAAAATGCTTTTTGATGTAACTATTGGGGATTCTAAAGAATATAGTAAATGTTAAAAATCATTTAGTATTTTAAATAAATAACAATATATTTTTTTTCTATTCTGTAAACGACCGGTATATGGATCATCTTTAACCACGGATATTCGAGTGTGGATCGCCTGATTATTTTTAAACGGAAACATTCATTAATAAAAACTAAATCTACAGCGAATAACCTCATAATGACATCAAATTCCAGAAGCTTCCAGTCCTGATACCAATCTTGGAGATTTCTTAAAAAAAAAAAAAAAAAAAAAAAAAAAAAAAAAAAACCTTAACTCTTTAAAAACATTTGCTATTTTTTATTTCATATAAATCTTAGAAAACACATGTTTTATGTAATCGTATTTAATATAAATCGAAGAATGTTATCATTGCATTTAAGGGATTAAAACACTTGGCTAAATGGTATAATTAATGATATAGCTTACCAACAAAATAGGAAAGAAAAAGTAGCAACCGTTTTTTTTTTTTTTTTTTTTTTTTTTTTTTTTTTTTAAGTCAGTTTGACATCATATTTATTGAAAGTGACAACATATTTATAGAAAGTGACGCCATATTTAGCGAATTGCTTCCCGATATTTTTTCATCAAATAGTCTTCATCAAGTGCGTATCTTATAGTAAATGTTTTAACTTCAATATATATTTAAGTGAAGCCTTTACATCTATTCAAAGCACTTACCGTTAAAGTTTTCTTTTAAATTTGAAAAATTCAGTAGTTCAATTACATACCTATTAATCTTGAGAGTTTTTTTTTTTTTTTTTTTGTATTTTGGCGAATTATTGAATAACAATTTAAAAAAAAATCTGAACTATTTTTATCTTTGTAAATGCATATGGGTTAATCTTCGATAATCAGGCTGTAGGCTAGTTGGCGTACTTTAACAATTGTGACTTATACCTTTTATGGAACCGATTACTCACATAAGTATAACATCATTAATGTTTTTAGCGAATTCTTGATATTTAACTCGATTACAGAATATTAACATGCAATAATGCTTAACCTGACGTTTATGAAAAGCCTCAAAAATTTTTAACTTAATTTTAAAACTCGCGAAATTAAATTTGAGAAAAAAACACGTCATTTTGACGTAATTATAGTAAAGTGTGTCAGCTTTTAAATCCAGAATGCTTGTTTTCTGCATCGAATGAACTGAAGTATACGATTTCCCTAACAATAAGCGGAACAAAGCAATAAATACATTCACATAACCTAGCATTTACTGAAATTTTAAATTCGCAGGACTTAAAAATAAATCTTTTACTTTATGGATGATAATAATAAGGATTAATTTCAGAATATCAGAAGTCGTTATGTCAGTTAAACAGAAATTGACGTCATATCTAGCAAACGATTTTTTTTATTATTATTATTATATTTTCCTAAATTGTTTTCTTGAAATTAAAACTCCTGTATTAAAATAGATTTTTTAACTTAAAAAAATTCAAATGAAGATGCTATGTCATTTAAAAGCGTGTTTAGTTAAAGTTTTTACACATATATAGGAAAAATTTTCCTTTTCTTATTAGAATGACGTCAATTTCGAAAATGCAAAAATATAGCGATTAAGCCTGACATTTTATTGGTTTATAGAAACAAAGTACACGCATTTTATTTTTTTAGTTTTTGTGCCTTTTTTAATGTGTGGCAACAAGAAAGAAATGATTGAATTAGAAAATTAAATAAAAGAGATATTTCTATAGTGTTAAATTATGGAAGGTGGTAGAAAAAAAGAATAAATACTGGTCTGATAATTTTTTAAAGTAGACAGCGATCTTTTCCACGTTCTACACTGGATTTCATAATGATATGAACACCTAGTAATTTTGTGATATCCTGGCAAAAAGTCATATATAATTATCAAAAAACTCCATTCTCGAGACAAATACATTAATTTTACATAATACATAGCTGTAAAAGAAATAACAAACTTTAAATTCACTGAAAATATGAATTATCTAAAAAAATGATGTTGCAAAATGATATGAACATTGATCGAAATCATCACTAAACGAGCATGGAAACTGTACAGGAATATTGAATGCCACTCCGAGAAGAAGAAACCAAAATATGCAAATTAGTTTAGCAAATAAAGATACTTCGCAGACTAGGAAATTTCCAAACGTGATCGCAAAGTGAGTTCTAAAAGTATGAGTCGTAAAATCGCTTTAAGTGGTTTTGAGAAAGGGAAAATTATGGCTTTTAAGGATCAAGGTCTTTCGGCCAGAGTTATCGCAAAAAATCTGAAAAGATCTCCAGGTGCAATATTAAATTTTCTTCGATTAAAAGAGGATTATGGAGCAAAGAAATCTCCGGGACGTCCGCCAAAGCTGTCCAAAATTGAAAAAAGAGCCATTATAAAAAGAATGAGCATTGGGAAAACAACTTTAGGCGAACTTTCAAGAGATTCACTGATAGTGTCAAAAAGTACCTTGTCCAGAGTAGTCAAGAGCTTTAAGATGATGAGGTACAAAAATAGAAAGCCTCAACCACGTATGACTAAAATGCATTAGCAGAATCGCCTGAATCGGGCAAAAAAACACATATCCTAGAAGTTAGAATATGAAAGAGCAATATTCTCCGATGAAAAAAAAATTCAATTTGGTTGGTCCGGACGGTTTTTCTTATTATTGGAGCGCTCTGCGCAAGAAAGCAGAAACGTTTTCAAAACGACAGCAGGGTGGAAGTTCACTCATGGTTTGGGCAGCGTTTGGATTTCATGGTAAGATCAACATTTTGTTTCCCTCTGGCAGAATGAGTGCATTAACCTACCAAGACCTACTTGAAGAAAACTTGCTGCCATTTGCTGATGAAATTGGAGGACCTTTCTGGATGTTCCAACAAGACAATGCATCCATACAAACGGAAAACAGCACTTGGGAATGGTTTTTTAATAATGGTGTACATATAATTCCATGGCTATCTGTTTCTCTTCATTTAAATACAATGGAAAATGTATGGAGCCTACTGGTTAAGGCTGTTTACGCAAATAGAAAACAATATGCCACAATTTCAGAATTAAAAGCTGCTATCATCTTCCACTGAATGAAATCGATCAAAATATATTAAAAAGCTTGGTCCACTGCATGCATGATCGCACTTTTACATTAATTAAAAGATCTGATGCATACACTGGCTATTAATCTATATTTTTGGCCCATGTTCGTATCATTATGAAACACCTCAAAATGGAAAAATGCAGTTTATTTTATGTATAAATCGCTGTTTCAATTATATTTTGTTATAAAATAAAACAATTTATTCTATTTCTAACATTGATTAGACTTCAGTTTGTTTTGCAACATTTTCTTCTTCTTTTATGCTTGAAAAACTGGGTGTTCATATCATTATGAAACGCAGTGTAAAACGTATGTTACAGTCGTGCGAAAAAAAAAGTAAACACCTCCTACTAACTCCTCAACAAATTATCGTAGACGAAAGTTACTGGTACCGAACGATTGGAAATAAAGTCTACTTTTAAATGATGTATATAAAATTTGCTTAGAGGGCCATCTACATATTAAAACGAACCATAACTTTGTTTTTTTTTTCAATAGCAGTACACAATTCTGATTGCATAAATGAACTCTACACCTTCAATTAGCCTAAAAACAAATTTTTATGCAATTCGTACCATAAGTTTTAGAGAAATTAATTATTTTAAAACGAGCGTATTTTAAGGGCTGTATCCAAATTGAAGTTCCGTACTCGAATGTTAACCGAGAGAGCCCCCTTCTTGATTAAGGTACCTTAAGCGCCACTCAGGCAGTCAATGAAGCCTGCTAGATTACAGGATAGCATAAGAAATTTCAAAATATCTAGTCACTCCTATCATAGACGGCCCCTTAAACCATCATTTTGCCGTTTTTTAAGCATAATTTGAAAACTACTTGCAAGAAAAATGTGAAATTTTGGATTGCCATAAAGCAGGACTTAATAAATCTAAATCTATCAAAAAAATTATAGGTTGCAATTCATAATTTTTTCGAATATTAATTTCATAATTCATATCATAAAATTATAAAAATTGCAAATTCAGCGTATTTTTGTTTGGGTATATTAGTATTATTGCTACACAAAAAATTAGCACATTAAGAGCATAATTTCAGGAGATATAGATAAAAATATGAAGATGTAACTTAACATTAGAAGCACTCAATTTTGAATGTTTATAATTCAAAAACTTATTATTCAAATGACTTGAAATTTGGTGTCTATGCATAGTTTGAACCAAAGATTTGAAATATCTCGTTAAAATTGGGTATTGCCATTGAAAAAAAAAGAAGTTTGGATTTGTTTTAATATGTAGATGGCCCCCTAAGCAAATTTTATATACATCATTTAAAAGTAGACTTTATTTCCAATCGTTCGGTACCAGTAACTTTCGTCTACGATAATTTGTTGAGGAGTTAGTAGGGGGTGTTTACTTTTTTTTTTCCCACGACTGTACATCAAGTTTCGTGCAAATCGGTCAAAAATTGAAGATTTGTATAAAGGACATACACTCAGAGAACGGCTTTTATATATAAACGGCTTTTATATATAAACGGCTTTTATATATACGAGGTGGATCCCGTTGAATTTCGACGAAAGAAAATGTTTACAAAGGAACTGTTGCATCAAATTTATAATACATCGACAACAATTAAATAATTAGAATAAAAAATCCATCTTACACTTGTTAGTTTAACTCTCCAAAGACATATTTTAACGTAAGAGTAATTAAATACTTTTTTCATAAACTTCTACTGTTAAAATTATTGCAAAATTAAACTTTATTCATATGCGTAATAAGTAACATGTAATCAAGATAAGTAATTTTTATTAAATTATCAATTATTGCTTGGTATTACGGAATGAAAAATCAGCAAAAATGATTTCATCTTTACATAATCATAGAATTCCCCCCCCCCCCCCTTTAAATCTAAACCGAATCAAGGCATTTTCCACGTTTCACATCCATATTAACCATTTAAAAACATTTTAAAGCGCAATACTTATTTATTTCCAGTGTCACATCTCAATGTTAATTTAACATAGAAAAGCCTATGGAGATGATAACTTTTTCATTTTTTCTTCCCACCTTTTTGTCCCTGATGCCACTCATTTTTAATTCTTAGCTAATTCTAATAATATTATAAATTCAAAGTGTAAAAACATTTGCCTGACGTCAGGGTCAAAATGAATCATAAAATGCCTTTGCATATAGGTGGATTATAAGCTAGAGAGTAACATGGACTAATTTTTATTTACATTATTCAAATATTTTTCTTAATAATTCCAAATTTCGCTTTTTTCATTGAGAATCAACGGACATTTTCTAATAAAATTTAACTTTTTTCCCTTCATTGTTGTAAATAATTCAAAAGCCGTAATAATAATTTGCCTATATTTAGTTGAATGATTTTCACGTGAAACATGAAACTGAAGAAACTGAAATAGTTTTTTTTTAATAATTAAAAAGAAGATGAATATGGCGTCATAGTGGAAATAAAAATGACATTTTCAAGCAGATTTTTTTAAGTTCAGATTGTAATTTTTTGACTACAGCAACCTGCATTACTGCACTGGTGAAACATTTTGAATTATACATAGGTAAATTGCATCACAAATTGTGATGCGATATCGCACAAATCAAATCCTGATGATGATATACCTTCCATTAATTTTGAAATGTGTTCGTCTGAATTCAGTAGTTATTAAAAAACTTGACATATTAAACAAAAACCTAATTTGCAGAACAAATTAAAAAAGCAAAATTTATTTCCTAAATTGTTTAAGCCCGAGAAGGGGCAGATATTAAGATATTTCATTCAATTCGTTCTACATTTAATGTTAAATTTTTGTAACAAATATGGTAAATCAATTGAACACAAAAAAATAAAAATGAAATTCATGCAATATAATACTTTAAACACCTATATACATAGATTGCGTTCAAATGAAATCGAAATAAATCTTAGACTTTTTCCATTTTTAAGTTGTAAATATTTGTACTGCAGATTTTGCATTATGTTTATGACGATTGTACATAATATGATAAGATACATGCAAAATACAAAACTTTAAAAAAGTCTAAGATTTATTTCGATTTCATTTGAACGGAATCTAAGTATATAGGTGTTTAAATATTATATTGCATGAATTTCATTTTTATTTTTTTATGTTCAATTGATTTAACTTATTTGTTACAAAAATTTAACATTAAAGGTAGAACGAATTGAATGAAATATCTTAATATCTGCCCCTTCTCGGGCTTAAACAATTTCGGAAATAAATTTTGCTTTTTTAATTTGTTCTGCAAATTAGGTTTTTGTTTAATAAATATATTTTCAAGCTTGAAGTCACGTTTGTCATCTATTACAACTTTCCATGTAAAAATTCCCACTCGTGATTTGAAGTCTTAGTATAATCGATGTACCTGCGCGTAAAAATTCCAGAATTTTACAATTTTTAGACGTATTCAAGAGGAAATATCTCTTTTTATCAAATAAAATTATCGTTTTCTTTTAAATATGACGTCATTTTCAGTCGTTGAAATATTTTGTCTATTGTCTCAAACTCAATATCAGCGGAATGAAAAAAATATTTTTCATTGTAATGAAAAAATGACATCAGTAAGAATATAATCAATAAAGATAACTAAACCACTTTTAATAGAAATGAAGTACTTCAGTTGCCACGATTAGAAAACTGGCATTAAAAACTATAAAAAAATTAATATCTCAAAAATAAATTGAGATACAGCTTTCAAACAAATTGCATTTAAAAGTAAATTTTTTTCTGTATAAGACGGTGTAAAATTTTAAAATGTGGGGATGTTTAGAAGTTCAAAAATTTGCAGTAGCGAAAATTGCAAAACCGAAATTTCATTTCAAATTTCAAAGTGTTGCCATTCGCAATATGACGTATGCGTTACGCACAGATATGTTTGTCCTTTATACTATAGACTAGCCGCCCTTGGCGATCAGTTTGGTCTCCGTTAGATGTGTGCTAAGCATTGTACCATGTTACTTTTATCCAAAATTTAATTTGCTTTCTCAATACTTCGCCAAATCAGAAGTTTGTGGTAGAGAAATCAAGAACTCCGTATTTTTATTCGTACTACCTGGTTATAGCGTCGACCAAAAATCTATCGCCAAACTATAAGATTAAATACCAATAATGGTTGATCGTAAATGTCACATTCACTTGACTTTAAGCAAGTTACACGTGTTTACGTAATCAAGTTATTTTTATTTCGACGTTTTATTTGTATTTTTATTAATATTATACTAAGTTATTTGTTCTTTCGCTATTTAAAATAAAAATTATGTTAATTTGTATAATTTGGCGAGTGGTTTGGCGATTTATATAATTTGGCGAAATTTGTCGACGGAATAACGAAGTAGTAGTACTTTTTTATGTTAGCCAGGCTCAAGTGATAAATCATCAAACATTGTCTTTCCCGTCGCATTTTTTCATATTTCATTAAATTCATCTAAAATATAATAATTTCACTCATTTTATTCAAAATACATAATTTTAATTTGAAATTCTCGACTTTCACTTCTTCCTTTCCTTTTTTTTCTGAAAAAGAAAAGAAAAATAATAAATGATACCAAAAACCACGACTTTTAATTTCAACATCAAAGCAATTTTAATTTACCACGCGAAAAATAAAAAATGTAAAAAGTAGTCATCTGGCATATAAAAAGCGAAGAGGTCAGCCCTGAACTGTTGATGACAGTCACGTGACTTAGGCTATTATTATAGAGATAGACTAGAGGATCGTACCCGAGCTTCCCGGGTTACGGAATATAGGTGAAAAAAATTTAATTGAAAACTAATAATTTTTTTATATGCAATAAATTTTTTAGATTGCCCACTTACATAAAAAAGCATTTTTCACATGAAAAATGCGAATTATACAATCAAATAAATTTTTGAAATTTATCAAAAGCGATATTTTCTTATTAGCCGCATGCTAAATGTTATTTGACCAAGATTTTGCTACTTACGGCATCCTTTTATATTCCGATAATTTCAGAGCTTATACATGTCTGTTAAATTTGTGTTTTATTTATATTATTTTATTTATTTATTCATAGGGAAGATTTTTTTTAAATGGATATTAGCCGTAAGAAAATGACGAACTCTTTATTTTGTTTTAATTGCAAACAGATTAATCTTTCGTAATCGAGCTCAGCGCGATATAGATAAATAAAAAAAAAAATATTTCATGCTTTAAAATTGTTTTCAAAACTATAGACAATCAGTAAACTGAGATGAATTTTGCAAACAAATTCCATTTGAAAAAAAAAAAAAAAATCCTACTTAGTCCTTCTATATATAAAACTAGGGGGCTCTGCCCCCTACGAGCTACGCTCGTCAACCCCCGTTCAGACACCGCAGACTCTAACAGCACGCTAATTTGATCGGATTTAAAACGATTTCGGAAGATTGAATTATAATTTGAATCTGACTATTATAATCTGACGCAATTTTCACCAAACTTCTCTTTCTCTTTTTAATATTCACGTAGAAATACTTTTGTTAGAAATGAAATATTATGACCGTCTTAAAATATCAAATAAATGTCTCGCGCAATTTTTAAATTTAAAGTGTTTTGCAATATTATTTTTTGTTCATTTTACGTAATAAGTGTAATGTGACGTAAATTCTCCTATTTAAGACTTCCAACGCTTGTTAATGAATTTATTATTTTACAATATTCTTTTTCTTTTAAAATTCCCGTGTAAAAATAGTTTTTATGACGTAATTTTCAATGAGTTCCTTCTTTTTATATTTTCTGTTTATAATAGTCACGTGTAAAATAATTTTTTAATTTGAAGCAAACATTATTGTTTGCGCTGTTTATACAGTTGGCAACAGTTTAAATTAATATAATTTTCTAAAATAAGTAAAAAATATCTCTCAAAATGCTGAAAATTTGAATTTGAAATAGAAATAAAACCTCAAAAAATGAGTCAAATTAAAAAACTAAATACTGTCTGCGCACCTGGAAATTCTGACGCATAAAATGATCTAAAAATGATTAAATTCCTATGTACAGTTTTTGCTCCTATAAAACTTTTTTAATGGAACGATTTTGTCAAACTTTGGCATTAAATATCTCTTGAAATAATTCTTCGATTTGAAAACTGTCTGCATCAGCGTGTTTATCAAAAACTTCTCTATAATACTACCGATTTTCATATTTTTGTATGCAACAGATTTTTTTAAATTAACGAAGAAAGGCCATGCTTAAGCATTCAAATTGGATGCCGATCTGCCGGGAATATCTACGCAGATTTTCATTGGTCCATTTCCAAATCAAAACTTTTTATTATATATCCTTTTTATATATAAAAAAAAGTTTTGATTTGGTAATGGACCAATGAAAATCATTTTAGATCATTTTATACGTTATAAGTTCCCGGTGTGCAGATCGTATTTATTTTTTTTATTTGACTCATTTTTTGAGGTTTTATTTCTATTTTAAATTTAAATTTTCAGCATTTCGAGATATATTTTTTATATATTTTAGAAAATAATTTAAACTGTTGCCAGTTGTATAAACAGCGCAAACAATAATGTTTACTTTAAATTAAAAATTTATTTACACGTGACTATTATAAACGGAAAAAAAACTTTAAAATTAGAATTAAATAATTACATGTTAAAAGCAGGAAAATTACGTCATAAGAACCATATTTACACTTAAATTTTAAAAGAGAAACAAAATGTTAAAATAAAAAAATTATTATGCGTTAAAACTTGTAAATGGGTGAAATTACGTCATGTTTAAAACGGCCAAAAAATATGGCAAAGCAATTTAAATTAAAAAATATATTCGCGCGAAATATTTTGAGATAATCTTTTCAACTATTATCGTGAATTCGAAGATAGCGCAAATAATATTTCCTTCTAAAGCAACAAAAGTATTTTCACCTGAATATTAATAAGAGAAATAAAACTTTGGTGTAAATTACGTCAGATTTAAAACGATACATTTAAAATGAATTATTTAAAAGTACTATCTCATAGCGCTGTTGAAAAATACCAGGAGACAATGACACTGTTTACTTAATTCATTACATTAGCCTATTTTCAACTGTTTAACTATTTTTTTAATTAAATACGAAAACAGTCATTGTATCTCTTAACAGCAGCAGATTTGGTCTTAAAAATCCCCAATCCAAGGAAAACGAACGGAAACTCGTTTACAGAGAGATTGCTACTGTTTTTTTTTTGTTTTTTTTAATTCAATATTTTTCAAGCCGATCAAATTAGCGTGCTTTTTGGATTTTGGTGTGCCTAAGCGGGGGTTGGCGAGCGTAGCTCGTAGGGGGCAGAGCCCCCTAGTAGAAGGAAAAAGTAATGGTTTGGAAATGGACCAATGAAAATCTGCGTAGATACCGTGAAATGTATCTGATTGGTCAGAGCTTTAAGACTTTTCTTAGGGGGAATTAACATGAAAGTAGAGAATTTAAATAGGATGGACGCTATTAGGGGGGTTACCAAGGGGAAGGGACCCGGGTCTGTCGCCAAATTTGTGGTCAAATTTAGCTGCCAAAAGTGGGGCCAACTTGGCGCTATTTCCAGTATTTCGCCAAATTTCCATAGACTCCCATTGAAATCCAATAGCGTTTACTCGCTTGCAAAAAATAAACAAATTGAGATATTGCAATGCAACAAAAATTAATATTAGCTTACGAATAGGGCTTAATTGAACTATTTACATTATTTTTAAGCACAAACACTAACTATTTACAATATTCCGAACACTTTATATACAATTGGTACTCGTTAGTTATTCTGTCGCCAAATTCATATATTAAAGGAGAAATGGATTTTCCCGACTATGAATGATATCGTAAACGATTGGGAAGATTTTCACGAGACTTGCTCCCTATACTAAATCGAGTACGAGAAAAAGATCTAGCTAGGTTCCAAATACAAGAAAATTCGTGTTTACAGGGTAAAACAAACTCAGCGTTGAAAATGTTTTTTTTTTTTATTATAAATGGAAAAATTCTCAAACGATTTACACGAAACGTGTTGCTTATACTAATTCGAACACAAGAGATCCGTCTAGCTAGGTTTCGAATGCGGAAAAGGTCATTTTGATCTATTAAAACAAACTCAGCACTAAGAATGGTGCTATATATCGAAAACGGCTCTAACGATTTTCACAAAAATTGATGACTATACTAATTCGAGCACAAGAAATCGATCTAGCTAGGTCACTAATTCGAGAAAACTCGTTTTCTGTATTTAAAACTCGACGTGGTCATTACTCGAAAAGATGGTATCAATCGAAAAAAATTCCGGTTATTTTTATGAAATATGATTTATTTGATTATGAGAAAAATATCTAACCAAGTCTTGATATCAGGAAAAATTAATTTTGCTCGGTTTAAATTTTTTTTTCTATCTTTTGTAATCAAAATTCTTGCCTAAATGGTCTAATGCCAGCTAACGGTTCTTTATAATAAACACAATAAAAACTCTCTAGAATACGGCACTTACGGCTTATCAAGCAGGACGGTCGTTCTGCCAAGCCAAGCTGAAAAAAAATGCTAACCTCGCCAAACAAACAAACGCCAAGAATAAAACGCAAGACACCGTAACTGCTTATTATACTGATGACAACTTCTCCATGTAAAATCAACCAAACATGCCAGCGTAAAATTTCCCATATCAAAAGAACCAATCATCGCAGAAAAATAAAACCAAAACCAGAAGGACCTAATGGAAAATATCTTCAATTTGAGACCAAATGCATCCTCATAAATTAATTATAAACAGAGATATAGATTTTTTAAAATAACGTCGAGATACTGAAAATGATCGATTTATTTTCTTCGTCACAATTTATGGTTCAATCAAGGTAGAGACTTAAATAATGGACATAAAAAAGTAAGGATTGCATTTTTGGACAGATATTTACTCAATCTACGTGCTTTTGTAAAATTCAGCTTTAAAAACACAAATTTTCTATTCTTAATTAGCGAAAAACTGTTAATTAATTTTAAAGTTTATAAATTATGCCAAACAGCGATAAACCCGCCAAATCATTTTAGAAGTCTTTTAAAATTTTTTATATTATCCTTTTGCATTGATTTCATCGAAGAAAACTATGGCCGAGATCCAGATAGATTTTTCGCTGTTAGCGAAATGAGTTTGACCAATCAGAAGCCAGAATGTTTGAGAATTTTTGCTGCTTCTGGATCCCGGCCTATGTCATAAAAGTTTTGAGTCATTTTCTTAGTGCCATGGATGAAGTGCAGAAATTTAGGCTGGGATCCAGATGGATTTTTCGCTGTTAGCGAAACGAGATTCACCAATCAATAGCCTGCATTGCTGCAAACAGCGAAAAGTTCGCAAAAGTGCTTCTGATTAACGAATCTCGTTTCGCTAACAGCGAAAAATCTATCTAGATTGCGGCCAATTATGTTGAACACAATTTTGCATTTCCACATCCAGGAAGGGTATTGATGTCATAACAACAGTGCGTATTCGAAACTATTTAAGGCATTGATTCTGAACTCCTTTGCTATACATTTCAATATTAAAGAAGTTGTTGTTTCAATAGTTTTAGTACTTTTCTCTATTGCTCACTCTAAAACACGAATATCGATATTTAACCAACAGCGCTCAGAAACTATAGCGCCTAGAATATATAGTGTTGAAATCGGCTAACCCTGTAATACTTAAAAAAGCGCTAAAATATTGTATCCCTTAAATGTGCAATGATACTGCTGTAATAGGCAGATCGCAGCGGCATCTGCAGGATATTTTCTACAACTGCAAGAAATTGCTAGTCTATACAATGTGATAATAGTAATACGAAAATCCCACAGATGTCGCTGCGATCGACACTTGAAATTTTAGCAGTATCGTCGCACATTTAAGGGATACAAATTTTTAGAACTCTTTGGATAGCATATTTCCACACTAGGTATTCTAGGCGCTGTATCAGAAACAACACCATAACAGAGAGCCTTTATACATAAGAGTGGTGATATATGCACAGGAGACATGCTCATTTCAAGCTTTTGTCGAAAGTACGGCAATTCGCTTTCTTGAATAGAGGATATTCAATCTACGTTATGATCACATGGTCAAGGCAAGAACGTCTAGCGTAAAGAAGGGAAGTCTCCGTCTACGTAATGTAAATCCCCGCTAGCCAATGAAATAGTTCATGGGAGAAAGCAGTAGTACACTGTTAAAAATATCGTGAAAAATTACCTCTGTTTTTAAAGGCTATCTGTATTCTGACCAATGAGAACGCTTCATAGGCGTTTATGTAGCGTTCTCATTGGTCAGAAAATAGAGAAGCTGTAAGAACCGAGGTAATTTTTCACGATATTTTTAACAGTGTAGTTTCCTGTTTCCCTTCTATCAGTTAGAAATTCTTTGGGTAAATTACCGGTACCACGTGACTTTTTCAGCCTCGAACCCATATTTGGAATATCCTCCATTAGAAGATACGCGCATGGACGATCTCTATTAGACTAGGGAAATAATTCAGCATGCATTAACCTGGCGATAATGGCATGCTCGTAAAGAACTTTAACGATTTGTTTTTATCACTTTTACCAATAAACATTTATTGGCCGTATGTCGCTACTTCGTTATAGAGACACACTTGTTCCTAATTAGATCCCGGCCTTAATGTATCAAAATAGAGAGTTTGCTTTCTGTACTATTCCTGAGCTCAGTTATAGCGTCTAGAAATATAGGCCGGTATCCAGGTACAATTTTGCAAACAGTGAAAAGTTAGCAAAAATTCTGGCTTCTGATTGGTCAATCTCGTTACGATAACACAGAAAAATCTACCTAGATCACGGTCACAGTGTGGAAACCGGCTATTCCAGTAATTCTTTAAAAAGTGCTAAAAATTGAATCCCATAAATATTGAAAAATACTGAATGACAAATGTCGATATGAGCAACATTTTCTAGATCTTCTCGGAGCGAAACATTTTCTTTTGAAATAGTTATGTTGGAATTACCATATGTCGCTGTAATCGACATTCGTCGTTCAGCCTCGTTCAACATTTATGGGATACAATTTTTAGCACTTTTTTAATAAGCCGATTTTTAAACTATATCTTCTAGAAACTATAGCTCCGTTATAGCGTCTAGATTATATGTTGTAGAAATCGACTATCCCAGCAATACTTAAAAAAGCGCGAAAGTATTGAATCCCTTAAATGTACAACGATGTCGAATTCCAAACAGTCATTTGCATCGACATCTGCAGGATATTTTTTAAAGAAGAAAGAGACATGTGTAATGCACCGCTACAGCGTCTAGAATACATAATGTGGAAATTTGCTATCCAAGAACCGCTAAAAAGTGTATCCCTTAAATGTGCACTGACGCTGAAATCCAGGGAGATTATCGCAGCGACATCTGCTATATATTTTCAAATTTCAAAGTAAACATCGTATTATTACAGCGGGTTTGACACCAAGCACACAGGTCAAATGTAAGTTAATAAAACGTTTAAAAAAATGTTACAGCGTCTAGACCAAATTGTCTTGGAGTTTTGGGAAATATCCTGCAGATATCGCTGTGATCGACTGATTGGATTTCCACACTATATATTCTAGACGCTGTAGCGCCGCGGTAGCCTGTCCTTTTTCGTTTGCCTCGAAGTAGATGACGTCATTTGAAGCTGTTCCTAAGTGTGGCCAGCTCATCACGTCACACGGAGTTGATTATCTGTACACGGCAATGGACACAAAAAAAATCGGCGCACCGCTTTGTACTAATCATCGTGTAAAGATGATCCAACTCCGTGTGACTTTTAAACGTCATAAACTGGCCTATTATGTCATTGGTCACGCTAACACCCTCCCCCTTGCGTCCGCCATATATAGCTGCATCTTGCTATGGAGACTGCTAAATGGGCTGCTATCGGTCAAAATCAAGAGAGAAAAGGGCAGAAGAGGGGGAAAGAACTCGTTTTCTTTATGTAGTTTTTCACACGGGAAGATTGACATGTCTGCTCCTCTCCTTTCATAGCTTCATGGTGGTGAAATAAACAAACGCCCCTTAAATATTTGAGAAAGTCTTGACACGCGTCACAAAAACATCACACAAAGCAGGCAAAGCAAAGGAACAAAATCATTCATTGGCTCGTGGATATGAACGAGCCAATGAATGATTTTTCTTCTTTGTTTTGCCTGCTTTGTGTGATATTTTCCTGACTTGTCAAGGATTTCTCGAATATTTAAAGGACGTTGAATAGACCGGGATCAAGATAGATTTCACGCTATTAGCGCGATGAGATTGATCAATCAGAAGCCTGCATTTTTGAAAACTTTTTTTATGTTTGCAGTAAACACTCTGGATCCCGGACATTAACTTTGGTTGGTTAAGACGAT
This sequence comes from Maratus speciosus, assembly GCA_963932465.1. Taxonomy (NCBI): domain Eukaryota; kingdom Metazoa; phylum Arthropoda; class Arachnida; order Araneae; family Salticidae; genus Maratus; species Maratus speciosus. Next base: position 363,062,379 of record OZ010786.1, on the reverse strand, counting down.
TTTGCATAAAATGAAATCAGAAAGCCAATGTTTTTAAACTTTTTTGGTTAGTTTAATCGAAATCTTCCACGTCTATTAATGAAAACTGAGTTACTGTACTTTGGACAAAAACTTGAATATGAGTACACGACTTGTGCATATGTGTCACCACTCTTACATATAAATGTACTCTGTTATGAGCATGATTCTAAGCGCAGCTGGTTAAATTTGAGTATCTGGGTATTAGATAAAGCAATAGTGGCCCACCGTGGCTGAGTGGATAAGACACCACGCCGCTAATCGCTTGAGAACGTAGGTGGGGGCGGGTTCAAATCCCGCCGTGATCCTCACGTGATCTGATATATATGTGTTCAATCAAACAAACAAGCAATAGTGAAAGGTACAGTTGCCATGGAAACAACGACTTCTTTAATTCGTATAGAAAATTAATGAATAGTTGTAAATAATTTAAGTTTAAAATGTAGGCAAATGCTCTGAAAATATCAATGGCTCCCATCTAGTATTTTACAAAAGTAATTTAATATATTCACATGATGTATATGTTGATGCAACTCTTACCTAATGAAAATTCTGCAACAAGACTTACGTAGGCAGATCTTTTCAATGATTAATTCAGAATTCTAAGAACAAAACGAAGTTCTTAAGCGCCCTTCCTCACCCCTCCCCCCACTCAAAAAAAGAAATACGATAGAAAGGTATAAGTATTTGGATAATTTCAGTATTTCTGTGATCTTTGGTCAGAGTTTAGAAAAGGTGTCTGGGTATTAAAAAAAACATATAACAAATTTGACGAACGATAAGACTATAGATTTCAGGCAATTTTTAACTGCAAAAAATTTTATTCTAATGTTTATGCGGCTTTAATAATAGACTATTAAATATAATCAATTTACGGGAATTTTTATACGAAATTATATTCTCACATTTATGCAAATAGGTATGGATAAACAGACTTGAGTAAAATTACATATTTATTCTTTCTTCTCTATAACACGATCTAAATGAAGATGAAGTTATATGTACAGTTTACATCTTTAAATTTTTAGATTTTTTTATCAAAAATGTTTCATCATCATGTCTAGAATTGCTAGATTTACTTCTTTAGACAGATCTTCGATTCTTTAGATGCCTGCGGGGCTTCATTCTCGGATTTTCCGTAGGTATTTGTAAAGATAAATTTATTTTGCAAAACCGTCAGCAAAAAAAAGTTAGAACAAACAATTAACTGACAGACTAACTGTAAATATATATTTTATTTTGACTCTATTTGATTTTTACTAAATTTTCATCCCTCATAGAAAATTTTAAGGCGATATAAATTGAGAAAGACTGATACTTTGAAAGAAGAAATTGACTTTCCTTAGTTTTAAATTATTAATTACTCTAAAAAATGAATGATAGGTAAACAAAGTGTATGCCATTGTGTTTGTTCCCTACTTATAAAGGCTATACAAGGACTAATTTTAGCGAGTAGAATTATTTCAATTATATATAATCTGTTTAAAAAAAAGAACTGATATCTACTAAAAAACAACTTTTCAAAAGTAAAAAAAAAGCCAAGCAAAAAAAAAAAAAAAAAAGAAAAGAAAAAAGGGGAAAGTTGTGGCTAAAAAATAGTGTGATATCAAATTTCCAAGCTAATATTATGGTACTTATTTAACATTTTTTATTAAAAATTTACCATATGTAAGTCGAGTACCTAAGTATGCGTTGATAGAAAGCCTTTTCTCCTTTACTTAATACATCATAACGTGTTTCTGAAAATAATTTTTTTTTAATTATGCATGATGGGCTTGGCGGCCATCTTTCCATATTTTACACAAATTTCTAAGCAGACAAGCTCGTAATATGTTTGCATTATTAACAATTTTGAACTTCTAGTTTTGGCTACAGACAGATAAATTAAGAAAGTCTTTTATTTTGAAGAAAAGAAAAACAAATTGATTTTTACTGCTTTAACTAATTAATTAACCCCCTCCGAAAAAAGAGAATCATAAGATAAAACCTGAAGTTACTTCAACTTTATTTTAAGACACAAATTTCTAGGCACTCATTTCCATAAATTAAAAGCATAAAATGTTTGCTTTAGCAACAATTTCGAATTTCCGATCTTAACAATGTACTTGTGTGCTTAGAAAATTGTGTAAAATATGGAAAGATGGCCGCCAAGCCCATCATGCATAATTAAAAAAAATTAATTTTCAGAAACACGTTATGATGTATTAAGTAAAGGAGAAAAGGCTTTCTATCAACGCATACTTAGGTACTCGACTTACATATGGTAAATTTTTAATAAAAAATGTTAAATAAGTACCATAATATTAGCTTGGAAATTTGATATCACACTATTTTTTAGCCACAACTTTCCCCTTTTTTCTTTTCTTTTTTTTTTTTTTTTTTGCTTGGCTTTTTTTTTACTTTTGAAAAGTTGTTTTTTAGTAGATCTTCTATACTAAATCGAGCACTAAATAACGGCCTATATGTAAATAAAAAATACTGTAAAATTTCTTTTAACTGGCTAGAAAAAATAAAATTAATTGATTTTACCAATTGTTAATTTCGTGAACTTGAGTATTTTCAGAAACAATGGTACTTTTCGGTTAGCCGGGCGCCAGTGTAATATATACACACATATACATATACTATGTATATTTATATGTATATACATATATATTTATACACATATATATGTGTATACATATATATATGTATATATATGTATGTGTGCGTGTATATATATATACAGGGTGATTCATAAAAGATGGGCAGAACTTTAAGGGGTTATAGTACACTTAAAGACAAATAATATTAAATAGGAGACTAAGGATCCCAGACGTATTCCCAAGGAGATAGGGGGCATTAAAGTTTAGGGTCCGAAATTTCAAATGATTATAAAACATGGAAAAATTGGTCGATTCGTTTGCGGTTTTTGCAAAAAATTTTCTTTATGCCAGTATTTTCTTGAAATAAAATTTTAAAGTTCAATTTCAAAAAATGCCGATAGGGGGCGCTTTAGACTTTGGAGTAACAAACAACTATTTTTTAACGTTATTTTTTGTATTTCTTTAAATGATTTCGAAAGCTTAGACTTAAACTTAAATTTTGATCTAAAAATCTGAGTCTTAACGAGTAGTTAAGTAGCGTAAACTGAAATTTGAAATTTGAAACCCTTCTCCCCCCAGAACAAAAATCAGTTATTCCCGATCTTTGTGTCGTAGATTAGGCTCTAACTACTGCCGCGTTTTGCTAAAATTATTCTTTATGTCAGTATTTTCTTGAAAATAAATTTTAAAGAAAATTTTCAAAAAATTCCGATAGAGGGTGCTTTAGACTTTGGAGTAACGAACAACTATTTTATACCGTTATTTTTTGTGTCTCATTAAATGCTTTCTAAAGCTTAGACTTAAACTTAAATTTTCAGCTCAAAATCTGAATCGCTGAGCGTGGTTCAGTAGCGAGGGGAGGGGGTTCAAATTTCAACTTCTGAACATAGTTCAGTTTGCACTACTTAACCATGCCCAACGATTCTGTGCTGTGATACGAGGCAAAAATACAACTTTCGTCAAGGACTGCATAGTCGGAATTCACTCATAAAGGCACTGGCACAGTTGGAAACGTCGCTCCTGCAAACGTTAAAGCTCCATTCCTGACGCTAGTCACCGGGTGAAGAAGGAAACAGAAAGTATGCAAATGTCAAATGGGGAAGAAGAAGAACACGTATGCAAAATTTCGACACGATTCAGGCATAAAAACCACTGAACGGTGAGTCAAGTGTAAGTCGCTGTAGTAATGAATCGGAAGATGGTGCCCTTCACGAATAAGGAAAAGGCTGAGATGCATTTAATTTACGGAGCGGCAGATGGAAATGGTGCAGAGGCACAACGAATGTACGGAGAGCGATTTCCCAACAGGCGGTTGCCTAACCGCAAAACTTTCGAGCGCTTGCACAGACAGTTGTGTGAGACGGGATCATTTCTCGCTTCCCGGTCGAATGTAGGTCGTGCAAAAAAGGACGAATCAGTAGTTGTTGCAGAAGCCATTCTGGATGTAGTAGCGGCGCAGCCAAGTACAAGTACACGAACAGTGGCTAGGCAGGTGGATACCTCACAGTCCATGACTTGGAGGGTACTGAAGGATGAACATTTGCTCCCGTTTCATGTGCAACGAGTCCAGAAACTGTCTCCAGGGGATTATCCAAATCGTATTGAATTCGCCCGCTGGTTTCTGCAGCAGAACGCGCTAAATCCACATTTTGGACGAACTGTGCTTTTCACCGATGAATGTACCTTCACACGTGAAGGTACATTTAACACACACAATGCACATGTATGGGCGGATGTCAATCCACATGCTACGTATCCACATGCTCATCAGAGACGCTTTTCCATCAATGTTTGGGCAGGAATCCTCGGAGACCACCTAATCGGACCGTACCTTCTTCCTGAACGCCTCAACGGTAAAACATACCTCACATTTCTGCAACATGTGCTGCCAGACCTGTTAAACGTTGTTCCTCCACGCATCCGGCGGGTCATGTGGTTCCAGCACGATGGAGCGCCAGCCCATTACGTACGAGACGTCCGCAACTATCTGGACATCACATTTCCGAACAGATGGATTGGTCGAGGTGGTCCTGTTGCTTGGCCTGCTCGCTCGCCAGATCTTTCACTCCTCGATTTCTTTTTTTGGGGACGATTGAAGGCTCTTATGTATGAGACACCCATTGAATCCCCCGAGGAACTGGTCGCCAGACTTTCCGCCGCTGTAGGGGAAGTGCTCGAAAAGCCTGATGTTTTCGCGAATGTTCGCCGTTCCATTCTTCGCCGTTGTTCTGCGTGCATAACCTCTGGTGGTCACAATTTTGAACATTTATTGTAATTACATGTTAATAAATATGCTTTGGTAACATAATCCTAATTTGTGTCTTTTTACCTCGTATCACAGCACACAATGTGTGGACATGGTAAACTGAACTGTGCTCAGGAGTAGAAATTTCAAACCCCTCTCCCCAGAAACTTAACCACGTCTAACGATTCAGATTTTGGGCTGAAAATTTAAGTCTAAGCTTTAGAAAGCATTTAATGAGACACAAAAAATAACGGTATAAAATAGTTGTTCGTTACTCCAAAGTCTAAAGCGCCCTCTATCGGAATTTTTTGAAATTTTTCTTTAAAATTTATTTTCAAGAAAATACTGACATAAAGAATAATTTTAGCAAAACGCGGCAGTAGTTGGAGCCTAATCTACGACACAAAGATCGGGAATAACTGATTTTTGTTCTGGGGGGAGAAGGGTTTCAAATTTCAAATTTCAGTTTACGCTACTTAACTACTCGTTAGGACTCAGATTTTTAGATCAAAATTTAAGTTTAAGTCTAAGCTTTCGAAATCATTTAAAGAAATACAAAAAATAACGTTAAAAAATAGTTGTTTGTTACTCCAAAGTCTAAAGCGCCCCCTATCGGCATTTTTTGAAATTGAACTTTAAAATTTTATTTCAAGAAAATACTGGCATAAAGAAAATTTTTTGCAAAAACCGCAAACGAATCGACCAATTTTTCCATGTTTTATAATCATTTGAAATTTCGGACCCTAAACTTTAATGCCCCCTATCTCCTTGGGAATACGTCTGGGACCCTTAGTCTCCTATTTAATATTATTTGTCTTTAAGTGTACTATAACCCCTTAAAGTTCTGCCCATCTTTTATGAATCACCCTGTATATGTATACATATACATATATATGTGTGTACCAGTGGCGTGGCGTCCGGTCATCGCTGGATGCGGCGATGACCAAGCAATATTTTAAAACTCTTAATAAGCTTTTAAAACTCTACGATCCAGTTTTAGCAGAACATTTGGAGTTCATGTATAAGTGAAGGTAAGATTTAAAGTTTCTTTTTTGAACATTCAACCATTGAAGTTTAGAGTTAATAATTTTTCACCACAAACTTAAATAATTGCGATGACCACCGAAACTTTTCACGCCACGCCACTGGTGTATACATATATATATGCATATATATGTATGTGTGCGTGTATATATATATGTATGCATATACATATATATGTGTATATGTAACACTGGAGACAAGCTAATCGAAAAGTACCGAAACATTTTGTAAATTGCTAATATTTCTTGATCGATAACTGTACTTATACTTTTGTTGTGTTTAAAACCACTACCATATTATTGCAAGCAACGCTATATTCGTAGTTTAGTGCAATGGCGATATACCTTGGTGCAAAATTATCCGCAATTGTAGAAGCAAGACAATTTTTCTGCCAAATTTACCTAATTGCTCCCGAAAAAGTTAATTTTTTCCGCCAACATTTGACTGTGGCAACGATTGTTGAAGAATAATCCTTCTATATATATAAAAAAATAACGATTTAGAAATGGACCTATAAAAATCTGCGTAGATCTTCCCGGTACATTCCTAGATCGGCATCCATATTTCGGTACTTTTCCGTTATACGGACAGCATGCCAAAATGTATGCTAATGCGCCAATTATTTCAACCCTGATCGTGAAAAGGATTTTTATTGTAAACCATGCGAAACATTGTGATTTGTTATTTATGAAACGTGAATCACGTGAATGATTATTGTTTAACCTTATCCTTGGAAAGCATTTTAATCTGCTATTAATCGAATAAAAAATGTTTTTTTTTTTATAAACTTATAATTTACTTTTGCTGCTGATGCTGAGATGGATTTTATCATTTGGCAATTACCAGATGATGAGAAAGTTGCGATACAACTGTTTCAGGGTTGGGTTGGGTTGATTGTTGACGGCCAATTATCTACACGAGGGATATAGGCCCTAGAGGGGAGTGCCTTCCGTGGAGGTCTTTCTAAGGGAACCTAATCCGTATTAACGCATGGAAATCCACGGTTCGAAGAAAACCACGAAAACTCCGAACGATTAGGCCGACGGGCGCGATTGGTTTCGAACCCAGCACCTCCCGTCTACCAGCTTCGAGAGCAGAACCTCTCAGCCACTGGTGGGGCTACAACTGTTTCAGGAATTTGGAATTCTGCATAATTGTAATATATCTAAACATTATCAGAAGTCATTAATAATCAAATTAATAACGATATTTCAGAATTCAAAAGATAGACAGCAAGAATACGTCGAACAACATTTATTCATAATTTTATAAGACCATTGCAAAACCAGATTTAAAACTTACAGCAAACTCATGATGCCATAAATATTATCCAAGTATAAAATACATATTAAAACTAAATATATTACACAACACTCTCCCCTTAAAAAAAATTTTGTTTTACAAATGAATAAGTAAAGCAGGCAATAATATTGGAACAAATAACCTTTTACAGAACTATAAATCTAATCGATTTGGAGGCTTTATGACCCTTTTTGGTCGTGGAGTTTTAAGTAGCTGGGAATTGGAGTTTTTATGGCAGTCCAGAGTTTTTTAGGTGTTTTAATAGCTCTTGATTGAAACTGTTCTTTCTCTGCTGCCTCAGTTGTCTCTATTGGCATTTGAGATGCTGTCTCATCCTTCATTGAATCAGAAACAATCTTTGCATTAGAATCGGTGACTGTCACTGAAGATCCACTTGCACAATTCAGTGGCACACTGCAATGCACAGGCATTTCAGGAATTTGAAGAGTGCACTTCCTTAGATGATCTGCATGTACAAAGCGCACTTGACCATTTACATGCACCAGATAGGTACTTTCACTAATTTTCTTTGTGATTATACCAGGAAACCATTTAGTTTCATTGTTTCTGGTGGATTTTACAAGAACATTTTCTCTGACATCAAAATGTCTTTCACCGTCAGTTGAACGAGACCTTTGATTCTCTTGATAACTCTTTTCCTGCATAATGTTATCACTTCTGAGCTTCGTAATCTTGATTTGTGGTGTAAATTTGAAAATAAGCTCAGCAGGTGTTTTCAGTGTGACTGATGAAGGCGTATTTCGATAAGCAAACAGTATGCAGTCTAACCTATGTTGAAAACTATCATATACCCTATTAGAAAACTTTGTTTCTTCAACATGTTCTTAATGATATTAACAGATTTCTCTGCAGCTCCATTGGAGTTTGGATGACATGTGGGTGAATTTCTCAGGATAATACCATTTGACTTAAAAAATCGGTACAGATGTCATATTCGCCCCATATTGGCGCGATTTTTTTCGGTTGCCATATTGGCGAAAACATCAACAGCATAAACCATATTGTTATGTTGTAAAAGCTTTACATAACATTTCCCCTTCTTAAATTTGCATAAATTTAACTTTGTATATTTTGTTAATTTTAATAATCTACTTCCTTTTACCATCTTTCAATTTTGACAGCAAATTCTATTAAGTTTGAAATATTAAATCCTAAATCTTTATTTTTAATTATTTCATTTAAAATTTCATTTATTATATTCTATTATCTTTTTCCATTTCTCTGATAAACTTTCATAAAATTACTGAAATCGTTTGACAGAGAAACGAAATTATAACTACTACAGTTTCCCTTAATTTTATTGCTTTCCATTCACCTCGCACCCCAAAAGATGCAAGTTTTGTCCCTTATCTCAAAACGGACAGGAAATTCCTTTTGACGTCAGAGGAACTCCCACATAGCAAACATTCCTTTCTCCCCGCTTCTTAAGTGCGTTGCCATTCCATGTTGATAATCCTACTACAAAATCTTTTTCGCCAGAAGTGCTAGCGACAGGCCATCTTTAGAAATATTCTGATTGGCTAGCTCCGCCGACATCGTTCTCCCGATTTTCGGCAGGCGCTTCAAAAAAGAGTGAGTTTGAAGAAAATTGTCGTAGGAGTAAGACGTGCCATTCTTTAGGGGATTTTCCCCCCCGCTGGGCCGAAGGGCCTAGTCCTGGTACGATACTTTGCAAAGATAACGATTTTACAAGCAGGAATTGTCTCTAAAGTTGAATCATCTCTCCATTATTTAAATCAATATTCGATGCTGAACATCTCTGTTTCCTAATTCAATAGTAATTCATTTTTACGAATATGGAATTCAATAATTTAACAATTTTCCGAAATAGTGCTATATTCTACAGCTAAACGGAGGTTCCGTGAATTGGGACTAGAAGAATGTTGCGGTAATGATTTCTGGTAAATAATGCTACCTTTGATCTACTGTTTGATCAAGACAACAATAGTATATCGTAACGACGGCACTTTCTGTTTATTCCCATTTCGAAGGATGTCATGTTCCGGAATTTTTATTTAGTTCTACATCTTTAATGATTTCACCATTATTCATCAACGAACTTCAGTTATCGTTTTCACCAACGGACTTCAGTTACTTTTCACATAAGACAATCCAATTTAGAAACTTTATGAACAATAGTGAAACATTGAGAACTGCCACATACAGATGATATTTTCAGCAACAAAAATTTACTTAAAAAACAATTCTTAAATCTTGTGCCTCAATTACAACTTAAGTATTCATGTTATTCTCTCAATGGCTACCTGGATGCACAATATCTTTGTCATAATATAGAATAATAATAGTGACTTTTTACTGCAACTGAATGTGTTATTCCTTTTCAATAATTGTAACTTAAAACATAATTTTCTCTACTGGATCCAGTATCTGTCTTCTAGAAAATGCGTGTAAATAAAATTTAGTTAAAATCTATTTATCTTGTATCATTGAATAATATATTGTACAGATCTCATGGGGTGAGTAGATTTTTCAATACATATTTTATTATTTATTAAGTGATTTCCTTTTTCAGATTTAATTTAATCTAGTTACGACGCAGTTCACTTTACCACTATACGATCAAAGCCATAGTGTGATTTCGGGGAATGTGATTTGAATTTGTTTCGATCAGATTTTCTTTTCGAATGGACTCTAATTCAGGTGACGTCAGACGCCAGAGCTGGCGGTATGATGATCTGTTATTCTAGTTACTGCACCGGCAGAATACCAGTATGCGCAGGCGCAAACACCGCTAGCAGACGACTTTAGCCTTGACCCAGGTTGAATGCATACGTTTTAACTGAAAATTTGCAAACTTAGGGAATTTTCTCGCATAAAGAACTACATTTTGAATTTAGATTACAATATATTAAGTATATGCTGCTGCATCAAAGAATTCTTTTGCGGTATTTTTAACAAACAAGCATTAATAACTCACACTCCATAGACTGCTATGCTAAACACCGCCAGTAAATACCGCCAGCAGACGAATTTTAGCCTCAACCTCAGGTCGCGTGCATAAGGTCCATTGTTTCAATTTACATATCCCGGAATCTCACTTAACAAGTATAATCCGGGTTACCACATCAAGCAAAATAACCACACTTTGGCGCAAGTTGCGTACCTGTTGCCTATATGATATTGGCGACAGAAAAAAAATCGCGCCAATATGGGGCGAATATGACATCTGTTCCAAAAAATCTTACAAATTCTTCGGATTTAAATTGTTTAGCATTATCAGATACAACTTCACTTGGTAATCCGAAAGTAGCAAAAGTTTGTCGAAGCTTATGTGTAATATATCTAAACATTATCAGAAGTCATTAATTAATCAAATTAATAACGCTATTTCAGAATCCAAAAGATAGACAGCAAGAATACGTCGAACAACATTTATTCATAATTTTATAAGACTATTGCCAAAATCAGATTTAAAATTTACAGCAAATACATGATGCCATAAATATTATCCATGTATAAAATACATATTAAAACTAAATATATTACACAACACTCTACCCCTTAAAAAAATTTTGTTTTACAAATGAATAAATAAAGCAGGCAATAATAGTGGGATAAATAACCTTTTACAGAACTATAAATCTAATCGATTTGGAGGTTTTATTACCCTTTTTGGTCGTGGAGTTTTAAGTAGATGGGAATTGGAGTTTTTATGGCAGTCCAGAGTTCTTTTAGGTATTTTAACAGCTCTTGATTGAAACTGCCCTTTCTCTGCTGCCTCAGTTGTCTCTATAGGTGTTTGAGATGCTGTTTCATCCTTCATTGAATCAGAAACAATCTTTGCATTAGAATCGGTGACTGTCATTGAAGATCCACTTGCATAATTCAATGGCACACTGCGATCCTCAGAGATTTCAGGAATTTGAAGAGTGCACTTTCTTAGATGATCTGCATGTACAAAGCGCACTTGACCATTTACATGTACCAGGTAGGTACTTTCACTAATTTTGTTTGTGATTATACCAGGAAACCATTTAATTTCCTTGTTTCTGGTGGATTTCACAAGAACATTTTCTCTAACATCAAAATGTCTTTCACTGGCAGTTGAACGAGACCTTTGATTCTCTTGATAGCTCTTTTCCTGCATAATGTGATCACTTCTGAGCTTCGTAATCTTGGTTTGTGGTGTAAATTTGAAAATAAGCTCAGCAGGTGTTTTCAGTGTGACTGATGAAGGCGTATTTCGATAAGCAAACAGTATGCAGTCTAACCTATGTTGAAAACTATCATATACCCTATTAGAAAACTTATGTTTCTTCAACATGTTCTTAATGATATTAACAGATTTCTCTGCAGCTCCGTTGGAGTTTGGATGATATGTGGGTGAATTTCTCAGGATAATGCCATTTGACTTAAAAAATCTTACAAATTCTTCGGATTTAAATTGTTTAGCATTATCAGATACAACTTCACTTGGTAATCCGAAAGTGGCAAAAATTTGTCGAAGCTTATGTATTGTAGACTTAGAATCTGTGGTAGAAACAAGTGCTACTTCAATCCACTTTGAATATGAATCTTTAACAATTAAGAGATTGCGATTTTCATATTCAGCGTAATCGATGTGGATCCTTTCAAATGGTTTACCTGTTAGAGGTCAGTTATTTAATGGAACTCTGGGTGCACTTGGCCTTGTTAATTGACACGGGACACATCTGTTTACATATGATTCAATTTCTGCATCTATTTTTGGAAACCAGAAGTATCCTCGAGCAAGATGTTTCATTCGCACTATCCCAGGGTGTTCAATATGTAGAAGTTGAAGAACTTTTCCTCTCAAGCATTTTGGGATTACTAATCTATTTGCTCTTAGTAGACAATTATTTTCGATGCTCAGTTCATCTCTGACTTTGTAGTATTCCTGCAAGGAATCTGCAACAACTGATGGCCAACCAAATTTTGTGTAGTTTATTGCTTTACTGACATCACAATCAACTGCACTAGCCTTTTCAATATCCTTGGTAGTCAGATTCTCAAATTCTGCGAAATAACATACAAATTCATGAGCACGTTTGTCAACTGGTTCATTATCTTTACAAGGGAGGCGAGAAAGAGCATCAGCTAGCAAAAGATCCTTGCCCTTTTTGTACTTCATAATGTAGTCATAGCTGGATAAATTCAATGCCCATCTCTGCATCCTTGAATTAGCCATTTCCGGAACAGGTTTATCATGGCCCAGTAGGGTCAACAAAGGCTTTGAATCTGTTTCAATGACAAATTTTGTTCCTTGTAAATATTTATTGAAACGTTTAATGACAAAAATAATAGCTAAAGCTTCTTTATGTACCTGAGCATAGTTTCTTTCTGCTTTATTAAGAGTCTTTGATGCAAAAAATATCGGTCTCAATAAACCAGGTGATAATTCATGGCACAAAACTGCTCCAAGTCCATACTCAGATGAATCACACTGTAGAACAATGGGCTTTGTTATGTCATAATGTACCAAAACATTATGTTTATCCAGTAACGCCTTACTTCTTTCAAAGGCATCAATACATTCTTTGTTGAAATGCCATTTTGTATCTTTCTCTAATAATTTATATAAAGGTTTCAGCTTTTGAAGATAAATTGGGTATAAAATGCTGATAATAGCCTAGAAGCCCTAGATAACTTTTCAATTCAGTGATATTTCTAGGTAATTGTGTATTTGAAATGTCATTACATTTATCCCTAAGCGGATGAATACCTTCAGGGTCTTTAACATGACCCAGAACTTTAATTGTATCCTTGAAAAATTCACACTTTTGAATGTTTACTTTCACATTGTAAGAATGTAGTTTCTGCAGCACCAGGTCTGTTCTATATTTGCATTCTTCCTTAGTATTTGCACGTATAAATAAATCATCAATATAGCAATCAATGAATGAAAAATCCTTTAGAATGTTATCCATCTTTTGCTGGAACAAGAAAGATGCTGGTTTGATACCAAAAGGTAGTTTTGTATAACGCAATAAACCTCTTGGTGTGTTCAGCGTCAGCAACTCTTGAGACTCAGGAGCTATAGGTAATTGATGGAAGGCCATTGATAAGTCAATCTTTGAAAAATATTTTCCTGATCCTATATTTGTTAGAATATCTTCCTGGGATGGAAGTGGATAAAAGTGAGTTTCACAAAATTTGTTTACAGTGACTGAAAAGTCTCCACAAATCCTAACAGATCTTTTCCCTTCGCTGTTCATTTTGGGTACTGGAACTATAGGGGTTGCCCATTTCGAATGACTTACAGGTACTAATACACCTTTTTGAACTAAGGAGTCCAATTCTTGATCGACCAATTGTCTTATGGCATATGGAACTGGTCTTGATTTACAGAAGATGGGTACAGTATCTTCCCTCATAGCTATATTCATTGCTTGACCCATTATTCCACTTGAATCGCTCGAATTAAAACAATTAGGGAATTTGGCATAGTAATGTTGTAAAGTATCATCTTGAGACAAAATAGCTGCATCCTTTAGCTCTTCTGAATTTTGTTTTGGTGTATTTTTAGTTTCATCATTAACATTTGCAATATGGTCATTCATCACTTTATTTAGATCAATACCAAGCTGTTGAATCCAGTAACGACCCAATAGTGTAGGTCTATTTAATGCTTCAATAACAACTAATGGTAGCCATAAAGTTTTTTCTTGAAATGTTACAGGCACTTTAAATCTTCCAATAATTTTTAACATTTGACCCAGATAAGAACGCAAAGTTGGAATTTCTAATTTTTCAAGTGTACCTAACTTTAAACTTTCAAATTTGTCTTTAGACATAATTGAATGTGCACTACCTGAATCTACTTGCATGTCAATTGGAGTATTACCTAGTAAAATATTAATTAGATAAGGCTTAGGAGCTTCATCTGTAACAGCTGCACACACGGAAACTGTGTTTATATACATTTCATGAAATGCTTCTTCCACAAAGTTTGTTGTAGAAGTTTTGCAAATACTGGCTATGTGCCCTCGGCAATGACACTTATAAAAAGTCGCATTTTTAAAAGAACATTCACCTCTATGCTTCTTTCCACAATGTTTACAATTGTTAAAGGACTTGTTCAATTTGTGTCTATTTTCGAACTTACCTTCATATCCACTTTTCTTATCCTTACTTTGGAAATTGTTATTCTGAACAGGAGCTCTTTTATTGAATGCTTTATTAGCACTTGAAATTTTTAGAACATTATCTTCCCTAACCTTAAAAAATTTGGCTTCTTTACTAGCCGTTTCCATTGCAAGCGCAATTTCACTTGCTCTATTGAAGTCAAGGTTACTTTCACTTAACAATCTATTCTGAATTTGTTGATCTGCCAAACCACAAACTAGTTTATCGCGAATTGCATCATCTAGAAAATGTCCAAAAGAACACTTACTTGCTGCCTCTTTGATTCTTACAATAAAGGTTGCTACATCCTCAGCATTTTGCTTTAGGTTATAAAATCGGAATCTTTGCATAATCACCGATGTCTGTGGCGAGAAGTGACTGGTTAAAGCTTTGATGATTTCACTATAAGGAATGTCCTTTAAACTTTTAGGTTGAACGAGGTTTCGTAATGTGGAGAATACTTTTTTCCCGACACACGTCAACAAAGTAGCCCGTTTGTCACTATCATCTTTAATTCTGTTCGCTTCAAAATAAAATTCAATTTGAAGCAGATACTCTTCAAAACAATCGTTGTCATTATAGGCTGGCATTCTACCAGTATGAGGATGATATTTGTCGCTTTCAGATTCTTGTATTATCAAATACACATGAGATCTTCGTAAGTCAAGAAACGAAGCTTTAAGAACACGGATGTAGAAGTTTGATATAGCTGGAAACGCAATTTACGCTCGTCGCCAATGTAATATATCTAAACATTATCAGAAGTCATTAATAATCAAATTAATAACTGTATAAATATTGTAGACTTAGAATCTGTGTTAGAAACAAGTGCTACTTCAATCCACTTTGAATATGAATCTTTAACAATTAAGAGATTGCGGTTTTCATATTCAGCATAATCGATGTGGATCCTTTCAAATGGTTTTCCTGTTAGAGGCCAGTTATTTAATGGAACTCTGGGTGCACTTGGCCTTGTTAATTGACATGGGACACATCTGTTTACATATGATTCAATCTCTGCATCTATTTTTGGAAACCAGAAGTATCCTCGAGCAAGGTGTTTCATTCGCACTATTCCAGGGCGTTCAGTATGTAGAAGTTGAAGAACTTTTCCTCTCAAGCATTTTGGGATTACTAATCTATTTGCTCTTAGTAGACAATTATTTTCGATGCTCAGTTCATCTCTGACTTTGTAGTGTTCCTGCAAGGAATCTGCAACAACTGATGGCCAACCAAATTTGGTATAGTTTATTGCTTTACTGACATCACAATCAACTGCACTAGCCTTTTCAATATCCTTGGTAGTCAGATTCTCAAATTCTGCGAAATAACATACAAATTCATGAGCACGTTTGTCAACTGGTTCATTATCTTTACAAGAGTGGCGAGAAAGAACATCAGCTAGCAAAAGATCCTTGCCCTTTTTGTACTTCATAATATAGTCATAGCTGGATAAAATCAATGCCCATCTCTGCATCCTTGAATTAGCCATTTCCGGAACTGGTTTATCATGGCCCAGTAAGGTCAACAAAGGCTTTGAATCAGTTTCAATGACAAATTTTGTTCCTTGTAAATATTTATTGAAACGTTTAATGCCAAAAATAATAGCTAAAGCTTCTTTATGTACCTGAGCATAGTTTCTTTCTGCTTTATTTAGGGTCTTTGATGCAAAAAATATAGGTCTCAATAAACGAGGTGATAATTCATGGCACAAAACTGCTCCAAGTCCATACTCAGATGAATCACACTGTAGAACAATGGGTTTGTTATGTCATAATGTACCAAAACATTATGTTTATCTAGTAACGTCTTACTTTTTTCAAAGGCTGGTTTACATTCTTTGTTGAAATCCCATTTTGTATCCTTCTCTAATAATTTATATAAAGGTTTCAGCTTTGAAGATAAATTGGGTATAACATGCTTATAATAGCCTAGAAGCCCTAGATAACTTTTCAATTCAGTGACATTTCTAGGTAATTGTGTATTTGAAATGTCATTACATTTGTCCCTAAGCGGGTGAATGCCTTCAGGATCTTTAGCATGACCCAGAACTTTAATTGTATCCTTGGAAAATTCACACTTGTGAATATTTACTTTCACATTGCAAGAATGTAGTTTCTGCAGCACCAGGTCTATTCTATATTTTCATTCTTCCTTAGTATTTGCACGTACAAATAAATCATCAATATAGCAATCAATGAATGAAAAATCCTTTAGAATGTTATCCATCTTTTGCTGGAACAAGAAAGATGCTGGTTTGATACCAAAAGGTAGTTTTGTATAACGCAATAAACCTCTTGGTGTGTTCAGCGTCAGCAACTCTTGAGACTCAGGAGCTATAGGTAATTGATGGAAGGCCATTGATAAGTCAATCTTTGAAAAATATTTTCCTGATCCTATATTTGTTAGAATATCTTCCTGGGATGGAAGTGGATAAAAGTGAGTTTCACAAAATTTGTTTACAGTGACTGAAAAGTCTCCACAAATCCTAACAGATCTTTTCCCTTCGCTGTTCATTTTGGGTACTGGAACTATAGGGGTTGCCCATTTCGAATGACTTACAGGTACTAATACACCTTTTTGAGCTAAGGAGTCTAATTCTTGATCGACCAATTGTCTTATGTCATATGGAACTGGCCTAGATTTACAGAAGATGGGTACAGTATCTTCCCTCATAGCTATATTTATTGCTTGACCCAATATTCCACTTGAATCGCTCGAATTAAAACAATTAGGGAATTTGGTATAGTAATGTTGTAAAATATCATTTTGAGACAAAATAGCTGCATCCTTTGGCTCTTCTGAATTTTGTTTCGGTGTATTTTTAGTTCCATCATTAACATTTGCAATATGGTCATTCATCACTTTATTTAGATCAATACCAAGCTGTTGAATCCAGTAACGACCCAAGGGTGTAGGTCTATTTGATGATTCAATAACAACTAATGGTAGCCATAAGGTTTTTTCTTGAAATGTTACAGGTACTTTAAATCTTCCAATAACTTTTAACATTTGACCCAGATAAGAACGCAAAGTTGGAATTTCTAATTTTTCAAGTGTACCTAACTTTAAACTTTCAAATTTGTCTTTAGACATAATTGAATGTGCACTACCTGAATATACTTGCATGTCAATTGGAGTATTACCTGCTAAAATATTAATTAGATAAGTCCTAGGTGCTTCATCTGTAACAGCTGCACACACGGAAACTGTGTTTATGTACATTTCATCAAATGCTTCTTCCACAAAGTTTGTTGTAGAAGTTTTGCAAATACTGGCTATGTGCCCCCTGTAATGACACTTATATCAAGTCACATTTTTAAAAGAACATTCACCCCAATGCTTCTTTCCACAATGTTTACAATTGTTAAAGGATTTGTTCATTTTGTGTCTGTTTTCGAGCTTACCTTCATATCCACTTTTCTTATCCTTACTTTGAAAATTGTTACTTTGAACAGGAGCTCTTTTATTGAATGCTTTATTAGCATTTGAAATTTTCAGAACATTATCTTCCCTAACCTTAAAAAATTTGGCTTCTTTACTAGCCGTTTCCATTGCAAGCGCAATTTCACTTGCTCTATTGAAGTCAAGGTTACTTTCACTTAACAATCTGTTCTGAATTTGTTGGTCTGCCAAACCACAAACTAGTTTATCGCGGATTGCATCATCTAGAAAATGTCCAAAAGAACACTTACTTGCTGCCTCTTTGATTCTTACAATAAAGGTTGCAACATCGTCAGCATTTTGTTTTAGGTTATAAAATCGGAATCTTTGCATAATCACCGATGTCTGTGGCGAGAAGTGACTGGTTAAAGCTTTGATGATTTCACTATAAGGAATGTCCTTTAAACTTTTAGGTTGAACGAGGTTTCGTAATGTGGAGAATACTTTTTTCCCGACACACGTCAACAAAGTAGCCCGTTTGTCACTATCATCTTTAATTCTGTTCGCTTCAAAATAAAATTCAATTTGAAGCAGATACTCTTCAAAACAATCGTTGTCATTATAGGCTGGCATTCTACCAGTATAAGGATGATACTTGTCGCCTTCAGATTCCAGCATTATCAAACACACACGAGATCTTCGTAAGTCAAGAAACGAAGCTTTAAGAACACGGATGTAGAAGTTTGATATAGCTGGAAACGCAATTTACGCTCGTCGCTAATGTAATGTATCTAAACATTATCAGAAGTCATTAATAATCAAATTAATAACGATATTTCAGAATTCAAAAGATAGACAGCAAGAATACGTCGAACAACATTCATAATTTTATAAGACCATTGCCAAAACCAGATTTAAAACTTGCAGCAAACTCATGATGCCATAAATATTATCCAAGTATAAAATACATATTAAAACTAAATATATTACACAACATACACACAATAAAAGGTTGTGTTCAAAAAATCATGAAATGAAATTATGGATGAGTTCTGGAAATCCGAAATGGAGATGTAGTTTACGATCATGCGAAGAAAGCGTAGGAATACGACAAAAAACATGGTTTGAAGGATCGCGGGTGACTTTTCTTAATGCTTTGAGGTTTATATATTTATGGTGCAAAGAGTTGACACCGATTGGGTTTTGTAAGCTGCAACTTGATATGAACCACAACACAACAGTGGACTGGAATAGTTATTTGAGAGAAGTTTGTGCAAATGATTTATGTTCACGACCAAATAGAAAAATCGGTGGACCTAATAAAATTATAGAAGTAGATGAAAGTCTTTTTACCAGAAGAAAAAGCAACGGCACAGATGTCATATACGCTAGATGTCATATATATTGGCACGATTTTTTTCCGACGCCAATGTCATATACTTACTGGGTACTTAACTGGCGCCAAAGTGTCATTATTTTGCTTGAATGGTAAACCGGATGTTGTTGTTTATTTATTAGTAAATTGTTTATTTACATTTATTTACTTTTTAAAAATTATATAAATGTTTTGTTCTATATTTATTAATCAAACTTTTTTTTTTTTTTTTTTATTCTCCTTTAAAAAATATATATGTAACTGGTATTCAAAAACAAT
This sequence comes from Maratus speciosus, assembly GCA_963932465.1. NCBI lineage: Eukaryota > Metazoa > Arthropoda > Arachnida > Araneae > Salticidae > Maratus > Maratus speciosus. The sequence continues at coordinate 363,043,019 of OZ010786.1, read as the reverse complement.
GTTTTCGCCAAATGGCGTCGGAAAATAATCGCGCCAGTATGGGGCGTATATGACATCTGTGCCAATATTATTTATACAGATTGCTGGAAAGGATATAAAACAGATGAACTGCGAAGTGCTGTTATGATCATTTCACAGTAAATCACAAATACAATTTTGTCGACCCTAATACTGGATGTCACACTCAAAATGTTAAGAGATTATGGGGCATCGCAAAATGGCGCAACAAAAGACATCGGGGAACTGTTCGTCATCATTTAGAGTCGTATCTCATAGAGTTTATGTGGCGACGCCTTTATTTAAAAAATGAAATGTTTACTGCAATGCTAAAAGATATTTATAATTTTACTAGCCGCCTCTGGCGACCAGTTTGGTCTCCCTTAAATGTATATGCTATGCATTGCAACATGTTACTTTTATTCATAATTTAACTTATATGCTTAATTCTTCGTTAAATCGAGAGATTCTGATAGAAAACTCAAGAACACTTCGCGATCATCGTAGCATTTCTATATTTCTAGTTGAGTTGTAATTTTTTTTTCGGAAAACAGCTTTGTTTACTTAGACATTTATGCTTCTTGTTCGTTTGCTTATAAGTTTCAATACGTTCGCTAATGAGGAGATTTTTAAACCTATTAAGTAATCTTCCGTAATTGGGTCCCTAGCCAAATGGCGTATTTTAGCTTTTTTTTTTTTTTTTTTTTTTGTGAAAAGCCTTTAATAATACCCACACTTACATTAAGAGAATATTGTTAATAATATCTTTTTAGAGTTGTTCTCCACTATCCCGTCGATCACTTCCTATGAAAAAAAAAAAAACTATCGCCAAACTATTCGCCAAACGCCCAATAAAATAAATGGACACCTTCAGTTAAAACGGTTGAAACAGATCTATTGTATTAATGCATCATCACATTTTTTGAATGTTTGTACTCTTTTAATATCATGACACCCCCGTTTAATGACGTAATTGATAGAGAAAAAACTAATAAATCGGTAAAACATCATTAAAAATACAGATAAATGTCGAATTAAATATCACTTCATGACGTAACAAACACGTGAACGAATCTGACGTCAAGTGAATGTGACGTCAATATCATTCATTTTTGTTAAGTGTTTGATTATTGTTTTGTATAATTTTAGATTGCTTCAATATTAGTTACCATTTTTAATCCTCTTATTTAATAAAAGTATATTAAATCACTGTTTTGAATGCGATATTGACAAAGGTAAATATGACTGGCTATTAACAATCACCTACGGTGATCTGTCCTCCTGGCACGGATAATACATAAATATCAAATTATTTGACTATGCGATTTGAAATGTCATTCATTAAATATTTTTATATGAGTTCGGTTTGTTTTTGAAGAAAATATCGTGAAAGAAGTTGAATTGTATAGCAGTTTACCTAACAGAATGAGATGCTGAACTTAGATTGGCTTAAAGGCTTGAATTATTTTTGCACAAATTCATTGTTGGAGAGCTTGCTGTGTGAATGATTACCTCCATAAATTAATATTTTGTTCGCTCAATGAAGAACGAATCTTTTGTGTTTACTTTGGTGGAAACAGATATTGGACTGTCAATATCATTTCAATTGAAATTATCTCAGAATTTAAATAGATATTTGAATGCAGCTAATCTCTCAAACATAATAAACTTTTGAATACGAACTTTCTAAAAGTGTAACTTTTATGCAGTTTTATCCTGTTGCAAACTGTTGATGACAGCCAAATGCTTTGCTCTTTATAATAATAATCTATATGATATTTGGCGATTTATCACCTGCGCCTGGCTAACATTAAAGTACTAAATTGGCCGCTTGGCTTATAGAAAGTGAAGCGGGTAGCCCGGAATTATTGATGACAGTCACATGACTTAGGCTTTTATTATATAGATATTTGGCGATTTATCACCTGCGCCTGGCTAACATTAAAGTACTAAATTGGTCGCTTGGCTTATAGAAAGTGAAGCGGGTAGCCCGGAATTATTGATGACAGTCACATGACTTAGGCTTTTATTATATAGATGGCAGCAGTTTAATATGATTTTTTATTTTATTACTTTATTGTATAACAGTTATTTGTTCACTTATTTTAAGTATATATTTGTGATTTAACAAAATAGTTCGTAAAAGTTTGTAATTTTCAAATGTCATATTTTTAAAATGCCCACCTTACTATAGACAATGTTTTTTCTTTTATTTTTCAAATATTTCAATTCACGTGATTTTCATTTTGCGCCAACTATTGCGCTTGGCGACAAAATGCTGTCCGTATAACGGAAAAGAACCCCATATTTCTTGTGACCGGGCGTCTTTCTTCGTTAATATTAAGAAAACTGTTTCATACAAAAATATGCAAATTGGTGCTATTATAGAGAAATGTTTGTTACACGCTGATGCAGACAATTTTAAATCAAATAATTATTTTAAGAGATATTTAATGTTAAAGTTGGTCAAAATCATTTCATTAAAAAAATTTATATGACCAAAACTATACATTGGAATTTAAACATTTTTACGTCATTCAATACATTAGGAATTCCCGGTGTGCAAACTGCCTTTATTAGGGCATCGTTCATCTGAAGACACCCTATTCGTCTCACTCCTCTGTCTGTCTGTGCGTCTGCCTGTCTGTCTGTCCGTCACTGAGACCGTTCTCAGAAACTATATATGTTGGAGACTTGAAATTTTGCATACTTATAGCTGAACACTTCACATGAAACGACAAATAATAAAATTTTGAAAAAGCCTTATATTTAACCCTCTGGGCTCTAACTTGTGTATTTTAATCTTTGTATTCTAACTGAGCCCTTAATTAAGTTTAAGACTTAAAATTTTGCATACTTATAGCTGAACACCTCACATCAAACGACAAATCATAAAATTTTGAAAAAGTCTTATATTTACCCCTCCGGGTTCTAACTTGTGCATTTTAAGCAATTTTTTTAACCTCCCCTCCCCCATTGCACCCGGTGGATACTTTTCTAACTTCTAGCGACACCCCTTTGACCACTCTTTCATATTATGCACATAGCCTTACATATTTCAGTTCCACTTTTTACCGCCAGGGGGCGCATACCTATCTCGGGTGCTATGGGCTCGATCCTCTCGACTAATATATCTACGGATAGGTTGTAAAACGGAGTTTCGCTCGGATAGAAGTTCGTGTAGAATAGAGTGCGCCACCTGGTGGCTAAATGTGGAACTAATAGATTTCGCAAAAGGATAAAGGGTTTTGAAAGGAATATTAAACGAAACCCTCTGTGCGATATCTGTGATTACACTTACCCACTAGTTTTTTTTAATTTGACTCATTTTTTAAGGATTTATCTCCATTTTTAATTCAAATTTTTAGCATTTCGAAAGATATTTTTTGCATATTTTAGAAAAGGATATTATTTTAAACTGTTGTCAATTTTAAAAACAGCGCAAAGAATAATATTTCCTTCAAATTAAAAATTTATTTATACGTGGCTATTATAATCAGAAAAAACTTTCAAATGAGAATTAAGAATAAAAATCAGAAAAATATCGAAAATTACGTCATAAAAACTATAGTTACACATGCATTTTAAAAGAGAAAGAAAATTTTTAAATAATAAATTCATTATTATGCGTTAAAAATCGCAAATGGAGGAAATTTACGTCATATTTAAAAAGGCCAAATAATTGACAGTTGGCAAAACAGATTAAATCAAAAAGTATATTTGCGCGGCACATTTATTTCATATTTTGATAATTTTTTCAACTATTATCGTGAATTCTAAGACATCGCAAATAATATTTCCTTTCTAACAACAAAAGTATTTTCATGTGAATGCTAAAATGAGAAAGAAAATTTTGGTGAAAATTACGTCAGATATAAAACGGTACATTTCAAATGTGTTATTTAAAAGAACTTTCTTATAGAGCTGTTAAAAAACCGAGAGTCAAAGACTCTGTTTACTTAATTCATTTTACATAACTTATTTTCAAATTTTTAGCTAATTTTTTTTTTTAAATCAAAGGCGAAAACAGCCATTGTATCCCTTAACAAACGTTAACTTCACTTTAAAAAGTCCTTCCGACCAGTGCCGGGAGGAAGAGGTAGCTTTCATATTCCTTATTTTTAAAAAGCTAGCTTATATTATTCAAACACACGAAGCTCAATTTAGTGGAAACCGATTATAGAAGATTCAATACTAATTTTTATCAAGACTAACTCATTATGAATGAGAATTTCGCGAAATTAGTCAGCTTTATCCAAGCTGATTTTATTTAAAGTAACTTATATTTGGTTTCCAAATTCGGCGATATTTAAGACAACGTGGTGGATGAGGCTAACCAGTGAACTTGGTCGAGACCTTAGTAATTCCTGTGCACATGCTCACTCACATAGGAATCGTTGATATATACGAGTGCTGCCGCAGGCAAAAAATCAGATTTTTCAAAATGTCACCCACATAAACAAATTCAAACTGCTATATCTGAGACATATTTTAAGATAAAGACAAAAGAAAAAATGCTCCGGAATCCTTATATCAAGGTTAAATACTTAAGTAAGAAACCTTTATCAATTTCAAATTTTTTTGCACCTCACTTCAAGTATATATATATTTTTAATTTAATGGCCGCCATTTTGAAACACGATGGCGGATGAAGCTGGCCAGTGAACTTGGTCGAGACATTGCTATATATTATCCACATGCCTTCTTACAACCAAATAGGTAAATAAATACGTGTGTTATCGCGTGACAAATATCAGATGCTTTCAAAATGTCAGCCATGCTAGAAATTCAAAGTGCTATAACTCAACCATTTTTTAAGATATAGACAAAAGAAAAACTGCCCCAGAATCTTTGTATCAACGTCAAACACATAAAAAAAACCTTTTTCATTTTCCAATTTTTTGATACCTCACTTTAAATTTTAAATTAAAAATATTTTTTAAATGTTCCCTTTTGAAACAAGGCGAATGAAGCTTGGCGACGAACTCGGTCGAGACATTGGTATGTACTATGTACACACCAAATTACATCCAAATCGGTTCATAAATACGCCTGTTATCGCGTGACAAAAATCAGGTCTTTTAAAAATGTCAGCCACAATAGAAATTCAAAATACTATAACTCAACCAATTTTTTAGATATAAGCGAAACAAAAACTGTTCCCGAATCTTTGTATCAAAGTCAAACACATAAGAAAAAATATTTTTCAATTTTCAATTTTTTGATACCTCATTTTAAATTTAAAATTTTTTAAATGGTCGCCATTTTGGAACAAGATGGCGAATGAAGCTGGCCAACGAATTCGGTCGAGACATTGGTATGTACTTTGTACACACCAAGGTACATCCATATCGGTTCATAAATACGAGAGTTAAAATGTGATAAAGATCAGATATATATATATATATATATATATCAACTTTTGAACGGAGGGTGGTTTCGGGGTCTAAGGGTTATGATCGATGAAAATATACCAAAATTTTTTGAAATCGCTTTCCTCCGAACGGCTGCAATAGGTAGCTTTTTATAATGAAAGCTACCTAAAATCTCCAATCAAAGGAATATGAATGAAAACCTGTTTACAGGGAGATCGCCACTGTTTTTTTAAATTATAATTCAGTCTTTTTAAAGCCGATGAAATTAGCCTGCTTTTAGAATCTGGGGTGTCGGAACGGTGGTTGGCGAGCGTAGCTCGTAGGGGGCAGAGCCCCCTATTGATCTAAAAATTTAAATTGTACGATTACAAATATGTTAGATTTGTGTGTGTTTTTTTAATATTATTCTTTTATTTGTTTATTAAAAAAAGTATTAATTTCGTTAATTTGTCTTTCACAAATTATGTTAGATTGGTGTTTTTTTAATATTATTCTTTTATTTGTTTATAAAGGAAGTATTAATTTCGTTATGCAAAAATAGTCAAAGACAAATTCTGAACAATGTTTGTTAGCTTATGTGCAAAATGTTTATTATTATTATGTATTGAAACAAGCAAGTGAAAAGATAAACTTAAAAAAAATCATGCTTAAAAATTATTTTAGAAAACATAATACATCAGTCAATTAAGATACAGTTTTGAAACAAATTGCATTTGAAAGTAAATTTTTTGCCTATGCGACGAAAATTGAAAATGTACAATGGTCAGAAGATTAAAAAATTGCAGTAGCGAAAATTTCAAGACCGAAATTTCATCGTGAAGTGTTGCCATTTGCCACCTGACGTCAGCGTTATGCACAGATCCGTTTGTTCTTTATAATATAGATACTTAATCAGTAAAATATAATAAAGGTCAGTTTTTAGGATGTGGTTATGAATTGAGGCTCTTATGCTCGGTATTCCGGAACGAAAAACAGCAATTTTCACCTTCTCAAAATTTGCATACGCACTTCTCATATCCATATTCATCATTTTAAAAAAAAATTGTATTTTGTTTTATCATTTTAAAATCTTTTTAACTCAAAACTTGAAGTCACGATTGTCAGCAACATCTTTTATGTGAACAGACGCACTCTTTACATGAGATTCTAATCTCAATTCCGGAGAGTAAAAATTTCCGTAATTTATGTTTTTTAGACGCATTTGTGTTAAAATGTTTAGTTTTATCTAAGAAAATGATCGTTTTCTTTTAAATATGTTTTCATTTTCACTTAAATAAGCATTTCGCCTAGTGTCTGAAACTTAGTATCAGTACACATGGCAACAAAATGGCAACAAAAAGATACAGTAATCTCCTATTTTCGACTATTTTCCGTTTACTTTCAATAGAAATGGGGTACTTTTGTTGCCACGATTAGAAAAATGGTATTAAAAACTACAAAAAAATTAATATCTCAAAAATAAATTGAGATACAGCTTTCAAACAAATTGCATTTTAAAAGAGCATTTTATCCTTATACGACGGTGTAAAAATTTAAAATGTGCGATGTTTAGAAGTTTAATAATTTGCAGTAGAGAAAATTGCAAAGCTAAAATTTTATTTCAAATTTCAAAGTGTTGCCATTCACAAAATGACGTATGCGTTAGGCACAGATATGTTTGTCCTTTATAATATAGATAGATAGATAGATAGATAGATAGACATAGTTCAGCTGGAAAATGTGTAACACAATTGAAAACACATTTTAACCCTTTATATCCTGAATTTTGAATAAAGAAAGTGCTTCTCTTGAATAATTATTTACGTTAATGTCTCAGATATCCAGAACAACATATCATATCTTATACTTCTATGCTAATATTATAAAGAAGTAAAAATTGTGTGTTTGTTAGGGGTAATCTCTGGAGCTACCGAACCGATTACAAAAGTAATGGTATCAAAATGATGGTGTTAGTCCAACTTAGAACATAGGCTATATTTTATGTCGGTGCTACTACCCCAAACGGGGTGCGGGAGCAAAAAACGTTCTAAAAATGCAATTTTTGTGTTAGAACGGGCCTAGAATCATGAAATTTGGAATGGTAGTTAGTACTTATAAGATATAAATGATATCTAAGAACATTTTCTAAACAATTCGAAATTTAAAAGGTTTGAAAATGCACAAAAAGCGTTCTAAAAAACGTTCTAAATGGTGGTTTCTACACAATCTCAGGAAATACCAAACCGATTTTTAAAAAAAAAATGGTGTCAAAATGATGGTGACAACTCTTGCTCCAAGATGGGGTATATTTCATGTCGGTGCCACTACCCCAAAGAGGTTGTAGGAGCAAAAAACGTTCTAAAAATACAATTTTTGCGTTACTGAAGGTCCTAGAAATATGAAATTTGAAATATTAGTTACTTATTAGATATAAAGGATTTCTAAGAACAGTTCTTAAAAAATTCGAAATTTAAGAGGGGTGATAATGCGCGAAGAGGGTTCTAAAAAACATTCTAAATGGTGATTTCTACTCAATTTTAGGAAGTATCGAATCGATTTCAAAAGTAATGGTTGTAAATTGATGGTGACAGACCTTGCTCTAACATGGCTCTCTTTTATGTTTGTATCACTACCACCTTGGGGTTGCAGGAGAAAAAAACGTTCTAAATTGCGGTTTTGTGTTATGGAAGGGCCTAGAATCATGAAATTTGGAGTGGTAGTTACTTATAAGATATCAATGATCTCTAAGAACATTTCCTAAAAAAAAAATCGAAATTTTAAAAGGGTGAAAGTGCGCGAAAAGCGTTATAAAAAACATTCTAAATTACGATTTCTATGCAACCTCAGGAAGTAATGAACCGATTTCAAATATAATGGTGTAAAAATGATGGTGACAGCTCTTGGCTTCAAGATAGGCTAAATTTTATGTCTGTTTCCTCAACCCCAGAGGAGATGCAGGAACTGAAAACGTTCTAAAAATGCGATCTTTGAATTAATGAAGGACCTAGATTCATTAAATTTCGCATGGTATATATTTATTAGATATAAATGATCTCTAACAACATTTCTTTAAAAATTTGAAATTTAAAAGGGGTTGGGAATGCGCGAAAAGCATTCTAAAAACGTCCTAAATGCCGATTTGTGAGCAATCTCAGGAAGAATCAAACTGATTTCAAAAGTAATGGTAGGCAAATTGATGCTGACAGCCTCTGCTCCAACATAGACGCTATTTCATGTCGGTGTCACTATCACCTGGAGGTTGCAGGAGCAAAAAACGTTCTAAATTTCGATTTTTGTGATCAGTAGGGCTAGCAAATTGAAATTAGGCAAGTACATATTTATTAGACATAAATGATCTTTAAGAACAGTTTCGAAAAAATTGGAAATTTAAAAGGGGTGGAAATGCGCGAAAAGCGTTCTAAAAACGTTGTAAAAACGTTCTAAATAGCGATTTCTACTCTATCTCAGGAAATACCAAACCCATTTCAAAAGTAATGGTTGAAAATTGATAGTGACAGTCCCTGCTCCAACATAGGCTATATTTTATGCTGCTGTCACTACCATCTGGGGGTTTCAAGAGCAAAACATATTCTAATTTGCGTTTTTTGCACAACTAAGGGGTCTAACATTTTGAAATATGGCATAGTATTTACTTACAAGATGCAACTGCTTTCTAAGAACAGTCGAAAGAAAATTCCTAATTTAAAAGGATGAAGTGAGCGAAAAGCGTTCTGAAAACGTTCTAAATTGCAATTTTTATGCAATCTTATCAAATACCAAACCGATTTAAAAAATAATGGTGACAAATTGTTGGTGATAGAACCTGCTCAAACATAAGCTATATTTTATGTCTGTGCCACTACCACCAGAGGGTTCACTGTAAATTAAAATGTCTGAAATTCAGTCACTTAAGTGTCTGAAACGGAGTGTTCAATTTTCAGACACTTTTTGCGACTGAATTTCAGACACTTGAAACGTCTGAATCGCAGACATTTTTTGTAAGCATTTTATGTAGCCATGTTTGACCTCGCTGAATACTGGAAAAATATCTGGCCGTTGTCTTGCCCCCTCTACCCCCATACCGCCTGATTTTCTGGTGCTCCCAATTTTAGTATGCAATTTTCATAAAGCTGATAATTTAAATCTTTTACGACATTGTACTAATTATAATGAGTATTTTGTACTTCAGGAGTAGAATAAAATTAAAAAGAAAAAATATTTATCTAAATATTAGATTTTTTAAAATTTTGTTTTTAATCTTATTTTACTTTAAAAGTTCAAAATATTGATTATAATCAGTACAATTTCGAAACAGATTTAAAATATAAGCTTCGCAAATATTGCACATGAAATTTGGGGGGAACTAAAATCGTAAGAGAACGGGGCACTACCCATGCTTTAATCAAGGAGTCCTTTTGTAAAAAATGCAACCCTGCAGTATGGTTAGCTAAATACAGATGCCCGGTATTCGGGAGTATCCGTTATGAAGGTTAATGGACATTCCCGAATAGCGGATACTTCGATTTAGCGAATACTTTTGTGATCCGCAAGGCATACATATTTGTATTATTTTTACCTCACAAAAGCAGGCATCTCCGATTATCGGACAAATTTCGCGGTCCCGAAGTGTCCGCTATTAAGGGTTTTTAAGGTATATGGATATATATATATATATATTTTATCTTGTCCTACTCTAAAAGTTCAAAATATTTATCATACTCGGTGGAATGTCGAAAGAGATTTAAAAAATCCCGTGTACGCGAAAATGGGCAAGAAAATCCCCCCCCCCCCCCAAAAAAAAGGAAAATTCATATAATTCAAAAATTAGATTTTGCCCCATATGCAATTTTACATATGTATCTGATGATAATCACAACAGCTATATAACCATGAGTAAATAATAAAATAGTAAATAAATATTCTATTTTAATAGCATTGAGAAAAAAAATTACTTCTAATTTCAAAACTTAGCCATTTTTGTATTTGTCATTTAAGAACATATAAATAAAATCGTTAAGTCATTTTAAGTAGTAAAAATGTGTAAGATTATTTTTTCTTTTTAAATGTGTGGTAATTTTTCATTGTTTAGTTAAAAGTAAACACCAGTTTGGTATCTAATTTTATATATCATTCTTCGGAATATGTGTATAATTTTCTTTAAACATATTCCGTATTCAATTTAAAATTTTCACCCGCTATTGTTTAAAAATGTATATCATTATTATTCTTTTTTATGGAACAACACGATACAAGTCATATTTAATTTATTTTATTTTTTATTCCAGTAAACTTTGTATCCTTTGAATATGAACTAAATAGATTTTATATATTTGATAAGAAAATATTGATCTAAGAAATAGAAAAAAAAAAAAAGAAGAAAATAGAAAGTAAAAAAATATATATATCATACAGTATATGTACTATTCTTAATTGTTTGAAAAACGTTTTGAACATAAAAAAGCAGTTATTAAATGGCTTAAAAATATATTTAATACTGTATAATATAAGTAAATACGAACTTTTAAAAATATAAGGCAGTTTTATACATAAACTTCATATCAAGGCATAAACAACTCTTTATTTATGTCTAAATTATCATGTGTAATCTTTTTTAGTGCCAACAATTACTTGTACCAGAAACGTTGCAAATTCGATTGCAGTAAAAGGAAATTTAATAATTATTTCTCGCGTTACTCAATTTTAAAAATTTAAAATCATGAACAAAATATCGCAAAATAAATGCTTGCATATAAATTAAAAAAAATTAATATACCAATTTAAAAAACACAAAAAATATTAATTAAACTTTATAATTATACTGCTAAACAGTAATGTAAACTGCAAAATATGAATAAAATGTTTCTCCGTTTTTTCAAAAATTTTACTGGATGATATAAAAAATTCATATTATTTTTAGAAATTTGGTAAATTTTAAATCTGAAACATTGGATATCAAAATTTACGATTTTCAATAATAAATTAAAAAATCAATAAGAATAAATCTTTATAAAGTTTTAGTTCCGTGATTAAAAACTGCAATATATACAGTCAAATTTCACAATATTAATGCTTTTTTTCCATCTGAAAACTTTTCCTAATATCATAAAAATATGAATCATCATATTTAGCTCCAAAATAATAATAATAACAAAAAATAAAATAAATGCCTGATGTCATATACTACAAGCGTTTATAGTCAGTAAACAGTAAAAAACAAACATAGAATAAACACAGTTACAAATGGCTTCAATTTAATGTTTTTATCTCTGATAAATGAAGCGATGAATCATTCAACTTTTCAAACCTATGTTGCAAGTTTTGTTTTTGAGCAAAGACAAATTATAATTAGGGTAGATGCAGCAGTTTTGGCCACTGTACCAGTTTTGGCCACATTGGATCAATTTGTCCAATATTTAGCCTGTGAATTAATGCTAACAAATAATAGGCATTCTTACATTTTAAGCAAACTCTCTTTTATCATTTACAATATCATTTGTTTATTTTTTGATAAAATATGACTTGCAAAAAAAATAAATGTGTGAAACTGTAGTGTGTGCTTACATGTATTAAGATTTTTGCTTAGCTGACAAGTTTTCAGAATCTTTCAACATTAGGCACTTATTGGGTTCTATTTGTTCTGAAACAAATTGCTATTAGGTTTTATGAGGTAAGCTTTCTCTCTACTGCAATTTTACATTTAATTTAATTATTTTAACAGTTTAATGGGGCGTGGCCAAAACTGGTGCATTAAATTTGCTATATGTACCAGTTATGGCCATGGGGTGGCCAAAAAGGGTACAACATTATGTTCCACTTTTGGCCACATGATTCATTATAGAGGGAATTTTAGCCATTTAATAAATTTAAGAACATCTGGAAAAATCAATTTAATTTTGTTTTATATAGTAATGGCTTCAATAATAATAATAATAAAAGCAAGGCTAATGGCAGTTCTTATAAAAGAGATTTTGTTATTCTCTGTCCAATAGATAATTCACTTTAGAAAGAAGAATATTGTGCTAGTCACTAAAGAATGATATTGATAAAGAAAATATAGTATATTGTGTTTAGTATTGATAAAGCAAAACGGGAGGCGATATGTAATGTTTAGATATGATAAATAAACTAAAACATAAATTTTGAAAGATTTTACAACTTATAAATTAAAAAGTTCAATAAAATTATAGCATGATTTAATTGCTTGTATTTTTCCTAAAGAAATGGAGAAGTTCCATAATTTTTGCAATATTTCAGGCACACGGATTTAGAAATACTAAATATTGTGAAAATCTTTACTAGAGATATCTAAATACAAGTAAGAATGTATTTCACATTATTTAAAAAAAACAGGATTCCTTTTACCAAGTTTAAAAGAGATTCTGTGCTATTAACAAATGGCCTAGAGGGAACACTGCTCTAAGATAGGAAGTAAAATTAAGGCCATTCAAAATGTCACACTACAAGCTAGCAAAGTTTTGGAGTAACCAGTTCTTCCCTTACATCACAAGTTTGCAGGACGGACACCACTTTTCTCTAATAATGTTGAATCTCAAGTAGTAGATCTAGGTACTAGGAATTGAAGTTTAAAATCAATTAGAAAAGTGAATTTTAGATATTGTCAGAATACTATTTCCTATAAAAATGGAATAACTTTTAAGATTCTGCCCAGAAAATTGTAGCCGGCCAGATAGAAACTCCATTTCAAGATGGAAGACCAGGTATGATTTGCTTCTGAAATCACACCCTAAAATAACTTGCAAAGAAGCAAGGTATTTAAATAAGGCACAAGCTAATATAAATCAAAAGATGATTTCATAACTTTTTGATGAAAATCAAACAAAAATCAGAAAATGCTTTCAAGAAATATAACTCTTTGATGAAGATTCAAGTGTTCTAAACAAGCCACAATCCATGAATAATTATAAAACTGATTAAATAGTTAATCTTTATGTCCTATAGGCACTGTTGTCCCTTTTATTAATCAAATTTAAATATATTTTTTGTTTTTTAATTGAAATTTTCAGTTAAAATCAACATAAGTATATTTTATTTGATGTTTTTATCAATTCATAAAGAAATTTGCAAAATTCTCTTAATACAGCAAACAAATATATGTGTGGTAAAAGAGATGTTGCATAAAAATGCTTTATTTTTACTTATTATCAATTAAAATGTTTGTTGAACTACATGATATTGGAGTGGCCAAAACTGGTGCATAGAGATGGCCAAAACTGGTGTAGGGGTGGCCAAAACTGGTACAAATTGGAATAAATTACTTGATGAGTTATTACTCACAACCTAAAATATTCTGTAGAAAGTCATTATAGTTAACAGAAAGACAATTAAATTTACTAAAGAATGATGTTATTATGATTTAATATGCTTCAATCGATCAAGAAATGTAAAATTTCTATTTCAAATTTTCTCTAAATGTGGCCAAAACTGGTACATCTACCCTATTTCACATCACCCTATCGAAAATGAAGATTAAACTATCCCTCATTCGTTTATTTACAAAGGTCAAGCAAATAGAATTACAGCATTTCTATTTAATTTTCAAAACAATTATATTTCATTCCGTTACATTAAGAAGGCATATAACAGACGACCGTTAGTGAAATCAAAAATTTAGCATTAAACTACAGAAAAGAGATAAATTTTTATAAACGATTTCACTCATATTCAAAGGGATGAAAATCTATCGGAATAAAATATTAGAATTAAATATGACTTACTCGTTCGTTCAATAAATACCCAGATTAACACATTTCCTTTTAATCCAAGCAATGGCGGCGGTGAAAATTTAATTGTTTCTGTTCTTATCTCATGAAGGTGCTGTAGATGACACGCGCGGAAATCAGCGTTCTGATTGGCTGTTAAGAATAGTACCAAAGATGATGTTTAACTATCGCTTGGAGCGTATCGTCTTAAAATCAGACGGTTGTTGGATAATTTACACATGTTTCTCGGTTCGTTTATAGCATGATCATAGTAAGACATTTATGTGTCTTAAATTTAGACGTCTGTTATGTCTGAATTTTCAGATTCAGACACTTAAGTGACTGAAATTCTTTTTCAGTCACATATGTGTCTAAATTTAAGACGCCTCTATTTGCAGTGTTACAGGAGCAAAAAACTTTCTAAATTGCGATTACTCTGATACTAAAGAGGCTAGAAACTTTAAATAGGGTATGGTAGTTACTTATAAAATATAAATGCCCTCGAAGAACTGTCGAAAATAAATTCGAATTAAAAAGGGGTGAAGCGAAGGGGAGGTGCGAAAAGCGTTCTAAAAAAGTCCTAAATTACGATTTCTATGCAATTTCAGGGAATATAAACCGATTATAAAAGTAATAATTGCGAATCAAGGGTAACAGTCTCTGATACTACACAAGCTATATTTTATGCGGATTGCGGATGATTCTACCACGTGGGATTCACAGGAACAACAAACGTTCTAAAAAAGGCCTTTAAAAGCTTTCTAAATTACGTTTCTGTAGAATATTAGGAAATAACAAACCGATTTCAAAATTAATGTTGGCAAATTAATGGTGACATTTCCTATTTAAACATAGCCCTTTATGTTGAGAGAGGTGGTAGGATTTGAAATTTGACATGATGATTAATTTTAAGATGTAAGAAGATGGTTTCTAAAAAATTCAAATCTTCAAATGAATACTGAAATAAGCGTATTAATTGAGCAAAAAAGCTTCAAAATATTTTCTAAATTATCATTTATTTAGTTTTATTTCTTTTTATTAACTTAAGTCTAATTTCTGCCTAATGCAGTGTAATAATGAAGTTTAGTCAAACTATGTTTTAAATAGTAATTTTTGAATTATTCCTAAAAGTATAATTTCTTTTAATAAAAATTAGATAATATAAATACCACTTGACATATTTCAAACATTACGCGAGCAAAGCCGCGGGGATTGCTAGTATAATAGTAATTTGATTTTTAGGTAATTTTTACTTTCTTCTTTCTACCTTTACAAGAAGAAAGTATTGGATTCGTGGGAATTTTCGAATTCCGGTTTTCGATGTATTTACACGTTTTAAGGGTCAGAGATCCTGAAAAACATGCTTTTACAAAATGTCTGCCTGTGAGTCTATCTGTGTGTCTGTGTGTGACACAGATTTTGTGGGCGCTCTATCTCAAGAACCGATGCACAGAATTTAATAAAAATTTATATTCAGTTAGTCCCTGATACAAATTGATGCTGATTAGCTTTTGGTGCAAATTTCTCAACAGGTGGCTCTGCTATGCTGCATTTTTTACCATTTCCGCAATGGCTCTATCTCAAGAACTAATGCACGGATTTTCATAAAACTTCAGATTCACTTAGTCCTTGATATGAGTTGATGTTTACTACGTTATGTTGTAAATCGCCCTACAGGTGGCGCTACTATACAGCATTTTTCTTGATTTCCGCAATGGCTCTATCTCAAGAACTAGTGCGTGGATTTTTATCTAACTTCAGATTCAGTTAGTCCTTTATATGAGTTGGCGCTGACTACGTTTTGGTGTAAATCGCCCAACAGGTGGCACTGCTATGCTGCATTTTTCCTGATTCCCGCAATAGTTTTATCTCAAGAAGGGATGCACGGATTTTAATCAAACTTCATATTCAGTTATCAAGTTGACTTAAGTTGTTATGTATTAGGTTTTGGTATATATCGCCCACCAGGTGGCGCTGTTATGCAGAATTTTTTACGATTTCCGCCATAGCTCTACTCAAAAAACTAATGCACGGATTTTCATGAAACTTCAGATTCAGTTAGAGACGTTGACACAAGTTGTTGCTGATTAGATTTTGGTACAAATCATCTAAACGGCTGCATTTTTCGGGAAGTATTAACATGTATGAGATAGAAGAAAGTTTTGGAATTGCCACATCCAACTTGTTTTATTAAAAATGATTTAATAAATCGGTAGTTAGAGCTATTTTTGCAAAATATTACAAAAATAATTAGATTAATTAACAAAAAATACTGTTATGTAACAGAGAAGTGTTTTGTAGTTGCAAATTCATCGTATAACATATTTAACACTTTTTAACAAAGTTGAAAAGTGTTTATGACTTCGGTTTGTCTGGCCGTCTGTCCGCGCTCCAACTCCCGTAAATATTCTCGGATTGCCCTGAAATTTTTGGAGGTTATTGACGTTTACCATAGCACATTCCCTATTTCAAATTAAGTTTGTAGCGCGTTTAGCTCATTTACAGGAACAGTCAAAAGTTTTCCGTTACATTAGGGCCTATGGGAAAAAATCGTTTAAAATAATTTTTAATGATGTTACACGCATCCAAATATAACAAAATTGATATGCATTTATGAAGTGCACTAAAACATGCATTCTGTATAATATGCGGTGCAAAGAATAGTTATTATTCTTTTACAGGGCCACACAAAAGAATTCCGTTACATAATGATATAGGGAGGAAGCGGGGAATTGTTTGCGGCGTATTTTAATTATGTTAAACTATTTGACATATAATGAAATGGCTATACGTCGTTGAGGTTTACTATAAGTTATTTCATATACATTATGAAGTGCATAGCATTTACAGGGACACACAAAAGTTTTCAGATAGTATATTGTATCAGAAGTACTGTACATTAGCGGTGATTGCTGGAAATGCATTTTTAATTATGATATGCGCTTTTATGTTTCACTATATTTACGCATGCTGTATGGTGAGTATAAATGCTATAATTCATATTCAGGGCTACTCAAAATAATTCGTAAGGGTTCCTGGGTATGAGCGCAAATTGGTTAAAGGTGGTTTTTAAATGAGTTATGCATTTTCACGCTGAACTGTATTTAGTTTATTAAAAAAGTTTGTAGAAGATAGATAAAATGATATATAGGGTCACGCAAAGAATTGGATACATATCGTTTATGGATGATAATTTCTGGAAATGTGGTTTCAGTAGTTTTAAGAGTGTTTTAGTTTGAATTAAATTTTAGCTAAATAGTGGCGTGTAATAAAGGTACTAGATAAACTACAAGGCTGTACAAAAGTATTCAAATATTTTTTCAATTAATTGTATAAATTGCTGAAAGAGAAATTTCAACCTGTTATACGTTTTCTTGCTAAACTAAATTTTCCCATTATATAGTATATATATATCAACATAAAGATCAAATACGGGGCTGTTCAAAAGAATTGGAATACATATTTGGCTATGGGCGGTAACTACTGAAATCAAATTTTTAAATGTTTACTTAGTTATATTATTTCCCTAAGTAACTAAGTTTCGTTAAATCTTTCAGGGCTGTTGGAAAGTGTTTCATAATCTATGCTGTACGCATGATTTTTCTTACTTGTTTAATAGGATAAAAGCTACACCTAAGGTAAATGGTTGCGAAAATAACCACATTAAAAAATATTTAGCTTCGACTGTTTTATTGTGCTTTCTAAATAGGATTGAGCAAATTATTTCGTATGAAAAGTGCAATCTACTTTTATTAGTAGACGAATTAAATAAATTTTACATTCGATTTTCTTTAATGGTACTTAAAAGTACCGTCAGGATATAAAGGGTTAAGCAATTCACGCCTGTTGACGGTAATGCTTTCAATTTTTTTCATGCAGCTCTGTACATAATGTATATAAAATTTATACACACGAGGTAATATGCTAAAATTCAGTTGAGCTTAAAAACACATACCACAACTGAAAACGCACATTCAGTGTAATTGTTACTCATAAATAGTACTGTAACTAAATTGTTTTGTGTTACCCTGTAAATGAGTCATAAATACTACACACCATACTTTATAGAAAGCGTGTTGTAGTATATCTCAGTAATGCATATCAACTTCATTATGTTTGAAATGGCGTAGTATAACATCATTAAAATACACTGCAAACAACTTTCCCCATAGGCCTTAATGTAACTGATACACATAGTAAAGGATTTTATACGCGCCAAAAAGTCTAAAGTTTTTAATTCAGCTAGAAAACGCATTATATAGTTAATTCAGGTAGGAAACGCTTAATATAGTTGAAAATTCATTTTCATAAATTATCGCAATTTTCACATCATTGAAAAGGGAAAAGGGGGGGGGGGGGCGGGAGGTGTGTACTTTCAACGGAAATTTATTTGAAAAATGTAGCTCGATTTATTAATTTTTTTTGGCTTTTTAAATAGTTTTTAAGCATGATTAAAAAAAAATAATAATCTGTCACAACAGTGAGTATTTCTTTGCGACAATTATGTTAAAAAACTAGTACTGCCCAGAGTAAAAAAAAAGTCCTTCCGGCCAATGCCGGGAGGAAGAGGTAGCTTTCATATTCCTTATTTTTAAAAAGCCAGCTTATATTATTCAAACACACAAAGCTCAGTTTATTGGAAACCGATTATAGGAGATTCAATACTAATTTTTATTAATACTAAATCATTATGAATGAGAATTTCGCGAAATTAGTCAGCTTTATCCAAGCTGCTCTTATTTAAAGTAACTTATATTTGGTTGCATTTTTTCGGTGATATCTTGAAGTGCCTGCCATTTTAAGACAACATGGTGGATGAGGCTAACCAGTGAACTTCGTCGAGACCTTAGTAATTCCTATGCACATGCTCACTCTCATCGGAATCGGTTGATATATACGAGTGCTGTCGCAGGCAGAAAATCACATTTTTCAAAATGTCACACTCATTAGAAATTCAAACTGCTATATCTGAGCCATTTTTTAAGATAAAGACAAAACAAAAAATGCTCCGGAATCCTTATATCAAGGTCAAATACTTAAAAAAGAAACCTTTTTCCATTTCTAATTTTTTTTTGCACCTTACTTTAAATATATATATATATATTTTTTTTTAGGCCGCCATATTGAAACAAGATGGCTGATAAAGCTGGCCAGCGAACTTGGGCAAGACATTGCTATATGTTATCGACATGCCTTCTTACATCGAAATAGGTTAATAAATACGCGTGTTATCGCGTGACAAATATCAGATCGTCTCAAAATGTCAGCCATGCAAGAAATTCAAAGTACTATAACTCAACCATTTTTTAAGATATAGACGAAACAAAAACTGCTCCGGAATCTTTGTATCAAGGTCAAACACATAAAAAAAATCTTTTTCATTTTCCAATTTTTTGATACCTCATTTTAAATTTTAAAATTTAAAAATTTTTTTAAATGGCCGCCATTTTGAAACAAGATGGCGAACGAACTCGGTCGAGACATTGGTATGTACTATGTACACACCAAGTTACATCCAAATTGGTTCATAAATACACCTGTTATCGCGTGACAAAACTTAGGTCGTTTCAAAATGTCAGCCACAATAGAAATTCAAAATGCTATAACTCAGCCATTTTTTTTAGATATAGACGAAACAAAAACTGTTCCGAAATCCTTGTATTAACGTCAAACGCATAAAAAAAAAAAAAATCATTTTTCAATTTCTTGGTATCTCATTTTAAATTTTAAATTAAAAACAAATTTAGATGACCGCCATTTTTAAACAAGATGGTGGATGAAGCTGGCCAACGAACTCGGTCGAGACATTTGTATGTACTATGTATACACCAAGGTACATCCAAATCGGTTCATAAATATGCCTGTTATCGCGTGACAAAAATCAGGTCGTTTCAATATGTCAGCCAAGCTAGAAATTCAAAGTGCTATAGCTCAGCCATTTTTTAAGATATAAACGAAACAAAAACTGCTCCGGAATCTTTGTATAAAGGTCAAACACATAAGAAAAAAAATATTTTTTTAATTTTCAAGTTTTTGGTACCACATTTCAATTTTTAAATAAAAAAAATTTAAATGGCCGCCATTTTGAAACAAGATGGCGGATGAAGCTGGCCAACGAACTCGGTCGAGACATTGGTATGTACTATGTATACACGAAGGTACATCCAAATCGGTTCATAAATACGAGAGTTACAGTGTGACAAAGATCATATAAATTGGATGAAATAAGGCATCTTCTATGAATGAGCTCGCAAGCTCTTCTGAAGATTCTGTGAGTCTTTCATAGTTTCTTATTTTACATAATGGTTTCCTATGTTCATTTCTAAATCATCTTTAGAACTTTATAAATTTTATATATTTATGATTTCAAATTTATTATATATATATCAACATTTGAACGGAGAGTGGTTACGCGGTCTGGGGGTCATGATCGATGAAAATATACCAAAATTTTTTGAAATCGCTTACCTCCGAACGGCTGCAATAGGTAACTTTGTGTAATGAAAGCTACCTAAAAGATTAACCATAAGGTATACCGTACTTTTGTATTAAGCTATAATATGTTAACGGAAAGAAAGATTTTCGTTTTATGTTGCGGCCAACTCAGCCCAGTGGCAAGCGCGCTGGCTACAAAATGAGAAAATTCGGCCGATGTTTGCGGGTTCGAAACCAGTGCGGTCTAGCCGGGATGACTGTGCAAGGTTTTCAGAGTTTTTCATCTACGCGAAAGATAATTCGTGTCGCTCTCCATTCAAAAGCGCTTTCTGAAGGCACACCTCTCCCCTCCCCAAATAGCAATCTGACCGTTGCTTAACAAAATTCCCAATCATTTAATGTTGAATGTAAAACTGATATCAATTTAAGTTAAATTGGTAAAAAGATATGTTGCATTACAATACGCTCGGCATTGTATATATATTTTATTATTATTATTTTATGGGGATTTTAACTTGTTTTAACTGAAATGAATTAACAATAGCTTTTAAGCCGTTCTAAATTACTGGCTACTAGTAGAAGTTTTTTTTTTTAAATATATATCTTATTTTCGATTTTTTTAAAATTGTTATTTCCCATTTAGCAATGTTATTTATTACAGATTTTCAAAACACCAAAGTAACACATGGCCGCACAGCCGTATACGACTGCTAAATACGCTAAGGATGTTTTCCAGGATTCCTTGATAACAGGAATACCCCAGATAGTACAGACTCACAATATAGGCAGAAAGATTTTGAAAACAATCGTCCTTTGCCTCTGCTTGATTGGATTTATCTATCAGACGACAGAATTTATGAAAATATTCTGGAAATACCCTACAGTATTGGATATCGACGTAGAATATCCCGAAATCATAGAATCTCCAGCAATTACTTACTGCAATCTGAACGGGTAAGCAGTACTTGTAGATATGTTCCGTTCCCTCTTTCTTTCATTGACTAAAATGAAAATGAATTTGTTTTTATATACACTATATGGCCAAAGGTGACCGGCCACTTGCGATTTTTGACGTTTTCTTAAATATCTAGAAAAAATACATGAGGAATTATCCTGAAACTCCAGGTGTGTAAACAAAATAGTACAGGTCATATATTTCCGTGAAGATTTTTTATCGGAACCCCATAGGGGACCGTCAACAAATTGAAAAGGAACGAATATCTTTTTGACAACCCTGTAAAAACTAATGTAGCAAAAGCGTTCAAACTGTAGATTATGATTAAGTACCTTATTGTAACAAATTGCGTTCATTTTTATGAGAATAGCATGTATATCCGTAGAGAAATTAAAGTTTTTATAAAAAGAGTCTCAAATTTTGCCAAGTTTTTTTGCTTATAATTTGTAGAGTTCTTAATATAAAAAAAGTTATTTTCAGAAAATATGACAAATAACATTGTACACAATACCCTGAAGTCAGAATGAAAAAATAATAAAAATTGTATGAAAAATGAGCAGTTTTACTAAATAATATTCACTGCGCATGCCCGAACGCAATCAAAATATTATGTGCATAATGTGTTAGTTAAATGTATTGAGCAGGGACGGCGAACCTTTTCGTGCCAAATTTTTCCACAAATATATTTCACGTGATTATGACGTGCCAACAATAAAAAAAACTTAATGGATCATATAATAATGAATCAAAATTACTTAAAATTTTGTTTTTAGCATTAAAAAAATATGGGTAATATTTGATGTTATACTTTAGAAATTTATTTTTTAAATATTATTTCTGTTGTCTCACCTTAGATGCCAAATTATTTATATCAGCTTTGTTTTAAGAAAATGCAGGTCGAATTCGAGTCATTTGACAAGATGTTTTTACTTCAATTTTTATTATTATTTATTTCCGAAAAGAATATCACGGAGAAAAAATTATCAAAATAGCAAGCGCCAGAATCGACAGCTTTTAGTGAGTAAAAGCAAGTTGTTACAAATATAATTTTACCATCGACATTTTTGCTTACAATGCCTTTTAATCTTTCTTCTGCGATAATCTCCTAATTCTCTCTTATTCTTAAAATTTTGCGAGCCAATACTGAGCTAGATTAGGATACATTAAGTTATATTTCAGTTTTTTAAATTTGTATGACAATGACAACCAACCGAACTATTCGCATTCAGATAAGCAGAGATAAGATTTAGATTAATTAATGCATTTTGTTAAATTCTACAATATTTTGTCGTAGAACCTCAATCTATGCCGTGCCAAAAATAATCTGCAGCGTGCCACTTGTGGCACGCGTACCATAGGTTCGCCGTCTCTGGTATAGAGCAACTTTTATAAAAGTCTCAAAAATATAGCTTGAAAATTCTGAAAATTATCGTTGATGGAATAGAGGTCTGCACGGGCAGGAATTTCCAGGCCCGGGCCCGGCCCGAACGAAAGCTATCTTGGCCCGGCCCGGTCCGCCCGGCACAATCTCTCTATTCTAAAAAAAATGTAACTACCGCTGTCGCCGCCGCCGCCGCCGCCGGTTTTGAATTTTTTGTGACCGGAGGTCTTTCTTCGTTAATATTAAGAAAAATATTGCATACAAAAATATGAAAATCGGTGGTATTATAGAGAAATGTTTGATAAACACGCTGATGCAGACAGTTTTTAAATCGAAGAATTATTTTAAGAGATATTTAATGCTAAAGTTGGACAAAATCGTTCCATTAAAAAAGTTTTATAGCAGCAAAAACTATACATGGCAGTGTAATCATTTTTAGATCATTTTATGCGTTAGAATTTGCCGGAGTGCAGATTGCATTCATTTTTTTTATTTTGACTCATTGTTTGAGGTTTTATTTCTATTTTAAATTCAAATTTTTAGCATTTCTAGAGATATTTTTTACATTATTTTAGAAAACTAGGGGGCTCGGCCCCCTACGAGCTACGCTCGCCAACCCCCGTCCAGACACCGTAGACTCTAAATGCACGCTAATTTGATCGGCTTTAAAAAGATTTCGAAAGATTGAATAATAATTTAAAAAACAGTGGCGATCTCTCTAAACGGATTTCTATTCATTTCTCTTTGATTGGGGAATTTTAACGCCAAATCCGTTGCGGTACTACTTGATTATCCCGTCGACCAATTTCGCCAAATTTTATAAATCGCCAAACCATTCGCCAAATTATACAAATTGACATAATTTTTATTTTAAATAACGAAAAAACAAATAAATTAGTACAACATTAATAAAAATACAAATAAAACGTCGAAATAAAAATAACTTGATAACGTAGACACGTGTAACAACATTTCAAAATAAGCTAATATAAAAGGAATTAAGTAAACAGAGTTTTTGTCTCCTGGTATTTTTTAACAAAGTGAAAAGAAAGTTCTTTTTAATGAGACATTTTAAATTAATCGTTTTTAATCTGACGTAATTTTGACCAAACTATTCTTTCTCTTTTAAATATTCACGTGAAAATACTTTTGTTAGAAATGAAATATTATTTGCGCTTTCCTAACAAAAATAGTTGAAAAGTATCCTCTTAAAATATCAAATAAATGTCTAGCACAATTTCTAAATTTAAACCGTTTTGCAATATTATTTTATGTTCATTTTTATGTAATAACTGTAATGTGACGTAAATATGACGTAATTTCTCCTATTTAAGACTTCTAACGCATGTTAATAAATTTATTGTTTGACAAATTCCTTTCCCTCTTAAAATTCACGTGTAATTATAGTTTTTATGACGTAATTTTTAATAAGTTCCTGCTTTTTGTACATAATTATTTAATTCTAATTCCAAATGTTTTTTTCTGTTTATAATAGTCACGTGTAAATAAATTTTTAATTTATTTACACGTATAAATATTTTTTTTTTTTTTTTTTTTTTTTGAAGCAAACATTATTGTTTCCGCTGTTGGCAACAGTTTAAATTAATATCACTTACTAAAATCTGTTAAAAATATCTCTAGAAATGCTGAAAATCTGAATTTAAAATAGAAATAAAACCTCAAAAAATTAATCAAAATAAAAAAAGTAATGCAATCTGCACTCCGGCAAATTCTAACGCATAAAATGATCTAAAAATGATTAAATTCCTATGAACAGTTTTTGCTCCTATAAAACTTTTTTAGTGGAACGATTTTATCCAACTTTAGCATTAAATATCTCTTAAAATAATTCTTCGATCTGAAAACTGTCTGCATCAGCGTGTTTATCAAACATTTCTGTATAATACTACCGATTTTTCAGATTTTTGTATGCATTATTTTTCTTAATATTAACGAAGAAAGACCTCCGGTCACGAAAAATTCAAAACCGGCGGCGGTGACAGCGGTAGTTACTTTTTTTTTTAGAATAGAGAGATTGTATTAATTTATACTGTTGCCAAATATATAAAAAGCGCAAACAATAATGTTTGCTTCAAACTAAAAATTTATTTACACGTGACTATTATAAACAGAAAAAATCATTTGGAATTAGAATTAAATAATTATGTACAAAAAGCAGGAACTTATTAAAATTTACGTCATAAAAAGTATACATGTGAATTTTAAAAGAGAAAGGATATTGTAAAGTAATAAATTCATTAACATGCGTTAGAAGTCTTAAATAGGAGAAATTACGTCATATTTACGTCACATTACAGTTATTACATAAAATGAACACAAAATAATATTGCAAAACAGTTTAAATTTAGAAATTGCGCTAGACATTTATTTGATATTTTGAGAGGATCTTTTCAACTATTTTTGTTAGGAAAGCGCAAATAACATTTCATTTCTAACAAAAGTATTTTCACGTGAATATTTAAAAGAGAAAGAATAGCTTGGTCAAAATTACGTCAGATTAAAAACGATTAATTTAAAATGTCTCATTTAAAAGAACTTTCTTTTCGCTTTGTTAAAAAATACCAGGACACAAAGACTCTGTTTACTTAATTCCTTTTATATTAGCTTATTTTGAAATGTTGTTACACGTGTCTACGTCATCAAGTTATTTTTATTTCGACGTTTTATTTGTATTTTTATTAATGTTGCACTAATTTATTTGTTCTTTCGTTATTTAAGATAAAAATTATGTCAATTTGTATAATTTGGCGAGTGGTTTGGCGATTTATATAATTTGGCGAAATTGGTCGACTGGATAATCAAGTAGTACCGCAGCGGATTTGGCGTTAAAATTCCTCGATGAAAGAGAAATGAATAGAAATACGTTTATAGGGAGATCGCCACTGTTTTTTAAATTATAATTCAATCTTTCGAAATCATTTTAAAGCCGATCAAATTAGCGTGCATTTAGAGTCTGCGGTGTCTGGACGGGGGTTGGCGAGCGTAGCTCGTAGGAGGCCGAGCCCCCTAGTTTCTATAAAAAAAAAATCCGTTTTTTCTCATCATAAAATTAAGATTCTTTTAATGAATACTACATACATATTTATGGGAACATTTTACAGTATATTTTACATTACTATGATGTTCGCAAAACAGAAAATACACAAAAGTAAATATTAACGATTACTTACAGTGTTTTAGTCATCGTGTCTACAGACATTTCAAAATGGAAATAAGGATTCATTAAAAGATTAATGTAGTTCAGAATAAAGGATTAAAAACATGATAACTTTTGAAGCTGTATAATAAAAAGTAGGTTTGTGAAAATATTTCTTTCATTTTTAAGGCTTTTCTCAAATCCAAAGGAGCTACATTTCGACATATTTATGAATTCTTTTCTTTTCGGAAACGCGTAAGAGTGGCAGGTATTTTTATTCAGAAGCTATGTAAATGTAGTTTTTTTTCATAGATAAAAGCAATATATCTTTCTGAAAATACTGTCAAAGTTATTGTTTTGAATCGAATTTCCGGAATCGATAGCACAGGAAAGGAGAAAAACGTACTGTCACGTAAACAGGAATCTCTGTTATCTCTGTAAGTAATTTATCAAATATGGAAAAAGCTATTCGTTTCCAAATGCCTTCAATAGGCAGGCCTGCCAATTTTATGCCTTTATAGTTAAAAATTTTGTCAGAAAATGTGTCTGAAAGCTTCGCATTGTTAAGCAGTGAATATGATAACCACCTTAAGGTATATTTCCAAAGATACTGTTAACAGAAGTTCATTATCACTATTAATACTACAAAACACAATGACTGTTCTACACATCCTGAGATCGATTAAGACCAGTTCCGTCCCGGCACGAGTCTGCTGAAAAAAAATTAATCTCGGAATCAGACATTTTGTAACTGTACGATGCCGATCTCTACGATGGACATGTTACATTTCTGTATTGATGTTGTTAAACTCGCATCGGCTCGTGACGCACATTTATACTTCTCGAGAAAATCATATTCATTGAAAGCGGCTCGTATTTTATCTGCTTCGCTTAAATTCTTATATCGGGCCGATAGGCCCGATTAATTTTTTTGCCAGCCCGGCCTGGCCCGTTTATTTTGTCTGTCGGCCCGGCCCGGCCCGTTTGAAAATTCGCCTTCATTCCGCCCGGCCGGGTACGGGCCTCTATGATAGAATAAGCTCAAAATCCGTTGTTTCCAAAATGAAGCATAAAGATGAGGGGTTGTATCCATATATCCATTGATTAGTGTCAGTATAGCATACACAATATTGCACGTACTACTGTATTTGGATACAGCCCCTCATCTTTTTGCTTCCTTTTTGGAATAACGGATTTAGAGCTTATTCTATAAACGGTAACTTTCAGACTTTTCAAACTATATTTTTGAGATTTTCACAAAAGTTGCTCTATACATTTACCTAACACATTATGCAAATTATATTTTGTTTACATTCGGACATGAGCAGTGAATCATTATTTAGTAAAACTGCTCATTTTTCATACAATTTTTTTTTTTCATTCTGATTGCAGTGTATTGTGAACAATGCTATTTGTCATATTTTCTGAAAATACATTTTTTTTTATATTAAGAACTTTACAAATTATAAGCAAAAAACTTGGCAAAATTTGGGACTTTTTTAATAAAAACTTTAATTTCTCTACGAATATATACATGCTATTCTCATAAAAATGAAGACAATTTATTACAATAAGGCACTTAATCATAATCTACAGTTTGAACACTTTTGCTACATTAGTTTTCACTGGGTTGTCCAAAAGATATTCGTTATTTTTCAATTTGTTGACGGTCTCCTATGGGGTTTCGGGAAAAAAATCTTCACGGAAATATATGACCTGTACTATTCTGTTTACACACCTGGAATTTGAGGATAATTCCTCATGTATTTTTCTAGATATTTGAGAAAACGTCAAAAATCGCAAGTGGCCGGTCACCTTTGGTCATATAGTGTACTAGTTACAATAACTTATTTCACTTTTGACATGCATCCTCAAAAATAGGTGTTCCTCCAATATGTATTATACCGAGAAATTTGCATTCAAGTATTTACGGTCGTGAAAAAAAAAACAAAACCTTGTGCTAATATTTTATCACTAAATTTTCACAGAGGCATAAGAAAGGTACGGTCCTGGGGCAAAAAAGTGGTCACTCTCAACTAACGTGGTTAGGTATCTCGATTTTGACTGGCTAGAAGATCTGTTCCGCCCCGCGTAACCACTGCGCGGATCATCAAAAATACCGATTTTTCACAAATCAAATTATTTTAAGTTTCTTTTTGTACCCTATGCTATTTTTTGTTCTGCATTGAGTGGAATTTAATACAACAAAATCTGTGAAAACATAACATCTCTATAACAGAAAATTTGTATAATCCCTTCAAAAGGAATACCTTACAAATCATACCTCCCTAGACAAAACCTGTCTAATTTTTTCAGTTCCTGGCGATTCTGTTTTCACAGATTTTGCTGTACTTTGTTCAGTAAGTCCTACGTTAACGGAATTCTGTTTTAAAAGTAGCAATTTCATTGTTTCTACGATAGGGGTTCTATAGAATATTATGCTTGCTAAATTGAAATTTCGTTTCAGCCCCTAACGGTTCGGCTTTCATAAACTTTTCTGTATAAGATTGTTCTACTTATTTAGCATAGTAAAAACTGCTAAGATAGAATCGCAAGGGACCAGAGAAAAATCCCATTTTAAACTTTCCGTCTTTGCAGGTATAATTGTTTGGTATTCTTATCGTTAGAATAATGAAATTTTAATGTTTTATGTGTCAATATAGAGGCCGTTGTCCAGTTTTTTTTTTTTTTTTTTTTTTTTTTTTTTTTTTTTTTTTTTTGTCTCTTTGTGTCTTTTTTTGTGACACTGAACCTGGCAATACTATTCTCAACTAATTCTGCTACAAATAATCATATAAAAAATAGATAGGTACTAATAATACCAGTAATAATGCACAGAGTGTCCATTGGCTAATTTCTAACCGTTAGTCACAGACATTTAGTTCCAATTACAAAAATGTTTTAAATGAGGTAAAAAATTATTTTAAACGTCGTTTTGATCCATAAAAAATGTTCTTAAAAAGTTACGAAATTTAAATTTTTATACTGTCACGCGATCCTATAAGTTATATCTCTCTATTCTAAAAAAAAAAGTAACTAACGCTGTCACTGCCGCTGTTTTTGAATTTTTTGTGACCGGAGGTCTTTCTTCGTTAATATTAAGAAAAATATTGCATACAAAAATATAGAAATCAGTGGTATTATAGAGAAATGTTTAATAAACACGCTGATGCAGACAGTTTTCAAATCGAAGAATTATTTTAGGAGATATTTAATGTTAAAGCTTGTCAAAATCGTTACATTAAAAAAGTACTATACATAGGAATTGAATTATTTTTCGATCATTTTACACATTAGAAGTTCCCTGTGTGCATACTGCATTAATTTTTTTAATTTGACACATTTTTTGAGGCTTTATTTTTAATTTAAATTCAAATTTTCAGCATTTCGAGAGATATTTTTTACAACTTTTAGAAAAGGGTATTATTTTAAGTTGTTGACAAATTAAAAAACAGCGCAAAGAATATTTCCTTCAAATTAAAAAATCTATTTACACGTGACTATTATAACAGAAACAAACTTTCAAATGAGAATTAAATGATTGAGTATTAAAAGTAGGAAAATATTGATAATTACTAGGGATGCACCGAATATTCGCTATCTATTCGATATTCGGCCTATTCGGCCATGTTGCCGAATATTCGGTTTGGCCGAATAGCAAACTATTCGGCCTATATTCGGTATCGAATATCGTAATATTCGGCCGAACCTAACACTTAAAGAAAACTTTAAAAACATATTTTTAAAAACTTAATACAACTTCTACATTTAACAGTCAATTTATAAACATATTCAGAATAATTAGAAACAGAATCATATTTAACACGTTAAGCGCCGCGTCAGTACCGGTGACTGACACTGAACTTTCCGTTTAGAACGCTTCATTCACCGATGACTGACGGTCTAAAATATGATATAAAGCTAAAAGTATATATATTGTTTTAAGTAATTACTGAAAATTTATTTAAAATTTACTTACCTTTTATTTATTACAGGATTATACTTTCTTAAAAATTGCTTAAAAAATTGTAAATTTTTCAGCTTCAGTGTCAGTCACCGTGGCTCTCAACATGTTAAATAAAAGAGAATGTTTTTACATTATTTATTTGCTGTTTGTTAAGTATTATTTAAGAAAATTAACCAATCACGAGGATTTTCATAGGAATTAATTATGTACAAATGCAAGTTCCTGAACATTGTCCAGTAAATCTGTTCTTAAGCAATCAAAATTCAGAACATCTTTCTTGCTAAGATTTTAAGAACAGCGTTTAATCTCTGAAAAT
The DNA here is from genome assembly GCA_963932465.1 of Maratus speciosus. Taxonomy (NCBI): domain Eukaryota; kingdom Metazoa; phylum Arthropoda; class Arachnida; order Araneae; family Salticidae; genus Maratus; species Maratus speciosus. The sequence goes on along the minus strand of OZ010786.1, from coordinate 363,012,737 downwards.
GATCGCCCGCTCCAGACACTGATCTAGGATGCATTTAAAAACTTCATTGATTAATCAAAGGGAGTAGAACAGTTATTCTTGCTGAGTTGCCACCATATAAAATTTGAATAGATTGTATCATTTATTTACTTTTACGTTACTCTCTACCTGACAAACAAATAAGATATGATCCTGTACAAATTTTCTTCTAATTTTTTTCACAATTTCTCTTTGCTTTTAAAATGTTTGTTTAGAATTTAAGAAACTTTTATTCATTTGTTTTAATTCACAGAAGTCATGAAATTAAAAATTTTATTAATTAAAAAAGTTTTATAATTATCCGCTTCTTAAATAACTCAAAGCAGATTTTTTTCAGCATAAAGTTTACTTGAAAAAAGCTCTTGTTTATCAAAATAAAAGTTTCTGTTTTAAATATTATGTAAAATTATTTTAAAATTTAACATGTTAATGCCTTTAAACTTTGAAATATAAAAGTATTGGACAAGCCGAATATTCGGTATTCGGCCTAACAGTTACTATTCGGCTATCCGAATATTTGATATTCGGTTAGCCTGTAGGCCGAATATTCGGTATTTGGTATGCGGCCAAAATCACTGTTCGGTGCATCCTTAATAATTACGTCATAAAAACTATATTTACAAGTGAATTTTAGAGGGGAAAGAAAATTGTAAAATAATAAATTCATTAATATGCGTTAAAAGTCGTAAATGGAGGAAATTACGCCATGCTTAAAATTGCCAAACCATAATATTACCAAACAGTTTAAATTTAAAAATATATTTGCGCGAGACATTTATTTCCTATTTTCATATAATAATCTTTTTAAACTATTGTTGAGAATTCTAAGACAGCGCAAATAATATTTTCTTTCTAACAACAAAAGTATTTTCACGTGAATATTAAAGAGATAGAAAACGTTGGTGAAAATTACATCAGATTTAAAAGGATACATTTAAAATGTCTTATTTAAAAAACTTTCTTATAGGGTTGTTAAAAATACCGGGTGACAAAGACTCTGTTTACTTAATTCATTTTATATTAGCTTATTTTCACATGTTTCACTGATCTGATTTAATCAAAGACGAAAACAACACGTTAACAGGGAGATAGCCACTTTTTTAAAAATTATAATTCGTTCTTCCGAAATTTTTATAAAGTCGATCAAATTAGCGTGCTTTTAGAGTTTACGGTATGTAAACAGGGGTTGCGAGCGTAGCTCGTAGAGGGCAGAGCCCCCTAGTTTAGTACAAATTTCTCATTACGCTAACAAGTAAGAGAAAAAAAAAAAAAGAAGTTTCATTCATCTAACACTAAAATGGTTCGAGTTATGAAACTTTCAATTGCATGACTTATACCAGTTTTCTGGGTAATCGCAGCATAAAAACTCCTAACATCTTACAAAACATTCCTGGAATTTTTTTTTTTTTTTTTTTTTTTTAAGTATCTGTCACCGTTTGCAAGTTATTGAATTTTAAAATCCATCAGTCATTTTTGGAACACCCCGTATATAGATTATGCAAAAAGGTATCCTTCTAATCACAATACAATATTTTCTTATTTTTTAAAGTTAATTATAAATTAATACATTAATTTAAAGGCATTTTTCAATTAGTCCCCCACAGGCGATCAATCGCTCAATATTCTCTGAAACTCGTACAATTTTATGGGAGTTGAAGAAATATTGGATTTAATGACGCGCCAATAAACGTTTGTCAAAGTAGGCAAATTGCTGCGAATATTTTAAATACTAAAAAGTAGAAAATAAATTATAAATAAAAAATGAAGAGTGTAACATTTTTTTTTAAATACGCTTTCATCAGTTAATAGTTTAATATTAATTAATTTACGATTATATTTTGAGTAATGAATATAGAAATCCTAAAGAGATAGTTTAAGGCTGTCAGTGTTTAAAACAGTACTTCATATTTTTCACTGTTTGTCCTATCTTAAAAAAGAAACAGAGCAACAGTAAAATAATATGTTTTGCAATAAATTCACTTGCTAGTGCTTTTTACCAAACGTAAAAAAAATCAGTAAATGTTTCATAATCAAGTTATGTGCCCACGCCAATTTAATGTATTGTAATGGAAATGTCTTGTGAAAAAACATGAAACCCACTGGCATCTCTCAAAACTTACTTTAGATTAACAGTCTAATGTGTCGAAATGCGTCTTAAACACGAGAGCCAATATTTTGTCATATAACTTTAGTTATTTTTTCAGATTTTACTCTTGCCTTTTTTACTTCAATAAAGAAAAATAATCTATACCTTTAACAAAAAGTTGTTGCTCCATTCCTTCAGTTAGTGGTTGAATGCATTAGCGGTTAATAACTGGTGTTTCTCTAATGGGACAGTTTCCAGATGTTTGAGAGCAGTTGCAAAATATATCACGGTTTAGAATAGGGCAGATATCAAACATTTAAGACCATCCATCACAAAGGTTTCCTACAGTTAAGTGGATACGGTGCTCGCATCATACCTGCTCTCTCAAGGACCTCATGTCCTAGACTTGAGCTATGTGGACGCGCATTATCGCCCATACTGTATGTCAGACCAGCTATTGTAGCGTAAAGCTTTGCAATGACCCTCACCTCATCGAGTTCACTTGTGAAATTCTAGGATTAGTTAAAACCCGATATGCAACTGGTCTGCCAAGTCATATCTTGGTGAAAACCAACTGCAGACCCAATTTTAGTGTTTCATTGGTATAGGTTTCCCATTGTGTTTTCCTGCACTCAGTCCTCGATGTTTTCACGCCTTTGGATGCAGGAAAACACAATGATAAATCTACCTTTCAAGCACTAAGATCGGGTTAGCAGGTGGTTTAAACCAAAATATGACTTTTTAGACCAGTTGCATTTTAATATTCTAATCGAGTTTTAACTAACCCTTCTGTCACGATACCTACTACAAACATAATCAGATTGGCGTAACAACCCCCTCCCCCCCCCCCCCCCCAAAAAAAAAAAAAATAAAGCAATTTAACAAATTACAACAACCATTTGGAAAATGATTTTTTCAAAGACTAAAATTTAAGACTTAAAAAATCGCACGGAGTTCATCATACATTACGTACGCCATGAATTAAACATTAATAGTGTTATTACACGTAAAAATTGCAAGCGACAGAAATCGCCTGCGACTCGTACGTATTATCCAAGCATTTCATTGGCTGTTCGGGAAAAGGCTTTTCCATCGTCAGATTTCCAAGAAATCTGACCGCCAATTTTAAATAAAATTTCATTCTTAAACTTCTAAACATCTCACAATATTACTTTTTACACCGTCGGATAGAGAAAAAAAAATGTACTTTTAAATGTAATTTGTTTGAAAGCTCATGAAAGCTGTTTGAATCTCAACTTGTTTCTGAGTGATTAATTTTTTTTTGTAGTTTTTACTACTTTTTTGTCATAGTGGCAACAGAAGTATCCATCTCTGTTGAAAGCACTAAGCTCCATGTATAACAGGAGATCTATCTTCCTATTTCCCAACATGATTTCCCGCGGTCAGCATGGAAGGATACAGTGACGATAATTTTTGTTCGCATTCATGGCAAAAATGCTCTTTATCCTACTCCCTTACATGACTGGTGAATCATTTATTAATTTGATCAGTGTAACTTGTTTATAAAAATATAGATATATATAGATATAGAATAAATATAAATATAAATATATAAATATAGATAAATATAAATATATATATAGATAATATAGATAGATAATATTAAATAATAATTATCTATTAATAATAATAATTAATAATAATAATATAAATAATAATTATCTATTAAATAATAGATATATATAAATATATATAGATAATATATAAATATAGATATATATATAGAGAAAGAAGCATAAATTAGGATAATAGTAAATAAGAACGCTGATATCCAAAATTTATAACGCGGACTATTTTTTTACCTTTGCCTTACATGGTTCATTTGCCTTGCAAGCTTCTGACCGCCGACTCAGAACTCCTCTTACATATTGAGCTCAGTGGTTGAAAGTAAAGAGAAATACAGATTATTGTATAGACCAACCAGAAAAAGAATAAGATGCGGATTAAACCAATAAAAAGCTTCAGATATGCTTTTGTTTTCCTACCCTGACGAGGACAATAACCATTTTTCCAAATGGTTAAAAATCCAACACGCGTCATTACATTGTCAGCATTAAACATGTGGTTATCAATGATGTTATCGGCTTTGTTCTGTATTTCTTATTTTCTCGTAAGATTTCATTGCTTAATGTTTGGAAATGTTTTATAAATCCGGAAAAGGAAACTCGCCTCTGAGAAACTGAAATTATTTTATATTGTAAAATTAATGTTTATTTTCGATTTTCGTTTCACGTAATTTTTTAGCTAAATCTATTCTAGGATTAAGAAATCCCTCTACTGTGAAAAATACCCTGAGAACTGTGTTTCGCCTAAAAATGTAAAAGCTTTCTGTGAGGCGTTTCCTGAAATTTGTGAACGTCATGAAGACGGAAAATTGAAGGTAAGAATTTATTTTATTTGCAAAGGATATACTTGTTTGTTTTTACTAATTCAAGCTGGACTATTACTTCACTTTCCTTTATTCTTTACTAGCAGACCCGCCCGGCGTTGCCCGGGGGTTTATAAATAATAACCTTAACAAAACTCAAGTTTGTATGATTTTATATCTTTTGAAATTCTTTTAAATAAACCTAATTTCGGAGCCCCCATTGCCTTCCGCAGCGTCTAGTGTGTCCCAACAAACTTCTTTTCGAACGAAACTGTAACCTGGATCCCCTCTACCGAAGGCAGCATTTACCGGGAGTGCCCCGTATGTGCCGGAGACAATCGAAAACCAAATTGAGTGAGCCAAACCTCGTAGTAATCAAGCCCATAGAATCTAAAAAAAGAATACACCATTAATGTAAGAAAATGTTGGTAACTGAAGTCTAAGAATAAAATTTCATAATACAGAAAGTAGCTGAATTGTAATCTAAGTTGAAAAAAACAAATCCCGTTGAAATTGGGCCTTTGGAACACGAGGAAAGAATGCACCCCCAAGCGGTGAAAGGTGCCCCATCCCCTCGTAAATTTCATAAATTAATTTTAACATTAACACGATATTTAATAAACAGATGAAACCCCTTATCTAAAGTTACCTTTAAAGTAACGCGATTTTTAATTTACGGCTGCAGTGAGTAGACGTAAGTTGACGCTAAAAAAGTAGATTAATGTTCGAAAAAGATGGTAGCTGAGGTATAAAGAAAGACCGAGCCCTGGAGGCTAGGATCTTGAGTGGAATGTAGTTGGGTATAAGAAAATTTTTTAGTGGTTTTAAAGTTAGCTGGAAGACGCTAAAACTACATTAAAGAAAATTGCAATAGAATCGGATAGTTTTTAAAGAAGCTGCAACAAAGGTCCCAAGAAGGCAATTACTATTCAAAATTGGCGGTACCTAAAGTCTGTTTTTTTTTTTTTTTTTTTTTTTTTTTTTCTCGTTTATGTAGTAGTTCGAGAACCTAAGAAGTTGTTAGAAAAAAAAGTTTGTGAATCGGACCGTTTTTAAGGAAGCTATAACAGGGGGCCCAAAAGGGTCCAACTGATTGTTGAGAGCAGGGCTCTAACATGAAAACATGTTTAAATGTTTCAGTATTTAGCGTTTTAGATCTTCAATTAGTCAAAATTAAGCATAGGATATGAAGTAATCATTATATAATAATATTTTAAAGAAATGCGTAAAAAATAGGGTAAATGCTTAAAAAGAGCCCCAATAAAAATATGAGGATGTTGGTCTAAGGAGAAGAGTCCAAGACTCAATTTTTAAATTATGCAATCAGAAGGTGAGAAAAATAGAAGGTAAAAAATGCATGACACACAAAAAGTTCAAGGGGCTTGGATAGGGCCCTACGGACCTTAGGGTACCCCAGGATTTTAACTGGACTATAAAAACCGGAGAATAACTAAATGGAAAAATGGTTCCAAAAATGAAGATCGGATTAAGAGGGGCAATTTATTAATAATTTATGATGCAAAAATGCGTAATTAAATGCGTAAAAAAATTCAGTAAATTCTTTAAAAAAGGCCCAAGGGCACCAATAAAATATGGCGGTGTTGGTCCTGGAAGAAGAGTTCAAGACACAACTTTAAAATTATACACCGAGAAAGTGAGAATATTAGTTGGTGCAATATGCGTGGCACACAAAAAGTTCAAGGGCCCTGCACTGGGCCCTACGGGACCATTGGGGCCCCAGGGTCTGAACTGGAATGTATAGACGTGAGAATAACTAAATGGAAAAAGGGTTCCAAAAATGAAGATTGCATTAAAAGGGGGCAATTTATTAACAATTTTTGGTGCAAAAATTTCAAAGTGCCAGGCTCTTAACTGGAAGGTAGTTGAGTATAAAGATATTTTTAGTAGTTATTAAAGTAATCAGAAAACTCTAAAACCATGTTAAAGGAAATTTCAAGAAATCCGGATCATTTTTATAAAAAATCCGCACCAAGGGCCAAAAGAAAGCGATTAATATTCAAAATTGGTGGTAGCTGAAGTATGAGAAATTTTTTTGTCATTCATTTATAGTAGCTGGAGGACCTAAAAAATTGTTAAAAAAAAGCTATTGAATAGGACAATGTTTAAGGGGCCTAATATATAGGGGGCCCAAAAGTGGCCAACTCATTGTTAAAAAAGGCCCTAACATGAAAACATATTAAAATGTCTTAGTACTTAGCGCTTTAGAACTTCAATTATTCAAAATTAAGCATAGGGTATGAATTATTCGTTAGAATAATATTTTGAATGCACAAAAGACTGGATAATGTTTAAAAATGGGCCCTAGGACCCCAATAAAAATATGAGGCTGTTGGTCCAGGACTAAGAACTCAAGACTCAAATGTAAAATTATGCACTTAGAAGTTGAGAAAATTAGGGGTTGAAAATGCTTGGTGCTCAAAAAATTCAAGGGGCCCTGCGATTCCCTAGGGAGCCCATGGGAATGGAATGATATACTGGAATGTAGAAATGTGAGAATAACTAGATCACACTAACCTAGGCACCAACCAGAATCTGGCATAGGTGTTAAAAAACCTAGGCAGGAAATTCCCTTCCATGACCTGGTCAAAGCCACAACCAGGGCAACAGACCCAGAAATCCAGCAGGTATTTATCAAAGAAAAATTAACTATATTACATAATAAAAAAGTAAGTGCCCCGACACTTACAAAGAAAAACATAATGGTATACAGAAATTTAGGACATTTACAATTTTTGACATATGTCTCAAGCTGTTAAAACGAGCCAAACAGGATTTATAGACAATTTTTTACAACATTACAATTGTCTTTAAAATAAATTATTAATCATATATAAAAACTAAAAATATATCCAAACTTGAATTTAACATATCAAATATCAGCAATTCTGATACAACTTTGTAGTTTTTAAAATATTCAAAAACTATAAAAGCCAGTCCACAAAGTTCATAAAGTCATATAATGTTCAGAATTTATACCTTATGAATGAAAGATTCTTATTTAAATCATCGTAGATTCTACACAGTGTTCCATAGTTAGATCTCGTCAGAAGAACACATCTTAAGTTCCACTCAAGTGTTCTGTTGCGTATCATAGGAAAACAGTCCCTTGAAACACGACAACTCTGAAATAAGTAATGAGGCGTATCATCACGTTTCCCACAGGTACATCTGTCGTTTACCAATTTTATGTAAATACGCCGGAAACGCTCCGTGGCCACTGATAAAGTATACAACGATTTGAGAATCACACAAAAAATCTCAGTTAACGTCCAGCAAAACTCTGTATGTGTCTCGACCTTTGTCTGAATAAGACCAACGAGTCTGCCGTTCTTTCATATTTTTCGTCCGAAAATGGGATTTTAATACGCAGATAGGTATCGAAAGCTTTTCTTCTGAATCAAAAGTGTTATTCAAAATAACAGACTTTGCCAGTTCGTCGGCACGTTCATTTCCCGCAATTCCTACATGCGACTGTATCCATCCAATATGTACCATCTTATTTCTCAAAAGACGAAGACTTGTAAAAAGTTCAAATAATATATCATTGCTGGGAAAAAGTCTGCGAAAAGCAGACACTGAAGACAAACTATCTGTGTAAATATAAAGCTGGCGATAAGAAACTACATTGAACTATCTAATTGCCTCGAGGATGGCGTAGAGCTCCGCTTGAAAAAACGCTATTATACTTACATAATCGTATTCTCTTAGTAAAAATTTCCACATTTTGAAAATATACTACAAATGCTGCCACTACTCCCCCCGGCATTCTAGAACCATCTGTATAGGCAATCGGAAAGTTTCTGTTAGGAACATACTTAATAACAGGTGCAATAAAGTTGATGTTATGCTTATCGTAAAAATTTGGATAGTTATATGTTAGCATAGTTATATGTTGGCGAAACATCCTCAGAGTGTATACTGTTGCCATCAATTTCCAATGAAATATCACCATGAATTATGTTGTGTAAATGGCTAGAAGTATTAAGCTCAATATCCATTGGCAATACTCTCGCTAAGACGCACAGCGCCTCCGTCGAGGTTGATCGATAACTTCTTATTAATGTCAATAGACAAATCCTCTGACACGACGAAAGTCCTCTTAAACCGTAAATTTTCAAATCTTTATACCATACTTCATGGCCATAGGATATTTGCCTTTTAAGCACTGTCTCATACCAGATCTTGAGAAGCTGCACCGACACTCCGATGTCTCGAATTCTCACCTTTCTTACATTACAAGTGAAGGAAATAAGTTTACATCTTACCATATCAAGGTGATCCAACCAATTAAATGTACTATCCAATGGAAATCCTAGATATGTAATGTTATCCTTCACTGGAATTGATGTGCCTTGACATTTGAAAATCGGTTTTCTCTTCTTCATAGTGTTTTTCCCAAAAAGCATAGACTCTGTTTTAGTCAAATTTAAATGTAAATTAAGCTCTTGGCACATATTCGAAAAAACATTAATTGAGATATTAATTTTGTTTTCTAAAGCCGCTCTGGTGTTGGCACCTTCCACTACCACGGAATCATTCGCATAGTATATCAAGTCAAGTTGATGTTCGCTGCTTCTTTTAATTAAACGATCTGCTACCAAAGTCCAAATCAAGGGGCCCAGACATGATCCTTGCGGACAACCCTTAAAAAGTTTAAACCATCTTATACCACGTATAAATCTAAAACCAATTTATCTTACCGAGGTATAATTTTTTAAAGCGTTCTTTAGGTATTCATTCAATGGAAGATTATATATTATTTCCGCTGCTATATTCCAATCTAAAACATCGAAGGCACCTGCTATGTCGAAGGAAACCGCTGCACCAGCTGCAACCAGCTGTGTACCAGCATTTAAAATCTTTCAGAGCAATAACAATTTTCTTTTTAAGTGTATTCATTGCTGTCAACGTGCTTCTCCTTTCCCTGAAGCCGTGTTGTCTATCATCCAAGAAATAAGCAGCCTCCAGCATAGTTAAGATTCTTACCTGATCATACGCTCATATATCTTTGCAACTATAGGCAATAAGGTAATGGGTCTATATGACTTATAATGTCCTTCAGGTGTATTTCTTTTTCTAATGAAGATTACTACCCCCTTTTTCCAACGACTTGGAAAATGGGCAAAACGTAGACAGGTATTAAACAGTTGTAACATAAAAACTGTAAATCTTTTACATAAATTCTTGATGATCAAGACATCCACTTCATCATATCCCGGGGCCTTATTGCTATGTTGCTGCTTCAGTGCAAAGGCTAATTCTTTCCTTGTAAACTTATTATAATCAGGTCCAGATTGATAATCTTTAATGCTCGCAAAAGAGTGAACATGATCGGGTACATCCTCTATACCAAAGTGCTCTGTCATCAGATTATGTGCTACCTCATCATAAGAATCAAAAACGTTTGAATTTTCAAGGGTTGAGAAAGCCATATCTTCATATCTAAACTTCTTCCCTGATACAAATTTGAAAAGGTTACCGTAAACTTCATCTGTTTTCGAACAATATTCTAACCAACCCTTTCTCTTCGCTTTTCTTACCTCTCTTTTATACTGTTTTCTAATATTGACATATGAATCTCTATAATGTACGTTCTCCAAGTTTCCTCTATATCTCTTATAACATGCTTACACTTCATTTCTCAACACTCTGAGCTCTGGAGTATACAAAGAGACTTATGGCTTATGAGAAAGTTCGCCTTTTTTAAAAACTCTGTCCATGCAATATTGCAAATAATCGCTAAATCTATCAATCCACTCTTCTAGTGACGCCTGATCACGTACTCGATCAAGTGTAGAAGACATTTCTTCATATTTCTTAACAAACTCCTTATTAAATCTTACCATCGACTGGTCCTTTGTCTGATAACGCTCATGTGTACGATGTAGCGGAACAAGACATAATTCAAACACTATGTAGCGGTGATCCGAATACGAAAAAATGAATCATCAACTTTCCAGTTCTTCAAATGTGGTAAAATATCTACGCCCAACAGGGTGAGATCAGGTCTTCCTAAACGATCGTCCTGGACATACGTATACGGAGCTGTGACGTCATTAGCAATTCTTAAATCAGAAGACATAATATAGTCCGCAAATATTTCAGTTCTTTCATTTTCTCTGGCATAACCAAGCATCTTTAATGGAACATTAAAGTCACCTCCAATGACAATGCTTGTCGCTTGTTGATAGTACACCACCCAGGGTGACATGTCATCATCCAAATTTCCAGAGGGCGGAGCATGAACAGACCCCAATATAACTGGACCACTCTCCAATGTTATAATTATAAAAACAGAGTTACATGTCTCAAAATCTTTCACTATTGCATAAACCTTATCAGTGCATAAAATATAAGCAGAGGAGGAAGCCGAAGAAAATCACAGCCAACCCGGAGGAAGACCAGCAAAAAGATCATTATATATATAAGGATCCTGACATAAAAAGAAATTAGTACCACTACTCTCCGCATATGATGCCAAAGCATCATTTGCATCCGAGCAGTGATGCAAGTTGATCTGAACAATCACCAGACTATCTGCACCACCACCCACAACAACTCCGTCCGCTGTTACAACCGTTTGGAAAGAAGTTCAGCACGATATTCTTGGTAGCATGGGCATCCCATGCTGTCAGCTCTATGAGAATTATCCGTATCATCATCCCGTCTAATACAATTAATGCAACTTTCTTCAGTTTTTGTACAATCTTTTAATCCATGATCACCTGCACACTTGGGACATTTTTCACTATCTGCACATTTTTGACTAACATGACCGTAAGCCTGACACCTATAACACCGAACTATTTGGACGAAACGAACAATTCTATATCTAGCCAGGTCAATACACACTCTCTTCCTCTCCAACAAAAAATCTGCTCCCTCCATATCTACATCTACGATTCAATTCTCCATTCCACGACGTGTCGTTTAATGGGGAACCACCTCCACAACCGAAGATGCAGGAAGTCCACCATCAGTCAACACATTAGCCAGAGAAGTCCTTATAAGTGATGTAATATGTGAGAATAACAAAATGGAAAAAGGATCTTAAAAATGAAGATCGGATTAAAAGGAAGTAATTTATTGGCAATTTATATTAGGGCAAAAACTTCAAGGGGCCCTGTATCGGGCCCCAAGGGTCCAGGCTCATAACTGGAAAGTAGAATGGCAAGAATAACTATATGTTGAAAACTTCCCCAAAACGAAGAAGATTGGATGAAAAGGGGGCAAATTATTAACAATTTTGTACGTTAAAATTTAAAGGGACCCAGGGGCCTCGGCCCTTAAAAAATTAAAAATCTGAGTCTCAGGTGCATCAGGACCTGTCTTGGACTATTCACACTTAAATTTTCAGACTTCTACGTGCGGTAGTTTTTGCTAGCCATCCACACACACACACACAGACACACACACAGAGCGATTTGTTCTTTTATTAGTATAGATAGACTGGGAGGTGGCAGCACAGGCAATCATCTCATCGAGTTCACGGCTGAAATTCCAGAATTAGTTAAAACTCTATTCGCATATTAACCGGGGGAGAACGCGCGCATGCCCAGGGTATGAATGGTTTTTACTTTGTCACCAATAAATACAAGGAATAATCGTCACCTTATTTCATCGGAGACAATTTTGCGATAAAAGAAGTTGAAGATTACTTTTAAAAAGATAGTGGTGACAATTGTAAAAACGGTACGCACTCCGAGTCTCTCAGTCCTCCCGGGTTGAAACGCAATCGGTCTGAAAAGTCATATCTTGGTGGAAAATACCTGAAAACCCGATTTTAGCGGTTGACTCGTAGGTTTACCATTGTGTTTTCCTGCACCCAAAGGTATGAAAACAAGGAGGACTGGGTGCAGGAAAACACAATGGTAAACCTACGAGTCAACCGCTAAAATTGGGTTTTCAGGTGTTTTGCACTAAGATAGGACTTGGCAGACCGATTGCGTCTTAATATGCAAATCGATTTTTAATTAATTCTGGAATTTCAGCCCTGAACTCGATTGTCTGTGCTGTCACCTCCCTGTCTATTAACATTAAAACAGTTGCAGCTCGTTTCCCAAAGCAAACATAAAAAAGTGGAAAGAGATGTTTAGCATACCATATGTTTTACTAGTTGGCTTCAAAATATTAGAATATTTTCGAAAGAAGTAGGTAAAGTAATAAAAAATCATAAGGTCATTCAAGTTGTAAGAAGTTTACTTACTTAGCAGGCAATGGTGGCCGGCGAACGAAATAAGAAAGGAGACTGAGATCGACAAGTCTGCCACACGCACACCAATACCGAACTACGCGTTATCATGTTTAGTAATTATTTTCTTTTTATGTGCATACTGTAAATAAAGTTTATTATTTTTTAAACTTAAATTTTATCTTTCATTCTTGCATCAGGTATTTAATTATAAGATTTTTCTTACAGGAGGCGAGCTCACAGCAATTAAGGTTTTATAAATGAAGTACATTGTAATGGATAATTTACTAATGCAGTTTAATTTACGATCAAGTATAGATCACATAACCAATGAGTTATGACGTTTGATAATTATTTTATTTTTTAACTTAAATTTTATCTCTTATTCTTGCATCATGTATATTAAGTTTTACTCACAGGCTAGTTTACTACGATTAATGTTTTAAATATTATAGTTTCTTTATTTTAATAAATTTATTCTCATAAATATTCCTCGAAAAATATTCACAATGGGATGTAATTCTAAATTAATGTTAAGTATTAAACTTAAATGTAATAAGCTCTGAGCAGAGAAGCATACGATCTAAATTAAACAGCATTAAGCTCTTAGGTATGATGTTTGGGAATTGTATATAGCCGATTTGTCTTAGATGCTCACTTCTTCCCAACATCATCCAAAATATTTTATGATGAAATAAGTTGATGTGATACGATAAGATCAAAAAGAACTTTTTAAAACCCCCATAAAATTACAAAAATTCGAAAGGCCTTGCGAATTTCTGTAATTTTATGGCGCTTTTAAGAAGCTCTTTTTGATCTTATCACCCAAAACATTTAAATCTTCAGTATGTACAAATTCAAAATTAAATCCCGTCTAAACCTAAGTTTACATTTACTTTAGAAAAGACCTATTTAATGAACATAATTTTTTTTCTTTCTTTCTTTTTTGGTGAATGTTAAGTTTCCAAGCGGTGATGGCTTAGCATTTGAACAAACAGCTAGTGTAGAAGATCTAAAAGAAATGGGTCATGTCAGCAGAGATATTTTAAAGCATTGTAACCGAATAGACATGGACGGGTTGAACTATATTCAGTGTAGGTAAGTAATTTTTTTTTTCTTTAGATGGAAATAATTTATCGGTGACAATTATAGAATCTTACAAAGTGGTTTGGTTTTGGTCCATACTAGCAGACCCATTCGGCGTTCAAACTTTCTGACACATTTTTAAAGGTATAGGCATAAAACTGGTAGACATGACTATTGAAGTGATTTGGAATCGAATAGCGTTTTTCATTTGGTCATTCAACTGGCAGGAGTTCTTATTCAGAAACTATGTAACCGAAGGACGTTTTCCATTTCTCGTTAAAGGCAAAAGATCTTTCAGAAAATACTGTTAAATTGGACGTTTTAAACAGAATTTCCGACGCAGCAGCTCGAGAAAGACGAAAAACTTGTCATCACGTGACAACAATTACTTATAACTCGATATGTTGTCACGTGGCGACAAGTTTTTCGTCTTTCTCGAGCTGCTGCGTCGCAAATTCTGTTTAAAAGGTCCAATTTAACAGTATTTTCTGAAGGATCTTTTGCCTTTACCGAAAAATTGAAAACGTCCTTCGGTTACATAGTTTTTGAATAAGAACTCCTGCCAATTTCATGTGTTTCCAAACTAAAAGAAATTCAGAAATTTGTCAGAAAGTAGCCCCTTTGGATTTGAGAACAGGCTTAATACAAATCAATCGCCGTATGGCAAACCTGAAAAAAAAATTGCCCTCATTTTTCTTCCAGTAATAAAAATTTAAACCGATGATAAAACCGATCAAAGAACCAATAAATTTGAAAGTGCCCAGTTAGACTGATAGCATTGAGCTCACAGGCTATTATTCACACTAATTTTATATTATACTCTTATTTCAAAGAACAACGCCCTCGAAAAATAAATTAAAGGGGGATTAGCCCCCACCGTTTCCCATCTTTATACTTAACAAATGAACCTCCAAATCTCATCAGGGAAGCGCCTTATCGGAATAAACGGATACTAAATTTCAAGCAAACCGGACAGAAAAACCCATTTATCTAAATTAAGGGGGGGGGGCGATTAGCCGCCGTTTCCCATTTATACTTAACCAATGAACCCCCAAAACTAGTAAAAGTACCTTATCAGAATGAATCTATTTGCAAAATTTGAGGCAAATCGGATAATTCTGCCGAAAAAACCCATTTATCTAAATTAAGGGTATTAGCCTCCCGAGTCCCCCTTTATACTTAACCAATGAACCCCCATAAGTAATCAGAAAAGAGCCTTATCAGAATTAACCTATTTACAAATTTTGATGCAAATCGGATAATTCTGCCTGAAAAACCCATTTATCTAAATTAAGGGGGGGGGGGAGCCCCCGTTCCCTCTTTATACTTAACCAATGAACCCCCAAAAAGTATTCAAAGAATAACCTTATCAGGATGAACCTATTTACAAAATTTGATACAAATCGGAAAATTCTGTCTGAAGAACCAACTTATCTAAATTAAAGGGGGTTAGCCCCCGTAACACCCCCCCCCCCTTTATACTAACCAGTGAACCCCCAAATGTAATCGGAGAAGCACCTTATCAGAATAAACCTATTTACAAAATTTGATGCAAATCGGAAAATTCTGTCTGAAAAACCCATTTATCTAAAGTAATGGGCCCCATTCCCCCTTTATACTTAACCAATGAACCCCCAGAACTAATCAGGAAAGCGCCGTATCAGAATGAACCTAGAAAAAAAATTGAAGCAAATCGGATATTTCTATCAAGAGTTATCGCGTTACGTACGTACATACAGAATCTGCGGGCACATTAGCTCTCAGGCTTTGATAGTCTGTGTGCTAAAAAGCACACAAGAGATATTTCTACGAAAACATTTTTAACGATATTTTCACGTGTTTTCCAATAAATTTTGTTTTAATTTCTCTTTAAAGTATTTTTTAAATCTTAAAAATTTGTCTAAACAATGTTAATTTGTTAATTGTCATATCTCAAACATCAAATATAATATATTGCCTGAAACATAAGCGATGTTGACCTGTTTTTTAACACATTGCGTTTAGCGGCAATTTAACGTGAAATTTGATTTTGAAACAAAAGAAGCACTTCGCTTTTATGAAATTATTTGGTACATTGATTGGATAGATAGGTTATGTATGAATTATGTACAAAAGTTCTTACATTTTAACAAAATATGCCCAAACACGATATATCAATAGTATAATGGTATATTCTTTCTATAATATAATATATCTTATATATATATCCTACGAGTTAATCCGCCTGGCGCGGCGTTCCCGGGCCCGGTATCTTAAATATACCCAAAATCAGTGTTGAATTCAGACATTTTTCTCACGGTGGGATGAGGGGGTCATTATGCAGCTCTTGGAAGAAAATTGCACTTCTAGACCATTAATAAGGATAAGATCACAAATCTTCTGGTGTGGCCATTTCATACTCCGGGGGGAAGGGTGGGGGTGTCCCTCCGAAACCACCATCTGAATACAATACTACCTAAAACAACCTTATATAGTTTCTCAGGATTAATATAAATTTATCTCATCTTGGTACGCCAATCGGTTTTTCCAAACAAACTTTACCTCTTTTCACGCCGCATTTTTAAAAAAACCCTTTCAAGGGCAGAAAAATTCTGTTCGTAATATGATGAAACAATTGACTGACACCAGAATTTACAAACGATTTTCTTAGTTACAAAGGGTACTAGAGAAGTTTTGCAAT
The DNA here is from genome assembly GCA_963932465.1 of Maratus speciosus. NCBI lineage: Eukaryota > Metazoa > Arthropoda > Arachnida > Araneae > Salticidae > Maratus > Maratus speciosus. The sequence goes on along the minus strand of OZ010786.1, from coordinate 362,996,266 downwards.
ACGGATTTATTTTCATTTGGAATTCTCTGTACCATCTGTGTATAGTCATAACGATGTGAACAATCATTACCAAGTGAAAGAGTCATTTTTTCTAAGCATTGGTCTATGTTTAAACCACACGCAAAGTTATCCCGAAAAAATGCCCTTATCTCTCTCCGTGACCAGGATGCCACTGGAAAAACTTCACACTATCACAGCTAATGAATAACTGAGCCTACAGACTTGTGGTTACGTGCAGTTGCATAAGTAGGAACATATGTCAACACTCAGTCACAAAGCAGCCACCCGCGACTTTTTGTTTCATCATATTGCAAAACTTTCCGAGTACCCTTTGTATTATAATAAAAAAATTAAAAAATGTAAACTTCCTTTTCCACACTTTCATTATGAAGGCAGAATTTTATTAAAATATCCTTGGTGACGTTTGTCAGTTTTTGAATTAAAATTAGGTGGTCACGCTCTGTGACCACCGCTCTTGAAAGGGTTAAAGCGACCGCGAAGTCACAAGCCAGTAGTACCGGTTTTTGGCAATAAAGGTGGTTTTAGATTAAAACCAATGCTGGAAACCAAATTTGCAGACCTCTACATGCGATCTATTTCCTTAGCGATCGCCAACACACAGACAAACATTTCTTTTATTAATATAACATATGCAAAAACTTAATATCTTATGAAGAAAATTTGCACAGATGGAACCATAGCATGATTACCACAGGGGCAAATAACTACTGTTTTGAAATAGTCATTGTCGTCGGATAACAACAGAATTTCTGTCATAAATAAGGCAAAACTTGCTATTCGTAAATACTGGTGACCGTTTGCTCCTTCAATAATCAGGATCCGGGTTGAGATAAGGATTCACAGCACGTCCTTTGTTAATCCATTAGTTACATAAACACTAATATGCTCATAACCGGTCAACAAATATATTAAATAATACAAGTTTCTTTGTAAAAATTCGGGATTTTCCGCTTGCGGTAAATCTAATAAAAATACCAAGTGTATTAGAAATTAACAATTTATTCCATTTATTCCAATACATTTTTATTACAATTTATTATGTTTCACTTTCAGCTGGAATACTTCTATCCGGATACCAATGGCTGATGGAAATACTGGTTATCGTAACTGCTACACATTATTTTCGTCTGTTACTAGCACAAGACTGAAGCAACACAAACTTCCTGTTCCAAAAAGTAAGTTTTTGATTTATACATAAAAGGGAATTTTTCCTGTAATACTTTGGGAAAATAGGTAGAATGGTATTACGGGTAATGCTTTAATGAAACGGTAGATTGTCTCACTGAAACAGTCTATAATGTACAATTTGAATTTACCATAATAGTTTCATATTTCCAGCTTTGCATCCACCAACTTTTAGTTCAAATTTAGATATGCAAGGAACATAACAATATATATATATATATATCGGACGCTTGTTCAATGAATTAGAAATTTGAGGTCAGTACTGTATTTATCCCACATTGCATATACAGTGGTGGCCAAAATTGGGGACTTTTTTTTTTTTTAATTTTCATGTTTTATAATTTCGTGTGTTTAAAAAATATAATAAATTTCACTGAAATACAAATGTTTATACAGGGTGTATTTGAAATGCTTCAACAAACTTAGGGGGATGATAGTACTCATCAAGACGAACAAAAAATGCAATGGAACACGGGGTCGCAAATGACGTTTAAAGAGTGAAAATCGCAAAACTAATAAAAATAATGAAATCTCACATGCTGTTTTTCTGCAGAACTGTCTAGTAGCACGAAGCTGGTTTTCCTTTCACTTTGTGCATATACGGTCAGAAAGAGATAAAAGAACTTGGAAGACAGCCAAACAAATCTGTGAACAGGAATCCACGTATGCAGATTTGAGCGTGTCCGCCAGTCGTTCCTCCGTAGATGTACTCTGTGTTAATAATGCCCGCGGTCGACACTTTGAACAATTGTTGTAAAATATTTGTTTTCTCTGGACATCACGAGCTGTGTTGTACCTATTCTGTGCAATAAATAATTTTCTGGAGTGTTTCTTTCTTGTCTCAGTTTGTCCATTTCCAGACGCATTTTCTCGATTTTCATCCTTTAAACATCATTTGCGACCCCATGTTCCATTGCATTTTTTGTTCGTCTTCATCGCTCTAAGTTTATTGAAGCATTTCGGATATATCCTGTATATCAAATTCAAGTAAATTTAATGAAGAATTTAATTTAAAAAAAAAACACAATTAAAATATCTGCATTACAAAAAAAGTTACTTTTACAAAAAGTAAGATCTATCTTAGATTTCATTTTATTTTAAAGTTGCACTTACACATTCAATATTTAGTACGATAATCCTTGTTTTTTATTACAGCTTCACAGCGTCTTTTCATTGAGAGAACTAGTGTTTGGAGTTCATCCTTTTTAATCACATGATACCAACAATCAATTATAGCTTCAATAAAATGCGTTTTATTAGATGGACGCTTTTTTGTATAAGGATTTTCAAACGTCGCCACAAATTTTCTATAGGATTCAGATCAGCGCTGTTTCCTGGCCAGGGTAATAATTGTATGCTTTTATTTTTACACCATTCTTTGCATCTTTTTGCCGTATGGCATGGAGCTGAATCCTGCTGAAAGATAAATGGTGCTTTATTGGGGAAGAGATCCCTGATGGAAGGTATCAATTTTGGTTACAGGACAGTTTCGATGTATTCTTTTGCATTCTGAATGCTATTAATCACTTGAATGCAGCCCACACCATCTGCAGACATACAGGCCCAAATCATGACATTTGTTGGGTTCTTTGTAGTTGCTTCAATGCTATCAGTATACAGCTCTTCCCCTACTCTACAGCTTACATATTTTCTCCCATCACTACCAAAGACCGATAGTTTACTCACATCGCTCCAGATTATTTGCTTCTACTCATTTTCAGACCAATTAATGTGTTCTTTTGCCCACTGAACTCTCTTCTTGCGTTGCTGAAGATTTAAAAAGAAGTTTTTTCCTCGGAATTCTACCTTTCAGTCCAAAACCTACTAATCTTCTCCTTATTGTTCTTGAACTAACTGAAATGCCCATTACATTCATTTCACATCTAACAGCATCTAATGAAATTCTTCTATCTTATCTTTTTATCGTCAGAAGCACTTGTGCATTTTTTTTTCGGCCTGATCTTGTCTTATTTATCACTGATTTAGTTTCTTCATAACGTAATCACAACTTTCGTACGCCAGATAAAGTGACTGATCCACCAACCTGTCTTGCAATTTCAGCATAAAAGTAACCATTTTCTCTCAATATGACCATTCTGCTTCTTTTGGTAGGTGTCCAATCAGTTCTTGTTGTTGATGATATTGTTTTAAATTATTTGCATTAAGAAAAAAACAGAAATATTTTTAAGAAATCATTCTATTTAGTTACACTTGTATTCACCCTTCTGCAAAATTCATTCCAGCAAAATACCACTTTTACAAATTAAAACATACTACAGTTTAGTTACTGACATTTGATTGGTTCTCAGAATAGTCATTGTGATTGGCTAGGAAGCTTTTATTACAATACACTTCAGCATTCATGACTAATTGTGTTTGTATTTTAGACTAAAGTAAGTGTAACTTCTTTTTTTTTTTTTTTTTTTTTTTTTTTTTTTGTAATGCAGATATTTTAATTCTGTTTTGTTTTTGTTTTCGTTTTTTTAATTCTACATTAAATTTCTTTGAATTTGATATATAAACATTTGTATTTAAGTGAAAATTAATATATTCTATAAGCACACAAATTTAAAAAACATGAAAATTTCAAAATGTGCCCACAATTTTGGCCACCACTGTATATAATAGCATGTACTCGTTAAAGCATAGATTTGACAACTTGCTGGAATGCATTTAAGTCGGCAAATTACCATGTATTATATTCACAGACTTTAAGAAATTGTGAAATGATATATCAGGATAGGTTATTATCCTTTCTAAAACAGCAGAACTTATCGCTTACCATGATACTTTCAAAATACCCTTGAATTATGAAAAAGGGGCAAAAGGATTCATGGCTACAAAGTGCTTTCACCAAACTATACACCTATGTTAATGCAAAATATATTATGGTTTGTCTGACCATAACACTTTTTTTTAATTCTCACATGGCCAGTTCATTTTTCTCGATACCACTGCATGTAAAATTTAACGTTCTTCTAGATTCTAGATTTTAAAAATTTCCTCTCAGGCATGCATCTGCTAATATCGCAGACAGCGGTCCAGTCAAATTGTCAGAAAATAGGGTCGATAGATGCAAAAATTCTGCTAGAAGATTTTATGTTTTTAAAGTGTTTATGGGGATGCTGATAGCAAAAATTAATTGTTTTCCAACAAAATATCTCGAGGCTAAACTTTGTGGAGCCAAAAAACCACTGAATTTTCGGACGTTTTTCAATTTTTTGCCTATAACGCGAAAATTATAAAATTTTTTGTGTATAATACTTAATTGCAAAAAGAACGAGCATTAAATTCTCTACAAATTTCATACTAAAAACGTTTTTATGCACTCAATACTTAGCGCGCAACGGCTTTTTGAAAACAACACGTTTTTTCAACTTCACAGAAAGTGACCTATTTTTCGCCTCCCATCCCCAAAAAAATTTCTTTTCATCACTAACTGTGGAGATGAAATGTACCTATTGATGAATAAGTGAGGAGGGAAATTTTCAAGAATGGTGGGCAGAAGGTAGGGTTGCCAAATTGTACGTTTTTTTCTCGTAAGTTGTACTTTTTTAGTGCTTTTCATGTCTATAGCGCTTTTTAGGTATTAAATGCACGTTTTAAATGTGTCCTTACGACGATTTCTTCCGTTTTCCTACCACATCTTACTTTTGATAGTGTGCCGTGTCCTAAGAAGGCGGTAGCGATGGTCGAGGGTGTTAACTTCGAAGGCTTAACAATTTATATTCTCTTAGAATATGATAACATGAAATTTATTTTAAACAATAAAAGATATTCTGGAGTAATGATAAGTCGCTATGTACAAAACAATGTAAATTTTGTTGAACAAAGTTTATGTATCAGAAATAGTGTCTATGAGAAGGTGGTAGCTAGTCTATTAAGTCCACAGGCATTGCATTACTTGAACGGAAAACGCTTGTCTAGTCTCAGAGATTAAGATCTCCTTTTCCGCGACGGCACCCTGGTGCCCTGTCGCCGCTGATTCGGGTATCATTCCCCGGTACTAGGGATCGTAATGTCCGGCCCTTTCGGCCTTCAAAATCTTCCACTCCAAAAGTCGCTCTTCCAACTCCAGCCAAAATCTCATCTCCCCCTGCATCCTCCTCTCGTATATATATCTCAATTATCTCCCTCTAAAAACAATAATGAGTTTCTCAGCCACTAACTGTCCGTTCTTTTCAAGAACCTCCCAGGGCCCTTTTCCGTTATCTCCTGAGTGGACACCTTGAGCACCTCCTCTTTTTTGCACACGCACTCTCTAAACACCTGTTCATGTGAGAAGGTCTGAGAGATATTTTCTCACGCTAAAGTTCACAAGAGTTCCGCCTGTTTTTTTGCATTAGCAAACTGTCACCGATTGTCAAATGTCCAAGATTGATGGTGACTGAGTATTTTACCTCATCTTGCCGTGCGTCTTAGTGGACTTTAACATATTTTTACTCTGTTTTAGAAATACATTAGTTCTTCCTATATGGCGAATCTCATAAAGTTCAGTTCTTTACAACCACCCCCCCCCCTTCCTTTTAAAAGAATATTTTGGCCGCAGGACGAAATATTCTGGAAAAGAGAAAGGTGACTCAAAATTTATATGAATGGCTCACATGCAAAAAAAAAAGAAAAAAGAAAAAACTTTATTTGCCGGTCTGCCCCTCCAAAAAAAAGTATTCATTATACACTCTGTATAATATTTTACCCTTTATTCTATTTCGAAACACTTCACATTATATTATTTTTTCAAACATTAAAAGGAATGATAACATACTATATACAGTTTTCTTTTCTTTTTTTTTCAAGATTACTCTGCCCTACTCAAAAAATCTATTTGGACAATGTCCTTCCGTGGCCTTTGTACTCTGGCATATTGGTCAGGTTGCAAAGTATGTGCCCTTTTGAGCGGTTTACGAGTTATTTTGTTTTTGCTATTCCTAGATGAAAGCGCACTGCTATCCGTTTCTATTAAACTCTTCTTATCAGTGCAGCTCTTTAATTTTTTTATGGCAACTATTCTCGTAGTCCCATCTTTTCCCATATTCTTTCGTTTATTTGTCGAATGCCTCTCTGAATTTTGCCGATCCTCTTGCCTTTCACTGATTTCTTTTTGATCAATTTCCTTGTGTTTTTCTAACCCTTTCCTGTTTTCTGTTTCCCTTTTAGATTTTGACAATGTATTTATCTCCGTTATTTTAACTACCGTTGGCTTTCTCGGATTTTTGTTTATTTTTACCCTGATTTTGGCTTCTAAATCTATGTTCGCACTTTTTTGTCCCGTTTTCCTGTTGCCAATTCCTTTCCATTTTCGACTTTTCAATCTATTCGTGGAATTATGAGTGTTAAACTTTTCTCCTTGACCAGCAATTTTCCAGACCTTTAAGGCCTTTAAACCTTTATTTCTTTTCATTTTCGTATTAATTTTTCTAGCACGTTTCGCTTTATTTGTTTTCACCTGTTTTGTATTTTTGGGGATCTCTATAAGTTCGTCCACCCTTGCTATTTTTTCTTTCCCTTTCTTAATGCCCTCCCAACTATCAGTTTCATTTTGTTGACCGTTTGTTCCTAAATCTAGTATTTGTTTCCCGGGTTTAAAATCCTTTTCTACTGTTTTGCATAAATTCTGTAATTCGCACTTTTTTTTCTTTTTAACTGAGTTTTCATTCTCCCTTCTGACTTTTTTACTGACGTCATGCGACTTAACCTGCTGTTCCCTCATTTTACTCCCTTCTATCTGAGATGAATCTCTGAACAGCTTTTCTTGTCCAGTACTTTGCCTATTTTGTATGATTTTTACAGGTATTTTTGACTTCTTGTCTTCGCGAGTTATGTGTGTGTCTGAGTTTCTTATAATCCTTAAGTTTTTGACCTCACCTGACAGCTGTTTCTCTTGTGGTTTCTCTTGGTTTTCTGACCCATAGACTTTTCCTTTATTTCGTTTTCGAACGCTGTCTTTTGTTCTCCCCTCTTTCTCGAAGTTTGACGAATTCGTCGCTATTCTGTTTTTCGGATTACCGTTATAATCCTTTTTCGTAACGCCCGTTTGTTTTTCCAAATCCCTATCGCCTCGAAAGTTTTCTGACCTGGAAATCGATTCCTCACGCGACTTGACTATGTTTTGTGCATTTTTACAATCCGTCTTACTTTTTTTTCTTAAGCTATAAGTTTCGTTTTCAAACGGTATTTTGTCATTCTCATTCGACTCCTGTGCGAGCGGTGGTAAAGAAATTGGTTCCTCCCCTTCACTCACGTCCAACTCATCGTCTGCTGTGGCGTTTTCCGGATTAATCTCTCGTGATTGACTCATCCCTTGAATGCACGGCTGAAAGTTTCGATTGCTATTGGTTTCGTTTTCTTTGGTCAGCTGTTTAGTTTTCTTGTGCTCATACGAATTGATTAATTCTTGTGTTCTGTTTCCAAGGATATAATGATCCAAATCTGACTCGTTGTCTGTGATAAGTGCTTTAGTTGTTATCACCGTTTTATCCGCTAATTCTAACTTCATTTCCGCAACCGGAAGCTGTTGAAGTTCCCTGTCCAGAGGTTGTCTTAACCACTTAATTTCTCCGTTTAATTGCCCTTTATTAATGAATCTTCTTGAACATAAATCATCCATGGTTCCCGTATCGCGTAACATTGTAATTTCTACTCCATTTATCTTTCCCTTACTTAAATATGGTTCGAAACCTTTATCTAATTTCGTACTACACCTAACATGATGTACCGTGCTTATTTCTTTTTCCGATCTTTTTAAATCCGGACAGTCTCGTATCCTATGTTTTGGACTTCCGCATTGAAAGCAAGTGCTTTGTTTTGTTTTTTCGAAAGCTTTTTGCCTTTCCCTATCGTCATTTTTCTCCCGCCAATTAGATTTATTATCAGCATTTTTCCTCGGGTCCCTTTCCTTGTAACCTGTGCGATCGAACCATTTTTCGCTAACGTTTTCCGCATATCTCGGTCTCTCGAATCTTTTTTCCAAGTGGGGTCTGGCATACCCTTTCCAGGACGTCGCGCCCGTTATTGCTTCATACCCGTCCAAAACTTTTGCGAGTTTGTCTGGTTTTTTATACTCTGCCCACGAATCAATAAAATGATTTTTAGTTTCGATCGGCACTCTTCGTTTAATTTGTTCCGTAATAAGCAGGTCTTTTAGCTCCTCTAAGGTTTTGATGCCCAACCCATCAAGCCATCCATCTTGAAAACTATTTAATTCGAAGATTAGGTCTTTCCATGGGGTGTTTGTATTTTTTATGCCTCATTAATTTTAAACGACAGGCCTCTGCTCTTAACCTATATCGTTCTAAGAGAACTTTTTTTCACGTGAGCAAAATTGTCCACGCTGTCAGACGGTTCTCGTAAAATTAATTCCGCAATTTGTAAGGGCAATAAAGCTAAAAGATGAGTTACTAGATCATCTGACTCGATCCCCGATCTTTCTGCCTGCCTCTCAAATAAATTTAAAAATAAAGTTATGTCTGATTTGTCTGGATCGAACGAATGCATAATAGATTTTATGTTTAATTTTGGGCCTCTATCAGAACGATTGCTCGCGCTGGAACTGCTTCTCTCTGTGCCTTGCGTTAATCTTAATTCTTCTAGTTTGAATTCTCTTTCTTTCTGTCTGTCTGCGTTGTCTAATTTAGCTCTTTCTAATTCTAACTGTTCCTTTTCGCGTTCCCTTTCTGCCTTCTCGAGGTCTTTTTTCTGCCTTTTCGCGGTCTTTTTCCCTAGCTAAATTTTCTTCTCTATCTTGTACAATGTACCTGGCTTGCGTTAGCGCAAGGTCCTTGTCGTAGCTATCTGATTGCTCAAGTTTTTGGATGATTATTTGTATTGTATCCCCATCCTCAAGTGCTACACCCAATTCTGCTGCTAAATTATGTAGATCAATCTTTATGTAGATCAATGCAATGTTTTAATGGGGTCACCCTTGTCATAATGAAGCTTTATTTTTAACACAATTTCAATAATTTACACCAATAATTTCCTCGGATAATTTAAAACCTGTCAATTAACACTATAAAATATGTTTACATAAACAAATTTTAAATACAAATACAGGATATAAAGTATAAATTTACAATATCTGTGAAATTTTTTGGATACCTACCCCTTTTGTTAAAAATAACCAATGTGCAAGATAAATTTTTCTGTTTAAAGTCCCTATACACACAGGATAAAACACAATATATAGTAAAATCTTATAGAAATTGCACACATATATTTTGAATAAACTTTTCAAATTTTTCAAATCTGAGCCCTTCTTTGCAAACCATGACCAGTGTAATCAGTGTCCTGACCATAAATTTCTAGAAAATATCTTTATTCAGTAGTTTAACTAACATAAATTAATTTTCCTCACAATTTACATGTAATATTACACTACTTGCATCTCTAATTTAAAAAACTGTTCCCCTGAGCCTCTTTTTTTTCGGCTCGCTACTGTAATCTCCCCTGAAAATTTTCTCCGCTTCCTTTCTTAGAAACAAAATTTTCCTTTGTATTCGTTTCGAATACAAACCAGATTTTAATATGCTCCCTAGCTTGAGCTATCTTAAATGCCTATGAATTTGCCTCTGTTATACTTGGCTTGATGCCCTTATCTTAATGTTTACTTTACAAATTACAACAATTTTACTATCTCACAATTTTAGATCCCGAATTTAAAACATTTAAATTCTACTAAAACAAAATTTGAGAGCCATTCAAAAAAATAATGAGCCTACCTGCTCTGTTGTGTTGAGGTCCCGTCACAGTTGCTTTGGCCAGTGTGCTGCTGTTGAAGTATCAGTCACTCTCTTGTCGTCAGGGTCAGGCCTTTCCGCACCGGTTGTCGACTCTCTCCGTTTGGCTTTAGGTGGATCCCCTGGATGTCCCTTTGCTCTCTCCTGGGTCGCTGGACTGTTGACTCCTTCGCAGTGTTGCGGCTATAACGTTGTCCTGCTGCTCGATGCTCAGCTCTCGTTTGTTTTTAATCACAGATTGCTAACAATCTCATCTGTACTATTTCCTGCACATAAAAGTTCGTTTCGTTGGCTGCCACCAGTTGTGCCATGTCCTAAGAAGGCGGTAGCGATGGTCGAGGGTGTTAACTTCGAAGGCTTAGCAATTTATATTCTCTTAGAATATGATAACATGAAATTTATTTTATACAATAAAAGATATTCTGGAGTAATGATAAGTCGCTATGTACACAACAATGTAAATTTTGTTGAACAAAGTTTATGTATCAGAAATAGTGTCTATGAGAAGGTGGTAGCTAGTCTATTAAGTCCACAGGCATTGCATTACTTGAACGGAAAACGCTTGTCTAGTCTCAGAGATTAAGATCTCCTTTTCCGCGACGGCACCCTGGTGCCCTGTCCGCTGATTCGGGTATCATTCCCCGGTACTAGGGATCGTAATGTCCGGCCCTTTCGGCCTTCAAAATCTTCCACTCCAAAAGTCGCTCTTCCAACTCCAGCCAAAATCTCATCTCCCCCCTGCATCCTCCTCTCGTATATATATCTCAATTATCTCCCTCTAAAAACAATAGTGAGTTTCTCAGCCACTAACTGTCCGTTCTTTACAAGAACCTCCCAAGGACCTTTTCCGCTATCTCCTGAGTGGACACCTTGAGCACCTCCTCTTTTTTGCACACGCACTCTCTAAACATCTGTTCATGTGAGAAGGTCTGAGAGATATTTTCTCACGCTAAAGTTCACAAGAGTTCTGCCTGTTTTTTTGCATTAGCAAACTGTCACCGATTGTCAAATGTCCAAGATTGATGGTGACTGAGTATTTTACTTCATCTTGCCGTGCGTCTTAGTGGACTTTAACATATTTTTACTCTGTTTTAGAAATACATTAGTTCTTCCTATATGGCGAATCTGATAAAGTTCAGTTCTTTACAATAGTTTAAAAAAATTAATTTCACCTTTTGCCAAAAATAAGTTATGCACATGCGTATCAAATGTAAAAACGGCTTGTTTTAGATCAGTAATACAAAAGTCTTCGGAGAGTTGTGTAATATTAACTGCGCATTTGCTGTAGAATTAGATCTTGTGAACTTGACCTTATTTATAGATTATAAATATAAACATTATGAAATTTTTAATTTAGTATAATTGTATCTTAAATTTAGATATTTTTTTGATTTATTGTGACCCTTTATGTTTAGCCTCTAATCGCCAACCCCGACATATTGACGGGAAATTGTCCGTGAATATATCGGGCGCGACGATTCAGGATTAAATAAAATTATTTATTTTTGTAGGTTATCCATTGCTAAAATTTCCATGATCATCATTGAATTGTAGGATGGTCTGATTTATCTTTATTCTTAGAATTTAATTAATTTTTCATTCATAATAGGATATAACTGCAAAATTAGTTTTAAAATGTTAACAGTATAATGTAATACAAATACAGTTGGATAATAATGAATAAATCGATTAATTAGTAATAACCACTTTTTAAACAAATTCATTAACGAAAACATTGCTGGCACATTCAACATAGTTTAGCATGGTATGAAAAAGGACTATAGCGCGATAAAACAAAAACTAACTAGTGTCAATCAAAGTCTTCCGTCACGACAAATTTCTAGCAAATAACAGGAACAAGAAGAATCGTTTCATTTCACTGCTTAAAACAGAGTTTTAAAAAAAAACAAAAACAGAATTCAAGCTGACCAGGCAGAAGAAGGCGCTGATGTCATGATTGTTACCTCAGCCATTTCAAGACCCGAAGCCTTTGGAAGTATCGTAATTGTCGGAGAAGACATTGGCCTTCTCGTGATCTTAACGAGCTTGGGATATCAACACACAAAAATCTGTTTTTCCAAAAACCAGGAAGAGGTAACATCGAAACTAAGGAAGTTTTCAACCATGCAACTATTTCAAACAAGTGGTTTCAACCATACAAATACAATTAAAACAATGTTCTTTTCACTCATGCAATCAAAGGATCCGATACAACATCCGCTCTTTTGGGGCAAGGAAAGTCAAAGATTTGTAACACTTTGAAAAAACATGATCAGCTTGTGGAAATAGCCTGTGTGTTCAATAAACTAGAGTCTACACGTCAAGAAATCATCAAGGCTGGAGACAAATTCATTATTGCACTAAACAGTGGATGTATAGACACCACACAGACATTGAACACCTTCAGGTTCCAGTTATTTGCAAAATCTGCCACTAAAAGCAAACTTCATCTTGTAAAGCTACCACCAACGAAAGAGGCTGCGCAGCATCATTTCCTCTGATGTTATCATAAGGTACAAGCTTGGCTAGGAAACAACATCCCACCTGAAGAATGGAGTTGGTTTCGCAGGTTTGACGGTCTCTTTCAGCCAGTTTAAATGTGCCAAAATCCAGCATCCGAATCCTGGCTGCATGTAGTCTCATGTAGCTGTATAAAAGGATGCAGCAGGCATGTTCTTGCCAAAAATCAGGACTCAAATATTCGGCAATTTGCAGAAAAAGGAACGGTGTCAAATGCGAAAATGTGGGCGACATTATTTAACCAGAATAAGAGGATGATGAAGCTCGTGCCTGGGAAACCATCGACGACTTTGACGACGAGGTTGATGATGTTGCAACAAGCTCAAAGAAGATCAAAGCTGTTGAAAAACAAGCAGTCTTCTCGTTTTCTCCTCAAGCTGAGGTTGACAAACCAAACCCATCAACCCACAAGCGCTCCAGAAGTTACTAAATGCATTAAAAATGTTACCGTAAGTCTTTTTTACTTACATTCATGTAAATACCTACTATTAATTTTCTCTACTTAAGTTCTAAATTAAAAAAAATTACAATGTTGTCAAAATGTTTTACAATGTTACCGTTGTAGTTAATCGTTATTGCTATCATGTAAATACCTGTAATATAAACAAGTTACATTAAAAAGGATAAAATAAATAAAAAATGACGTGAAATGTTGGTTTTTGCGATTTTCTACAAAGTTAGGAAAAAAAGTTTCATTTTCTGAAAGCCTTTAGCGCGCTTAATAATGGGTTTAGAAAAAAGTTTAGTATGAAATTTGTAGAGAATTTAATGCTCTTTCTTTTTGTAACTAAGTACGGTACGCAAAAATTTTATAATTTTCGAGTTATTGGCAAAAAATTGAAAAACGTCCGAAAATTTCGTGTTTTTTTGGCTCCACAAAGTTTAGCCTCGAGATATTTTGTTGGAAAACAACTAATTCCTGTTATTAGCATCCCCATAAACACTTTAAAAAACATAAAATCTTCTAGCAGAATTTTTGCACCTATTTATGACAATTTGACTGGACTCTCAAGTCATATCGGAGACTCAATTTTAGTGGATGATTGGAATTTTTCCCATTGTGTTTTCCTGCACACAGTCATCAATCCTTTCATACCACTGCACTGAGGAAAAAAAAATACCGCCTTCACCTAGAATGAATAGATAGTTATATTTTCTGAATCCCTAAACTAGAAATATAGATTTCCGAGCTATGGGAATAGGGTAAACAACTAAGCTGAAGAGACGAAATGATCTAGAATTTCTAATCTCTTGTTTTCTAGGTGAAGAAACGATAATGAACCGTTTCAGTGGCGAGAAATTATAGTTTGGTTTCTGGAATGGTTTCATAAACTATATAGCTACTAAAACTAACCTCTTGTGTTCGCATCTATTTGCAGAGATTTTTAAATAATTTTGACCACGAGAATATAGGAATTCTGGTAGGAGACTCTGGAACTTTCAAGAAATGGGAACTAGAATTTATGGGGATGACATGGAACTATTTTTTCTAGAGTCACAATTTAGATTCTAGATGACGGAACCATATAGTTTTCTCAGTGTGGGTGTAGGGAAACACAATCGGAAACCTTCCAATCAGCCACTAAAATTGGGTCTGCGATATGACATGGCAGATCAGTTCCATTTTAATATGCTTATAGAGTTCTTACTAATCCTGGAATGTCAGCCGTGAACTCAATGAGGTGATGGTTTGTGCAGCCGCCACCCGCACTATTTTGCATGAGCTGAATAACAGTTCAATAATTTGAGGAAACCAGCCTATTTAACTTTTTTTCTGTATGTTCAGAAAGAAGAGTCAAAACTAGAAAACAGGAATTCTGCTTTTTCAGAATTTAGTGTTGCCTTGGATTAAAAAAATATATATAGGGGAGACTAGGGAGGGTTGACCCACTTTTTACAAAATGATTTTTAATTTTTTAAATATTGAACGTGAAATAAAGTTTTATATATCATTTTCTTCGTTATACAATCAATTATCAAAATAAAATTGCTACACAAGTGTAATATATAAGAAATTTGAAAAATGATCGATTTTACCCATGAGAAAATAATGCGTCAAGGCTCCCACATGTGGGAGGCTTGACCTACTTTGTTTTATATTAAAATATTTGTGAAGAGAAATAAAATCCGTTTGAAAAAGGCAATATAACTTTATGCTACGTGATTTAATTATTATAAAAAACATTTCTGAAAATGTGATGCTTAAAAAAACCTGTTTAGACGCAATCGCAAGTCAGAGGAGAAAAAAATTGTTTTAAACAGAATTTCGTCTAAGCAGGTATAATTGTACAGCGGGGAAAATGAAATTTTAACATTTAAGACAGTATTCCGTTAGAGACAGGTTCCGTTTTAATAGGGTTTCATGTATTATACTCGGAATTTATAGCCACCGTCCCGCTTTTTTTGTCTCCTTTTCCTACTTTTTGTGACACTCGACCTGACAACTCTAATTGTCACATAGTTTGGCTTCATCTCACTGTATTCATGCTGGTGAAATTTGTCTACATACTTTCCAAAAGTTTTTCGATCAATGCTATATTCTTTTGCAGCCACATGTGCACTTAATTGAACATTACCTTCTTTATCCCTTTCAGGGGCAAAGTACTTTCAGTACTAAAATGTTGAAATAAATGATTGTCACCGGAATTTACGAACAAATTTATTTGGAAATAAGAAAAAGGATATATTTCACACAGTACATATTAAATGGGAAAGATTTTAGCAAAATTCTGGTGCCATTGTGGCATTTGGGAATTAAAATTAATTGGTTTCATAAGGATACCGCTTTCCCCGAATGTGGTTAAGACTGCTGCTTTCATACTTTCTAGTCCTTTCTAGTCTTTTACACTGTTTCTATTTACCTATTGTAGTAATATTTAAATGGAATAAAACCCTATCAACTTTCCCATTTATATTTCATTAAATTTTTTTCTTGCAGTGGATACAATAGCAATTTTTCACATCTTTCTTTAATCTAAACATTTTCTTTTCCATCACCCTATTTTATCGTGGCTTTACAGAATAAATTTACATTATTTTTTATATATAACCATTAATCTTTCATTATGCATAGTGTATAATAAAAAGATTTCATCTGGTCAACCCTCCCTCACATTGACTGGGTCAAGCCTCCCCATATAGCCCTTTTCTAAAGAACAGCACATTGTTATATTAAGCCTAACTTACTGCACAATCTTTATGCCTGGAATGAAAGTTCGATATTTCTGCATTACTTAAAACCTACTTACTTAAATTTCTATGATATACTTTATCTGAAAAAAGCTTACAAAATATTTCTAAAAAATACAAGTTTTAGGTTGAAAACGCCTCACAATTGATTTTTTCCACACCTATTTCGATTATCTGTATGAAACAAAGATTGTTGTTTGAGCATTCCAGTAGCTTTGGTTGACACCTAATGATAAAACTCTGAAATTATTTTAAATATGAAAACTGACGGGTGGATCAAACCTCGCGTAAGGCCAACACCCCCCCCCCCCCTAGTCTCCCCTATATATATATATGTATATATATATATATATATATTATAATGGATGTTGATTCGATACTTTTATATGTATAATGGTGTAGTTATATTTATATATTTATCAATTCATATTAAATTTATTCATATTCGTTAATATTTAATAAAGTTAATGATTAACTTGTATTTAATTTTTAGCCTACTCAGGACAATATCATATTAATTTCTAATAGTATACTATCTTAAATGAGAAAAAAAAATGCATAATGAGTGTATTTGTTACACCTAATGCTATGACAGTATGGATTTTAATTTGGTAATTTTTTTTTTTCCTCTATCCTTTTTAATCTTGTTTTATTTTTAACTTAATTGGTGTTCAATGGTTTATTTCCCGGTTTTCTGTATGTGGTAATCCCAAATTCATATTCTTTAGCTTTTTTGTGGCTAATATGAAGATGAAACCACACACTTTATTTGTGGAACTTTAGACATTTGGGACCTGAAGATTCTGTCTAATTTCTACCAATATCCATTTTTCTTTTTCTGCTTATTTTATTTATTTTTTATGTTTGATTTTAATTTGTATTGATTTTTAATGGTCATATATATATATTATATAGTAATGTCATTTTATTCATAATTTCAGTCTTTGTTGGTGGTCGGAAATGTTTATTTGATGGTTATATATATATGTTACATTATTAGATCTAATTCCGCGATTTCCTTATCTTTTTCTAAATTACTACTTTATATTCACTAAATCCTTATTCTTAAATAATCTCTATCGTTAATTCTGTTAAATTCCCTTTAATTTAATGTCTCTCTTGTCTAATTTACTTAAATATTATAGTCGTTGAGCCAGGGGCTCGTGTGGTTTCATGTCAGCGGACTTGGTAAACTATATATTTTTGGATTCTCCGCAACAACAGCACCTCATTTATCCATGATACTTTCGAAACCAGGGTAGCTTATGGGCGCCATATTGGAAAATGGCCGCCATCGTTGAATCAGGGGTTCGAGTGGTTTCATGTCAGCGGACTTGGTAAATCACACATTTTTGGATTCATCATAACATCAGAATGACATTTATCCATGATACATTTAAAAACAGAGTAGCTAATGGACGCCATATTGGGAAATGGCCGCCGATAAACAGGGTGATTGAAAGATTTTCTTAGTTTTGCATGCTATTAAATGAATTGAGCGATTGAAGAGACAATAAGTAAACACATGAAAGTGTGAAAAGGTACAACGAAGTTAAGTCAAAGACCTGCCACAGTCGAAAGATATTTTTGATGTCAGGGCAGCATTTCTTCACATGATTCGTGAAAGAACCAAAATTAGTTCTACATCCAGATCTGTCTTATAGCAGGATCCAGAAAAACGAACGTGATATCTCATATTTACAGAACATGATTACCAATGAATGGATAAATCTAGACATGGTAATAGAATCAACTGGAGCAATGACAAATCTATAAATTGTCGAAGACATGGTCAAAGCTCATAAGATGTGTGAAGAAGCTTACCAAACTTTCAAGAGAGAATATCTGTCTGAAGACTCAAAGCCAGACGGGTTTTTCAAACCTCCAAAGATAAAGAAGCTAAAGACATTTTCTGACTTTAAAAAGAAACAGAATGTAAAATTTAATAAATCAGAGTATGTTGCCTAGGCGGTAAGAAATCTGTTTGCTTAGATGACAATCATTGCAGAGCGAAGAAATTTCGGTATGAGAACTGTCTTTACCTACCACCTAGGGCCTCTTCCATTAGCAACCTTTCCCTTAGCAACACTTGATGGTTTAATTCGAAAAACTGAAAAATCAAACTGATGGATGTTATGACAAAATTGCGACTGCTGAAAGAATGCAAATGATGGTGTTGTTAATATCATTGACGGAATGTGCTTTGTTCAAAGCTAACGCAGGAACGACAATTATGTGGACAACTAGCAAACAATCTGTTTTCTAAAATAATACAAGATTTTACATTCTCTCAAAGAATAGATCTTTTATTTGATACATACAGGCAGGTGCCAATATAAAGAAATGAACGAAAGATATGAACTGTTGGTAATGCTATAAAGATCATATACTCCTGGACACCCAGTACAAAAATGGAAGCAGTTTCTGTCCGATGAGGAGAACAAGAAAGAACTTAAACATTTCATTTCTCAAGAATGACAAAATGAACATTATCTGAAATAGTTGATTACACGAATTATGTACGTTATCTACGGAGAAAATGCTATACATTCACGAAATAACTAGTTAAAGAATACACTAAATTGACCTGCTTCCAAGGAGAGGTTACACCCGACTTTTATTTTGCGCACACCATGGCTTTAGCGTCTGGATTTAGAAACATTATTATTATCTCTATAGATACTGATGTGGCAGTTATCACACTGTTTTTTTAGAAAACGATTTGAAGAACTAGAAAGGGTTAATATTTCTAAAATGTGGATCCAATGACAAGGTAAAGGAAAGTACTACAACTTGAGTGAGATGCATGGACTTTTATGTAAAGCGGTATGTAATGCATTAACTGTCGAATGCGATACAGTAAGTGCCTTTGCAAGTAAGGTAAATGGTGATTCAGAACACTGAATTTCGAAATGCGCTTAAGGCGCTGTCAGAGGAAACAAAGAAACAGCTTGAACCGTAAGTTTGCCATCTCTATTATGAAAGCACAGATACTCAGATATCAATGAATTGCGCTATATTCTATATATTTTTGCTGTAAAAAAGGAGTCTGTGGAATTGCATCGCCTTCTTCCCTGCAGAAATAACACTCTACCTATAGGTAATGCGATCTTATTACCACGGTGTTGTTTGGATGAAGTGCATACAGGCTGATCCTGATCTTACATACCCAGATAAATATAAGTTGGATTTTTGGAACAGATAGTGAAGGAAAAGGCTATCTAGAGATCCAGTGGAATGACAGTTCTCCTGCTCCTGAAGCTATTTTGGAACTGATGTCATGTTCTTGTTCAAGAGCATGTGTCTCACCATCATATGCATATATTTTAATAACCTCAGATATACAAGCATATCCAAAATATAGAACTGATCTATGACGATGGAAGTTATTTGGACACGGGAATGTCAACTGATGATGATGACAGCTGTGAAGAAGACTAAGAGTTCTCTTATTTATTAATCCGTTTGGGACCAGTATCTTTCACATGAATATTATTCGTTTGACACCCCTTTTTGTCAAACAATTAAATTTAGCATAGCAATCAAGAAAATAACTTAAATAAATAAAGAAATTTTTACTTTTCTTTTTTATTGGTATCAAAAACAAGCGATGTAAACACGTTTCCGAAGGTGCATATATGCACCTGTGGTCCCGAAGGGGTTAATTCTTAACATACTAAGTACAATAGTTTCACCAGTATTAAATTTTTCTTGAATTGCTGTGTTTTACCATATGAAAATAATATGCATTAAAATGTGAAACAAGTTGTTTATCCCACTGAAAATGTTAATAAACTTAAAGTTAAATGTAAAGATAAGCATCATATTAAAATAAAGTCTTAATAAATATATAATTTGTATAACGTTTTATGTTTAACAATATTTGTTCTTTCCATTTTTTCATTGAAATCTCTTTAATTATGTGATACTGGCAAAAAAATCATATGTATCTGTGTGCGATAGATAGCGCTCATGTTTTCAATATGGCGTCTATAAGCTACCATAAATTTCATAGTATCATCATAAAATGAACTCCTTGGATAATTGTGAATCCAAAAAGGTATATATCATCAAGTCCTCAGAGATGAAACCAAAATCACTAATTTTGGCTTCTGGCTCAACGACTATTACGCTTTTAGTATTCTTATATTAAATGTTCCATTTCCGCTCTTTTTTCTTTTAGAATGTTCTTTTAGCAACCATTTTAATTTCCCTTCCATTTTATTTTCCCGCGCGTATTCCGGGGGTTATCCTTTTTACCTTCAAATTCATCCACTCGCTCTGTCATCACTATTTCCATGGCGTGGTATTCTTAATTATTAATTGGTTGAGAGCGCGACCTACGTCATATTTGTATTCCTACACTTGACGCACCCGATGCTCGCTGTGTTTCAGCAGATTCTAGCCGTATTTCCATTTTTCATACCACCCCCTGGTCACCGCCCACGTATTCGATTATCTACAACTTGCTTACTCCCTAAATTATTACTATGAAGCGATGGCTAACATTCTTGGTGGAAACTGCGCCGCCGAATGATGTTTTAATAAAATGATGATCTGTCTTTACGTTTTGTCTCAATTATTTCTGGGGAAACTTTCACGGAAAAATGTATTCCATGGCCTTCACTCGTCGACTGATAATTATCCTATAACATCAATGTCGTAGTCTTTAACACGACAGAATTCCAATCTTCGTTATACTAGTACAACAGGATTGAAATTACCTGTTCTGACAACGACAACTTATACTACTCTATTACTGCTGGACGTGATCCACTACTGATATCGTGACAGCCAGTTACTTCATTCTAACTAGAAAAATTATCCAATGTTGCCATAATGCAACACACATATATATATATACATAGTACAAAACATACTTCTGTTTTAAGACTTAAAACACAGGCGTTTATTTTATTTAAAATGACGTCATCTGCATCCGCTGATGAATTTCGTCATTTGCGATCCAGTATTAAACAACATCTACAGTAAAGTAAAGCTAACGAAAAAGACAGGCTACTACTGTGCATTCCTCATATCTTATTTTACACACCGCTAGAGTGACGTCATGCTCTTTTCGTACACCTGCACTGGTGCATTAGAGCATCACGTGACTCCAGCGGTCGGTAAAAAAAGATATGCGTAAAGCACCGCGGTAGCCTTTCTTTTTCGTTAGCTTCGTAAAGTACGCATATGACGTCGCTATCGCTGAATAATACACAAATCTGAAAAAAAGAGATATCGTCATTCAAGAAACTCGACAAAAAAAAAAAATCGGCTATCTAATGATTTATATGCCTTCATTTGTTTGTAATATTAATATAGATACTTAAAATTAAATTTAGTTTATAATAGCTCCCTGTTTTATCAGAAATCATTCATTTATATTTAAAAAAAAAAAAAAAAAAAAAAAAAACTTATTTTAAGTACATTTTTTTTTCAGTTTTTATCGGAAAATGGCAACAAAAAGATACAATTGCTATTTCCAACTATTTTTTCTTTACTTTCTACAGAAATGGAGTACTACTTGAGTTGCCAAAATTAAACAAATGACGCTAAAAACTACAAAAAAATTAATATCTCAAAAATAAATGGAGATGCATTTTTCAAACAAATTGCATTTAAAAGTACTTTTTTTTTTTTCCAATACGACGGTACAGTACAATGATACATCTGTTTTGTTTTACTGCTGTCTTATACAACGGAACGTCATTTTTTGGAGATTTTATTTTCTCGGAGAAAGAAATAGCATAGCATACCGGGGACTAACAACACAAACACTAACTTTATCAGACTCTTCTTTGTCCTTTCATCGCGTTCTGACCAGTTGGAGGGGTAGCATCTGAACTTTGAAAAATTATTTACTCAATTTTCCATCTGTTTTTCAAAGAAAAGTTTTCGCCATTTTCTATCCTACCTTATGGTAAGTAAAAAAGGATTAACAATAAGTTGACTGACGAACATTTTCTGCATTGTGGTCGACGAAATATTGTTTATGTCACTTTTTTTCTCCTTTCAGAAAAGGATCCTCTTTTTCACATGGTATTCGAAGCGGAACCAGACGAATATTTTCGTCCTGATCGTCAAGTGGGCATCATTGTTGCTATTCATTCTCCCAACAACATAATCAATCCATTTTATAGTGGATTTGTAATCAAGCCGGGGAACATATACTCCGTTCACTTGAAAGTGGTAAGTTTCGGTCATAGCGTCTGTTATAATGTTGATTGTTTACCCCCCCCCCCCCCCCACACCTCAAAAAAAAAAGCGGGAAAGAACCTTTCCAAGAATTTTAAACCTTTATATCCTGACGGTACTTTTAAGTACCATTAAAGAAAATCCAATGTAAAATTTATTTAATTCGTCTACTAATAAAAATAGATTGCACTTTTCATACAAAATAATTTGCTCAATTCTATTTAGGAAGCACAGTGAAACAGTCGAAGCTAACTATTTTTTTATGTGGTTATTTTCTCAACCATTTATCTGTATGTAGTTTTTATCCCATTAGAAAATGTTATACGAAAAATTGGCAGTTACAAAACACTACTCTGTTACAGATAGGATCACCATACATTTATTTACACTGTTCTTATAAGAATTGTGAGACTTTTATAACAGTATTTTTGTTAATCAATCTCATTATTCTTGTAAATATTTTGCAAACATAGCTCTAACTACCGATTTATTAAATCAGTTTTAATTACAAAAGTTATCTAAAATTCAAATTATTATCATTATATATGTTGTTCTGGGTATCTTAGACATTAACGTAAATAATTATTCAGGTGAAGCAGTTTTTTTACTCATAATTCAGGATATAAAGGATTAATTGCCAATTTTTCGTAGAACCCCCACCCCTCGAAAATAGCTATTTGATTGGGAATTACGTCACCTTTCAATTTATATTTAAAAAATAAATCAACTTAAAGGCCCACACAAAATTTAGTTGTAAACGTGTGTGTGTGTGTGGGGGGGGGGGGGGGGGTGGGGGGTTGACAATGAACGTCCAGACAAACAGTTTTATATAAGAAATCAGGGTCGCAATCTACTTATAGAATAAAAATACTAGGTGTCTCAATCTAAGTCGAACTCGGATTTGCCATTTTAATGTTATCTTTAATGTTAATGAAGATAATTTTGCGAAATGTTCAACAGCTTCTCGTATTCTGACTTTACTTTGTATGACATCTGATGACATCATGGGAAGTAGTAGGCATGCAAGGTGATTCGGTCATTGATACCATATGTCTGCCAACTACTTTCTAAATTATGGAACGTCTATATTAGTGTTGTAAAAGCGAATGACGGTCATTACCACCATTTTTAATAATATCATCACATTTCACAGAAAGCAAAGCAAAGCAAGTCTGTTGAAAACTAGGGATGCATCGAATATTCGGTATCTATTCGGTATTCGGCCATGTTACCGAATATTCGGTTTGGCCGAATATCGAAAAATTTGGCTCAACCTAATACTTAAAAAGACTTTTAAAACATATTTTTAAAAACCTTATAGCACTTCTACGTTTAACAGTCAACTTATAAAGATATTCAGAATAATTAGAAACAGAATCATATATTTAAACTAGGGGGCTCTGCCCCCTGCAAGCTACGCTCGCCAACCCCCGTTCAGACACTGCAGAATCTAAAAGCACGCTAATCCGATCCCTTTTAAAAAGACTAGAGAAGATTGAATTACACTGAAAAAACCTGTAGCGATTCTCCCTGTAAACGGGTTTCCATTCAATTCCCTTTGATTGAAAAAATTTAAGGCAGAATCAGTTGCTGTTAAGACATCCAATGGTTTATAATAAAACACACATACTACAATACATCCAATGGTTGTTATCGTGTTTGATTCACAATCTGTTGCCTGTTATATCTAATATCTGTCACCAAACGATAAGATTAAATGCCAATATCACTTGACTTTAAGGAAGTTACACGTGTTTACGCCATCAAGTGATTTTTATTTCGACGTTTTATTTGTATTTTTATTAATGTTATACTAATTTATTTGTTCTTTCGTTATTTAAAATTAAAAATTATGTCAATTTGTATAATTTGGCGAGTGGTTTGGCGATTTATATAATTTGGCAAAATTGGTCGACGGGAGAAGTAGTACCATTGCTTTGAAGTTTAAATTAAATGTCATGATTTGTTGTACTGTCATATACGCACCGGATAAGGTGGGCATTTTTTTTTTACGATTATTTGGCGAAAGCCTCGTTTTCGAATACCGGTTAGATATGTATTTTTAAATTATTTTCTGTTATTTTTAAAATGAAATAACAATAAATGAAAAAAAGTTTAATTAATAACTATAGAACAAAACAATTTATAACATTTTTCGTAAATAAAAAGAAAATAAATTCAAATAAACATTTATTAATAAATAAGCAACAATAGCCGGGTTACCATGTCAGGCAAAATAACGCCCTATTGGCACCAATTAGGTACAGCGTTGCGTATATGACATTTGTGCTTAATATTTTCCTTTTCGTTTAAAAAAAAGAAAGAAGTGAAAGCCATTTATTTTAAATGTTTCAGTTTTACATGAAAGTTTTGTATTAAATAAAATGATAATGAAATACAAATTGAATTATGAATAAAAATAACATGATGCATTTCTTAGCATACATTTAAGGGAGGCCAAACTGGTCGCCAAATTAGTTTAAAATAATAATCTTTTCTAAAATATGAAAAAAAATATCTGTTATGATTAAAATTTGAGTTGCCATCATTAGAGAAAATTATATAAAATTAGAAAAAAAATTAATATTTCGAAAACTAATTCGAATTTAAAAATTCTAATACCAGTTTTGAGATCTGCGGATCAAAACGGAATTTTGGTGTTAATTTCATCGCAAAGTATTCCGTATTTTAGGAGAAATTGCCGTGAAACATAATCAGTTCTTTAATCAGTCGTTTCATAGAATCGTTTCATAAATTCCTTTCATTTCAGCCGTTTCATGAAATCCGTTTCATAAATTCGTTTCATTAGGACTTTATATATATATATGGTAGATAAAAGAGAATGTTTTTACAATATTTATTTGCTGTTTGTTAAGTATTATTTAAGAAAATTAACCAATCATGACGATTTTCATAGGAATTAATTATGTACAAATGCAAGTTCCTGAACATTGTCCAGTAAATAATCTGTTTCTTGCTAAGATTTTCAGAAGCAAGTTTACAATCTCTGAAAATGATCGCCCACTCCAGATACCGATCTAGGATACATTTAAAAACTTCCTTACTTAATCAAAGGGAGTAGAACAGTTATTCTTGCTGAGTTGCTACCATATAAAATCTGAATATATTGTATTATTTATTTACTTTTACTTTAGTCTCTTCCTGACAAACAAATAATATATGATCCTGTACAAATTTTCTTCCAATTTTTACACAATTTCTCTTTGATTTTAAAATGTTTGTTTTAGAATTTAAGAAAATTTTATTCATTTGTTTTAATTCACAGAAGAAGCAATGAAATTTAAATTTTAATTTAAAAAAAAATTAACTATCCTTTTCTTAAATAACTCAAAGCAGATTTTTTCAGCAAAAAGTTTACTTGAAAAAAGCTCTTGATTATCAAAAGGGAAGTTTGTTTTAAATATTATGTAATTTTTTTTTCAAATTTAACATTTTAATGCCTTTAAACTTTAAAATATAATAACCGAATATTCGGTATTCGACCTAATAGTTACTATTCGGCTGGCCGAATTTTCGGTATTCGGTTCGTCTGTAGGCCGAATATTCAGTATTCGGCCAAAATCACTGTTCGGCGCATCCCTATTGAAAACATCGTTATAATTCCTTCGTTGTTGTTAAAGATATGAAGGGAAATCGTGCTCTTCATCCTGTACGTTTTAGAGAACAAGTGAATTGTGATCACGGTTTCCTATATAAAAAATTTGTCTAGGCATATATTATCAGACCTGAACATTTGCTCTAAAATTTTGCTACATCCTGTTTATCAGCAAAATTCAAGTAGGGGGCAGTTTATATAGGGATACCATGCTTATCTGGGTGTACCTTTTCTACAATAAAATTTGAGGAAGAGAATTTCAATGCTGGGCATTTTTTTTAATGCAATTAGAGTGGATTTTGAGGTAACAACTATACCAAATAATTCATAAAGAAAATTTGTTTTATTGTTAAAAATCTTTATTGTTTCTTAATTTAACATACCTTTTACTTGTAGGTTGAAGAAAAGTTACTGCCATTCCCTTATGAAACACGCTGCAAGGATTACAACACTATTTGGTTTGAAAGGGGTCGCAAAGGACCACTTAGTCAAGAAGTAAAATAATTATTTTCTTAAGTTTCAGTTTAGTAATATAAAAATGATTACAATTAATAATCACAATGGAAACAATGCAGATAATATAACTATAAATAATAGTGACCCAATTAAACTAAACGAGTTATTTACTACTTAAAGTAAATTTTGTACCAAAAATAAAATGTCTTTTATTCTATTTGTATTTAATGTATTGAAAGAAAACCTTGTTAAGAATTCTTAACTATTCTATCATTTTAAAATAATAGAAAATAATTTTTAAAAGATGGGGAAAGAATGCTTGCATTATTTTTCCGTTAAGGCCTCAATTGCTCTGCTCAACAAGCGCAAAACGTTTTGACACATTTACAAATTCATTTTTTAACGGAAAGATACATAATTGGAAGGCCTGATTATGGGAGCGATTTGGAATCGAAATGTGTTTCCTATTTTTTTTTATCAATAAATTAACTATTGAGTTATAAGCGATTTTAATCAAGTGATAAGATGTTTTTATCTCTCCGCTGACTGGTTTTTCTGCTTTCTTCAGGAACTTCGGTTCAAAACGCCTACTTTGACACTATTTTCTGAAAGATCTATTGCGTTTGCAAAAAAAAAAACGAAAAAAAAAACAGTTCGATGACATAGTTTCTGAACAACAACACCCACTAGTTTCATGCAATTCAGAACAAAAATTAATTAAAATTTATGTCATAAAGTTTCCCTTTTTGATTTGAGAACATCCTTAAACAGATAGCGTTGTTAACTAATTAATCGACAGGAATTTCGCCTTTCGTATTCCATAAAAGTATTAAGCCATATCACGTCTTTTGATTATTTATTTTTTAAAATATGCTCCCACATCTGTCTTCCGCGTATTTTCTATATACACAGAATGACCTAAAAAGGTTGAAATTAATTATCTGTGGGATATGTAAGAAATGTAAATTGCAACAGTGTTTAAAATAAAGCAGGAAATAAGTTTATGTTTATGAAACAGTCGTCCCATTAATTTTAACAGCTTCCCGTGCCATTTTTTTTTTTTTTTTTTTGAAAAAAACTGCAAAAAATCATCACATTTTTTTTTGCAATTCACATGATTGCCTTTCATCATTTGCATTTCATATCACAAAACTTCGAAAACTGCCAATCAAATCTTATATATAAATTTATTATCATTTATTAAATATAATTTATTATATTGTATAAGAATATTTTATTTTTTTAAGCTTCAGGCCGAGTAAAAACGTGATAAA
Source organism: Maratus speciosus (assembly GCA_963932465.1). Classification (NCBI taxonomy): domain Eukaryota; kingdom Metazoa; phylum Arthropoda; class Arachnida; order Araneae; family Salticidae; genus Maratus; species Maratus speciosus. The sequence continues at coordinate 362,969,072 of OZ010786.1, read as the reverse complement.
ACAAAGCGTAGTAACAAATTATGCCACGCCCGAATTTTCTTGGGATAATAATTAATCGCAATATATACGAACCCGAGATAACTCGGGATAACCAAGGAAGCTGTTAAAATAGTTTCTCTTTTTAAATTTTTATACGACCACCGTTCCATTTCTCGTCCTAAACAAAATTGGTCGATTATTTTTTTTTCCTTTTGCTTCAACAAGAACATTACGAAAAACTGCATACCCGAATCTTTAAAACGCACTGAAGTATTAAAAAATAAAAAAAGCTGACATACCACTTTGTCGTATAGTTTAAATGACTACAGTTGAGTCTCTATATAACGAAATCCATTGTTCCAGTAAAAAATTCGTTATATAGAGAAATTCGTTACATAGAGAATGAGTAAAAATTCCTATTCAATGTGCAAATTTTGAGCAAAAATTATAATTGAGGTGTTTAATTAAGAATTTGAAATATTTAACTATAAATATTAACCTAATATTGTATTTCTTAATTATTTAAATAGTTTAAAAAAAGAGAACTGACATTTATTTGTAAACATAATAAAAACCACATAAGGAAAATTGACATTAATTTTAGATATTTAGAAGAAATCTGTAATTTTTCGCTGTTTTGATTTCAAAATTGTTACACTCTCGAAAAAATGTTCACACTTTAGCAAGAAAGGAAAATTGTATCGGGAACATTTTCTTCAATTTGATGTTCTCTCCTTATAAGATCAAAAGAACTCATCATTTCACTTCGTGATGGTTTTTTCTCTTGTTATACGTTTTCGTTTTCATGCTCATTGTCACTCTCCCCATCATTGTTCATAACGCTGCTTAAAATATCACTATCAGTAGGATACTGCGCAATAGTGAGATTGTCATCCAATTCCAAAAAATCAGAGAGAGTATCATTTTCTTCGACATTTGTCATACAATTCCAAAAAATCAAAGAGAATATCATTTTCTTCGACATTTCCGCGCTCCTTAATAAATTTCCATTTCTCTTTTAAGTCTGCTTCTCCGTCCTCAGAATCCGCATTATTCTCCAGTTTAGAAAATCCAGCCTTTTTGAAGCAATTGTAAATTGTTTTTTCAGTTACATCAAATCTCCAAGCTTTATAAAGTTCCGCAATACACTTTCTAAGACTAATGATGTCTTGGGTGGAATCATTTTTTTTCAGTAGCTATGATCAGTTCTTTAAGAATTCTTTTCTTATGATGCACCTTTAGATTTTTTATTATTCCCAAGCCCATGGGCTGAAGTTTTGATGTGTAATTGGGTGGTAAGAAAATAACTTCAACATTTTGCAGTTTTTCTCCACAGTTTTGTGAGTGAGCTGGACAATTATCAATAAGCAAAGAAATTTTTAGGCGCTGTTTTCTCATTTGTTTGTCAAGTGCTTTTAACCATTTGTCAAAAATTCTAGTGATCATCCAGGACTTTTTATTAAAATCATGGTCTGCTTCTAAGGAATTCACGCTTTTAAAATACCGAGGAGATTTACTTTTTCCAGTGACTGGTATCTTTCATTTTTCTTTCCCTGGCATGTTAGCACACATCAAAATAGTAATCCTTTGTTTGTCGCCAAAACATTTATCTTCTTTAAACGTCAGAGTCTTGTTTGGGAGACACTTTTAAAAAAGACCTGTTTCGTCAGCATTGAAAATGTTCTCAGTATCGAATTCTTTTAGAATTTCTGCTACTTTAAGACTCCAGTTCTCACAGGCTGTCACCGGAACATCCGCACTTTCACCGCGGATAGTTTTCTGGAATAGCCCATGTCTCTTCTTTAACTTTCCTAGACAACCAATGCTGGCTTGGAAGTCAGAGTGCCCAAGAGATGAAGCATATTCTAGAGTCTTTTCTAAAATCATTGGTCCTGAAAGTGCTAGATTCCGGTCCCTTATGCCTTTAATCCACTTAAACATTCCTTCGTCTAAGTCCTCGTATTGGCATGTCCTCTTTCTTTTTCGCGCCGAGCCAAGATCCGAATTCTGCTTGGTGATTGATTCTCTATTTTTTTATGATTGTTGACAGAGTGCTTGCCGGAATCCCAAACTTTTTTACCACATCTTTTTTTTTCAATCCCTTATCGATTTCTTTCAAAATCTTTACTTTATCACAGAGAGTTGTGCAGTTCCTAGAAGATTTTTTTTTTTTTTTTTTTTTTTTGCAGAAACAGTAAAAAAAACAGATTACGTTTTGTGAATCTATCTTTCACACTAAAGACAGCCAGAAACAATAAACATCTACTCTAACTGTAAGGGTTGGGAGCTTTAGTTTGGATAGAGGAAAACTTGTTTTAAATGGTGACAGTGATTTGCTCTCGCGGCTGCAGCTGTCGAGTGAGAATTTTCCATTCGACCAATAGCGTGCTTGCGCCTTCTTTATCGCTCGCTATTTTGTGGAGCGCATCAGGTCATGTGTCATACCAGTGGATCTCGGGAGCTTTCTGGCAGTGAATATTACGAATATCAACTTGTTGTGCTTGATGAAAAGAGAGTTTATTTTTCTAATTTAACCTTCTGAATGATCTTCGATCTCAATGACCTTAAACTTCAATTACCTCTCTGATCCCGCTCTTATATGTGTAACAATCCAATTGATATTGTTTTAAGAAGGATGTTCAAAGATGTGTGCGAGGGGGGGGGGGGGGGAATTCGTTGGACATAAAGAACAAGGAGATTCAAGGTAGAAAAGTAAGATAAAAAACTCAGCACTGAACGATAAGTCAGGAATCAGTGATGGGAAATTGATTCCATGTGATTTGGAAGCTTTTTAAAAACTGAATAAATAAAGAACATTTTATAAAAAAATCGTTATATGGAGATAGATATTTCGCTATATGAAGACTGTTTTTAATGAAATCATGGGAAAAGGGGCCGTTCCTACTAAAAATTCGTTATATAGAGAGATTCGATGTATGGAGTTTCGTTATAGAGAGACTCGACTGTATTTCATTGGTAAAAGGAGGCCACCATTTATAAATTGATGATGACGTTCTTTAGATAATAATAACAATAAGTAGGGAAAAATTACAAAAGTCCTTCCGGCCAGTGTCGGGAGGAAGAGGTAGTTTTCATATTCCTAATTTTTTAAAAGCCAGCTTATATTATTCAAACACACAGAGATCAAATTAGTGGAACCCGATTATAGAACATTAAATACTAATTTTTTCAATATTGAATATGAATGAGAATTTCGCCAAATTAGTCAGCGTTATCAAAGCTGGTTTTATTAAAGTGATTTATATTTTGTCGCCAAATTCGGTGATATCCCGAATTATATTAATAATTATATTAAACCGAATTATCGGTGATAGACCGCCATTTTAAAACAACATAATGGGTGCAACAAAGCTCACCAATGAACTTGGTCGAGACCTTAATAATTTCTGTGCACATGCTTACTCATATCTAAATCGGTTGATATATACGAGTGCTGTTGCAGGCAAAAAATCAGATTTTTCAAAATGTCACACAAATTCGAAATTCAAACTGCTGTATCTCGGCCTTTTTTTTTTTTTTTTAGATAAAGGCAAAACAAAAAATGATCCGGAATCTTTGTAGCAAGCTGAAACACATAAGAAAAGAATCTTTTTCAATTTCTAATTTTTTTGTACCTCATTTTAAATGAAATTTTTTTTTTAAATTTTAAATGGCCGCCATTTTGAAACAAGATGGCGGGTGAAGTTAGCAAACGAACTTGGCCGGGAGATTGCTATGTACTATGCACATGCCTTGTCACATCCTAATCGGTTCATAAATACGCGTGTTATCGCGTGACAAAAATCAGATCGTTTCAAAATGTCATCCATGCTAGAAATTCAAAGTGCTATAACTCAGCCATTTTTTAAGATATAGACGAAACGAAAAATGCTCCAGAATCTTTGTTCAGGGTCAAATACATAAGAAAAAAATCTTTTTCAATTTCTAATTTTTTTGTACCTCATTTTAAATTAAAATAGAAAAAAAATTAATGGCCGTCATTTTCAAACAAGATGGCGGATGATGTTGGCCAACGTACTCGGTCGAGACATTGGTATGTACTATGTACGCACCAAGTTATATTCAAATCCGTTCATAAATACGCGTGTTATCGCGTGACAAAAATCAGATCGTTTCAAAATGTCAGCCACACTAAAATTTCAAAGTGCTATAACTCAACCGTTTTTTAAGATATAGACGAAACAAAAAATGCTCCGGAATCTTCGTATCAAGCTCAAACACATAAGAAAAAAATCTTTTTCGATTTATAATTTTTTTGTACTTTATTTTAAATTATAAATGGCCGACATTTTGAAACAAGATGGCGTATGAAGCTGGCAATGAATTCTGTCGAGACATTGCTATGTACTATGTACATGCCTTGTCACATCCAAATCGGTTCATAAAAACGCATATTATCGCGTGACAAAAATCAGATCGTTTCAAAATGTCAGCCATGCTAGAAATTCAAAGTGCTATAACTCAGCCATTTTTTAAGAGATAGACGAAACAAAAAATGCTCCGGAATCTTTGTATCAAGCTCAAGCACATAAGGAAAAAATCTTTTTCAATTTCTAATTATTTTGTACCTCACTTTTAAATTTTATTTATTTTTTAATTTTTAAATGGCCGCCATTTTGATACAAGATGACGGATGAGGGTGGCCAACGAACTCGGTCGAGACATTGCTATGTACAATGCACATTCTTTGTCATATCCAAATCGGTTCATAAATACGTGTATTATCGCGTGACAAAAAGTCCTTCCGGCCAGTGCCGGGAGGAAGAGGTAGCTTTCATATTCCTTATTTTAAAAAAGCCAACTTATATTATTCAAACACACGAAGCTCAATTTAGTGGAAACCGAATGTAGGAGATTCAATACCAATTTTTATCAATACTAAATCATTATGAATCAGAATTTCGCGAAATTAGTCAGCTTTATCCAAGCTGCTTTTAATTAAAGTAACTTATATTTGGCTGCCAAATTTGGCGATTTCTTAAAGTGCCTGCCATTTTAAGACAACATGGTGGATGAGGCTAACCAGTGAACTTGGTCGAGACCTTAGTAATTGCTGTGCACATGCTCACTCACATCGGAATCGGTTGATATATACGAGTGCTGTCGCAGGCAAAAAATCAGATTTTTCAAAATGTCACCCACGTTAGGAATTGAAACTACTATATCTGAGCCATTTTTTAAGATAAAGGCAAACAAAAAATGCTCCTGAATCCTTATATCAAGGTCAAATACTTAAGAAAGAAACCTTTTTCAATTTCTAATTTTTTTGCACCTCACTTTAAATATAATTTTTTTAAATTTAATGGCCGCCATTTTGAAACAAGATGGCTGATGAAGCTGGCCAGCGAACTTGGTCGAGATATTGATTTATACTATCCACATGCCTTCTTCCATCGAAATAGGCGAATCCGTGTGGTATCGCGTGACAAATACAAGATCGTTTCAAAGTGTTAGCCATGATAGAAATTCAAAGTGCTATAATTCAACCACTTTTTAAGATATAAACAAAAGAACAAATTTTCAGAAACAAAAACTGCTCCGAATCTTTGTATCAAGGCCAAACACATAAAAAAAAATCTTTTTCATTTTCCAATTTTTTAATACCTCATTTTAAATTTTAAAATACATTTAAAAAAAGTCCTTCCGGCCAGTGCCGGGAGGAAGAGGTAGCTTTCAAATTCCTTATTTTAAAAAAGCCAACTTATATTATTCAAACACACGAAGCTCAATTTAGTGGAAACCGAATATAGGAGATTCAATACTAATTTTTATCAATATTAAATCATTATGAATGAGAATTTCGCAAAATTAGTCAGCTTTATCCAAGCTGCTTTTATTTAAAGTAACTTATATTTGGCTGAGATGTTGATGTATACTATCCACATGCCTTCTTACATGGAAATAGGCGAATACGTGTGTTATCGCGTGACAAATACAAGATCGTTTCAAAACGTTAGCCATACTAGAAATTCAAAGTGCTATAATTCAACCATTTTTATAAGATATAAACAAAAGAACAAATTTTCATAAACAAAATCTGCTCCGGAATCTTTGTATCAAGGCTTAACACATAAAAAAATGTTTTTCATTTTTCAATTTTTTAATACCTCATTTTAAATTTTAAATTTAATTTTTTTAAATGGCAACCCTTTTGTAACAAGGTGGCGAATGAAGCTGGCCAAAGAACTCGGTCGAGACATTCGTATGTACTATGTACAGACCAAGTAACATCCAAATCGGTTCATAAATATGCTTGTTATCGTGTGACAAAACCAGGTCGTTTTAAAATGTCAGCCACAATAGAAATTCAAAATGCTATAACTCTGCCATTTTTTTAGATATAGACGAAACAAAAACTGTTCCGGAATCTTTGTATTAAAGTCAAACACATACGAAAAAAATATTTTTCATTTTCCAATTTTTTGGTATCTCATTTTAAATTTTAAATTTTTAAATTTTTTTTAAATGGCCGCCATTTTGAAACAAGACGGCGGATGAAGCTGGCCAACGAACTCGGTTGAGATATTTGTATGTACTATGTACACACCAAGGTACATTCAAATCGGTTCATAAATACGCTTGTTATCACGTGACAAATATCAGGACGTTTCAAAATGTCAGCCACGCTAGAAATTCAAAATGCTATAACTCAGCCATTTTTTAAGATATAGACGAAACAAAAACTGTTCCGGAATCTTTGTATCAAGGTCAAATACATAAGAAAAAAAATATTTTTCCATTTTCAATTCTTTGGTACCACATTTCAAATTTAAAAATTTTTAAAAAATTTTAAATGGCCGCCATTTTGAAACAAAATGGCGGATGAAGCTGGCCAACGAACTCGGTCGAGACATTGGTATGTACTATGTACATACCGAATTACATCCAAATCGGTTCATAAATTCGAGAGTTACAGTATGACAAATGTTAGATATATATATATCAACTTTTGAACGGAGGGTGGTTTCGGGTTCTGGGGGTCATGATCGATGAAAATATACCAAAAATTTTTTGAAATCGCTTTCCTCCGAACGGCTGCAATAGGTAGCTTTTTGTAATGAAAGCTACCTAAAAAATCGCAACCTTTTCGAAACAAGATGACGAATGAAGCTGGCCAACGAACTCGGTCGAGATATTGGTATGCACTATGTACAGACCAAGTAATATCCAAATCGGTTCATAAATACGCCTGTTATCGAAAGACAAAAATCAGGTCGTTTTAAAATGTCAGCCACAATAGAAATTCAAAATATTATAACTCAGCCATATTTTTAGATATAGACGAAACAAAACCTGTTCCGGAATCTTTGTATTAAGGTCAAACACATACGAAAAAATCTTTTTCATTTTCCAAATTTTTAGCATCTCATTTTAAATTTTAATTTTTTTTAATTTTTTTAAATGGCCGCCATTTTGAAACAAGATGGCGGATGAAGCTCGCCAACGAACTCGGTTGAGTTATTTGCATGTACTACGTACACACCAAGGTACATCCAAATCGGTTCATAAATACGTCTGTTATCACGTGGCAAAAATCAGGGCGTTTCAAAATGTCAGCCACGCTAGAAATTCAAAATGCTATAACTCAGCCATTTTTTAAGATATAAACGAAACAAAAACTGCTCCCGAATTTTTTTATCAAGGTCAAACACATAAGAAAAAAATATTTTTTCAATTTTCAATTTTTTGGTACCACATTTCCAATTTAAATTTTTCTTAAAATTTTAAATGGCCGCCATTTTTAAACAAAATGGCGGATGAAGCTGGCCAACGAACTCCGTCGAAACATTGGTCTGTACTATGTATAAACGAAGTTACATCCAAATCGGTTCATAAATACGCCTTTTATGGCGTGACAAAATTCAGGACGTTTCAAAATGTCAGCTTCGCTAGAAATTCAAAATGCTATAACTCAGCCATTTTTTTAAGATATAGACGGAAAAAAAACTGCTACGGAGTCTTTGTATAAAGGTCAAATACATAAGAAAAAATATTTTTCCATTTTCAATTTTTTGTTACCACATTTCAAATTTTAAATTTTTAAAAAAAATTTAAATGGCCGCCATTTTGAAACAAAATGGCGGATGAAGCTGGCCAACGAACTCGGTCGAGACATTGGTATGTACTATGTACACACTGAATTACATCCAAATCGGTTCATAAATACGAGAGTTACAGTATGACATAAGTCAGATATATATATATATATATATATATATATATATATATATATATTGATATATATATATATATATATATATATATATATATATATATCAATTTTGAACGGAGGGTGGTTTCGGGGTCTGGGGGTCATGATCGATGAAAATATACCAAAATTTTTTGAAATCGCTTTCCTCCGAACGGCTGCAATAGGTAGCTTTTTTGTAAAGAAAGCTACCTAAAATCAGATTGTTTCAAAATGTCAGCCATGCTAGAAATTCAAACTGCTATAACTCAGTCATTTTTTAAGATATAGACAAAACTAAAAATTCTCCAGAATCTTTGTATCAAGCCCAAACATATAAGAAAAAATATTTTTCAGTGTCTAATTTTTTTGTGCCTCATTTTAAATTTTAAATTTAAAAAAAAAAAATTTAAATGGCCGCCATTTTGAAACAAGATGGCGGATGAGGCTGGCCAACGAACTCGGTCGAGACATTGCTATGTACTATGCACATTCCTTGTCACATCCAAATCGGTTCATAAATACGGGTATTATCGCGTGACAAAAATCAGATCGTTTTAAAATATCAGCCATGCTAGAAATTCAAAGTGTTATAACTCAGTCATTTTTTAAGATATAGACGAAACAAAAAATGCTCCAGAATCTTTGTATCAAGCCCAAACACATAAGAAAAAAATCTTTTTCAATGTCTAATTTTTTTGTGCCTCATTTTAAATTTTATATATTTTTAATTTTTTTAAATGGCCGCCATTTTGAAACAAGATGGCGGATGAAGCTGGACAACGAACTCGGTCAAGACATTGGTATGTACTATGTACACACGAAATTTTATCCAAATCGGTTCACAAATACGAGAGTTACAGTATGACAAAGATCATATATATATATATATATATATATATATAACCATTAATTAAACATAACCTACCACCATCAAAAACCGTAATATTATGAATTAAAGCTGTAAGTATAAAAAAAGTGCAAAATAATTTATTATAAGAATTATTATGGAAGAAAAAAGAAGAAAGTGGGCACCGACAAATAATGGAAAATCTTATATATTGAATTACGTTATCAAGGGCACAGAATTCAATGATATAAGCAATATGATTGTTTTCTGTGAAAAAAATAAGCTAAAGCTAAAATCATTTTTCCCTGTGCCCAAACAACCATTATAATCAAGTGAATAGATTAAAAATGAAAACAGAATAAAAACAAATAATATGAAATGGAAAAACCAATAAAACCTGTTTAAATATTTATAGGATATATACATATATATATATATATATATATATATATATATGGGCTGTTTAATAGCCTCTGCTTATTAACCAGGAGAAGACCCTTTAATTGCCTTCGAGGAGGACTTAAAGGAATCGACTGGGAGCGGAGACTTAATGTCCAATCCGCACCTTCCACCGGTACAGCCTGTTAGTACCCTTGCCTAGTGCATGGGGAACGAACGCGGATGGGCTTCCTCCAACCCGCTTGGCCAGTGTGGAGGAATTTGGCCACCTACTCCCCTTATTTTACCATGAATTCACAAAATAAATCACGGCCCTTAATTCCCGGCGGTCTGAATGTTCCTGGTTACGGCAGCGATCAGAAAGACATGAAGACAGAGTGTGCTAAGAATAACCGGGCTCGGCTAGGCTGCCATAAGTTGATGACCTTGGCTACGTATAATGGACGATCCCTATCTTCGGAAAATCGTTTTTAGGAACTTGAAGAAGAATTAGAAAGAATCAACTGGGACATCCTAGGATTATGTGAAGTAAGAAGAAAAGGAGAAGAGAAGATAGATCTTGCCAGCGGACATGTATTATACTACAGAGGCACAGAAGATGGAAGAACAAGCGGTGTAGGATTTCTGATTCATAAAAGGTGGAAGAATCACATCGTAGAATATGATAGTGCATCAGATAGAGTTGCAAAGTTAGTAATACAAGTGTCCAGAAGATACAAGCTGCAAATTACCCAAGTTTATGCACCAACAGTAAGCTATACTGATGAAGAAGTTGAGGATTTCTATGAAGAAGTAGCTTCAATGCATCAAAAGGGAAAATGCTACATAAAATTAATAATGGGAGACTGGAATGCTAGAATCGGGGAAAAAGAGAAAGGTGAGTTATCAGTAGGAAATCATGGATATGGGGTGCGAAATGAAAGAGGAAACAGATTGATTGAGTTTGCAGAATGTGAACAGTTGTATATCATGAATTCATTTTTCAAGAAAAAGCCACAAAGAAAATGGACATGGCGTTGTGCAAATGGCTCAACAAGTGAAATCGACTACATCTTAACAAACAAAAAGCATCTTATTCAGGATTGCAGCGTTCTCAATAACTTCAATACAGGAAGTGATCACAGGTTGGTTAGATGCAAACTGCTGTTAAATACTAAAGTCGAAAGAATGAAGCTTTTGCAACACTCAAAGAAATCAATCGATATAATAAATCTCCAGAAACATAAAGAAGAATTCCATTTGGAACTTAAAAACCGTTTCCAAGTACTTCAATCAGCTTTAGAAGAAGAGCAAGATGTTACAGTAGTGAACAAGAAACTAACCAGTACTCTACAAGATATTGCAAAGAAGTTAGCCGGCGATGCACAAGTAAAGCAGACAAAGAAAATAACAGAAGAAACAAGAAGATTGATGAAGAAACGCAGAGAATTTAAAATGAAGAAAAACGATCCTAAATCAAGAGTTGAATATGCTGAATTATGTAAAACGGTAAGAAAATGTGTTACAGAAGATATCAGAAAATTTAACTCTGATCTTGTCAAGAAAATTCTAGAAGATAACAAAAGTTTAAAATCAGCTAGGCGAAAACTTTGTGTTGGAAGAAAAGGTATTTTTGCACTAAAGAGGGCAGATGGAACAATCACCAAAATCAATAAAGAAATAGTACACATTGTCGAAAAATTCTATAACGATTTATATAAATGTGAAGATCAGAGGGAAATCAACTTATGTGATCCACGAGAAAACTTAAGGGGTCAGGTCACCTTTGAACCGCCCAAAAATCGATTTTTTTTAAATAGCTTATAATTAAATATGGTTCTTAAGAAACATTTAAAAGCAAACCCCATACGAAAATTCGCATTAGAAGAGAAATTATGTGTAAAACACTTTAAGCTTTTGCTATATGATCAACGGGTGATTCAATCTTTAAAGCCAGTTTTCTCAAAACAGCGATTTTGATCATTGCGCGCACGATTTCTGAAAAACGGTTATCTAGAATTTCACGAAATTTCTGGTGGATGTATTAAACGTACATAAGCACAAAATGACCTATTATTATGTTTCTCAAGTAAGAAGTTTAGAATTCACGACTACTTTTGTATAAAAAAAATCTCGATATTTCGAATTTCTTTAAAAAAAAAATTTTTCTCGGGATCTGCAAGTTTTATTTTTTCCATTGTAGGTCATTTTGAAAACACATTATATCTGCACTCATTAAAAAAATCTTGGCTTGTTTCAGCCATTCAAATTGAAAAAATCATGCGCGCAATGCATGCAAGAATAATTCTTTCGTAAAAATTGTATTATCTTTAAAAATAAATTAAAAAAAACTATATATGTGTATACCTTTTTTAACACCTTTAATTGATAAAATAAATCGTTCCTGACATGTGTTTTCAATTTTATAATTAAAAGTTAATTAGTTAAAGAGTGACTGCAATTCTTACAGAGGTCTTTTTTCCATGTACTTTATTGGTTCAAAGGGTACCTGACCCCTTAACAGAAACCGATACCATAATCCCAGTGACGACAGACGAAGTTTTACAAGCCATTAAATTTATGAAAAAAGGTAAATGCCCCGGAGAAGATGGAATTACAATCGACCTTATCAAAGAAGCAGGAGAAGAATTTGCAAAAATGCTATCCTTACTGTTTTCCAAATGTCTCCAGAAGTCAGATGTACCAGAAGATTGGAATAATGCTGTAATGATGCTACTTTACAAGAAAGGAGAGAAGGAAAACATTAAAAACTACCGTCCAATCAGCTTACTGTCAGTGATTTATAAAATTTTCACCAAAGTTTTAACGACAAGACTTGAATCAGCTCTGGACTCAGCTCAACCTAGAGAACAAGCAGGATTCCGAAGTGGATTCAGCACAATGGATCATATCCAAACGGTAAGGGAACTCATAGAAAAACATAAGGAATATAATTTACCTCTTTGCCTTGCCTTTATTGATTATGAAAAAGCATTTGATTCGGTCTACACATCAGCAGTAGTAGAATCTCTGGAGGACATTGGTATAGACAAACCTTACATCAATATTATAAAGAAGATTTACAAGAAAGCAACAGCAACCATCCGCTTGGACAAAGGAAAAGCAAAGATCAAGCTTGGAAGAGGGGTAAGACAAGGAGACACCATTTCGCCTAAGCTTTTTACTGCTGTCTTAGAAAATATTTTCAAGAAGCTGGATTGGGAAAACAAAGGGATTAGAATAAATGGGGAATATTTAAGTCATCTCCGATTCGCTGACGACATTTTAATTTTCAGTAACATTCTTGAAGAATTGGAAAATATGCTAAAAGATTTGGCAGAAGCTAGCATTAATGTGGGATTAAAAATAAACTTGGAAAAGACTAAGCTGATGTTCAATTCATTTGCATCAAAAAAGAAAATCGTCTACAACAACACTGAAATTAAAGAAGTCCAAAGTTATGTGTACCTTGGGCAAGAAATATCATCTGATAATAGTATCATGAATGAAATCAATAGAAGAATAAGAAATGGATGGAGTGCTTTTGGGAAGAACAATATTATTCTGAAGAGTAGCATGCCCCTGTGTTTGAAAAGAAAGGTATTTAACCAATGTGTTTTGCCTGTCCTAACTTATGGAGCAGAAACATGGACGCTAACAAAACGGATGGTACAAAGATTACAAACAACACAGAGAAGTATGGAAAGATGTATGCTAGGTATAACTAGAAGAGACAGAAAAAGAATAACCTGGATAAGAAGTCAGACGAAAGTTTTTGACATCATTGAAAGAATTAAACGGCTAAAATGGAAATGGGCTGGGCACATCGCAAGAAGACAAAACAATAGATGGAGCACAAACACCCTACAGTGGTATCCCAGAGATGTAAAACGGCCAAGAAGACGACCTCAAGTAAGATGGAGTGATGAAATCAGAAAAGTAGCCGGTGTAAATTGGATGACTAAAGCACTAGACAGGAAACATTGGAAAAATCTGGGGGAGACCTACATCCAGCAGTGGATTGAAAACGGTTGATGATGATGATGATGATGATATATATATATATATATATATGGATATATATAAATATATATATATATATATATATATATATATATATCAATTTTTAACGGAGGGTTGTTTCGGGGTCTAGGGGTCATGATCGGTGAAAATATACCAAAATTTTTCGGCATCGTTTTCCTCCGAACGGCTGCAATAGATAGCTTTTTGTAATGAAAGCTACCTAAAACAAGTTAATCTAAATAAAGCCTTACACAGGTAGGATATATGTAAAGAGGCAAATGTAGCTTTAAATCCTAGAAACATATATCTGTATTCTAAAAAAAAGGTAATTAACGCTGATGCCGTTGCCGTAACTGAATTTATTGTTCCCGGTCTTTTTCTCGGCTTGTAAGGCAAAAACTGCTGCATATAAAAATTGGTCATTTTATAGAGAAATGTATGATAAACACGATAAAATAGAATTTTTTTAAATCGAAGAATTATTTAAAGCGCTATTTAATGTTGAAGTCGGTCTAAATAGTTCAGCTTAAATCAGCTCTTGAATTCATTAAAGAAAAAAAAAACTAGAAAACAGGAATTGTGCTTTTTCAGAATTCAGTGTCGCCCCCGATGAAAAAAAAAAAATAAAATAAAATAAATATATATATATATATAGATAGATAGATAGATAGTACAAAACATATTTCAGTTTTAAGACTTAAAACATACACTTTTATTTTATATAAAATGACGTTATTCGCATCCGTTGAAGAATTCCACATTTACGATCCAGTCTTAAACAACATCTACAGCAAAGTATGCATATGACGTCACTATCCCTGAATAATACACAAATCCAAAAAAAAGAGATGTCGCCATTCAAGGAAAAAAAATCGTCTATCTAATGATTCAGATGCTCTCGTGTGTTTCTAATATTAATATATATACTCCAAATTAAATATAACTCATAATAGCTCCATGTTTTATCAGAAATCATTCATTTATATTTTTTCAAAATAGCGCGTATTTGAATTACATTTTTTTTTCAGTTGTTATGGGAAAATGGCAACAAAAAGATATAATTTCCATCTATTTTTCCGTTACTTTCTACAGAAATGGAGTACTTGCGTTGCCAACATTAAGCAAATGGCGTTAAAAACTACAAAAAATTAATATCTCAAAGATAAATTTAGATGTAGTTTTCCAACAAATTGCATTTAAAAGTACTTTTTTCCCCAATACGACAGTATAAAAATTTAAAATGTGCAATGCTTAGAAGTTAAAAAAATTGCAAGAGTATTTAACCTTACAACGATACATCTGCTTTGTTTTACGGCATGCTTATACAACGGAATGTTATTTTTTAGAGAGGACACTTTAATTGCTGGACGAAAGAAATAGCATATCGGGAGCTAAAAAATTGAATATACATGTCAAAAAAATTTTCAATTTTTCATTCAAAATTTTATTATCTCAATGGAAATTTACTTCATAATTCAAAAAAGTCCTTTTTTTATGCCATACTTTAAAAAAACTTAAATAATAATATTTCCAAATATTTTTCAATAAAAAAAATGTATTTACACGCGAATATTAAAAAGAAAGAAAACTATAATATTATTCCATGTGAATTACATTTAATGAGGGAAATTACGTCATTTTAAAACAATTTTTTTATGGCGTCTAAAAAGAAAAGTTTTCTTCTAAAATTCCGAGATGCTGGGCCATACTTTACTTAACTGGTTTACACAAATTGATTTTCAGATGTGTGACAGATCTTACTGAATGAATCACGAAATAATCGCAATAGCGATAAACGCGACTTTGGGAACCGAAAAATTTTCCCAATCAAAGGGAAATGAATAGCAACCAGTTTACAGAAAATCGCTACTGGTCTTGGCAAGAAAAAATCCTTCCTATCCTTCCTATCCTGGTATCCTTCAATCTTCCGTAATTGGGTAATCTTTTTAAAACAAGGCAAATTACCACTGTTTTAGATCATACGATGTTTGGACAGAGGATGAGCGTAGATCGTAGGGAGCAGGGCTCCTAGTAATTAAAAAAAAAAAAAATCACAAACCATTTTCAAAGTGTTTTCTCATGTCTCTAATACATTACTGAGCTCTTCTAATACAGTTTCTGTAAATATTTTGGAGTTCTATGACACTAATGTTATTGAAAGCATCGATTATTTTCTGTTTGTGACCAACTGCATATGCATTATCATCTGTATTTCATTTGTCTTGTAATATCTCACAGATTTAAAATTCTAATTGCATATATTGTCCCCATTCACAATGGTGAATTTTAATTAAGCATAATTCCTTCAATTTTAAAGACACAGATATGCAAGGTTTTTTTTTTTTTTTTTTATAACCATTTGGAAATGGTTGTTGTTTTCGGTGGAGGGTGGGGCCAAATGATGCTCGCATTTTATTTTTTTTAACGAAATTCAACGATGTTCGTTACTTTTAGAAGAATTTTTATTTGAATATGTAATAGAAAGGCATAAAATCGTTAAAAATTGTTTGAATAGGTAATCGAAAGGCATAAAATCGTTAAAAATTGAAAAAGTTACAAAATAGGTAGGCGCAAATTATGAGATACGGAAAAATCCAAAGCCAAAGAGCGACGCCGAAATGAAAATCGTCTTGCAAAGCAAAAATCGAGGTCTTCAACTCATTATGTAGGCCATGAAAATCGAGGTCTTCAACTGATTATGTAGCCCATGAAAATCGCAGTCTTCAACTGATTATGTAGCCCATGAAAATCGCAGTCTTCAACTGATTATGTAGCCCATGAAAATCGATTACAGAATAAAAGACGAACGCCAAAAAGGAAACAGTCTAATGTTTAATCGATTGATAGTAAAAGACCATGTCTCGAGAGGCTCCAATCCACTAGCCACGGCGTTTTACAATCGGTCGATTCTAACCGGGAAAAATTGAGCTCAACGTAGGTAATTTGTCACAATCTGTGGATGATTCGGTGGAACTGCCTTCGTTTTGTAAACTGTTTTTCTTCTCGAAACGGGACTTGGAAAGTTTATCGATAAAGGTTTTGGTCGTCTGAAGTTTGATCTTTGCGATCTGTTGTTGAAGAGAATGCGACGGAATTTGGTGGACGAAATAAATTCCAAATGGTCGTTGTAATCTGTTAAATTACAATTTTTTCTTTTCTTTTGCTTGGCACCCACTTAGATATCGCTTCTTTTCTTGGCATTTTTTTTTTCAATCTCTCTTTTAGTCCCAAAAATTGCAATTCAAAATTCTGTAACTGGCGTAACATAAAATAGACAAGCATTTTTTCTGCCCTCATTCAAGTGTAAAAATTATCAAAACTATCCCGTTAAAAAAAAAGTGATTTAATGTTTTCAATAACACTAAGTAATGCCAAATCATAACAGTGACTTGTTTAATTAATTTCTGAATAATAAAAAAGAAAAAATGGCATTTACACGTGTAACCGAGGTAACTTTTATTGTGTAACTGATGTAACATTACGACTTTACAAAGACAATAATGGTACTTAATTTAGTTTGCAAACAGTAATTTACAATGCATATAAAACAATTATTAGGATTTTATTATCTCTCTATTCTAAAAAAAAGTAACTACCGCTGTCACCGCCGCCGGTTTTGAATTTTTTGAGACCAGAGGTCTTTCTTCGTTAATATTAAGAAAAATAATGCATACAAAAATATGAAAATCGGTAGTATTATACAGAAATGTTTGATAAACACGCTGATGCAGACAGTTTTCAGATCGAAGAATTATTTTAAGAGATATTTAATGCTAAAGTTGGACAAAATCGTTCCACTAAAAAAATTTTATAGGAGCAAAAACTGTTCATAGGAATTTAATCATGTTTAGATCATTTTATGCGTTAGAATTTGCCGGAGTGCAGATTGCATTACTTTTTTTATTTTGACTAATTTTTTGAGGTTTTATTTCTATTTTAAATTCAGATTTTCAGCATTTCTAGAGATATTTTTAACAGATTTTAGTAAGTGATATTAATTTAAACTGTTGCCAACTGTATAAACAGCGGAAACAATAATGTTTGCTTCAATATATATATATATATATATATATTTATTTATACGTGTAAATAAATTAAAAATTTATTTACATGTGACTATTATAAACAGAAAAAAACATTTGGAATTAGAATTAAATAATTATGTACAAAAAGCAGGAACTTATTAAAAATTACGTCATAAAAACTATAATTACACGTGAATTTTAAGAGAGAAAGGAATTTGTCAAACAATAAATTTATTAACACGCGTTAGAAGGCTTAAATAGGAGAAATTACGTCATATTTACGTCACATTACAGTTATTACATAAAATGAACACAAAATAATATTGCAAAACGGTTTAAATTTAGAAATTGCTCTAGACATTTATTTGATATTTTAAGAGGATACTTTTCAACTATTTTTGTTAGGAAAGCGCAAATAATATTTCATTTCTAACACAAGTATTTTCACGTGAATATTAAAAAGAGAAAGAATAGCTTGGTCAAAATTACGTCAGATTAAAAACGATTAATTTAAAATGTCTCATTAAAAAGAACTTTCTTTTCACTTTGTTAAAAAATACCAGGAGACAAAGACTCTGTTTACTTAATTCCTTTTATATTAGCTTATTTTGAAATGTTGTTACACGTGTCTACGTCATCAAGTTATTTTTATTTCGACGTTTTATTTGTATTTTTATTAATGTTGTACTAATTTATTTGTTTTTTCGTTATTTAAAATAAAAATTATGTCAATTTGTATAATTTGGCGATTTATATAATTTGGCGAAATTGGTCGACGGGATAATCAAGTAGTACCGCAACGGATTTGGCGTTAAAATTCCCCAATCAAAGAGAAACGAATAGAAATCCGTTTATAGAGAGATCGCCACTGTTTTTTAAATTATAATTCAATATTTCGAAATCTTTTTAAAGCCGATCAAATTAGCGTGCATTTAGAGTCTACGGTGTCTGGACGGGGGTTGGCGAGCGTAGCTCGTAGGGGGCCGAGCCCCCCCCCCCCCCCCAGTAGAATATAAAAATATCAAGTTTTAAAAGCATACCCGTAAATTAAACATGTTATAATTATTTATTTTTATTTTATTTTATTTTTTTTTTTTGGTAATAATTTTGCTGCAGTAATAGTGAAAAAAATTGTCAAATTTTGTCTAAGAAGATCACATTAACAATATTTAAGGGATCTCAGGACTCTTAAAATCTCTCTATTCTAAAAAATAGTAACTACCGCTGTCACCGCCGCCGCCGCTGGTTTTGAATTTTTTGTGACCGGAGGTCTTTCTTCGTTAATATTAAGAAAAATAATGCATACAAAAATATGAAAATCTGTGGTATTATACAGAAATGTTTGATAAACACGCTGATGTAGGCAGTTTTCAAATCGAAGAATTATTTAAAGAGATATTTAATGCTAAAGTTGGACAAAATCGTTCCACTAAAAAAGTTTTATAGGAGCAAAAACTGTTTATAGGAATTTAATCATTTTTAGATCATTTTATGCGTTATAATTTGCCGGAGTGCAGATTGCATTTATTTTTTTAATTTGACTCATTTTTCGAGGTTTTATTTCTATTTTAAATTCAAATTTTCAGCATTTCGAGAGATATTTTTTACTTATTTTAGAAAATTGTACTAATTTAACCTGTTGCCAACTGTATAAACAACGGAAACAATAATGTTTGCTTCAAATTAAAAATTTATTTACACGTGACTATTATAAATAGAAAAGATACTTTCAAATTAAAATTAAATAATTGCGTATGAAAAGCAGGAACTTATTGAAAATTACGTCATAAAAAGTATACACGTGAATTTTGAAAGAGAAAAGATATTGTAAAATAATAAATTCATTAACATGCGTTAGAAGTCTTAAATAGGAGAAATTACGTCATATTTACGTCACATTACAGTTATTACATAAAATGAACACAAAATAATATTGCAAAACAGTTTAAAATTTGTGCTAGACATTTATTTGATATTTTCAGAGGATATTTTCAACTATTTTTGTTAAGAAAGAGCAAATAATATTTCATTTCTAACAAAAGTATTTTCACGTGAATATTTAAAAGAGAAAGAATAGCTTGGTCAAAATTACGTCAGATTAAAAACGATTAATTTAAAATGTCTCATTAAAAAGAACTTTCTTTTCACTTTGTTAAAAAATACCAGGAGACAAAGACTCTGTTTACTTAATTCCTTTTATATTAGCTTATTTTGAAATGTTGTTACACGTGTCTACGTCATCAAGTTATTTTTATTTCGACGTTTTATTTGTATTTTTATTAATGTTGTACTAATTTATTTGTTTTTTCGTTATTTAAAATAAAAATTATGTCAATTTGTATAATTTGGCGAGTGGTTTGGCGATTTATATAATTTGGCGAAATTGGTCGACGGGATAATCAAGTAGTACCGCAACGGATTTGGCGTTAAAATTCCCCAATCAAAGAGAAACGAATAGAAATCCGTTTATAGAGAGATCGCCACTGTTTTTTAAATTATAATTCAATATTTCGAAATCTTTTTAAAGCCGATCAAATTAGCGTGCATTTAGAGTCTACGGTGTCTGGACGGGGGTTGGCGAGCGTAGCTCGTAGGGGGCCGAGCCCCCCCCCCCCCCAGTAGAATATAAAAATATCAAGTTTTAAAAGCATACCCGTAAATTAAACATGTTATAATTATTTATTTTTATTTTATTTTATTTTATTTTTTTGGTAATAATTTTGCTGCAGTAATAGTGAAAAAAATTGTCAAATTTTGTCTAAGAAGATCACATTAACAATATTTAAGGGATCTCAGGACTCTTAAAATCTCTCTATTCTAAAAAATAGTAACTACCGCTGTCCCCGCCGCCGCCGCCGGTTTTGAATTTTTTGTGACCGGAGGTCTTTCTTCGTTAATATTAAGAAAAATAATGCATACAAAAATATGAAAATCTGTGGTATTATACAGAAATGTTTGATAAACACGCTGATGTAGGCAGTTTTCAAATCGAAGAATTATTTAAAGAGATATTTAATGCTAAAGTTGGACAAAATCGTTCCACTAAAAAAGTTTTATAGGAGCAAAAACTGTTTATAGGAATTTAATCATTTTTAGATCATTTTATGCGTTATAATTTGCCGGAGTGCAGATTGCATTTATTTTTTTAATTTGACTCATTTTTCGAGGTTTTATTTCTATTTTAAATTCAAATTTTCAGCATTTCGAGAGATATTTTTTACTTATTTTAGAAAATTGTACTAATTTAACCTGTCGCCAACTGTATAAACAACGGAAACAATAATGTTTGCTTCAAATTAAACATTTATTTACACGTGACTATTATAAATAGAAAAGATACTTTCAAATTAAAATTAAATAATTGCGTATGAAAAGCAGGAACTTATTGAAAATTACGTCATAAAAAGTATACACGTGAATTTTGAAAGAGAAAAGATATTGTAAAATAATAAATTCATTAACATGCGTTAGAAGTCTTAAATAGGAGAAATTACGTCATATTTACGTCACATTACAGTTATTACATAAAATGAACACAAAATAATATTGCAAAACAGTTTAAAATTTGTGCTAGACATTTATTTGATATTTTCAGAGGATATTTTCAACTATTTTTGTTAAGAAAGAGCAAATAATATTTCATTTCTAACAAAAGTATTTTCACGTGAATATTTAAAAGAGAAAGAATAGCTTGGTCAAAATTACGTCAGATTAAAAACGATTAATTTAAAATGTCTCATTTAAAAGAACTTTCTTTTCGCTTTGTTAAAAAATACCGGGAGACAAAGATTCTGTTTACTTAATTCCTTTTATATTAGCTTATTTTGAAATGTTGTTACACGTGTCTACGTCATCAAGTTATTTTTATTTCGACGTTTTATTTGTATTTTTATTAATGTTGTACCAATTTACTTGTTCTTTCGTTATTTAAAATAAAAATTATGTCAATTTGTATAATTTGGCGAAATCGGACGACTGGATAATCAAGTAGTACCCAGAGTTGGGCAAAATACATCGAAAAACCGTTTTCGATACAAAATACATTGTTTTTTCAACTTAAAATACAAAATACAAAATACTTTCCAAATTTCAAAAATTCAAAATACAAAATACATGTATTTTGAAAATACATTTAAAATACAAAATACATTAAAAAAAAAAAAAAACGATTGTCCATTAAACTGCATTAGTCAAATGTAAAGCTGATTTTCAAAACTGATTAATTTTTTAAAAATTATAAATTTCCAAATAAAGAAGCAAAATCAATTAAGCCTCAACGAAAGATAACAAAAACAAAACTGAAACATTGGGGCAACAATGTGCTTAAAAGTGTACGAAAGTTACAAGAATCACTCATAATGAATAAACTACCCTTCAAAGGTAGTTAGTTACTCAGTAGAATAACTGCATGAATTGATTGTGGTAGACGTCTGCACGGACCCGGGCTTGGTCCGAGGTCTGTCCCCGGCCCGGCTCGCGGTTTGATGAATTCTGAAATGCATCAGAAAGTAGCTCCTTTGGATTTGAGAAAAGCCTTATTAAATGGCAGAGAAATAGTTTCACAAATCTGCTTTTTCTTATACAGCTTCAAAAATTATCATGTTTTAATCCTCCTTTTTTTTCTTTTATTTTAACTTACATTAATTTTTTAATGAATCTTTATTTGAATGTTAAAACATTGAAAACTCTAAGTAACCATTAATGTTGCTATTGTGTATTTTCTGTCTTGCGAACACATGGTAATTTTAAAATATACTGTAAAGTTATTCCATAAATATGTATGCAGTATTCTTTAAAGGAATCTTAATAGTATGTTTAGAGAAATATTATTATTATTATTATTTTTTTTTTTTTTTTTTTTTTTTGTAGAAATTGAATCGAGCCTCATTTAATTGATTTTCCCAAGGGCCGGGCCTGTTTTCACTGATTTTTGTACGGGCCGAGCCGAACCATGCTCGGCCCTAACTTTTACTTTTTTTCATCGGGCCGGGATAAGATAACTTTTGTGCGGGGCGGGCCGGACCCGTGTCTGGAAATTCCGGCCCGTGCAGACCTCTAGATTATGGATCGATAAGGAATCTCTTTCACGAATCATAAGATAGCACCGCCCGCTACTGAGTATTTGAAGACAAAATTGAAACAGTATTGATTTTCAGAAAAAGCATAAAAAGTTTGGTGCAATTCTATTCAATGGCTGCAGAGATATAAAAACCTTGAAAATCGTAAAAAAACACAGCACAGAAAAAAAAATCATCTTTAGGACGATATACACCAGAATGTCATCCATACTAACTGAATATGACGAAGTTTGATGAAATTCCGTGCTCTAGTTCTTGAATTATAGCTCCCACGTCACAGCTGCCAACTTCAAATTTTTTAAAAATCAAATAAATGCCAGAAAATTTATTTTAAAAAGGTACCTTTTTATCTTCGTGGTACTTATTTCATTTCAATTCGATTTACAAATATGATCATTTTGACATGGTGGGGGGAAAAAAAAAAAAAAAACGAGAGTTTTACATACATGTTACGGCAATTATAAAAACGCAGCACAAGAACGCCACCTCCTTAGCGATGCACCCCCAAATTTTATCAGCATTAATTTATTTGAAGATCTAAAATAATATGAAATTGGATTAAGTTTTGTGCATTAGTTTTTTGAATATAGTTATCGGGAAAAAGATGAAAACCCCAGCATAGCAGCACCACCTGATACCCTTTAGCTTTAAGCGATATACGCTAAAAGCTAATCGGCAAGTATTTCCGTTCAGGCCTACAAGCAGTTTGATGAAATTCTGTATATTGGTTCTTACAACATAGCTATCATGGAATAAAATAGTTAATTAAGCATAGCAGTACCGACTGTTGGGTGAAATAAACCCAAAGCTAAGTTATACCTAGGTCTATCTTAATCTGAAGTTTGATTAGTATTAAACTCCATGCATTAGTTATTGAGGTTGAAGGGCCACAAAAATTGTGTTTCACACAGACTAACAGACAGACACACATTTCCCAAAAATAATTAAATCGCGTTCAAGGTATCCCGAAACGTGTAAATCAAGCAAAAAACGAAATTCGAAAATTTTCACGATACCAATACTTTCTTCTTATTTATTACAAGAATGTAAAAACAAATTAGTCTAGTATCAGTCTTTTCAATCAGTCTTTTTTAGTATATGTCTATAAAAGAACACATTTTATAATAATCTCATATGTACAATGACACCGAATAAAATTGTTTAAATGAGTTTAAATGTATTTTTTTCTTTTTATATAATGCGCATGTGTTTAATAAGAGCTCCAAACTACGCAAGATTTTTTAGGCCATCCACTAATAAAATATTTGGGGCCCAATTTTTCGATTATGGTGCTTTTTAGAAATAAAGCATACGAAATTTAAAATCCGTATTACTGAATGCAAAAATATGAATGAAAAAAATAGATAATTTTTAACAAAAGTTGAATTATTATTATTAACAAAAGTACGAATTCTGCGCATAAAGCAGTTTTAAAATTAAAACACCAGGTAAAATATCAAACTGTATATAAGCGCAAAGAAATAAAAAATCATTTGCACTTACTATGAAAGTCTTGAAACTTTTAATATAGAGCAGGAAAAATATGAAAGCTCTTACATTCGTAAAAAGAAAACACTTATAAAATATTTATAAAAAGTAGGAATAATTCGAATGCAAAATTTGCAAAGTCATACATTTCATTTTTTCATAGTCAAATTGTTCCTTTAAAAGTTCATTGTAGCAATTTTCTTGCGGCTACTGTCCAATGTATTTTTTTTTACAAAAATTATATAATGAATGAAGCAGGCGAATTTTTAAGAAATCCTTCTTCAATATTTTTAAATAAAACTCTTAGACAAAAAAAAAAAAAAAAAAAAAAGAGTTCCTTATATGTGGGGTCAACGGGCAACTGTCGGTAATAGAGCGCTGCACCTGCGCAACTCTGAAAGATCCTTCCGGTCTATCATAATACATGTTCTTTTTTCTTGTAATTCCCACAGCAACATTAAGATATGTAAAAGTTATTTTTGTAACTAATCAGCGAGAATATGTTTGCTGTATCAAAACAACATATTCATCAACCTCCTTATTTCAGCAATAGTTGAAAAGTGTTTTTATATTAACTTCCAAAACAGAATTTGAAAACTAATCAAAACAGACAGTCGTGTATTTCCTTTTAGTGAATCGCAGCTTTTCTCTCTGCGGTTTAAACATGGCAGTTTGAAATTTGGAAAAAATGTATTTTGAGTATTTTCAAAATACAAAATACATTGTAAAACCATCAGAAAATACATTACAAAAATACTTTGATCTTATCGGTTTAAAATACAAAATACAAGATACAAATGTATTTTGAAAATGTATTTCAAATACATGTATTTTCGATACTGCCCAACTCTGGTAGTACCGCAGCGGATTTGGCGTTAAAATTCCCCAATCAAAGAGAAATGAATAGAAATCCGTATAACCCTTTAAGACCGGACACGCACGATCGTGCGGGTTAGGCAATAACTAAAATTCTATATTACTGAGTTATCTATTCCATAAATGCCGGAATCGAGTGATTGTGCTGGTTAACAGAAACTACATTATATGAATTTTATCAACAGATAGTGAATTATCAGTTACAAATTTCAGTTATATCATCTCTAAAAAAATCTTCTAAAAAAAAGTAACTACCGCTGTCACCGCCGCCGCCGGTTTTGAATTTTTCGTGACCGGGGGTCTTTCTTCGTTAATATTAAGAAAAATAATGCATACAAAAATATGAAAATCGGTAGTATTATACAGAAATGTTTAATAAACACGCTGATGCAGACAGTTTTCAAATCAAAGAATTATTTTAAGAGATATTTAATGCTAAAGTTGGACAAAATCGTTCCACTAAAAAAGTTTTATAGGAGCAAAAACTATTCATGGGAATTTAATCATTTTTAGATCATTTTATACATTTGACGTTTCTGGTGTGCAGACTGTATTTCTTTTTTTTAATTCGACTCATTTTTTGAGGTTTTATATCTATTTTAATTTCAAATTTTCAGCATTTCTAGAGATTTTTTTTTTACATTATTTTAGAAAATGGTATTAATTTATACTGTTGCCAAATGTATAAACAGCGCAAACAATAATGTTTGCTTCAAATTAAAAATTTATTTACACGTGACTATTATAAACAGAAAAAAATCATTTGGAATTGGAATTAAATAATTATGTACAAAAAGCAGTTACTTATTAAAAATTACGTCATAAAAAGTATACACGTGAATTTTAAAAGAGAAAGGATATTGTAAAATAATAAATTCATTAACATGCGTTATAAGTCTTAAATAGGAGAAATTACGTCATATTTACGTCACATTACAGTTATTACATATGAACACAAAATATTGCAAAACAGTTTAAATTTAGAAATTGCGCTAGACATTTATTTGATATTTTGAGAGGATCTTTTCAACTATTTTTGTTAGGAAAGGGCAAATAATATTTCACATCTAACAAAAGTATTTTCACGTGAATATTTAAAAGAGAAAGAATAGCTTGGTCAAAATTACGTCAGAAAAACGATTAATTTAAAATGTCTCATTTAAAAGAACTTTCTTTTCTCTTTGTTAAAAAATACCAGGAGACAAAGACTGTTTACTTAATTCCTTTTATAATAGCTTATTTTGAAATGTTGTTACACGTGTCTACGTCATCAAGTTATTTTTATTTCGACGTTTTATTTGTATTTTTATTAATGTTGTACTAATTTATTTGTTCTTTCGTTATTTAAAATAAAAATTATGTCAATTTGTATAATTTGGCGAGTGGTTTGGCGATTTATATAATTTGGCGAAATTGGTCGACGGGATAATCAAGTAGTACCGCAGCGGATTTGGCGTTAAAATTCCCCCAATCAAAGAGAAATGAATAGAAATCCGTTTATAGAGAGATCGCCACTGTTTTTTAAATTATAATTCGATCTTTCGAAATCTTTTTAAAGCCGATCAAATTAGCGTGCATTTATAGTCTGCGGTATCTGGACGGGGGTTGGCGAGCGTAGCTCGTAGGGGGCCGAGCTCCCTAGTTGGAAAAAAAGAAAAAAAAAAGACCATTTTCAACATTTAATATCTCAAACTGTATATAATTTTAAAACACAATTTTTATTGAGATTAAAGATATAAGTATGTTCTTTCATTTCTTGTATTTAAAAAATTGCAAGATGCAGATTTAGCATTTACAGGGGGCTCCGAACTGTCAGATATTTGACGAGTAGAAAATTGGTATAACAGCTTACGCGCAGGATTACAAAAAAAAATTTATATTGCAACTAGAATGAAAATTTTAGTGCCTACTAATACTTCAGATTGTAATAATTACCCTGAACATAAATAAATTTGTATTTAAAGAATTTTTATATTTTTAATACAAAGTTGTACTTAGCTAAAGTAAAATTTTGAAAATTTCAACAGTAATAACCTAGGAATATATTTTTTTTAACATTAAAAATGAAATTTTATGTTCAGTTTATACAGACTAACATGAAAAAAAGTTTCATGAAAAAAATATTCAGACGTTTTTGAGATATCCTTCGCGTTATGCCCAAAAACGTCATTTCGAGAAAAATGACTTCAAAGTTTCGGAAGCGCCGCTTTAGCTATTGAGCGGGTATAATTCTAAAAACCATAACTTCTGTTCTAATGGGAATTTCAAGGAAATAATTATATGAAAATATTCAGAAAGGATGGGAATTTAACATCTAAAAAAATTTTAATTTCGTAATTTTTGAAGCTTTAAGAAGTCCTGAGACCCCTTAAAAAGTATAACTTTTTTATATTTAATGGAAGGACTATTTCATTAACATAATCTTATTTCCTATTTCATTTTCAAGTGCTTTTCAGCATTTTTTTTTTTTTTTTTTTTTTTTTTTTTACGGTTTCGTTCATCTGACGAAACCCTATTCGTCTCGCTCCTCTGTCTGTCTGTCTGTCTGTCCGTCACAGAGCCCGTTCTCAGAAACTATACATGTTGGAGACATGAAATTTTGGGTACTTACAGCTGAGCACCTCACATCATACGACAAATCATAAAATTTTGAAAAAGTCCTACATTTAACCCTTTGGGCTCTCCCGCATGTGTATTTTAAACAATTCTTTCTAAGTGAGCTCCTAATTATGTTGGAGACATGAAATTTTGGGTACTTATAGCTGAACACCTCACATCATACGACAAATGATAAAATTTTGAAAAAGTCGTACATTTAACCCTTTGGGCTCCCGCATGTGTATTTAAACAATTATTTCTAAGTTAGCTCCTAATTAGTTTGGAGACGTGAAAATTTGCATACTTATAGCTGAACACCTCACATCAAACGACAAATCATAAAATTTTGAAAAAGTCGTACATTTAACCCTTTGGGCTTTCGCGTGTGTATTTTAAACAATTCTTTCTAAGTGAGCTCCTAATTAGTTTGGAGGCGTGAAATTTTGCATACTTATAGCTGAACACCTCACATCAAACGACAAATCATAAAATTTTGAAAATGTCGTACTTTAACCCTTTGGGGTCCCACATGTGTATTTTAAACAATTCTTTCTAAGTGAGCCCCTAATTAGGTTGGAGGTGTGAAATTTTGCATACTTATATCTGAACACCTCACATCCAACGACAAATCATAAAATTTTGAAAAAGTCGTGCATTTAACCCTTTGGGGTCCCACACGTGTATTTTAAACAATTCTTTCTAAGTGAGCCCCTAATTATGTTGGAGACATGAAATTTTGGGTACTTATAGCTGAACACCTCACATCATACGACAAATGATAAAATTTTGGAAAAGTCGTACATTTAACCCTTTGGAGTCGCGCATGTGTATTTTAAACAATTCTTTCTAAGTGAGCTTCTTAATTAGTTTGGAGACGTGAAATTTTGCATACTTATAGCTGAACACCTCACATCAAACGACAAATCATAAAATGTTTGAAAAGTCGTACATTTAACCCTTTATGCTCCCACATGTGCATTTTAAAGAATTCTTTCTAAGTGAGCCCTTATTTAGGTTGAAATTTTGCATACTTATAGCTCAACACCTCAGATCTCACGTCAAATAATAAATTTTGAAAAAGTTTTATGTTTAACCCTTTCAACTCCAGCTTGTTTATTTTAAGCCATTCTTTCTAACTGGGCCCCTAATTAAATTGGAGATTTGAAATTTTGCATACTTATTGCAGAACACCTGAGGCCAGGCGACAAATCATAAAATCTTCAAAAAGTCTTACATTTAATCCTTTGAGCTACCACATATGTATTTGAAGCAATTCTTTCTAAGAGAGCCCCTAATTAAGTTGGTGACAGAAATTTTGCATACGTATAGCTGAATGCCTCAGACCACACGACAAATCATAAAATTTTCAAAAAGTCTTTTATTATTTACCTCTCTGGACTCTAACTTGTGTATTTTAAGCAATTTTTCTAACCTGCGCCCTTTTAACCCAGGGAGAAATTTTCCAACTTTTGCCGACACCCCTTTGACCATTCTTTCATATTATGCACCATAGCCTTACATATTTTAGTTCCATTTTTTCCTGCCAGGTGCGCCTACTTATCTCGGGTGCTATGGGCCCAATCCCCTCGACTAATATATCTACGGATAGTATGTAAAACGGATTTTCGTTCGGATACAGGTTTGTTTAGAATCAAGTGCGCCCCCTGGTTTTGAAATATGGAACTAACAGATTTTTCAAAAGGATAAAGTGTTTTGAAAGGAATATTAAACGAAACCCTCTGTGCGATCACTGATCACACTTACCCACTTGTTGTTTTTTTTTTTTTTTTTTTTTTTTTTTGGACATTCTATGATTTTTGTTTTAAAAATTTTGCTGTGAGTTTTAACAAGACTTCAGTTATTTTTTTCCTTCTCTTTTTACTACTTATTTCACTTTTCTGATTCTTACGCAGTATGTTTATACGTTACAGATGTGTTTGGGCGAATGCGTATACAATGCTTCGATGGAACTGTGTAAGTGTGTCTTGCCTAATGTTATGTTCTATCATGAGGACAGAATATGTACAGATGGTAAGCTGTCCTCTTTTCGATTTTCCCAATATTAAAAAAAATAATAATAATAATAATGAGTAAAAAGTTTACATTTTACTTATATATATTTTTTAGAGGAACTGGACTGCTTTGATTTTAATGTTACACAGTGCTACAATTATTGCCATCAGCCTTGCGAGTAAGTGATTTTTTATTCTAAATTGTTTATCATAACACTTATTTTTTATTATTTTCCTATTTAGTTCCAGTATTCTCTAATCTGGGTTGGAGATTTCAGTACTTTTTTTTTAATTATTATTATTATCTTAGCAGTATATTTGGTAGAAAAAAAGATCTAAGTCCATTTTTGACCATTTGAGAAAAAGCTGATTTAAAACTTTTTGTTATTTTGTAATTACTGTTATTTCTTAAAACTTTCACTTAAAAAAATCTTACGGAATAAATTAAAAGTCATTTATTATTATGTATTTTTCTTTAAGGACATTTTCATTTAATTCTGTTAAACGTATGATTATTGTGGAAGTGGTTGTTCAACACCGAAGAAAATGATGGTGATTATTAAAGAACGATGTTTATTAAAGAGCGGTAATTATTACGGATAGGGCTTTAATAATAGGGCTTTTTTTAAATTATATTTATGACTATTGTGAAGTGACTGACGAACATAGGCAAAAAATGATAACCTTGGACATTAGCTCTTTTTCCCAAGTACAAATACAGAAAAAGAGAGTAACAAATTTTCAAAATTAAAAACGAAAGAAACAAAAGAAATAGCGGGATTTCTATTTTACTCTGAAGGTTACGTCTCTCCAGATGATTTTTAAACCTCACAATATCTCTTATCTTAATTTTAAAATTTTTACTGTCTATACTAATTATCATATTGTGGATATGATAATAAGAGTTGTGATTTTAAAAGAGTTCGCGATGCTGTGGGGAAAGAAAACAGCTAACAGACACAAATGGTAAGGAAAAGCATTGCTTGATGGAAAACTAAATTCTGCTAATTGCAAGTTGTGATTGTCACCTTGGTGCAACAATACTTGCGAAACCCAATGGGAAAACAGCCTTTATTGAAGTATCTTTTCTCGGGAATTACAGAAGCAATTTCACTTATCTATATTATAAAGAACAAACGTATCTGTGCGTAACGTTGACGTCATTTTGTGAACGGCAACATTTCACGATCAAATTTTAGTTTTGTAATTTTCGCTACTGCAATTTTTTTTAATTTTCTAACCATCGTACATTTTCAATTCTTACTACGTGCGTCGTATAGAAAGAAAAACTACTTTCAAATGCAATTTGTTTGAAAACTGTATCTTAATTGACAGATTAATTATGTTTTTTTAAATATCTAACTTTACATTTTTCAGCGAAAGTTTAGTCACGAGTAGAATTAGGGGGCCAACAACAAAAGGAATAAAGACATAATGATTACTATTACCCTACAAAATAAAAATTTCAAAATGATTTGTAGCTGTAGCAGATGACTATGTGAGTCTCGAACAATATTTGTATTCATTTGTGTAAGTATAGCATGTATATTCATAAAGATATAAAAGATTCTTTAAAATACTCAAAACAATTCCGCATGTCTTTTGTTTATAGTGTGGAGTGTTTTTATTCAAATTTATTGCTACTTTTCAAAAAACTGGCAAAGTGTAGTAGAAATAATATAGTGCAATTAGAATATGAATATGCTAAATATTTGATGAAATGTGAACATTTTTATGAGCTAATTTTTAATTGGGCATATGTTAAAGATAACATTTTTTTTCTTCAGTTTAATAGTCAACTATATAGGACAACTCATAAAATAAATTTCAGTCGAATTCCTTGAAAATTCAGAAAAATATTTGCGATATAATAAGCTGAATTTCAGTTGTTTTCTGAAAGTTGTTCGGAGATAAGGGTTTCCACAAATTATCCTTTTTTTTTAATGATATTTTAGTTCTCCTTGGGAAAACAATTAAACGAACCCATTGCAACAAAAATTTTTATCAAAATAGAAGCAATCACTCAAAACCTCCATGAACACATATGCTAAATACATACTCCTTTGTTGGAAGTTCGGGTTATACTACGACCGACTTCAATACCGGACGACGAAACTCTTGTTTGTTGGGTCGGTGGCTTAGGACGAATTTCATGACGTATGATCACGTGATCTCCGGCGAATTAATCGGTCGAGAACGCCGTCCTAGAGAGGGGGGAGGAGTGCGGAACAACCAAGAATTTTCTCGGTCGATTGGAGATATAAAAGTTTACTGGGCCAGCCAGGGATTACGTGGCCAGCACCGTAATAAACAAGAGCTCCGCGACGGGTGTTGAAGTCGGCCATCGTTATACCCGAGTTATACCTCTAATATCAATATTATATTTTATTTAGAGAAAAATAAAATATACATATACATACTCACTAACGTTCAGATGTAGGTTTTTTAATTCGGGTCAACCCGAACCAGCCCGCAAGAGTCAAATCCCAACCTGAAACCGAAATAATTAAAGTTAACCCAACATGACATGTAACGAAAAAAATTAATATCCACCCGGACTGATCCGAACTAAATTCAAGTTTAATTCCGGATTTTTTTATTTATTTATTTTTTTTTTAATCTGCTTACTGAAAAGGAATTGATTATCTATAAAAAACCAGGTCATCAAAATATAACTAATTATAACGCCAAATTAAATAAATAAGTGAATGAATAATATATTGAAATCGCTTTAATAGTTTTTGAGAAAAAGGCACAGGAATATCATCTGTTCTTTATAGAATTTCGCGACTGTTGTTGTCCCCTAATTAACAAATAAATTTATTTCAAGTTGTATCATTTACTCTTCGACCTATTTATCGTGAATGTACCACAGTCGCCAGTTACCGGCACAAACTGTCACCCATGGAATAACAAACAGAACCTTTCTTGCTCCATTCTGTCATCTAAGTACAGTGAAACCTCCCTGTGCGACCACCTCCCTGAACGACCATTTTTTTGTGGAACGAAATTTATTCTCATAGGCTCATTACTAATTTTACCTCCATTCAGAGACCATTCCAGTTGAACTCCCTCCATCAGCGACCCATTTCTTTGAAGAAAATGAAACAAATTCCTTTTTTTCCTGGTCGCTTGAAGAAGGTTTTATTAGAAAAATAATTCCGGAGAGCACATTATTCATCAAACTTCTAAACTATGTTTAGATTTTTTTAATTCCAGTAACTTTTAAGTGTTTAAACCTCTTTGTGCCTTTTTAGGCAGTGAATTTAACTCTGATGACAAATTAAGAATGGCGGTCAATAAACTCCCCTGCTATATTCACTCACAAACTCTAAAAGTCAAACTCTAAAACTCAAAAAGATAAATTAACAAAATCATCATTATTTGCTCCCATCCAAAAAAAAATTGCATTTATTTACTGAACTACAAAGAACTTGGAAATAAAAGTTATAAAAGATAAAACCGTAAAATCAAAGCAAACGTCAATGTATTCATTTTTTAAACTCTGCAGTAATTAACTATTGTTTTGATACTTAAATTTTCATATTTTTTCCTAATGTGAAAAATAAATTTTAATAACATTGTTACCTTTTTTCAACAATTAAAATCTAGATTTAAACATAACCTCCATTAAGAGACCACCTCTCGGAGCGACCAATTTTTGTTGGAACGGAATGTGGTCGCTTTAGGGAGGTTTTACTGTATATTGTTTTACTGCACAGCTTTTACTTCTGGTTCTGTTGCCTGTAAAAATCCTTTCCCAGCATGACCAAAGAAGCGCTTATCCCATACTATGCTTGGGTGTTCAAAGACAATGCGAAGTTCCTCTTACTATTTATCTATTCATTCACTTTTCATTAACCCTCTCGCTGAGCAACCCGAGATTTCCTCGGGCAACGTAAAAGTAGCAAAATTTGCGCAACCCGAGATTTCCTCGGGGAATGTATTTTTTCCGTCTAATTAACCCTCCTTGATTATTCCACCAGTTTTTTTTTTTTTTTTTTTGTAAATTTTGCCTAATTTAATCGGAGCATTTTCCCGATTAAATTAGACAAAAAATTTTGTTTTGAAAAACCGGTGACAAAAGAATAAAAATACTTAAAAAACGCTCGTCGCGAAGTGGTGAAATACGCAATTTTTGAAGCTATTTTGATAAAACAATTACGCAGCGAGAGGGTTAAGGATTAGAGAAAAGTTTTTTTTTCCTGCAGTAAGAAATAAATTTGCCTTACTCCTACGAAATTATTACCGATCTAAAAGATAATTAACTTTAAATAGTTCTTATTTAGCAATGAATTCGTAAATGTAAATAATTAACCGAATATTATTATTTAATGCATTGAATTTCAAAAACTTATTGATG
This sequence comes from Maratus speciosus, assembly GCA_963932465.1. Lineage (NCBI taxonomy): Eukaryota > Metazoa > Arthropoda > Arachnida > Araneae > Salticidae > Maratus > Maratus speciosus. The sequence continues at coordinate 362,935,193 of OZ010786.1, read as the reverse complement.
TAATGCACTATTTATTATTGGTATTTATTTGGGCTTTAAAAAGATTGCGGAAGATTGAACTATAATTAAAAAAACCAATCTGCTGTTAAACATCTACTAGCTGTTTACATGTTTGATTAAATAAGATCAGTTAAACATTTGAAGTACACAGAGTCTTTGCCTCCTGGTACTTTTTTAACAACGCTATAAAAAAAAAATTGTTTTAAATAAGACATTTTAAATGCGTCGTTTTAAATCGGATGTAATTTTCACCAAAGTTTTCTTTCTCTTTTTAATATTCATGTGAAAATACTTTTGTTGTTAGAAAGGAAATACTATTTGCGCTGCCTTAGAATTGGCAACACTAGTTTAAAAGATCATCTAGAAATCTAAAATAAATGTCTCGTGTAAATATATTTTTTAATTTAAACTGTTTGGCTATATTATTATTTGGCCATTTTAAATATGACGTAATTTCCTTTATTTACGGCTTTTGTTTTAACGCATATTAATGAATTTATTATTTTAAAATGCATTTCTCTTTTAATATTCTCATGTAAATATAGTTTTTATGACGTAATTTTCAATATTTTCCTGCTTTTAAATTCTAATTTGAAAGGGGTTTTTTTTCTGTTTATAATAGTCACATGTAAATAAATTTTTAATTTGAAGGAAATGTTACCTTTTTGCGCAGTTTTTACAATTGGCAACAATTTAAAATAATAATCTTTTCTAAAATATGTATAAAATATCTTTCGAAATGCTAAAAATTTCAAATTAAAATGGAAATAAGCCCTCAAAAAGTTAGTCAAATTAAAAAAATAAATGCAGTTTGCATACCGGGAGTTTCTAATGCATATCCTTAGAAAAAATGATTAAGTTCCTATGTATATTTTTTGCTCCTATAAAACCTTTTTAATGGAACGATTTTGACCAACTTTAACATTAAATATCTCTTTAAATAATTCTTCGATTTGAAAACTGTCTGCATCAATGTGTTTATCAAACATTTCTCTATAATACGACAAATTTTCATATTTTTGTGTGCCGTAGTTTTCTTAATATTAGCGAAGAAAGACCCCAGGTCACAAAAAATTCATTTACTGCGGCGGTGATAGCGTTAGTTACTTTTTTTTAGAATAGAGAGATTTCAATGAAAAGTGGAGACTTAAATGTTATCATACAAAAGTAAAGTACGTAGAGTGAATTTTGCTTTTTAATGGAAGATATATTGTTATGTATAATCTACAGAAGGTTAACAACATCTTATATTCATATGTTTAGCATCAAAGGCATATTCCAATTAATCTATATTTTCTTAAGATTTGTATATTCGAAATATTCCATATTGCTTTAATATATGTTACGTTTATAATTTGTATTTATGTTTAGAGCATGAATAACAGTAATTTTTGCAAGTGTTTGTTACGAGAGTGTGTAAGTGTGCTTTAATAAATATAATTTTTATACATACGTTTGAGTTTTTATTTTTATTATTATATTTCCTTTTCTGAAGTTTTACAGATTTTGAATATGATGTTCAAGAAAGGAAGCTAGAAAACAGTCAAGTAAATATTATATTTAGTAAATTATACTATGCAACAAATGTTATATTTAGTAAATTATAGTATGCAACAAATATTATATTTAGTAACTTATACTATGCAGCAAATATTATCTGAATATAATAAAACACAGTGTGACGATTCCGGTACGAACTCATCCAAACAGTGGATGGGAAACAATGGGGGTTACTTCTACTGTTGCAGAGAAATACTGAAAAATATTGAGACACGTAGCTTTTTGGACATATATTTTTTTTAATTTGCAGGTTAAATTTCGGTAAAAATATTTCTGCACGTGTACTTTGTTTCTATAAGTGATGAAACATTAGCTGTGACGTTATTTTGATCTTCATGCATTATATCTTTATTTATTCCATTTTTTGTTTTTTGTTTTATCACAATTAAATAGAAAAAATATTTTTATTTGATTCCATTGTATTTAAGCGTAAAAGTTACGTATATACGACGTAATATATATATATATATATATTCACACGTAAAATATCTGTGAAAAGGTTGCACCGGTGAAAATGAAGTTATGCTTAGCTTGAAATGCATTTTTAAACTGATAAAACTAAAAAAAAAATGATATGATTGTGCCAACATGACGTCTTTTGCGCTATTTTTTTTAATTGTTAATTATAAAAATTAGAATTGGATAGATCTGCAATTTCTCCTTTGTTTTGTCATCTTATTTACATCAGATTAAAAGTTTTTTGTTAAAATCCCAGAGTCCAGTGCATTAATCAGGCACTGAACTTAACATTTCATGTCAGTTTACCTTATTGTCGATGAATAGTAAATGGATACTTTTATCAGTTATCTCAAATTAAGTGAAAAACCACGTTTTCTACCCACCGTCCTAGGATGGGCATTTACACTAGTATTTAGTAAATTATACTATGCAATAAATATTATATTTTTTTTATTTATGCATGCAACAAATATGTAGTAATGACGTAATTTTCAATATTTTCCCGATGTTTAACACGTAATCACTTAATTCTAATTTAAAAGTTTTTTTTGTCTTTCTATAACAGCCACGTGTAAATAAATTTTTAATTTGGAGGAAATATTATTCTTTACGCTGTTTTTAAAACTGGCAACAGTTTAAAATAATACCCTTTTTTAAAACATGTAAAAAAATATCTCTCGAAATGCTGAAAATTTGAATTTAAAATGGAAATAAATCCTCAAAAATGAATCAAATTAAAAAAATAAATGCAGTCTGCACACCGGGAACTTCTAATGGATAAAATTATCTAAAAATGTTTAAATTCCTATGTAATGTTTTTGCTCCTATAAAACCTTTTTAATGGAACAATTTTGACCAACTTTAACATTAAATATCTTGTAAAATAATTATTCGATTTAAAAACTGTCTGCATCAACATGTTTATCAAACATTTCTCTATAATACCATCAATTTTCATATTTTTGTATGTAACAGTTTTCTTAATATTAACGAAGCAAGACCCCCGGCCACAAAAAAATATGAATGCCGATCTAGGAGTATACCGGGACGATCTACGTAGATTTTCATTCGTCCATTTCCAAATCGTTACTTTTTTTTATATATGTAGAAGGATTTAGTTATTTATTTATTTATTTTGGTAGTGATCCTTTCTTGTAACTACATTACAATCCTGATAGTGTTATATACATTTCGAACCCGACACTTCAATCCAAAACCCTAAATGAAAGAAAATTGATACATATTTTAATGCAATCATGGAAGTAATACTCTTATGATTATATCTCTCATATCAGTTTTATTTTTTATGTAGAAAACTTAACATATATATTATATACTAGAAAGGTAGCCCGTCAAAAATGACGGAAATTTAGATATAAAGATATATACAACTCATGTGCAAGAATATGAGTTTTCTCGCTTGTTCCGCAGTGATAGATGAAAATATCACATTTTAAGAACGAAACACATTTATGAAAAACTGTGTACAGTAGAAGACCACTAATCTGCACAGTTTGGTTCCAAGTGTTATGCAGATTTGAGGCTTTTTGCGGTCATGTCTATTCAATCATGTCTATTCAATCAGTCTTTGTTTACATTTTTTTGAATTCATATATTAGACAATTTAGATTGGTAAGCCTTAAAAATAAATAAATTACACACTTGAAGTAAGATAAAAACTCTTAAATTATCGTATACGATATCATGAAATGGTATTATATGGCATTATATGTGTGTGCTTCACGATCTTGGTTACGACGTTGGCGAAATTGGCTGCAACTTGTCATAATCCTAATAGTGTGGGCCGCTTTAACAAAAAAAGTAACCAGTTTTTAGTAAAATTTCTGATATAAAGTAGTTTTCAAAAACTTGTGTAAAATTGCAGGCCGTTCTCTCATGTTATGTCTGTCCTAAGAATAATGTTTCTAACACTGAAGAGTTTCCATGTATATGTGGAATTTAGAAAAGCTTCTCCAAAAGAAGGGTCCTAAAATGACATTGTAATTTCTCTAACTTTAAAGTTTAATCGGGGCCTGATGTTGTTTACTGAAATCTAATAAATACAGTTATTTTGAATATTACAACAGAATTAAACAGTTAAACTTATTTAACTTAAACTCGCTGTTACTTCCCGATGTTATTTTTTACTATTAAGAAAGAAAATTATTTAAATATTTCAAATCATGCATTTATAATTTTTTCCGTCTTTAATAACTAAATAATGAAAAAATATGCTTTTGTTCTCAGCTCATAAATATGACAATAAAATAATGTAACTAAGAGAAATTGCAAAATTAAATCTTTGTGATTTCAAACCATAAACAAACGATACCGCCACCATTTTACCTACTATGACGTAATTAGGGTATTGTCCATTGATTGTTGGAGAACTTACTTTGTGAATGATTACCTCAATTATTTAATATTTTTTACGGTTCACGATGAATGAATCACTTGTGTTTGTTTAGGTTTATAGAATGAGATATTAAGCTGTGAACCTAATTTCAATTGAAGTTATCCAAGGATTTATGTATTTTTAATCGAAATTAAAAACAATGCTTTGATCTCGAAATAAAAAGTTTTAGTTTGTATAATTGGTTATTTCTGTTAATTATTTATTTAGGTACTTTTCCATTATAGCGCATTTTTAAAAAAAGTTTGGTGCAATTCGGGCATCAGAAAGTGAGATATGTTGCCAAAATATATAAACAGCTATGAAAACAAATCTAATGAACTTTTATTTTTGTTTATATATGCAATTATATACATAAAAAAATCGGGTACAGATGTCATATACACCCCATATTGGCGCGATTTTTTTCTGACGCCAATGTCATATACGCAACGGGTACTTAACTGGCGGCAAAGTGTCGTTATTTTTTTGATATGGTAACCCGGATGTTGTTGTTTATGCTGTTGATGTTTTCGCCAAATTTGCCTCTGAAAAAAATCGCGCCAATATGACATCTGTGGCAAAAATCGTTTCTAAATATATATAATCTTTTTGGTACTTTTCGGTTAGCCGGGCGCCAGTGTTATGTATACATGTATATGTCTATATACATGTATATATACATATGTATAGATATATATATATATGTGGATATACATGTATATATGTGTATATATACTATATATGTATACATACATGTGTATATACATATATATGTATGTATACATAACACTGGCGCCCGGCTAACCGAAAAGTACCATATTTTTTTATATACAAATTACGGCACAGATTTAAGATATGAACCGGGATACATAACTGGCGCTAAAATGGTGTTATTTTGCATGCTATGGTAACCCGGCTATTGTTTTTTATTTATTAATAAATTGTTTATTTACTTTTCTTTTCTGTTTTTAATTATATAAACTGTTTGGGGCACAGATGTCATATACGCCCCATATTGCCGCGATTTTTTTCCGATGCCAATTTGGCGAAAACATCAACAGCATAAACAACATCATCCGGGTTACCATATCAAGCAAAATAACGACATTTTGGCGCCAGTTAAGTACCCGTTTCATATAAGACATTGGCGTCAGAAACAAATCGCGCCAATATGGGGCGTATATGTCATCTGTGCCCTGTTTTGTTTGGTACAGATGTCATATTCCCCTTATATTGGCGCGATTTTTTTCTGTCGCCAATATCATATAGGCAACGGGTACTTAACTTGCGCTAAAGGGCTTGATGTGGTAACCCGGATTATGTTGTTTATGCTGTCGATGTTTTCGCCAAATTGGCAACCGAAAAAAATCGCGCCAATATGGGGCGAATATGACATTTGTTCCTTTTGTTTTATAGTTATTATTCACTTTTATTTATTTATAGTTATTTCCTTTTCAAAATGATAGCAAATAATTTAAAAATATATAAGTAACTGGTATTCGAAAGCGAGATTTCTGCCAAATTGGCGTCAGAGAAAAATCACGCCAACCCCGATGCGTATATGACATCTATGTAAAAATTACTTCTGTTTCTTTATAAAAAGGGTAAATAGCTTTTTTTATATAAAATAAATTGCATACATATGGAAAAAATTGCTTGTGAGTATGAAGCAGTAAACAGGTTGTCAGAAAATACGTTGGCAAACTTCTTTCTCGCCAAGAAACTTTTCTCCGAAGTACTGTACATAAGCAATGATTGCTAGAAATGCATTTTTAATTATGATATGCGCTTTTATGTTTCACTACATTTATGCATACTATACTGTGTGTATAAATGCTACAGTTCATATGCAGGGCTACACAAAAGAATTCGTAAGGGTTACTGAGTATGAGAGTAAATTGCTTAAAGTTGGTTTTTAAAGGAGTTATGCATTTTTACGCTGAACTGCATTTAGTTTACTAAGAAATTGATATACAGGGTCACGCAAAGAATTGGATACATAACCGTCTATGGATGATAATATCTGGAAATGTGATTTCAGTAGTTTTAAGAGTAGTTTAAATTAAATTTTAGCTAAATAGTGGCATGTAATAACGATACTATTGGCTATAGACGGTAACTGCTGAAATCAATTTTTAAAATTTTTTATGCGTCTTCTAAAATGTTTACTTAATTATCTTATTTACCTTATTTTCCCAAATAACGAAGTTTTGTTAAAGCATTCAGGATGTGTTGGAAAGTGTTTCATATTCCATGCTTAGCTCATGATTTTTCTTTCTTCTTTAGTCTTATTTTGCATTTATTTTATTCTTAATTTTTTAGTCTTATACAGCTTTATAGAAACTTTGACACAGTTGTCACATACACACACAGTTGTCATATATTGGCGCGATTTTTTTCCGACGCGAATTTGGCGAAAACATCAACATCATAAACAACAACATCCGGGTTACCATATAAAGCAAAATAATGACACTTTGGCGCCAGTTAAGTACCCGTTGTGTATATGACATTGGCGTCAGAAAAAAATCGCGCCAATATGGGGCGTATATGACATGTGTGCCGAAACTTTAATATTTAATGTTTAAACTCCTCCACCCCTTTTGCATATAGTACAAACTGTAACACAGATAGCGCAAAATAATAGACCGTTTGGTACTTTCCACTGTAGGGGCTTTGGCGTTTTTTTTAAAAAAAAGCTTGGGCATCAGAAAGTGAGATTTGGGTAATTTTCCGTTATACGGATACCATTGTCGCCAAGCGTAATAGGTGGCGCCAAATGAAAATCACGTGAATTGAAGCATTTGAAAAATAAAAGAAAAAACATTGTCGATACTAAAGTGAGCATTTAAAAAATATAACATTTGAAAATTCCGGACTTTACGAACTATTTCATTAAATCACAAATATATACTTAAAATAAGTGAACAAATAACTGTTATAAAATAAAGCAATGAAATAAAACTCATATTAAACTGCTGGCATAAAATTAAAAATATCTTTTAGCATTTTGAAATAATTAATTAGCGCGTTAGCATATATTTTGGCATGGTGTCCGTATAACGGGAAAATATCGAGATTCGTTGTCAAATCATATAAACAGCTATGAAAACAAACTTGATGAGCGTTTTTGTTTGTTTTATATCTTTATTTTAAATGTGTATTATTGATGTTTTTATGTACAAATTACATCTGTTTCTGTATAAAATTACAGAAACGGCTTTTTTATGTTAAATAAATCGTATAAATATCGAAAAAAAAATGCGTGTGTATAAAATGAAACAGTGGATAGGTTCGCGGAAAATATGTTGCCAAATTTCCTTTTTCGCCAAGTAACCTCTACTGGAAAAGTACCTAAAACACATTAAAATTGCGCAGTTAGGAGCTCACACAGTACAGCGTCGTCTATTGGCGGTTATTTTATTAGTAGCATCGGGAGGAAGATGTAAAGATGTACTTTAAATTCTCACTCATAGATTTTGAAAAAATATCTTAAAAGAGCGGAGTTTAAATTAAATTTCGGTGACCTCCTTTATGAAAGATTAATGGTTTTAAATGGGAATTTCGCCAAATTAGCCAGCTATCGCCAAGTTGGATATCATTTGGCGCTACTGTGGTAACCCTACATTAGTATTTTTCAACAATTACTAATTTCAATGACGCAGTCCTACCGGAATTGTGAGGGACACACAGAGACTTGGATTTTATATAAATAGATACTCATTTTTATTCATATAGGGTAGATGTGCCAGTAATGAACTGGACACCCTTCAATGTTTTTGGTTTATAAAAAAATAAACAATAAAAAGTTAGCTTTTGTTATTTTTTCATAACTTCCCCTTTGGGGCCTCGGTGGCCGAGCGGTTAGGACACCGCGCTGCCGGCCGCCAAGTATTGAGAGCGGCAGAGGTCTGCGAGTTCGACTCTCGCTGGCTCCATTGCACACTCTTTGTGGAGCTCCCGGATGTAATTTCTCTGTGTTGTAAATTTCATTTGTGCTATCTCGTCCCTGTATATTGACGATGACTTATAAGCGGACCTAGATGCCAAGCACACAAGTCAGATGTAAGTGTAAACTTCTCCTTGCATGTTTTATAATCTGGGATATTGTTGACACTATTAATCAAACCAGTCAGGAAGCAGAAATTAATGTTTCGAAGTCCCCCTTTTTTACTTTCTTCTATCTTCAATAGAAGAAAGTATTGTAATCGAAATTTTTTTCGACGGATTTGCACGTTTTAGAGGTCAGAGATCACAAAAAAACATGTTTATACAAAATATCTGTCTGTCTGTCCGTGTGTCGCCATTGTACCATCAAAAATTGTATGAAGTTATGCATGGAATTGAACCATTTTTTTTTAAGTTTATGGCTATGACAAGCAGGTCCTCCATTAATTTGGAAAAAATCCGCCGGTAGAGGGCGCTGTAATAGCGACTTTTGTGCATTTTGAATATTGTACCATCGAAAAGTGTATGAAGTTATGCATAGAATTGAACCAACTTTTATTTTTTGTGTATGTTTTTGGCCATGGCAAGAAGGTCCCCCTTGAATTTGGAAAAAATCCGCTGGTAGGGAGTGCTGTAATAACGATTTTGTGTGATTTTTGTACATTTTGAATATTGTACCATCGAAAAGTGTATGGAGTTATGCATAATTCTAATAAAAATACTAATAATGCATAATTCTAATAAAAATACTAATAATGCATAATTCTAATAAAAATACTAATAAAACTAATTAAAAGGAAATATTGACATGAGATAGAAGAAAGTTTTGGGATTGGCACATCCAACTAGTTTCAGTGAAAATCTTAATGAGCATGCTGAGAGCTGTCTCCATTTAATAAATTTAGATATTCTTTATTTTCTTGCAAAATTTGCATGTTTTTGTTTCAGTAGTAATAGAAAACTTTGAATTTTTTATACTAATGACCATTTACAAAATTACATTTATTTTTAAGGCTTTAAGACCTGTGTCCATTTACTGGAAAGCTTAATTAGTCAATTTCCAGTAATGGGCGCCCCATATAGACATTGCTGAAAATGCAACTTCAGTAATGTTCATAATGCATAAAATCTTTTGACTTAACCGAAAACCTAAGCAATCAAATCTAATTTTTAAATTGCACTTACCAGAATGTAATAATACAATTTTTTTTTTAATAAATAGCTGCTTTTAATTAATTTCGTGTGGTTAAAAAATGTCAATATTTTAATCAAATTAATGTTTTTTATAACTCTGCCTTCCATATTTTATAATCAATAAAACAAATTAGGAAGCAGAGAATATTGTTTAAGGGCATAGTAAAAAGAGGGCTACAAGGCTCATCCCTCTCAATTTAAATAAAAACACTTAAGTTACAGAAGTTGTTAAAAATATATTATTTTCTGTCTTAAATATTTGCTTATGACAATATATATATATATATATATATATATATATATATATATATACTAGGGGTCTCTGCCCCCTGCAAGCTACGCTCGCCAACCCCCGTTCAGACATCACAGAATCTAAAAACACGCTAATCTGATGGGTTTTAAAAATATTAGAGAAGATTGAATTATACTGAAAAAAGCTGTGTAGATCTCCCTGTAAGAGGGTTTCCATTCAATTCCCTTCGCTTGCAAAAATTTAAGGGCGAATCAGTTGCTGTTAAGGCATCCAATGGTTGTTTTCGTTTTTGATTAAAGAGGATCAGTTAAACATTTGAAAAGAAGCTAAAATAAAATGAATTAAGTATACAGAGTCTTTGTCTCCCAGTATTTTAAGGCAATCTCTATAACAATAGCCTAAGTCATGTGACTTTCATCAACAGTTCCGAGCGGACCACTTCGCTTTTTATACTCTAGGTGCCATTTTGGTACTTTAATGTTAGCTAGGCACAGGTGATAAGTCGCCAAATATTATTCTATCGCCATCATTTCATCTATATTATAATAGTTCAAGTCATCAACTGCCATAAACAAATACGGTCTGAATTCTTCGCCTTTCATGTGAAAGTTTGGCACAGATGTCATATACGCATATTGGCGCGATTTTTTTCCGACGCCAATTTGGGGAACGCATCAACAGCATAAACAACAACATCCTGCTTACCATATCAAGCAAAATAACGATACTTTGGCGCCAGTTAAGTGCCCGTTCCGCATATGACATTGGCATCAGAAAAAATCACGCCAATATGGGGCCGTAAGTTTTCCATTTTGATTAAAAAATCAATTTTTTTTTTAAATAAAACTACATAAAAGTTGCCATGGTCGCAAAGAATTCTTGGTACTGTTACGCTAGCCGGATGCAAACCTCGCCAATAGCTTTTTTTTTTTCGACATGCCAGTTAGCATTTTTTTTTTTTTTCGAGTGGAAATATTTGGAGTGATTTTTTTTTTTTTTAACGAAAATTTGACGACCAGTTACATATGCCTTTTTGGTATTACTTAGTTATCCCGTCGACCAAAAATCTATCGCCAAACTATAAGATTAAATGCCAATAATGGTTCATCGTAAATGTCACATTCACTTGACTTTAAGCAAGTTACACGTGTTTACGGCATCAAGTGATTTTTATTTCGACGTTTTATTTGTATATTTATTAATGTCGTACTAATTTATTTGTTCTTTCGTTATTTAAAATAAAAATTATGTCAATTTGTATAATTTGGCGAAATTGGTCGAAGGAATAACTAAATAGTACCGTATTTTTTAATTATTTTCTATTATTTTCTAAGGGAAATATAAAAAAAAAATTAATAACTATAGAACAAAATAATTTACATAATTTTAAAAAAGAAATATAAGTAAATAAACAACAATAGCCGGGTTACCATCTCAAACACAATAATGCCATTTTGGCGCCAATTAGGAACCTCGGTGCGTAGATAACATCTGTGCCTAATTTTTTTCTTTTCGTTTTGTTTTAAAAAGAAAGAAAGAAGTGAAAGCCATCAATTTTAAAGGAAAGTTGTGTATTTTAAATAAAATGAATAAAGGATTATATCTTAAATGAAATTAATGAAATATAAAAAAATGCGACGGGGGAAATGTTTAGCGAATTATCACCTGCGTCTCGCTAACAGAAAAGTATCGTCAGAATTGATTTCTCTATCAGAATCTTTCGATTTGGCGAAAGATTGTTCAAGTAAATTGAATTATGAATAAAAGTAGCATGATACATTTCTTAGCATACATTTAAGGGAGGCCAAACTGGTAGCCAAATTAGTTTAAAATTTATTACCTTTTCTGAAATATGAAAAAAAAATATATCTGTTATGAGTAAAATTTGAGTTCCCATCTTTAGAAAAATGTATTTAAAATTAGAAAAAAATTAATATTTCGAAAACTAATTCGAATTTAAAAATTCTAATACCAGTTTATCTGCGGATCAATACTAATGTTTGGTGTTAATTTCATCGCCAAAGTATTCCATATTTTAGGAGAAATCGCCGTGAAACATAATCAGTTGTTTAATCAGTCGTTTCAAAGAATCGTTACATAAATTCGTTTCATTTCAGCCGTTTCATAAGGATTTTATATATATAGGGTAGATATATATCTACCCTATATATATATATATAATACCCTATAATCTATATATATATATATACATATATATCTCGTAATATTAATTAAATTTATAGTAGTAATGAAACTAGTAAATTTATAATAGTAATGAAACTGCAAATTAGTGGCCTCAAACATCAGTTTCGCAGTTTTATTTTGAATTTACTTTATTTAGCATTTAAAACATTCAATCCGCAGTATCATTTCTTTCATATTCGTAATACTAATTACAACAAACTAAACTAAACCTGTGGCTGTACAATTCATGAAGGATCAGGGCCTACAGTGCCCAACTCTGTTCACTTGACCCTGGGCCTCGAGGTGCTTTGCAGCATGTGCCTCGACCGGTTGGTCAGCCCAGCGAGAGACACTCGGTGTTTAGTTCCCAAGCAAGCTTGGTACTTATTTTATCGACCCCAAAGGGGTGAAAGTTTGAGTGAACCTTGCCCAGCCGGGAGCCGAACTCGCGACCTGTAGCGTGGCAGACTGGCGTGCTGACCACTACGCTACTGGTCTTCACCAAATACTACAAGTAGTATATTAAGTAGTTTCGGGGAGTTTAGCTGTTAAAAATAATCATAAATATGCTAATCTATGCACAAATATGCCAGAACTTTTTTTTTAATTAGCCCTCTAAACCTCCTTCTGTCTCAATAATTTGATAACAGTAATTCCCTGATATTTAGTATTTTAAATCATCTACCTAAATTAATTAAAACAATGATATTGTGATAATCACAATAATTTAAAATAAAATAATTCTCAGAAATATTTTATAAATTATTGATATCCTGATTGTTAAATTCATTTGAAAAGAACTATTTTGTTTCATTAGTATGTTTTCATTAAATTTTAGTTTTAAATACAGTCATAAAAACAATTATACCTATTCACTTTTTGTGGGGTGGCCATTTTACTGGAACAGAGAGTGTCCATTAGAGGTCTGCACGGGCCAAAATTTCCAGACCCCGGCCCGGACCGACTCATAGAAAAAAGTTCGGCCCCTCCCGATACAAAAATTAAAAGTTCGGCCCGAGGCCATGATTGCCCCGGCTCGGCCCGGTATAACAGCTAAAAGTTCGGTTCGGCCCGGGTAAATTCCTACAAAACAGTGATTTTTACGTCGATTTGGTTAAAAATTTGCCTCGTGAGGAGTTCTGACCAAAAATATTTTTCTCATGTTTATAATCTTCATTTTTATAGAAATGCCGCAGGTTGCGATATTTATTTTTTTAACGAATCTCTATTTCTTGTATGTAAATGTTTCAGTTATCATTAATATTATTAACCCATATTCCATGTATTAAGTGTTAATAATCTAAAACGGAATTGCATAGAAAAGAAAAGAAAATGCTTTATAGACAAGTTCCCTTAGCAAGTGTAAATGTATTATACAGTCGAACCTCGTTACCCCGACACTCTAACAACCAGTAAAAAGTGTCGTCATAAGCGGAGTGCCGCAGTAACCGGAGTTGGAGAAAAATATGTTTATAAAAAGCTGTATAACTAATTTAAGACAATTTTAAATTCACAACTGTTCTTGCAGTTTTAAGCAATAAAAATTATTATTAAACAAAATAAAGACAAAAACAAAATTTAAAAGAATAAAAATCGGATTTATGATGAATTTTCTTTATTGTTACATGAAATATTGATGAATTAAGGTTTGCTTATTCCTAGATGTGCTTCCTACAATTCTTTTTTCAATATTATACAATTAATTGTAATTAATAGTCGTTGTTTCAGAAACGGATGTTAGATGAATTCTGATCGTTTCAAAGCAATGCAATGCTACGATTTTAGTCGGATGAAAAACGCCGTGCAACCACAAGAAAGGGCCGTCTGACCAGAACAAAAACTCAGCAATACGTTTATCTGAAACTTAAGTGGGTTATTCATTGGATGTGGGTTTATTTATTCAGATAAAGGATTGAGGTAAAATTTCTCATTTATCTCAATGGGTATTTTAGACACTTTTATGAAAAGTTTGGCTAAGACATTTCTTACCGCTTAATTTCCGTGCTTATAAAATGGATTATGAAAATGAACAATTTTCCTAAACTGTCGGGATATCCGGAGTTGAAAATTATTCAACGACGTAAAATCCGGAGTTTATTTACATTAAAATCATATACAGAAAATCGGGGCTTTGAAAAACTGACGTGATAAGCGGAGTGACGTGAAAACCGGGTGTCGGGATAACGAGGTCCGACTGTATATTCTATTCTTACGTATTAGTATATTAATTTTGCATGGATCAACACGTTTTTCAGTTTAAAACAGGATTCCGTCATAGGTAGGTTCTTTTTCTCACGTTTTACTATGTTTTAATTTAACTACATTTTAATAAGCGTAGAAATCTACTATTCTTTAAAAAGAATGAATTTTAATGTTTAATTGTAGAATAATGGCTATTTAAAAATGTATGCATTTTATGCAAAAATTTTTGCGCCAAGCTTATTTTTACTGACCTTTGAACGGACTAGTCCATGCCGACACAATGATTTCATACGAGCTGGGTTAAAACTAGGACTGAAAAATTGGGCCGTGAAGACTAGGTATGAAATCAGTCCCGGCTCTGCACAGAAAAAAAAAGTTAGGACCAGCCCGAACCTTCAGGAAAAAAGTAAAGCCCGAACCCGGACCGACCCGTAAAGAGTAATCACTAGGCGTGGCCGGAGCCTTCAGAAAAAAGTATGGCCCGGGTCCGGACCGAAAAGAGTGAAAACTAGGCCCGACCCGGCCCGAGTCCGGCCCGTGCAGATCTATGGTGTCCTTTACTGGAATTTTGGGTGTTTGATATATTTCTATTATTTACAATTAAATTTTGATTCATATTGGAAAAAGAGACTATGAGAGTGGTTTAATATTATTGATAGATTTATATAATATTGAAAAAACTAGAATGTAATAATTATAACTATTAATTAAAAAATTTTTAAAGAAATTCCTCAAGGGTGTCCATTATTGACACATCTACCCTATACAGTTTTCTCATCTGAAACAATATTGTGGACTTTCATTTGAATACGTGATTATCAAATGCAAATCAGATACTCAAGAGTCAAAAACCAAGTCGAAATTGACTCGAACCCGAAATAGTTAGACTGAAACAGATTCGACCAGCAAACGAAATGAATGATTAGACCCAGAACGTGGGCCAGGTAACATCGGGTTACCCGATTCGATGCTATAGCTCAAATCCACGTTGCTTTTAAATCCCTTTGTTGCTGACAATATCGCGCAATGTGTAATTTTCAACTGTGTTATGCGTCTCTTAACTGAACTAAATTTTAGCATACTATGTAGTATTATATACAAATCTATCGATCATATACAGGGCTTCAGAAAATAATTCGAACACTTATCCGACTATTGATGGTAATTGCTGTAATTTTGATTTCAAATATGTTATGTGTTTTCCAACTTCTCTACTTAGGTATCACCTTTCATCTTATTAAACGGCGAAGTTTTGTTACACTATTCTAAATGTGTTGGAGAGTGCTTCATAATCTATGCTGGACTCATGATTTTTCTTTTATGTTTTGCTATAAGTTCCGTTTTCTTGTACTTTTTTTCCAACTTAAAATTTTCTTTGTTAACACTATTACATAAAGTAAATTTCAGCAATTATTTGCTAGAATTTATGGTATAAACACGTCCTGTACCATCATGAGATTAATTTGCAGGATAGCCGTTGTTAACGAACGCAAGCTTTTATTAACAATGGCATGGCAACATAAAAGATGAATAAACACACGGATGTAATTTTACACAGATTTCTTTGAATTACTTAAAGAACTTAAGTCTTTAAGTTCTTGTTCGTAGAAATCAGGGTTGTAGTGGGTAGCTGCCCGGGTACCCGCCCATCTGCCCGCCCGGGCTGGGTTTTTTATAAGAAACCCGGGTCTTTTTGAATATATTTCTGGAAAGGAACAAATGGTGTATTTGTTAACAGTTTATGGTTATTTTGCTTTATTTATTCACTTCTTTGAATCTTAGAAAATATATTTGTACTACTGTACTTGCACTTTCAGATTGGGAACCCTGTAATTTTAAAACGTTTTAACTTTTAATTAAAAATGTAAATTTAAGCTTTTCAGTTAGCTTCAAGAGTATTATATTTACTAAATTTATTATACAGTGAAATAGGTTTAGCACGAAAACGTTTAACATGAAAAATTGGTTAACACGAAATGATATAGCGGTCTGAACAATATATTATGCAATTTAATGCATTTTCTTTCTTTTAACACGAAACAAAAATCGTTTAACACAAAAAGAATTCGCTTTCGATCTAGTTAGTTTGAGTTGAAATTGTTGAATTTTGTGTTAAAAATACTGAATTTTGGGTGAAAATCAGTGAATTTTGTGTTTTTTGTAAATTAGCTTATGTTTTATGAGCATAATGGCTGAGAAATTGGTGCGAAAACAAACTGCTATTTCGCTTCAAATGAAGATGAAGCTACTTAATGCAGTTGATGAAAAAGAAGGATGAAAACAGAAATCTGCAAAGAGTTTGGCATTGCCAATTATACTTTATCAGCAATAATAAAAAAACAGGGACCCCCATACGTTAATGTTTGAGTGCAGTATGTTTAATCCAGAGAGAAAACGCATGAGAACTGCTAAGCACGAAGATTTAGAGACAGCTTTGCTTATTTGTTTCAAACAAGCTTGATCTCAGAATGCTGAAAAAGACACACACACACACACACACACAAAAACTGATTCTTCCCCCCCCCCCCCAAAAAAAATTGTTTTTTATCCTAATGGAGGCAACTTACTAGTAGGTTAACAGGAAATGTACATAAAATTTGATGACGTCGAAAATAGTGTTTATCATATTATTAAATATTATTAAATATTATTATTAAATATTATTTTAATAATAGTTAATATTTAGTTTATTAAATATTATTATCGAGTTTTGTTCTTTTCGATTCTTTTAACACGGTCCCTTCAGTTTCGTGTTAAACGTATTTTACTGTATTTATTAAATTGTTTTATGTATTTTTTACCGCTGAATCTGAAAATGACCTTCATTTTTAACAATCACGTCAGGAAAATTAAATAAAAATTTTTTTACATATGTTTTATTTTTATAGTAACATTTTTTACCGTTGAATCCGAAAATTACCTTCATTTTTAAACATCACGTCAGGAAAATTAAATAAAAAAAGTTTTACATCTATTTTATAGTATCAGATTTTTGCTATATTTTAACTTTGACATTTACGATTTGCAAAAAAAATTATAACGTGATGGTTAAAAATGAAGGTCATTTTCAGATGCGGTGCTAAAAAGTACATAAATATCAATTATCAAAAGTTAAAAAACTCAGCCATCTCCTCTATTTTATAGTATCTGATTCTTGTTATTTTTTAACTTTGACAATTTATGATTTGCAAAATATCCTGAGATGATGGTTAAAAATTAAGGTAATTCTCGAATTCAGTGCTAAAAAATACATAAAAGTTAAAAAAAACACAACCATCATAGTCTTGTGTTATCTTTATCTAATAACTTTTTTCTTAAACTTCTTGGCGATAATCTATCCGAAATTTTTTGTGTTATCCTGTAAAATAAGTATGAATGGTAACCAACGAAAATCGTAATAATATTCGACTGTCATTGGATTTACGTCAGTATGTATGTAAAATTTAATCTCGATCGGATATTTGAAAGTGAGTTAAATTTTGAGTACAAATTTTGAACTGGGAAAACATACATACGATTGTTGAAGTTAAATAAAATAACAATATTTGCCAAAAGAAATAATGAAAAGAAATAGTCTCAAATCCTTACAAAAGAAAACATATGTTAAAATACAATAATTTTAGCCAATCTGAAACTTAATAAAAGTGAACTCAATCGCAACACTTGCACTTTTTTTTTCAAAGCACAGATATACATGAAAAGTTCTTCAAATACTTTAAGCACTTAGTATATGATCCCTCAAAGTATGGCCAAACTCATTTGTGTTCAGATGAAGAAAAGTGGTATAAGTCATGCATTTTTAAAGTTTCATAACTCAGTCAATTTTAGTGTTATATGAATGGGACTTTTTCTTTTTTGTCTTGTCAGTGTAATAGGAAAATTTTACTAAATATAACTTATAGGACCGGGGGGCATATAAAAACTTAAATTTCGTAATTTTTTAAGAAATGTTTTTATTGACCCAAATCGCTTTTAAAATATTTCTTTGCCTCAATTTAAAACATTTTTGTAATTGGAACTATGTCTATGACTAACGGTTTACGAATTAGCCATTGGACACCGTTGAGAGTGGACACCCTGTATATACATATGAAAAAATTTTGTTGCAAGATATTTTTTTATCAACATTTGCTAATCATATGATAATTTCAAAGGAGCAAGTTTTTTTTTAAGTTATATTTATATTTTATTATTAAATAAAACACAATTGACAGCTTTGCAATTTAAAATTTATTTGTTATTTAAATTAAAGGGATCATATATATATCAGGGCAATTCCATCGTAACAGACTAAAATTCATAGAAGAAAAAATGACTTTATCTTATTTGAATAATGATAATCAGGTAACTAAAAGATGGCAACAATTAGTATATGATATTATAAGATAAATTAATATAG
Source organism: Maratus speciosus (assembly GCA_963932465.1). Classification (NCBI taxonomy): domain Eukaryota; kingdom Metazoa; phylum Arthropoda; class Arachnida; order Araneae; family Salticidae; genus Maratus; species Maratus speciosus. Next base: position 362,916,599 of record OZ010786.1, on the reverse strand, counting down.
TTATTATGAATAAAATATTTAATGTGAATAATTATGAATAAAAAAGTGGTATTGCAACAGACAAACAGGAATTACCATGCTTTTCTGACACTTTAATGTTTATCTATATTATCTATGAAATATCATACGATTCATTATAACAAAAATATATTTTCATTCAGAGGCAGTTTAGAAACATTCGACTTCCACAAAATTTGACTGATGCCACAATATAGCTATGAAAAATATGTAATCTTGCCTGTAACAGACCAACATTCAATATGTAACAGACAAACAAATAAGCACATAAAAAGAAGCTACGCGGATAACAAATTTTATTGATTTTAACTATTCAACCTTTTATAAAATACATTGCAAATATAAAGAATATAGGATGTAGAAAATAAAATTCTAACAATGGTAACATTGGCTTGGAATTGTCCATATATATGTATGTATTTTAAGAACAGAGAAAAATATTGAGATCCTTATTAAGACTATGAAGTCATTTCCATCTATTAAACTATAAAGTGTTCACAAAGATTGTATATTTGAGACCAGGATTGCCACTTATTTCGGCAATGAAATTTCTTGCGCTTTCCTAAGCAAAAAATTAAATTTAATCTAAGTAATTCCTCTGAGAATTTTCAAAATTTCAATGGATAAATTTTGCAAACTACCAAAATTTAGTAAAATTTCTTGTTTTTAATATTCATTTTTAAATTCCCTCAGTTTTTCCAGTTTCCGCTATACAGTGGCAACCCTGAAGATTATTATTTGTGAGGAAGGTGGAATCATAGTCCACGTTTTGGCATTTTAACCCAATTTACCCAGGGAAAATTGTCCATTTAACCCGGGTTTTTTAATAAAACCCGCCCGGGCTGGGTTTTTAACAAGCAACCCGGGTTTTTTACAATCCTGGTAGAAATTCGATTCTACGCTTGGGTTTCTTTGGCTGGGTACAAACTGTACTCTCCTTTAATATTTCAGAATGAGATGTCCATCGAGTTTTTGAGACTCGAAGCAAAACTGCCCTGCAGATCGGGTAGAGACGGAAATGCTCTCAAGCACGTTTCAAGTTAAAATCCCCGAGCGGCCCCATGATCAATTGCATATATATTCGGAAGCGAATTCCTTTGTTATTGGCTGCTCCAGAGAGGCATCTGAGTGATCTGAGATTTATTATATTCAAGCTGTCTAAAATATTGTCAGAGTTAAGCTTTTGGTTCTATATCTTTTATACTGTCAGATGGAGAGTACTTATTTCAAGTCTAAGTAGTGCGTTAAGGATTTTTATGATATACAGATTGTATCGGTTTAATGTGAGAGGGGAAATATTTAGATTAACATCTGAGTCTATTGACAGTGCGTTATTGAGTAAAACCAGGCTAGACTTTATAACGTCCATTGTCACAATAAGATTGCGCCGTCTAGTGCGTTTAGGATTTTTATGATATACAGATCGTATCGGTTTAATGTGAGAGGGGAAATATTTTGATTAACATCTGAGTCTATTGACAGTGCGTTATTGAGTAAAAGCAGGCTAGACTTTACAACGTCCATTGTCACAATAAGAAAGCGCCTTCTAGTGCATTAAGGATTTTTATGATATACAGATTGTATCGGTTTAATGTGAGAGGGGAAATATTTAGATTAACATCTGAGTCTATTGACAGTGCGTTATTGAGTAAAACCAGGCTAGACTTTACAACGTCCATTGTCACAATAAGATTGCGCCTTCTAGTGCGTTAAGGATTTTTATGATATACAGATTGTATCGGTTTAATATGAGAGAGGAAATATTTAGATTAACATCTGAGTCTATTGACAGTGCGTTATTGAGTAAAAGCAGGCTAGACTTTACAACGTCCATTGTCACAATAAGAAAGCGCCTTCTAGTGCATTAAGGATTTTTATGATATACAGATTGTATCGGTTTAATGTGAGAGGGGAAATATTTAGATTAACATCTGAGTCTATTGACAGTGCGTTATTGAGTAAAAGCAGGCTAGACTTTACAACGTCCATTGTCACAATAAGAAAGCGCCTTCTAGTGCATTAAGGATTTTTATGATATACAGATTGTATCGGTTTAATGTGAGAGGGGAAATATTTAGATTAACATCTGAGTCTATTGACAGTGCGTTATTGAGTAAAAGCAGGCTAGACTTTACAACGTCCATTGTCACAATAAGAAAGCGCCTTCTAGTGCGTTAAGGATTTTTATGATATACAGATTGTATCGGTTTAATGTGAGAGGGGAAATATTTAGATTAACATCTGAGTCTATTGACAGTGCGTTATTGAGTAAAAGCAGGCTAGACTTTACAACGTCCATTGTCACAATAAGAAAGCGCCTTCTAGTGCATTAAGGATTTTTATGATATACAGATTGTATCGGTTTAATGTGAGAGGGGAAATATTTAGATTAACATCTGAGTCTATTGACAGTGCGTTATTGAGTAAAACCAGGCTAGACTTTACAACGTCCATTGTCACAATAAGAAAGCGCCTTCTAGTGCGTTAAGGATTTTTATGATATACAGATTGTATCGGTTTAATGTGAGAGGGGAAATATTTAGATTAACATCTGAGTCTATTGACAGTGCGTTATTGAGTAAAACCAGGCTAGACTTTACAACGTCCATTGTCACAATAAGAAAGCGCCTTCTAGTGGTTTACCGCTTGCGAAATGCTCCTGCATTTTATGACAAATATTGCTTGCTTAATGTGCTCTATCATTTCTTAAAGATTGCTCGCGGGTTCCGATACCTTATTATATGCATGGAAATCTAATCAGCCATCAAAAGTTATAAGCGGACATACGTATAAAATATAATACAATTAAATTATATCTGTATATATATATATGTATATATATATATATATATACATATAATCTCTTTCTTTTTTTGGAAGTAAAGAAAATTTGTTAAAACTGTATCGCTTTTTGTTAAGGTATAATCAGAAATATTTTGTTAAATTAATTTTGCCTCTGTAAATTTTTCTCACTAGGCTCAAGATTTAGAAGATTTCTACGACACGGATGCTATAACGTAAGTAGAAAACCCTCTACTGTTAAACAGACTCGTGTATGGGTCATTCTTCGCTAATATGCACATTTAGGTCTTAAGGCTGTTCTCAAATCCAAAGGAGCTACTTTCTGACACATTTTTGAATTCCCTTTGTTCCGAAGCGCATAAAATTGGTATGTGTTCTTATTCAGAAACTTTGTAATTAAATGGAATTTTCCATTTTTTTTGGTAAAGGCAAAACTTCTTTCAGAAAATACCGTCAAAGTTGGTTTTTTTAACCGAATTTCAGCGCGGAAAAGCAGAAAAATTGTCTTCATGTGGCAAAAATCGCTTAGAACTTAATAAGTAATCTATTTAAGAAAAATAAATAAAAGGAAAATGTCATTCGATTAAAAGTCAAGCTTGTTAATTTTATATCTTTACGTTTAAAAATGAGTCAATGTGTCAGAAAATTTCGCGTTTGTTGATCAAGGAAAGGAATTCTGACTTTCCTATGTGTTACTGAAGTGAAAATGTTTATATAGTGCACCGCACACTTTATACCCGGCCATTGAAAACGAAGTTCATCAGCCACCCTTGAAAGTGGAACGCTTATTTGTGCAACAAAAAGTAGATGCAAAGAGATATTTTTCTTGCGGAGCAAATAAAGCTCATACGTTGCGTTTGGAAGTGAAACGCTTATTTTTGCAACAAAATCTGTGATGTCAACTAAAACTGGTCAATTTTCGCAAATTTTATTTATGTGCAGTCAAACTTATGTACTGACATAGGGTAAGGTGTTGCAAGAGTGAGCGATGTATAAGAGTACGCATAGCGATTATCCAATAGCTAAATGCAAACGATAAGTATAGCAGCGAAAAGAGTAAACGATGTAATGACATGATAAGTTTATGGAGAAAAAAACTGCGTATTTTGGTGAAATGTTTAATGGTTTAGATGAGAAAAAGTGATTTTCGCCTTCTCGTTATAATATTTATGGTTTTTAAAATCAGGATCATAATAAAGATTACAAAGCTACTTTCCTTTTTTTTTATGGATTAGGTTATTATTGGACTACCTGTCACCTAAGTGATTTGGTTTTGTTTATCAATAGATGGCATTACTGGTCTTTCAAAGACATTTAGTGGTGATAGTGTAAGAGTGCGCAGTGCCAAAGTGTGCAAGAGTGTACACCTGCTTTTGGTAAAACTGCTACCGTTGCTAAAGCAGGATTTAAAATAACGGTTCCATAGCCTTTCAAAAATTACCTTTTTTTACATACCGACTTTTCAACAAGCAGCGTCACTGGAAGACCATTAGAATCTAAACTTATTGAACCACATAACATATGTCAGTTGAACAACTGAACACTGAAAATGGGGAGGAAAGAGAATTGCTTCCAAAATGATATTTCAGAAAGGGCAGAAAAGCTATGTAAAGATAAGATAAGAGACCCACGCTTGATGTGAAATAAACCCAACTTCGGTTTTGCAAGGTATAGCTTCGACTTCAAAAACTTCATCTTACGTCAAATTAACAGAGTTGTCATCGTATCCAGAATTATCTGTGCTGCGATAATTAGAGGAGCAGAAAGTCTGAAAATTTAAGCAGTACACCACACAAAAAATAGCTTGAAGAGGACGCTGCGGAAACAAGCCAAAAACTTTACAAAAAAAAAGTATAAAAGTAAATCCACGAAGCCAAAAACCGCACCAAATAAAAAACTGTGGATATGCCCAGGCTGCTCAGAAATGTGTAGAGAACCGATTGTAGAGGATTGAATCGAGTGCATTTCTTGCAGAGACTGGTGGCACGAAGAGTGCACAGACTACGCAGGTCGTGGCCACTACAAATATGACATTTGTAAGTCAAAAGCTTCCTTTTTTATACTACGCACTCTTGCACACTTGACTGCGCGCTCTTGCCCTCTTTCCTGTTTGTACAAGAGTACGCATAGCATTATGAGAATAATCTTTTTGCAAATAATACCGAAAGTGTTTCTTATAAATTGATTGCTTTTTATTTTTATTTATTTATTTATTTATTTATTTATTTATTTATTTATTTATTTATTTTTTTTGCTAGCTTAACAAGCTAAGATTATAAATAAAGAATAATATCACTTTTAAATCTCTTTATTTATTGTTATTTATAATGAAATAGCTAACGTTCGCACTCCTGCACCACCTTACTCTATACATGTGTATTTACATACACACGTACGAGTGCTTTCCTGCGTAACATTAAACTTTGATGCAACATTAAATATTTAGATTTATTATCCTAGCATGCAAAATCACGTTACTAACGCAGCATCTAAATAGACACTTTATTCGGGTATACGTACAAAAATCTCACTTCCGCAGTTATTTCGCAATAAAATTATAAAATTTAATTTAGATATTATAAGATAATTGAAGCTTATTTAAGAATCCCACAGTGTGACGTTTGTCCCTTCGTATGTAAATAAGTTCATATATTTTTGGCTCCAATGACGTTATAGGGTAAAGCGGAGACTCATTTTTATTTCAAGCCGAGACGAGTACTGATATGTTGTAACAGATTAAATTTTCGAGGAAAAACAGATTGTATTTTCGCACAAATTTGTTGTCGAAACCTGAATCAAAATTTTCAATTCTTTTTCACTCTCAGCAATGGGTGTTCACTTTTTATAGAGAGCCAAAAGTTAAAAATTATCTTTTTGCAAATAAATTACAAATAAGAAATAACTTCTATTAACATAATCATAAACGCCTGTTATAACTTTAATTTTCAAAACTAAACATATAAAATTTCATAAATACATATAGGAATTTCTTAGAATATTATTTTCGTTTTATAATTAATAATACATAAAAAAATAATAACATCTAGTTTCTCTGCGGACCACCAAAATTTTCTCGTGGGCCACTGGTGGTCTAATAGCCATAGGTTGGCGACATCTGGTCTAAAATCGGGAAATCGGGAAATTTATTACGTAAGAAACTAGTAGAAGTTTTTACTCGAAATTTGCACGTTAGTGAAGAATGACTCCTATGTAAGTAAGGAGACTTTTATAAATATACATTTATACAATGTATATTCAAATGTTCTAAACATTACTACATACACCTGACTCATAATCACGATCACCTGAGTAAGATCATAATCACGACACCTGATTATGATCTTACATGGACCAGTAAAATTTTAAGTTGGCAACGCTAGTTATAGCTGTAATGATATCAGAAAAACGAATTACACTAGCATTCGATATTAATATTTTTTAAGATTTCATATACAGTAAATTAGCATGGCTAACTTATTTTTTCCATATGCATGATGGACAATAGGGACGTGGTTATAGTGATGTATAACATCCAAATTCTAAATTCATAAAGACCTCGTCAAGACTGATATACCAACGAATTAGTTGAGTTCATTGATTTTCTTTTATTAAGAATGTTCTCAAAAACATATATTTCCCCTCGAAACTTTCCGACACATTTACCGTCTCATTTGTAGATATAAAAGCATGGCACTTGCAAGCACTAAAGAACACAGTTTTATACGTTCGGGGTTTTTTTTCCAACTGAAATGTATGAAAAACACCATACAACTTCTTTCGCATTTGACGTGCATAATCTGAATTATCCTCGGTGGCTCCTATTTAAAAAAATCCATAAGGGTATGCTCCATGGTTATATTAACATAAGTTTTGAGTTGGGACAGGTTGATTAACCAAATTTGTTGCATAATCAAGTGTCGGATAACCAAGAACCCACTGTTGTCTTATTTTTGCATATTTAAATTTGCAATTGTAGGAATTTATAACATTAATCTAAAATTAGTAAACAAATTATTGTAGCAATACAAGGAAGTTGCAATGATAAAAAAGTTAGTATTGTATATTTTGTTTATCAATTTAAATTAGAGATAATAAAACTTTTGTTAGATATTTAGGAAATTATCACAATTTTATGAGTTTCTCTTAAATATTTAAAAATTAAACAAATAACAAATTTTATAAATATATTTTTTCCTTTTAAAATGTGAATGCTAGTTAGATGTTTCCTGACAATTATAAACTAGTTCATATTACCATATTCTTGGATTATTTTTTTTAACCATTTGGAAAAATGGTTATTGTCCTCGGTCAGGGTAGGAAATGTAGTATGTATCTAGTAATGAAAACTTAGCTGATTATTTTACAAAACCACCTACTAAAATTACACTGGAAAAATTTAGAAAGAAAATTTTTGAAAATAAAAGTTAATTTAAAATGCATTACATTTTCTATTTGTGCTTAGCTTATTAACTATTTGGAAAATGGTTATTGTCCTCGGTCCGGGTAGGAAATCAAAAACACATCTGAAGCGTTTTCTGATTGGTCTATACAGTAATCTGTATTTTCCCTTTACTTTCAACAGAGATGGATACTTCTGTATCCACTATGACAAAAAAGTAATAAAAACTACAAAAAAAAATTAATAACTCAGAAACAAATTGAGATACAGCTTTCAAACAAATTGCATTTAAAAGTACATTTTTTCTCTATACAACGGTGTAAAAAGTAATATTGTGGGATGTATAGAAGTTTAAAAATGAAATTTCATTTAAAATTGGTCCAGGAATATTAATGTTTAATCCATGGCGTACGTAATGTATGACCAGCTCCGTAGAAGTTTAAAAATTTACAGTACCGAAAATTCTAAAACTGAAATTTCTTTTAAAATTTGTTCATGATGGGTCCAGGAATGTTAATGTTTAATCCATGGCGTACGTAATGTATGATCAACTTCGTGCGATTTTTTATGTCTTAAATTTTAGTCTTAGAACAAAATCATTTTCCAAATGGTCGTTGTAATTTGTTAAATGACTTTATTTTTTATTTATTTATTTATTTATTTTTTGTAATGAGAACTTAAATGATCAAAATAAGAGCAAAATTATCATTGCTATTTTGCAAAGAGACAAATGACTTCGAATTGTGGGGAAAGACGCGGGGCCCCACAAGATCTTAACAGGCGAGGAGCCCTGGCCACTCGCCCCGTTTGTCCGATTGTTGCGACGGCCAGAAACTGGCAGGATCATTGAAAGGATTCAGAAAAGTTGAATGACAATCGAATACTATAGTTGAATGATAAATAAATTAATCATGAGTTATAAGAAATTTTTGCCTAAAACGATCTTTTATAGGATGTCGCGTGCGGAAATATAATTTAAATCGCCAATTTTGAGAGCGTTTCTGGAAACATCCTCCGTCTTTACCAAAAAAAAAACTACTATATTTCATTGTTTCTGAATAAGAACGCCTGCCAACCTCATGCGTTTACGAACGAAAATTAATTCAGAAAGGTATCAGAAAATAGCGAATTTGGATTTGCGAAATCTTTCTTAATATAGGTCAAAAATATCTTTCAAACATGTTCTATTTTTCATTCATTTCGTTATGCCCTGTGCTCTATCTGAAGTAGTGATGGGCGATAACGAGATGTTTTTCTCGATTTTCTCGATTGTATGGACATCTCGATTTTCTCGATTGTATGGACATCTCGATTTTCTCGATTGTATGGACATCTCGATATTTTTCGATTGTGTAATTTTTTTCTCGATGACTCCAGTTTGCCAATTGCTTTTATACGTCATATATTATATATTATATACGTCATACATTAATCAAGAATCGTCTGCGGGTGAACTGGAATGAGTCGATGTTAATAAAGACTAGGTGACTTCGCCCGCTAGTGGGCCCCTCCTTTAATCGGGGCCAGTAAGTTATACGTAATCTTGTAATATGAAATCACGAACAGGTTACCCGCTATATACGACACCGTATAGCAGGCGTGGTGTGCACGCCTGTGTCTTGTAAAAAAATATAATCTCGAAACGAACGAACCTTGGACCAGATCTCTTGGGGAAGGGGTCAAAGTGAGCGGAGGGGCACAGTAGCTGCATAATATGAATAAGTCGTCACAGGTCTTTAGGCCTTTCGAACCATATGTCACATGAGGGGTCTGGATCTGAATTTATAAAAATGCCCTTCCCGTGGGGACAAAGAGGGGGGAGGGTGCGGGAGGTGGATAATATGAGTAAGTGGTTATAGGCCTTTCCAACAATATGTCACATGAGGGGTCTTGGCTAAATTTAGAAAAGTGTCCCCCGTGGGGGAAAAGTGGAGGGGCGGTCACCGGAGGTGCATAACATCAATAAGTAGTCACAGACCTTTCCAACTATATCTCACATGTGGGGTCTTGGCTAAATTTGGAAAAGTGTCTCCCGGGGGGCAAAGGGGGGGGACGGACACCGGAGGAGCATAACATCAATAAGTAGTCACAGACCTTTCCAACAATATCTCACATGTGAATTCTTGGCTAAATTTGAAAAAGTGTCCCCCGGGGGGGGCAAAGTGGAGGGACTGTCACCGGAGGTGCATAACATCAATAAGTAGTCACAGACCTTTCCAACGACATCTCACATGATAAGTCTTGGCTAAATTTTAAAAAGTGTCCCCCGTGGGGGAAAAGGAGGGAGCGGTCACCAGAGGTACATAACATCAATAAGTAGTCATAGACCTTTCCAACGATATCTCACATGTGGGGTCTTGGCTAAATTTGGAAAAATGTCTCCCGAGGGAGGCAAAGGGGGGGGGGACACCGGAGGAGCATAACATCAATAAGTAGTCACAGACCTTTCCAACGATATCTCACATGTGGGGTCTTGGCTAAATTTGGAAAATTGTCTCCCGGGGGGACAAAGTGGGGGGGGGGGGGGCTGTCACCGGAGGGACATAACATCAATAAGTAGTTACAGATCTTTTCAACGATATCTCACATAAGGGGTCTTGGCTAAATTTGGAAAAGTGCCCCCCGGGGTGGGGGGCAAAGTGGGGGGGACGAACACCGGAAGTGCATAACATCAATAAGTAGCCACAGATCTTTCCAACGATATCTCACATGAGAAGTCTTGGCTAAATTTTGAAAAGTTTCCCCCGGGGGGCAAAGAGGGGGACGGCCACCGGAAGTGCATAACATCAATAAGTTGTCACAGACCTTTCCGACGATATCTCACATGAAGGGTCTTGGCTAAATTTGAAAAAGTGTCCTCCGTGGGTGCAAAGAGGGGTGGCTGTCACCGGAGGTGCATAACATCAATAAGTAGTCACAGATCTTTCTAACGATACCTCACATGAGAGGTCTTGGCTAAATTTGGAAAAGTGCCCCCGGGTGGGGGGGGTAAAGTGGAGGTGCATCATAGGTGCATAACATCAATGAGTAGTCACAGACCTTTCGAACGATATCCCACATGAAGAGTCTTGGCTAAATTTCGAAAAATGTCCCCCGGGGGGGGGGGGAAGTGGGGAGGACTCTCACCGGAGGTGTATAACATCAATAAGTATTCACTGACCTTTCCAATGATATCTCACATGAGGGGTCTTGGCTAAATTTGGAAAAGTGTCCCCCCGGGCGGGCAAAGTGGGGGAACGGCCACCGGAAGTGCATAACATCAATAAGAAGTCACAAACCTTTCCAACGATATCTCACGTGATAAGTCTTGGCTAAATTTTTAAAAGTGTCCCCCGTGGGGAAAAAGTGTGGGGGCGGTCACCGGAGGTACATAACATCAATAAGTAGTCACAGACCTTTCCAACAATATCTCACATGTGGGGTCTTGTCTAAATTTGGAAAAGTGTCTCCCGAGGGGGGCAAAGGGTGGGGGGGGACACCGGAGGAGCATAACATCAACAAGTAGTCACAGACCTTTCCAACGATATCTCACATGTGGGGTCTTGGCTAAATTTGGAAAAGTGTCTCCCGATGGGACAAAGTGGAGGGGGGATGTCACCGGAGGTACATAACATCAATAAGTAGTTACAGACCTTTTCAACGATATCTCACGTAAGGGGTCTTGGCTAAATTTGGAAAAGTGTCCCGGGGGGGGGCAAAGGGGGGGGGCGAACACCGGAAGTGCATAACATCAATAAGTAGCCACAGACCTTTCCAACGATATCTCACATGAGAAGTCTTGGCTAAATTTGAAAATGTGTCCTCCGGGGGGGGCAAAGTGGGGGGGGGGTGTCCCCGGAGGTGCATAACATCAATAAGTAGTCACAGACCTTTCCAACGATATCTCACATAAGAAGTCTTGGCTAAATTTTGAAAAGTTCCCCCCGGGGGGCAAAGTGGTGGGACGGCCACCGGAAGTGCATAACACCAATAAGTAGTCACAGACCTTTCCAACGATATCTCACATGAAGGGTCTTGGCTAAATTTGAAAAAGTGTCCTCCGTGGGTGCAAAGTGGGGTGGCTGTCACCGGAGGTGCATAACATCAATAAGTAGTCACAGATCTTTCCAACGATACCTCACATGAGAGGTCTTGGCTAAATTTGGAAAAGTGCCCCCGGGTGGGGGGGGGTAAAGTGGGGGTGCACCATAGGTGCATAACATCAATGAGTAGTCACAGACCTTTCCAACGATATCTCACATGAAGAGTCTTGGCTAAATTTGGAAAAATGTCCCCCGGGGGGGAAAGTGGGGAGGACTCTCACCGGAGGTGTATAACATCAATAAGTAATCACTGACCTTTCCAATGATATCTCACATGAGGGGTCTTGGCTAAATTTGGAAAAGTGCCCCCGGGGGCCAAAGTGGGAGAACGGCCACCGGAAGTGCATAACATCAATAAGTAGTCACAAACCTTTCCAACGATATGTCACATGAGGGGTCTTGGCTAAATTTAGAAAAGTGTCCTGAAATTTCATATATTATAAATAATATTTATCGGAGGGCTCCATACAAAAATCCGATCTAAAATGATAAAAACGGAAAAATCTACCCACCGCAATGGGGGCCAAATTGGGAAGGGGAGAAAGAAAGTCTCATAATATGAAAGAGTCATCTGAGAGCTTTCCAATAACATATAACATGACGGGTCCAAAAAAAGTTTGAAAATTGCTCCCCCTCCCTTGGGCTCCCTCTTTCGCCCCGGAATTCACGCAACCCCCACTTTAAAATTTTTATGTTCAATAAATAATATTTACCGGAATACTGCATAAAAAACCCACATCTAAAATGATATTTAAATTTATTATAGAAATCGGCTACGGTTTTAAAACTTTGTTCGCCCCCTCCCCACCCCCCAAATTTCACCTTCGGGGGAAGAAAGGTTCATAATATGAAAGCGTTGTCTAAGGGCTTTTCGATGATATGTCACAGGAAGAGTTCGGTAAAAAAAATTTAATTGCGCCCCGCCCACTCTCACGTCCTCGGAATTCACCCGACTCACCTTCCTCTTTGAAATTTTTATATTTAATAGATAATATTTATCGGAGGGCTCCAGGTATGTGACAGCTTGGTAGGGCTAAAATAAGAAAAACATAGAAAATTAAAGCTTCATTTCACAGCTCATTGTCATGCCTATTTCTTTGTCTAGCTCGCCCCTATATCTCATCTCGGCCCTTCTTGGGCGAGCGTGAAATGACAATCATCGAGAGTAACATTTCGAGAAAGGACGAAAACTGATTTCTCATTCTCGACAATGTCATATGAAATATTGAACAGAGACCGAGAGCGAGAAATGAGTGGTGACAATGGGAAGCGATGAGTTACAATCGATGAGATATCTCGAAATAAGCGAGAGGTTTGCCTTTGCCATCGAGCAGAGATGTAAGGTAACTCGAGGTAAACGAGCAGTTTGCATCCAGAAAATATATCTCGAAGTGCGAGACAGAGAGCGAGAGAAAGGAAGCTTTCAGAAGAGTCAAACTTACCATGCTTCTGGTGTAAGTCATGTTTTCCCAAAGGAGTACATGTTCTTTTCCATTCGCTTTTGTTATTATTATTAACCGATATGGGTTAGGAGGCATAGTGGTTTAAGTTATCAGTTCGGGTTTCAGTTGTTGATATAGACGTTTTCTAGTGAATTTGGCGCCAGTTTGTCTTTGATTTTCAATGTTTCTCTTATTTTAGCCCTCCTAAGCAGTCCCATATCTCTTAATATTAGAATGCCATTGTTAAAACAAAACTGCACTGCAAATTATGTGTTTTCAAGATTTTAAGTGTCGCCTCAGGAAAGAGGATTTTTCAAAATTATTTTACCCCACTCATGTAATATATTAAAATAAGAGTAATCTCATAACCTTTCTAAATCTACCTTTCTTTTGTCAATCCACCGTTAATTTTAGACCACTGGGCTTAAAATGTTCTAAAGGAATATACTTAGCGGCGGTTTTTTTCGTTCTCTGGTACGGTATCTTCCACTCATAGGAAAATTATAAGACTAACATCAAATTGTGTCTAAAATCGAATAAAAAATATGGACATATGTTGCTTAATTTTAACTCCCTTCTTCGCCTCAAGAGGGCGCTTTAAAGTTTTGTTTCTTCAAACCTTTAGTATACTGTTTGTCCAAAAATTGGTATTTTTCATAATATTTTGTCTCATTGTTTTTCTTCATTGTAGATACTATTCTCCAAGTTCTTGACCCATTCTGACTACTTGGGCACTCATTCTGGACCAGTTGTGGCCCATCGGGCCACTCTTCATTTGTCTGGCTCTAATCACACGCTTCACTTGTTCTTTTACCATTTTTCTTTTTCTTCATTTTTTTTTCTTATTCAATGGTTTGGTTTTTTTACCATTCTCAACTTCCCCTAGTCCTCTCTTATATGAAGTTAACTTTCATCTTTGGTCTGCCCTACTGTCAATTTGGGGCCTAATGCCCCTTCGGGGAGGGGAGCCGTTTCTTCTACCTTTTCCAGACCCATCATCTAATACCACGTTGGTAAGGATTGGAAGATTAAAATTATCCAAAATACCAAAAATGAAGTCCATTGAAGTTTTACTTTAGTTATAGAATTCCCTATTTGTCTGTTTACCTTTCTATTTTTCCATAACACTCCTTTGTTTTCGATAAACGGAGAAATTCAACAGTATTAGACACACTTTAGACATTTAGGGAACTTTAACTTGTATCAAACCTTCTCCTTTATCGAAAAGAAGAAAATGCTAATCGATTCTAGCTAATGCGCCTAAAATAAAATAAATGAGCTAGTAAATGTGTCAGAAACTAGCTATTTTGGATTTCGATACAGACTTGAAGTGTCATGTTGAAATCGCTAGGCACTGGAAAACAATTTCCGTGTTAGACAGGTTCCCTCTTAGCAGTTATATTTGTCTGGTTGCCCGTATGTTTCTCGATAAACCGAGAAATTCCACAGCATTAGACACACTTTAGACATTTAGGGAACTTTAACTTGTATCAAACCTTCTCGTTTATCGAAAAGAAGAAAATGCTAATCGATTCCAGCTAATGCGCCTAAAATAAAAAAAATGAGCTAGTAAATGTGACAGAAACTAGCTATTTTGGATTTCGATACAGACTTGAAGAGTCATGTTGGAATCGCTAGGCACTGGAAAACAATTTTCGTGTTAGGCAGGTTCTCTCTCAGCAGTTATATATGTCTGGTTATCCTTACGTTTTTCGATAAAGCTGTCTTGTTTTCGATAAACGGAGAAATTCCACAGCATTTGATACACTTTAGACATTTAGGGAACTTTAATTTGTATCAAACCTTTTGCCTTTATCGAAAAGAGGGAAATGCTCATCGATTCTAGCTAATGCGTCTAAAATAAAAAATGAGTTTTTAAATGTGTCATAAAGTAGCTACTTTGGATTTCGATACAGACTTAAAGAGTGATGTTGGAATCGCTAGGTAATAGAAAACAGTTTCCGTGTTAGACAGGTTCCCTCTTGGCAGGTATCTTTATCTTACTATCCTTACGTTTTTCGAAAGAAACTTTTGTTTTCGATCAATGGGGAAATTCCACAGTATTTGACATTTAGGGGAACTTTAAACTGTATCAAACTTTTTGGAGTTATCTAAAAAGTAGAAAGGTTATTTGATTCATCAAATGCGCCATAGTTACGCGATTTGGACATTGCAGTTTCATAAAGAAGAAAGTGGAATTTATTCCAATGTAAAGAAAATCATTTTAAAATACTGAATTCAAATGAGATATCTTTATAAATTTCTTCCATAAGATTAGCATTAGCGAGCAGGTCTTTTCACTTGACTGAAGTAACCCCTTAAGTCTAAATCAGGAGCAAATAATTGTGATAGTAGAATTATCGAGCAAGCCCTATCACTACTATGAAATTTTTGGCCAGAATAATAGCTAAGTTTTCTAACAATTGTTTTTAGCTTCTCTCGTTAAAATCGATTGTAAAATATCTCGATTGTAGATTCTAGGAATTAATCGATGGCTGTATCGATTGTGATTTTTTACGATGACGGTTTTTCTCCATTATCGAATTTTCGAGAATCGCCCATCACTAATCTGAAGCAGATAAACTATTAAGCAGATCCTCGGTTTAATACTTTATATTTCGTTTTAGATGAAAGTGTTCGCTGCGCGTACGCAACCAAATAAAAATCTTGATTTCTACAAAATTTCTTTTTAACACTTTCCAAAAAAGTTGAAAAGTGTTTATGAATTCGATTTGTCTGTCTGTCCATCCGTGCTCTAACTCGCGTAAATATAGTACGGTTGCCATGAAATTGATAGATGTTATTGGGTATGACTATGTCATGTTCAGATATTGAAGATAAAGTGTATAGCATTTACGGTTCATTCACAGAGACATTCAAAAGAATTCCGTTTACATTACAGTCTATGGGGGGGGGGGGGGGATCGTTTGCGGTTTATTTTAATGACATTACATTATTTTAAATATACTGAAATTCATATATATGTCTGAGGTGTGTTACAAGGCGCTTACTGTAGATATGGTGTGTATAGAATTTATCGTTCATTTACAGGGGACACAAAATAATTTGGTTACAGTACTGCCTGTACACTATATAATACTTGATGGAAGTGCGTTTTCAGTTGTGATACGCGTTTTTAAAGTTAACTTTTTTTTGCATATTTCTTGGTGTTTATAAATTCTATAGATCCTATACAGGGCTGCACAAAAGTTCTCAAGTACAATTCTGTTTATTGACGGAAATTGCTGAATGGGAATTTTCAACTGTAATGCTATTCATTTCAATGAACTAACTTTTAGCATACTATGCAGTAGGGTGGGCCGAAAAAAACTTTTTTTTGATTTTCGATGATGGGTAGTGCGGAAAAGTGGCCACTAGTGGCACCAAGTTCACACAAAAAATTTGAAATTTTTAGGACAATTCCTATATTTGCCGCTTTTGGCTTGAAGTTTTGCTAAAAGGCTGATTTTTGAACTTTTTTGCAAAAATCTTAAAAATGTTAAATTAAACTTATTTTAATTGTATTTGCTTGAAAAGGCATATTTAATGTTCCAAATGTATAAATAAGCTCTGATAATGTATTATTTAATTACTATGTGTATTTTAAATTAGACGATTTTTATAGTCTTTTCGCGTTCAAGTGAGCAAAAGTTGCATGTATTGTTTGAATCTTTCAACGGTTTCTCTCTTTTGTCTTGTTTATGTCCCTTGGTCTTCCTTATTTTTTTCGATGCTTCAAAGGTCATATATTTGGGTGACGGACAGCAGAATCCCTCAGAAACAGGTCTGGACGGAGAGAAGGGGGTGAGGCGGGAACTTAAGCGAACGCAGTGGCTCATCGCGATGTTGAGGGAGTGAAGGAGGAAATACAAGAGGGGAGAAAGTGCGATAAGGGATGCTTATTATTTTTCAGTGCTCGGTTTCCCTGTGACATTTGTTCAGTGCAAAAGTAAAACCTTTTTCTCTTGCAATACATTGCTTTTTGGATCGTTTAACGTGCCTTTACTGTGTTTTGTGCGTTTTATTACGACGAGTTTAGAAATGGCTAGTGCGAAAGTTCCTGATCATGTAAAGACATATGATAGCGTGAAAAATAGCCATTTTGAGGCACCATGCAAATTGAAAGGCAATTGCCAACTATTGGTGACATTATGCGCCACTACTATTGGTTGCGAAGCGATGTAGAAGAAAATCGAGATATTTATCTTCAACCAGTGGATTATATTATTAAAATGGTAGGTGAAAAAGTTTCCGAAATCTGAATAAAATCTTCCATACCAGTGGTTCCCCAACGAACAATTAATGGGAGGATTAAAAACTATTACAATGAGTGTAGATCTTTGGAGAAATCTTGTAATCATACGTCCGTTAAAGGCAAAGCTCCTGCGAAGATTTCGTACGAAATGAGGAAACCTCTCTCTTTGACATTGCAGCTTGTAAGCGTAGAGGCTTGAACAATTGTAGCTGCGACATCAGACGTAAAGTTCCACATCGGGAGGTGAACTTCTTGAAGGATCAAAGAACTGTTCGAAAAATATCGGAAATATTGATTTAAAAACAAGCAAAACTCTTGCAAAGAAAATATCGCGGAAAATGAAAAGGGATACAATTTCAACGAGGAATAGTGGTTCTGCGACAAAGCCTTCAGCGAGTGGAGTTAGATCCAGATGGAAGACAGTTATATTGTTGGAAGATTCAAGTAGTGGGAGCTTTCAAGAAAGGAGTTTGACTGAATCTGAATTTGAACCAGGCCTTTCAAAGCCAAACACTCCTAAGCGCATATTCCTGTCTCACACAGCGTCCGCCATGTCTCAGGGAAACTGAGCACTGAAAATAATAAGCATCCCTTATCGCACTTTCTTCCTTCTTGTATTTCCTCCTTCACTCCCCCAACCTCGCATTGAGCCACTGCGTTCGCTTAAGTTCTCGCCTCACCCCCTTCTCTCCTTTCAGATCTGTTTCTGAGGGATTCTGCTGTCCGTTACTCAAATATATGACCCTTAAAGCACCGAAAAAAATAAGGAAAATCAAGGGACATAAACAAGACAAAAGAGAGAAACCGTTAAAAGATTCAAACAATACATGCTACTTTTGCTCACTTAAACGCGAAAAGGCTATAAAAATCGTCTAATTTAAAATGCACATAGCAATTAAATAATACATTATCAGAGCTTATTTATACATTTGGAACATTAAATATGCTTTTTCAAGTAAATACGATTAAAATAAGTTTAATTTAACATTTTTAAAATTTTTGCTAAAAAAGTTCAAAAATCAGCCTTTTAGCAAAACTTCAAGCCAAAAGCGGCAAATATAGGAATTGTCCTAAAAATCTCAAATTTTTTGTGTGAACTTGGTGCCACTAGTGGCCACTTTTCCGCACTACCCATCATCGAAAATAAAAAAAAAGTTTTTTTCGGCCCACCCTACTATGCAGTATACATACAGATCCATATATAGGGATAGATCATATATAGGGATGCACAAGAAAAAAAATATTTTTTTTTCCGACTATTGATTGTAATAGCAGAAATGCTATTTAAACGCTTTTTAAATGCGTTATGAGTTTCTAAAATTGTTTATTTAGACATCATATTTCATTTAATAAACTGTGAAGTTTTATTACAGAACTCTCAATGAGTTGGAAAGTGTTACATAATCTATGCTGGACGCATGACTTTTCGTTCTTGCTTCTTATGTAAAGAAAGCTGAAGAGATAGATTAAAACAAAAAACAATGTTTCATACAATCTATGAATTATGCATGCAAAATTGAAAAGTACTAACAACTGCTAAATTCTAGAAATGAGTTCGGGCTCTTTTTTTTTCTGAGTCCGAGGCCGACAATTCAAAATCCTAGCACGTTCGAACACGAAAAATTTTGCTTTGCCAGAACCCGAACCTGATACTGAAAATACGCAGTAGAAAATTGTTAAATATTTTTTAAATGTTTCAAGATTAATTTTCTCCTTTAAAAATCGCTTCTTACATAGGAATAAGTATTAATCCTAAATACCGCCTCACGCCAACGTTTGGTGGTTTTCATGTCGCCGAAAATCTCTTTAAAACAGCAAATTTATTATCTATATCCAACCACTGGCAGAAATCTGTAAAAATTACAATTCATATTTATTTAAAATATTGTGCCGTGTCCTAAGAAGGCGGTAGCGATGGTCGAGGGTGTTAATTCTTCGAAGGCTTAGCAATTTATATTCTCTTAGAATATGATAACATAAAATTTATTTTATAACACAGTAAAAAATATTCTGGAGTAATGATAAGTTGCTATATACACAACAATGTAAAATTAACAAAGTTTATGTATCAGAAATAGTGTCTATGAGAAGGTGGCAGCTAGTCTATTAAGTCCACAGGCATTGCATCACTTGAACGGAAAGCGCTGGTCTTGTCTCCGAGATAAAGATCTCCCTTTTCCGCGACGGCACCCTGGTGCCCTGTCGCCGCTGATTCGGGTATAATTCCCCGGTATTAGGGATCGTAAAGTCCGGCCCTTTCGGCCTTCAAAATCTTCCACTCCAAAAGTCGCTCTTCCAACCCCAGCCAAAATCTAATCTCTCCTCCGCATCCTCTCGTATATATCTCTCAATTATCTTCCTCTCAAAACAATAGTGAGTTTCTCAGCCACTAACTGTCCGTTCTTTTTAAGAACCTCCCAGGGATCTTTACTGTTGTCTCCTGAGTGGACACCTTAGGAAACTCCTCTTTTTGCACGTGGATCCTGCGATCATATGCTCTCGTGAGAACGTATGTGAGTTCTCTTCCCACGCTCAAAGATAAAAAAAAAAGTTCCGGCTGCTCCTTAGCATTAGCAAACTGTCACCGATTGTCAAATGTCCAAGAGCGATGGTGACTGAGTAGTTTCTTTCATCTTGCCGTGCGTCTTACTGGACTTTAACATATTTTTACTCTGTTTTAGAAAAGCATTAGTTCTTTCTATATGGCGAATCTGATATAGTTCAGATCTTTACAACCACCCCCCCCCTCCTTTTAAAAGAATATTTTGGCTGCAGGACGAAATATTCTGGAAAAGAGAAAGGTGACTCAAAATTTATATGAATGGCTCACATGCAAAAAAAAAAGAAAAAAAGAAAAAAACTTTATTTGCCTGCCTGCCCCTCCACAAAAAGTATTCATTATACACTCTGTATAATATTTTACACTTTATTCTATTTCAAACACTTCACATTATATTATTTTTTCAAACATTAAAAGGAATGATAACATACTATATACAATTTTCTTTTTTTTTTCCTTTTCAAGATTACTCTGCCCTACTCAAAAAATCTACATGTGTGATTTCTTTTCCTGGTCTATGTTGAATGGCATACTGGTATGGTTGCAAGGTCAGTGCCCACCTTAAAAGCCTCGGATTATTTCCTGCATTGTTCTTTAAAAATGTTAAAGGGCTGTGATCTGTTTCTATGAGGAATTTTTGTCCGTCGATATAATGACGTAATTTTTTATAGCAAAGATTATCGCCGCGCACTCTCTCTCTGTTGCACTGAATTTTTTTTCGGTTTCACTGAATTTTCTGCTTAGGTATATGATGGGATGCTCTTCTGAATTTATTCTCTGTGCGAGGACGACCCCCTACTCCGAAATTTGAAGCATCCGTTTGTATTATAAATTCGGCCTCATAATTTGGTGCGTACAGAATGGGCTCCGCCGTGAGTTTCTCCTTCAGCATTTGAAAGGCCCTTTCCATTTCTTCGTCCCATGTTATTTTCTCCCTTTTATTTTTTCCTTTTAATGCTCTTGTGAGCGGTTCTACGATAGTCGCGTAATTTTGGATATATCTAGCGTAATACCCGGCCATACCTAAACATCTGCGGATTTCGGTTTTCGACTTGGGGGGCGCCAATTCCGTGATTGCTTTAATTTTTGCCTCCGCTGACCTCCTTTGTCCTTCCCCCACAATATGCCCTAGGTACTTAACTGTTCTTTGCGCAAATTTACATTTTGAAATTTTTACTGTCAAATTTGCGTCCTTAATTCTGGATAGCACCTCCCGAATGTGTTCTAAATGGGCTTCCCATGTTTCTGAAAAAATCGCCATGTCGTCCAGATACGGCAGGCAGAAATCTTCTAGTCCCTTTAACAATTTTGCCATAAATTTGGAGAATCTGTACGAAGCGTTGACTAAACCAAAGGGTAATCTTAAAGGCAAATATGTTGCTTTATTTGTTACGAATGCTGCGTATTTTTGGGCCCGCGGGGTCATTGGGATTTGCCAATAGCCTTTTGTTAAATCCAATACCGTTATGTACTTTGCCGCCGCCACACGCTCCACTCTCTCTTCGATATTAGGCAAAGGGTAATACTCTATTTTAGTAATTGCATTAAGCCGACGAAAGTCTACACATGGGCGTGGCTCCTTACCGGCTGATTCCACTAGAATTAAGGGCGAATAATAGTCTGACTCCCCTTCCTTTATAATATTAAGTTCGAGCATCCTTTTAATTTCTTTCTCTAAAATTTCTTCTTGTCTGCGGGACATTCTATACGGTCTGATTCTAACTGGTTTGTCACTAATTACCTCGATATCGTGCTCCTCCATGTCTGTCGCCCCCGGGTTATTTGAGAAAACCTCCCTGAACTCCCCCAGTAGGATTTCTAATTCCCGTAATTGCTCATTATTGCACCTATCCGTCAGATTGCTATCTTTTACGATTTCCTCGAAATTGTAGTTATTGGGCTCATCTAGTGGAAAAGCTATTTCCAAGTCGTGCTGATACTCTTCCCCGTCGCATAAGTGCGCCAGAATATTTATTTTTTCCACCCGTTGTATGTACGGTTTCAAAAGGTTTACGTGGAAAACTTGCTCTTTCGCGCGCCTCCCCGGAACCTCTACTACATAATTTGTCTCTGAAATTTTTTCTTTTATTTGTCCAGGACCTATCCAGCTGGCTGCCATTTTATGCGGTTTTTGCGTCGCTAGTACTAGAACTTGATCCCCGGGTTGAAAATCGCGTACAATCGTTTGTTTATCATATCGTGTTTTCCTTCTTTCTCTATTTTCTAGCAGATTTTGCTCCGCTAATTCTTGGCATCTTTTCAGTCTGTTCATGAGCTCGAAAACGTATTTTGTTACTACTTCTGGCTCCTTGTTCTCCCCTGTCCATTGTTCGAATAAAAGTGTCTTGGGCGTCCTGAGGTTTTTGCCGAAAACTAACTCTGCTGGGCTGAACCCAGTGGAATCGCTGATTGCATTGCGTATCGCCAATAATGCGTGCGGCAGGTTTTCTTCCCAATCTGTCCCGCTTTCCAGGCACATTACTTTTAATAACCTCTTAATCGTACGGTGCAGGCGCTCAACGTTATTTGCCTTCGGATTGCAAACGCTGGAATGACGCAGCCTGACCCCAAATTTCTCTAAGAAAGCCGTCGTTAAGTTTGACGTAAGCGATTTTCCTAAATCTGTCTTACCTCTCTAGCATAACCTATCCTACTAAAAATCTGCATAAGTGCTTGTACCACTGTTTCCGATGACATGTCTTCTATCGGAATCGCCTCTGGATATTTCGAGAAAACGCATAACGCTGTCAGCATATATTTATTTCCCCGTTTTGATTTAGTTAAAGGGCCTACCAGGTCGATTGAAAGTTTTGAGAATACCTCTGGGATTACAGGTACTCTCGCCAAAGGAGCCTTTTTTGTTTCGCCCGATTTTCCCACTAACTGACAAGGCGTACAGGATTTTACGTAAAGCTGTGTTTCTTTGATAACATTTGGCCAGAAGAAGTACCGTAGTAATTTATCTTTTGTTTTTTTTTCTCCCAAATGCGCCGCACTGCTCTCGTGACAGGCGCTCAAAATTGCCTTTCTGAATTTTTCAGGAACCACGATTTGTTCTCTCTCCGAACCCCTGTGGTCTTTAACCCTTCTAATAACAATGGAGTTTTTGTACTCAAAAAAAGGTTTTTTTTTCACGCGCTTTTTGTCTGATTATCTCAAGCGACTTGTCTTCATTCTGCGCAGTTTCGAAATCTTTCCTTTCTATTTTGCTCAATAAAAAGGTCTCGTCTTGGACGAGCGGTGGTAAGGAGATCGGCTCCTCCCCTTCGCTCTCCTCTAACTCGTCGTCTGGCGTCGCAGTCTCCGGCCTAATCTCCCGTGATTGACTGACCCCTTGAACGCACGGATCCAAATTTCGAATGTTATTGGTTTCGCTTTCTTTGGTCAGCTGTTTAGCTTGACCGCGTGTTGTTACTGCGTGTAATGTTTGAGGTTTCAATGCATTTCCTGAATCGATAAGAATTTGAGTTAAATTGCCCAAGATATAATAGTTAATGTCTGATTCTTCGTTCGTGACGATGGCTTTGGTCTTAATTAACCTTTTGTCTAGTAATTCGAGCGTAACTTCGGCTATGGGAAGGCAACGAAGATCGTTAAACAAGGGCTGTTTTACCCAGCTCACGTTCCCATTGAATTGGCTACTTTTAACCAAGCTTCCAGGGCAGACATCCGTCATGCTTCCCGTGTCACGTAACATTGTAATTTCTACTCCATTTATCTTTCCCTTCCTTAAATATGGTTCGAAACCTTCTTCTAAGTCCGGCTCTCTGCTAATATGGTGGATCGTTTTATGCTGGGTTTCCCTTTTTTTTAGCTCCGGGCAGTTGCGCTTCCAGTGCCCCCCCACCGCAAACAAAGCATGTATCTTTCTTTGTTTTTTCGAAGGCTTTTTGTTTTTCCCTATCATCGCTTTTCTCCCAGCAATTAGATTTATGACCGGGATTTTTCCTCGGGTCCCTTTCCTCGTAATTTGGGCGATCGGACCATTTTTCGCTGTCTTTTTCCGTATATCTCGGTTTCTCGAATCTTTTTTCCAAGGGGGGTCTGGCATAGCCTTTCCAGGACGTCGCGCCCTTTATTGCTTCATGCCCGTCCAAATCTTTTGCGAGTTTGTCTGGTTTTTTTTATACTCTGCCCACGAATCGATAAAATGATTTTTAGTTTCGATCGGCACTCTTCGTTTAATTTGTTCCGTAATAAGCAGGTCTTTTAGCTCCTCTAAGGTTTTGATGCCCAACCCATCAAGCCACCCGTCTTGAAAACTATTTAATTCGAAGATTAGGTCTTTCCATGGGGTGTTTGTATTTTTTTGATGCCTCATTAATTTTAAACGATAGGCTTCTGCTGTTAACCTATATCGTTCTAAGAGAATTTTTTTTCACGTGAGCAAAATTGTCCACGCTGTCGGACGGTTCTAGTAAAATTAATTCTGAAATTTCTATGGGCAATAAAGCTAAAAGATGAGTTACTAGATCATCTGACTCGATCCCGATCTTTCTGCCTGTCTCTCAAATAAATTTAAAAATAAAGTTATGTCTGATTTGTCTGGGTCGAACGAATGCATAATAGATTTTATGTTTAATTTTGGGCCTCTATCAGAACGATTGCTCGCGCTTGAACTGCTTCTCTCTGTGCCTTGCGTTAATCTTAATTCTTCTAGTTTGAATTCTCTTTCTTTCTGTCTGTCTGCGTTGTCTAATTTAGCTCTTTCTAATTCTAACTGTTCCTTTTCGCGGTCCCTTTCTGCCTTCTCGCGGTCTTTTTCTGCCTTTTCGCGGTCTTTTTCCCTAGCTATATAGTCTTCTCTATCTTGTACAATATATTTGGCTTGCGTTAGCGCAAGGCCCTCGTCGTAGCTATCTGATTGCTCAATTTTTTGGATGATTATTTGTATTGTATCCCCATTCTCAAGTGCTACACCCAATTCTGCTGCTAAATTCTGTAAATCAACTTTTCTGCAATGTTTTAATGCGGTCACCTTTGTATAATGAAGCCTTATTTTTAACACAATTTCAATAATTTATACCAATAATTTCCTCGGAGAATTCAAAACCCGTTAATTAACACTATAAAATATGTTTACATAAACAAATTTTAAATACAAATACAGGATATAAAGTATAAATTTACAATATCTGTGAAATTTTTTGGATACCTTCCCCTTTTGTTAAAAATAACCAATGTGCAAGATAAATTTTTCTGTTTAAAGTCCCTATACACACAGGATAAAACACAATATATAGTAAAATCTTATAGAAATTGCACACATATATTTCGAATAAACTTTTCAAATTTTTCAAATCTGAGCACTTCTTTGCAAACCATGACCAGTGTAATCAGTGTTCTGACCATAAATTTCTAGAAAATATCTTTATTCAGTAGTTTAACTAACATAAATTAATTTTCCTCACAATTTACATGTAATATTACACTACTTGCATCTCTAATTTAAAAAACTGTTCCCCTGAGCCCTTTTTTTTTCGGCTCGCTACTGCAATCTCCCCTGAAAATTTTCTCCGCTTCCTTTCTTAGAAACAAAATTTTCCTTTGTATTCGTTTCGAATACAAACCAGATTTTGATCTGCTCCCTAGCTTGAGCTATCTTAAATGCCTATGAATTTGCCTCTGTTATACATGGCTTGATGCCCTTATCTTAATGTTTACTTTACAAATTACAAAAAAATTTACTATCTCACAATTTTAGATCCCGAATTTAAAACATTTAAATTCTACTAAAACAAAATTTGAGAGCCATTCAAAAAATAATGAGCCTACCTGGTCTGTTGTGTTGAGGTCCCGTCACAGTTGCTTTGGCCAGTGTGCTGCTGTTGAAGTATCAGTCACTCTCTTTGCATCAGGGTCAGGCCTTTCCGAGGGAGTCTGTCGGTTGTCGGCTCTCTCCGTCTGGCTTTAGGTGGATCTCCTGGATGTCCCTTTGCTCTCTCCTGTGTCGCTGGACTGTTGACTCCTTCGCAGTGTTGCGGCTATGACGTTGTCCTGCTGCTCGATGCTCAGCTCTCTTTTGTTTTTAATCACAGACTGCTAACAATCTCATCTGTACTATTTTTGCACATAAAAGTTCGTTTCGTTGGCTGCCACTAGTTGTGCCGTGTCCTAAGAAGGCGGTAGCGATGGTCGAGGGTGTTAATTCTTCGAAGGCTTAGCAATTTATATTCTCTTAGAATATGATAACATAAAATTTATTTTATAACACAGTAAAAAATATTCTGGAGTAATGATAAGTTGCTATGTACACAACAATGTAAAATTAACAAAGTTTATGTATCAGAAATAGTGTCTATGAGAAGGTGGCAGCTAGTCTATTATGTCCACAGGCATTGCATCACTTGAACGGAAAGCGCTGGTATTGTCTCCGAGATAAAGATCTCCCTTTTCCGCGACGGCACCCTGGTGCCCTGTCGCCGCTAGTAGATCATATTTGCCGGTTCTATGCCAGTGGCACGGGTGGCACGACCTTGAACGACCTCTGTGCACCTGTGAAGGTCATGTGGCGTGCTCTTGGAGGAGGGGTCAAGGTCATGTGGCGTGCTATTGGAGGCGGGGTCAAGGTGATGCGGCGGTGAAGGTGATGCGTCATCTTATAGTATGAGGGGTTATTTTGAGTTTAATTATTTTACTAATGATAACTAATTTTAATTGGGGGACTTTAACTATTTTCGGGGTAATTTTTGAAGATAGAAATTTTTGTGAGATTGATTTTTTTTTCTGACCGTACTACAGTACGAGGGGTAATTTTGAGTTTGATTTTTATTTTAAGGATAATTAATTTTAATTGGGGGACTTTAACTTTTTTCGGTGTAATTTTTGAAGATTGAATTTTTGGGAGATTGTTTTTTTTTTACCGTACTACAGTATGAGGGGTAATTTTAAGTTTTTTTTTTTTACTAATGATAATTAATTTTAATTGGGGGACTTTAACTTTTTTTGGGGTAATTTTTGAAGATTGAAATTTTTAGAGATTCATTTTTTTTCTCACCGTACTACAGTACTTAGGGATAATTTTACATTTGAAAAATACATTAACGATAATTAATTAAGAAATTTTAATTGGGGGCTTAAATTTTTTGGAGTAATTTTTTGAAATTTTTGGGACATTGATTTTTTTTTTTTCGTCGTACGAGGGGTTATTTTAAGTTTGATATTTTTTCATTAATGATAATTAATTAAGAAATTTTAATTGGGGGACTTTAACTTTTTTCGGGGTAATTTTTGAATTTTTAGGGGTCATTGATTTTTCTTTTCGTCGCACGAGGGGTTTTTTGAGTTTGATTTTTTTCATTAATGATAATTAATTTAGAAATTTTAATTGAGACACTTTAACTTTTTGGGGGTAATTTTTGAATTTTCATGGACATTGATTTATTTCGCTGTTGTTTAGTACGAGGGGATATTTTGAGTTTGATATTTTTTCATTAATGATAATTAATTTAGAAATTTTAATTGGGGGACTTTAACTTTTTTGGGAGTATTTTTGAAGATAGAATTTTTCGGGGAAATTGATTATTCTTTTCGTCGTACTCCAGTACGAGGGGTTATTTGTACTTTTAAAAAATTAATTAAGAATTTTTAATTGGGAGACTTTAATTTTTGGGAGTAATTTTTGAGATAGATTTTTTTTTTCTGACATTTATTTTTTAGCACACTTGAGTTTTCGGTGTTTTTACTGGCAACAATTTTTAATTTGGGAACTTTCAAATATTTTTTTCACGATTTTTCATTGGCAATCGAATTTTAAACATTCATTAAACATTTTAATTGGGAGACTTTATCTTTTAACGCAAATTTTTAGATAAAAATGGAATTTTAAACATAAATTGGATGAGGGGACTTTACGCGATTCAATTTAGTGACGTATGCGCTAGAATATTGAGTATTAATTAAAATTATGAATGATTGTGAATTTTTGTCTGCAAATTTTTGAATAGTACTGCCCCACCCGTGGCTGAGAGGTTCTGCTCACGAAGCTAATAGACCTGAAGTGTTGGGTTCGATTTACATTGTGCCCGTCGGCCTAATCGTTCGGAGTTTTGTTTGAGCTATAGATTTGCATGCGTAAATTCGGGTTAGGTTTCCTTAGAAAGACCCACACGAAGGGCACTCCCTCCCTTTATCCATAGTGACGTCAAAATTATACCACCTTTTAAATAGTGTTAATAAACTTGAGAATTTTTTTTTCTAAATACGTGTTAGATCGGTGGTTATGTTTTCTCGGATTTAATCATAAATAGAAATTGTTAGGATATTTTTAAGGATATTAGTTTTCGATTTGTTATGCAATTTTTAGGCATGTATTGCTTAATTTATATGAAAATATATTTTGAAAAAAACATGAAATGCCATTCATAAAGATATTAGGAAATGTATACCCCCTACCCCTAAATGAATATCTATATATTTGTAAAATATGGGGTTACCTATTCAATGGTTCGTTTGAATTTGTCCCTTCAAATTTTATTGACGCATGTTTTCTATTTTTAAACAGTGCCATTATAAATTATCTAGATCTATTTTTCAAAACTAGAAAATCGATTTTTAAACATATATAATTTTTGAATGTTTCTATTAAAATACTTTGAATTTTTAATAAGATTTTGGGAAAAAACGCATTTTTTTACAAATTTTCGCTAATATTACGCTTTTTAGAATAAAACTATTAAATACATAAATTTACCAAAAATTTAACACACTTACTTTACTTAAAATGACTTTCAGAGCCTAAAAAAACGCGTGTTTCTGTAGGAAAATGTCTACTATACTGAACCGTGGTCATCGAGCGTTATCTTTGGGAACACTCAGAAGTGAATCACTTTATCTAGATAAGGGGTTTTCCTTTTTATCGTGATAGGATATTAGATTTTAATTTCGATTGACTAATGGTGGGGTTCAAATTAATATTTTCAAATAATTAATTTAAGATTTTTATTATCTCACTGATTGCGAATTTAATGAATGAATAATTAATATTACGTCACACAAAACGAATTTTTTGAATAATTAAGATTTAATATTGCGTCACAATTTTTAAATAATTTTATTAATATAAAATTTTTATACAATTGGGAGTCATTTTTTCTTATAGATTTATTTTAAATAAAATTGGAATATTCATTTAGTAATACTATATTAACAATTTAATGTATGTGCGACATTTCTTTTGGATAAAATTAAAACTATTTTCTAATGAGACCTTTAAAAACGGATACTTTTTTAACTGATTCATTAACCGCGAGAATACTTCAAACATGTCCTTGATGAGTCATCACGAATAACACTCGAAAACATGAAAGTTTTAATAAATATATTGAGGTTTATGAAAAGTAACACTTTTTGAAATTTATTTAATATTTGAAATAAACATTACGCGCAGTGACCGTCACGCATACATTTTAAAATATAGATCTAGTTCAAATTTTACTAAGTTTCGTAATGGAGGTCACGTTATACCCTAACCAATCATACTAGTTAGTCAGGGATTGCTATTTTGGAATTATCTAAATTAGTTACAAAACTTCTCATTTTTTAATAACTACACTAATCATAAGTCTTGTTTAATCAAATAAATATAATTTTTATCGTTTTTGTTACTTAACAAGATATAAATACCTTATACATATGCTATATTGATTCTGGTTTAGTTTAGTGCATATAAATTTTAACTAATATTTTTCTTTTAGTAGATATAACAATATTCGCCAACATATATATATATTTTTTTAACATTATTCAAATTTCGCACAAACCTTTAAATAATTTTGGAAAAAATATTTCAGTTTTAGAAGATTAACCATAATATTAATTTTAAACCTCTTAATTCTTTTTTAATTGAGATAGTACGATAGAAAATTAATATATTCGACACAATAAAGAAATTACTAATTCATATTAACAATGATTTTAAGCATTATGTTAAAATTCGAGATTTTTCATTTACAAATAATTTGAAAAATAAAACATTTAAAAGTAAATTGACTTACTTGTATTAATTTTCCATCTAAATCCAAAAGGTTTTCAAACAGAAACAACACACCACACACAGTTTTGTGTCACTATATGAAATGAATTAGGATTTTTCACCCCAATCTCTTATCTCTGAGGTAATTCCTAGAACTGACTCATGCGATTCGCACAATATTACATCGTAATTTGAATCTAAGAACAGTGTTAATGAATTTAATATGATGCGTTATTAATAAGGGATTAAATATAATGTGTAATTAATAAGGGATTTAGTTAATTTGTTTCGTTATTAATTAAAACCTGAATATAATTATGTCTTTTTAAGTCTTATTTAATAGAATAGGAATACTTTTAAAATTTTCAGGAGGTTTTTTTCAGAAACACTTTTTAAGAATACTTTTCTTAATGAATGTGTAATTAATTAATTAATACGTAATTAAATTTTCAAAATTAAAATAAATATAAAATAGAAGAGAAATTCTTTTCAAATTTATTAAGCAAAATACAAGTTATTATTAGGTAATATTTCAAATTGCTGCAATTTTTAAACATGTTGAGTTATCACTGAGAACTTAATATCGAGGTATTTGAATAGTAATGCTAATCAGAATTTGAAAAAATAGTAAAAATAATTTTGATATTAACTAACTTGCATAACTTGCTACAAACATGACTTTCTTTTGAACACACTAGAATGGGATTGAACTTTTAAAGACATATTTATCTCACATATTTAAAATAAAGACTTGTGCTAAATTTTCAACGAAAATATTTCTCATTTTAAAGTTAACTTCTTTCATTGAAAAAGTTCTATACTTGGAAATTTCACATACAAATTTTTCTCACATGGAAAAAGACTTAAGTAATTGTATTAGAATAAAAACTTATCATATGAAAATTTTACTTGTGTAAATTGGATTTTTAAAAAAACTTATCATATTAAAATTTTTTATAAGTTAATTATTATTATTAAATCTATGTCTCCCACCACTCACTTTTTTTATAAATAAATATTTATCACTTTTTAATGGAAACAAGGATGGTAGGTAAACCTTTCGTTTTATATTTTAAAATTAATATGAGCCTTTTTTTTTTCAGTGCGACTCCTTCAAATTTAAAACCCTTTGAAAGCTTTTATAGGGATAACATAAAAAAAATCGAAGTCTCCCATTTTACCAATAAAGGATTTGTACTAAATACACTACAGACATTCTTGTTTTAACATGATTTGAAAAATTTTAATTCAAGTTCTTTTGAAAACTTTACTTATTTCATATGGAGAAAAAAAAACATGCATTTATAAATTTTTAGTTTCACATATTACACACTAAATAAAATATATATTAAGATAAAACATTCGCAAACTTATTTATAAAAAGGAAAGACATAACCTTATTTCACTTTTTCGTTAAGCATATTTTTAATTCACAAGCAGGCTTCACACATATTACTTAGCACACAAGTTACTTCAGCGAAAAATCCCTTTTCCTTATCTAAATGATTCATAGGGATTCATACCTCCCTCATGAATACGTTATACAAACGATGTATTAGTTTAATGAATATAAATTTTAACTGAATCCTTTAAACTTTATTTGATAACATTCGATCATTTTTATATTTCAAAACGAAGAAAAATTATTGAATATCACCTAACAAGCATATACTTTTACACTAACATGTTATAAAAACACTTCTCAATATTCAAATTTTTTGATATTTCGACATCTCTCGCCAAGCTTTTTAAGAATGAAAGACTATTTCGTTAGAATATTTAGCTTTTTGTATACAATTTTAGCAATAAATACATAATGCACTTAACTTTACTTTGTCATTAAACATTAAATTAATCCATCGCATAGCAATTCAAACTTAGGATTTTTTTATTTAGGGTAGATAAGTATACGTATATATATATATATATATATATACATGTGCATATATGTGTGTCTGTGTGCATTTGTTAATGGGGGAAAAATTTAAAAGGTATACACATTGAAAGTTAATAAAATTATTTAAAAAAATTTATAAAAATATTTCAAGAGAGTATTAAACATTTTAAGACAGTATTAAAGATTTGAACAACTGATAAAAATGCTTTGAAAAACATTTAAAATTATTTAAAATGTTTCTTTCATATTTTAAAGTAAACAAATTTTTACATAGCTATGTACATACAGGCATTTGAGCTATATACATGCATGCATTTGACCTATGTAAACAGAACAAATGTTTTATATATTTCGATGCTATTTCCAAGTTAGTCAATTTATACTTTTTGAATATGCATATACATATATTTGTAAATTTTAATGTTTTCTCTTAAAACTGACTAGTTATTTATCCTAGCATTATCCTATTATTATCCTAGTTATTTATCCTACATTTATTAACACAAAAAACCAACTGCTTTTCAAACGACTGTGTGATTATCAAAACAACCCAAATCCTTTTATCTACACATACGCAAACATTTTAATAAACTAGAGGCCACATATTTAATCGAATAAAACAATGACTAATCAAATAGGTTATATCCTAACTTAAATTATACCTTTTATGTGATATTGCTAAACATGCTACTACAATGTCTAATCAAATAGGTTATGTCCTAACTTTAATGATACCTTTTTTGTGACATCGCTAAACAAACTTCTAACTTGTAAAAATAGCATGATAACTTGTTTTCACTAGACAAACTTAATAATTTTCGTAGGTTTTATAAAATAATCGACATGTTTGGTTATCTCTCATCATAGTTTTCTAAAATATATCCAATAAAGTTTGCTACTATTAAAAAACATGCTTTTAATTCAGATAGTTTTCACTCTTATTATTTAAAAACATATAACACAAAATATTTTTATTAAATAATCACTATTTTTCACAAGTTTGCAATATTTATATGCTAACTAGGGTTAGTAGTATTCAGACTTGAAAATATCTTTATAGATTAAACATGAAAATTTCTATGTCTGACAATCCTTTGACTATTTTTAGTTAAAGTTCGTGTCATGAAATATAACCGCAAAGCTTTAAATTATACTTTGCAGTTTTCTAACTATATGATAACGTCATTAGTGATATCATATACCACGTGATGGGTATTCCCGATCACGTGATAACCCCTACGTCATTAGTGATAAGTGATGTCATATATCACGTGACTAGATCTAATCAGTTGATAAGATTAGCTGATAAGGACTTAGAATTATTCATTTCGTTTTTAGTTTTTGAAAGAGAAGGTTGCGCTTAAGACTGCTAGCTACCATATTAGATAAGTATTATTATTTTGTGTGTTTTTATATAAAAATGAATTTAAAAATTAAAGTGTAATAGTATTTAATAATTTTTCAAATTTTAATGAATTTTAAAACATTAATTTTTAATAGTTAGAAAACTGCAAAGTATAATTTAAAGCTTTGCGGTTATATTTCATGACACGAACTTTAACTAAAAATAGTCAAAGGATTGTCAGACATAGAAATTTTCATGTTTAATCTATAAAGATATTTTCAAGTCTGAATACTACTAACCCTAGTTAGCATATAAATATTGCAAACTTGTGAAAAATAGTGATTATTTAATAAAAATATTTTGTGTTATATGTTTTTAAATAATAAGAGTGAAAACTATCTGAATTAAAAGCATGTTTTTTAATAGTAGCAAACTTTATTGGATATATTTTAGAAAACTATGATGAGAGATAACCAAACATGTCGATTATTTTATAAAACCTACGAAAATTATTAAGTTTGTCTAGTGAAAACAAGTTATCATGCTATTTTTACAAGTTAGAAGTTTGTTTAGCGATGTCACAAAAAAGGTATCATTCAAGTTAGGACATAACCTATTTGATTAGACATTGTAGTAGCATGTTTAGCAATATCACATAAAAGGTATAATTTAAGTTAGGATATAACCTATTTGATTAGTCATTGTTTTATTCGATTAAATATGTGGCCTCTAGTTTATTAAAATGTTTGCGTATGTGTAGATAAAAGGATTTGGGTTGTTTTGATAATCACACAGTCGTTTGAAAAGCAGTTGGTTTTTTGTGTTAATAAATGTAGGATAAATAACTAGGATAATAATAGGATAATGCTAGGATAAATAACTAGTCAGTTTTAAGAGAAAACATTAAAATTTACAAATATATGTATATGCATATTCAAAAAGTATAAATTGACTAACTTGGAAATAGCATCGAAATATATAAAACATTTGTTCTGTTAACATAGGTCAAATGCATGTACGTATATAGCTCAAATGCCTGTATGTACATAGCTATGTATTAAAATTTGTTTACTTTAAAATATGAAAGAAACATTTTAAATAATTTTAAATGTTTTTCAAAGCATTTTTATCAGTTGTTCAAATCTTTAATACTGTCTTAAAATGTTTAATACTCTCTTGAAATATTTTTATAAATTTTTTTTAAATAATTTTATTAACTTTCAATGTGTATACCTTTTAAATTTTTCCCCCATTAACAAATGCACACAGACAC
Source organism: Maratus speciosus (assembly GCA_963932465.1). Taxonomy (NCBI): domain Eukaryota; kingdom Metazoa; phylum Arthropoda; class Arachnida; order Araneae; family Salticidae; genus Maratus; species Maratus speciosus. The sequence continues at coordinate 362,882,553 of OZ010786.1, read as the reverse complement.
ACATATATGCACATGTATATATATATATATATATATATATATACACGTATACTTATCTACCCTAAATAAAAAAATCCTAAGTTTGAATTGCTATGCGATGGATTAATTTAATGTTTAATGACAAAGTAAAGTTGAGTGCATTATGTATTTATTGATAAAATTGTATACAAATAGCTAAATATTCTAACGAAATAGTCTTTCATTCTTAAAAAGCTTGGCGAGAGATGTCGAAATATCAAAAAATTTGAATATTGAGAAGTGTTTTTATAACATGTTAGTGTAAAAGTATATGCTTGTTAGGTGATATTCAATAATTTTTCTTCGTTTTGAAATATAAAAAGGATCGAATGTTATCAAATAAAGTTTAAAGGATTCAGTTAAAATTTATATTCATTAAACTAATACATCGTTTGTATAACGTATTCATGAGGGAGGTATGAATCCCTATGAATCATTTAGATAAGGAAAAGGGATTTTTCGCTGAAGTAACTTGTGTGCTAAGTAATATGTGTGAAGCCTGCTTGTGAATTAAAAATATGCTTAACGAAAAAGTGAAATAAGGTTATGTCTTTCCTTTTTATAAATAAGTTTGCAAATGTTTTATCTTAATATATATTTTATTTAGTGTGTAATATGTGAAACTAAAAATTTATAAATGCATGTTTTTTTTTTTCTCCCTATGAAATAAGTAAAGTTTTCAAAAGAACTTGAATTAAAATTTTTCAAATCATGTTAAAACAAGAATGTCTGTAGTGTATTTAGTACAAATCCTTTATTGGTGAAATGGGAGACTTCGATTTTTTTTATGTTATCCCTATAAAAGCTTTCAAAGGGTTTTAAATTTGAAGGAGTCGCACTGAAAAAAAAAGGCTCATATTAATTTTAAAATATAAAACGAAAGGTTTACCTACCATCCTTGTTTCCATTAAAAAGTGATAAATATTTATTTATAAAAAAAGTGAGTGGTGGGAGACATAGATTTAATAATAATAATTAACTTATAAAAAATTTTAATATGATAAGTTTTTTTAAAAATCCAATTTACACAAGTAAAATTTTCATATGATAAGTTTTTATTCTAATACAATTACTTAAGTCTTTTTCCATGTGAGAAAAATTTGTATGTGAAATTTCCAAGTATAGAACTTTTTCAATGAAAGAAGTTAACTTTAAAATGAGAAATATTTTCGTTGAAAATTTAGCACAAGTCTTTATTTTAAATATGTGAGATAAATATGTCTTTAAAAGTTCAATCCCATTCTAGTGTGTTCAAAAGAAAGTCATGTTTGTAGCAAGTTATGCAAGTTAGTTAATATCAAAATTATTTTTACTATTTTTTCAAATTCTGATTAGCATTACTATTCAAATACCTCGATATTAAGTTCTCAGTGATAACTCAACATGTTTAAAAATTGCAGCAATTTGAAATATTACCTAATAATAACTTGTATTTTGCTTAATAAATTTGAAAAGAATTTCTCTTCTATTTTATATTTATTTTAATTTTGAAAATTTAATTACGTATTAATTAATTAATTACACATTCATTAAGAAAAGTATTCTTAAAAAGTGTTTCTGAAAAAAACCTCCTGAAAATTTTAAAAGTATTCCTATTCTATTAAATAAGACTTAAAAAGACATAATTATATTCAGGTTTTAATTAATAACGAAACAAATTAACTAAATCCCTTATTAATTACACATTATATTTAATCCCTTATTAATAACGCATCATATTAAATTCATTAACACTGTTCTTAGATTCAAATTACGATGTAATATTGTGCGAATCGCATGAGTCAGTTCTAGGAATTACCTCAGAGATAAGAGATTGGGGTGAAAAATCCTAATTCATTTCATATAGTGACACAAAACTGTGTGTGGTGTGTTGTTTCTGTTTGAAAACCTTTTGGATTTAGATGGAAAATTAATACAAGTAAGTCAATTTACTTTTAAATGTTTTATTTTTCAAATTATTTGTAAATGAAAAATCTCGAATTTTAACATAATGCTTAAAATCATTGTTAATATGAATTAGTAATTTCTTTATTGTGTCGAATATATTAATTTTCTATCGTACTATCTCAATTAAAAAAGAATTAAGAGGTTTAAAATTAATATTATGGTTAATCTTCTAAAACTGAAATATTTTTTCCAAAATTATTTAAAGGTTTGTGCGAAATTTGAATAATGTTAAAAATATATATATATATGTTGGCGAATATTGTTATATCTACTAAAAGAAAAATATTAGTTAAAATTTATATGCACTAAACTAAACCAGAATCAATATAGCATATGTATAAGGTATTTATATCTTGTTAAGTAACAAAAACGATAAAAATTATATTTATTTGATTAAACAAGACTTATGATTAGTGTAGTTATTAAAAAATGAGAAGTTTTGTAACTAATTTAGATAATTCCAAAATAGCAATCCCTGACTAAATAGTATGATTGGTTAGGGTATAACGTGACCTCCATTACGAAACTTAGTAAAATTTGAACTAGATCTATATTTTAAAATGTATGCGTGACGGTCACTGCGCGTAATGTTTATTTCAAATATTAAATAAATTTCAAAAAGTGTTACTTTTCATAAACCTCAATATATTTATTAAAACTTTCATGTTTTCGAGTGTTATTCGTGATGACTCATCAAGGACATGTTTGAAGTATTCTCGCGGTTAATGAATCAGTTAAAAAAGTATCCGTTTTTAAAGGTCTCATTAGAAAATAGTTTTAATTTTATCCAAAAGAAATGTCGCACATGCATTAAATTGTTAATATAGTATTACTAAATGAATATTCCAATTTTATTTAAAATAAATCTATAAGAAAAAATGACTCCCAATTGTATAAAAATTTTATATTAATAAAATCATTTAAAAATTGTGACGCAATATTAAATCTTAATTATTCAAAAAATTCGTTTTGTGTGACGTAATATTAATTATTCACTCATTAAATTCGCAATCAGTGAGATAATAAAAATCTTAAATTAATTATTTGAAAATATTAATTTGAACCCCACCATTAGTCAATCGAAATTAAAATCTAATATCCTATCACGATAAAAAGGAAAACCCCTTATCTAGATAAAGTGATTCACTTCTGAGTGTTCCCAAAGATAACGCACGATGACCACGGTTCAGTATAGTAGACATTTTCCTACAGAAACACGCGTTTTTTTAGGCTCTGAAAGTCATTTTAAGTAAAGTAAGTGTGTTAAATTTATGTATTTAATAGTTTTATTCTAAAAAGCGTAATATTAGCGAAAATTTGTAAAAAATGCGTTTTTTCCCAAAATCTTATTAAAAATTCAAAGTATTTTAATAGAAACATTCAAAAATTATATATGTTTAAAAATCGATTTTCTAGTTTTGAAAAATAGATCTAGATAATTTATAATGGCACTGTTTAAAAATAGAAAACATGCGTCAATAAAATTTGAAGGGACAAATTCAAACGAACCATTGAATAGGTAACCCCATATTTTACAAATATATAGATATTCATTTAGGGGTAGGGGGTATACATTTCCTAATATCTTTATGAATGGCATTTCATGTTTTTTTCAAAATATATTTTCATATAAATTAAGCAATACATGCCTAAAAATTGCATAACAAATCGAAAACTAATATCCTTAAAAATATCCTAACAATTTCTATTTATGATTAAATCCGAGAAAACATAACCACCGATCTAACACGTATTTAGAAAAAAAAATTCTCAAGTTTATTAACACTATTTAAAAGGTGGTATAATTTTGACGTCACTATGGATAAAGGGAGGGAGTGCCCTTCGTGTGGGTCTTTCTAAGGAAACCTAACCCGAATTTACGCATGCAAATCTATAGCTCAAACAAAACTCCGAACGATTAGGCCGACGGGCACAATGTAAATCGAACCCAACACTTCAGGTCTATTAGCTTCGTGAGCAGAACCTCTCAGCCACGGGTGGGGCAGTACTATTCAAAAATTTGCAGACAAAAATCCACAATCATTCATAATTTTAATTAATACTCAATATTCTAGCGCATACGTCACTAAATTGAATCGCGTAAAGCCCCCTCATCCAATTTATGTTTAAAATTCCATTTTTATCTAAAAATTTGCGTTAAAAGATAAAGTCTCCCAATTAAAATGTTTAATGAATGTTTAAAATTCGATTGCCAATGAAAAATCGTGAAAAAAATATTTGAAAGTTCCCAAATTAAAAATCGTTGCCAGTAAAAACACCGAAAACTCAAGTGTGCTAAAAAATAAATGTCAGAAAAAAAAAAATCTATCTCAAAAATTACTCCCAAAAATTAAAGTCTCCCAATTAAAAATTCTTAATTAATTTTTTAAAAGTACAAATAACCCCTCGTACTGGAGTACGACGAAAAGAATAATCAATTTCCCCGAAAAATTCTATCTTCAAAAATACTCCCAAAAAAGTTAAAGTCCCCCAATTAAAATTTCTAAATTAATTATCATTAATGAAAAAATATCAAACTCAAAATATCCCCTCGTACTAAACAACAGCGAAATAAATCAATGTCCATGAAAATTCAAAAATTACCCCCAAAAAGTTAAAGTGTCTCAATTAAAATTTCTAAATTAATTATCATTAATGAAAAAAATCAAACTCAAAAAACCCCTCGTGCGACGAAAAGAAAAATCAATGACCCCTAAAAATTCAAAAATTACCCTGAAAAAAGTTAAAGTCCCCCAATTAAAATTTCTTAATTAATTATCATTAGTAAAAAAAAATCAAACTCAAAATAACCCCTCATACTGCAGTACGACGAAAAAATTCAATGTCCATGAAAAATTCAATCTTCAAAAATACTCCCAAAAAAAGTTAAAGTCCCCCAATTAAAATTTCTTAATTAATTATCATTAATGAAAAAATATCAAACTTAAAATAACCCCTCGTACGACGAAAAAAAAAAAAAATCAATGTCCCAAAAATTTCAAAAAATTACTCCAAAAAATTTAAGCCCCCCAATTAAAATTTCTTAATTAATTATCGTTAATGTATTTTTCAAATGTAAAATTATCCCTAAGTACTGTAGTACGGTGAGAAAAAAAATGAATCTCTAAAAATTTCAATCTTCAAAAATTACCCCAAAAAAAGTTAAAGTCCCCCAATTAAAATTAATTATCATTAGTAAAAAAAAAAAAAAAAAAAAAAAAAAAAAAAAAAAAAAAAACTTAAAATTACCCCTTATACTGTAGTACGGTAAAAAAAAAACAAAAAAAAAACAATCTCCCAAAAATTCAATCTTCAAAAATTACCCCGAAAAAAGTTAAAGTCCCCCAATTAAAATTAATTATCATTAAAAAAAAATCAAACTCAAAATTACCCCTCGTACTGTAGTACGGTCAGAAAAAAAAATCAATCTCACAAAAATTTCTATCTTCAAAAATTACCCCGAAAAAAGTTAAAGTCCCCCAATTAAAATTAATTATCATTAGTAAAATAATTAAACTCAAAATAACCCCTCATACTATAAGATGACGCATCACCTTCACCGCCGCATCACCTTGACCCCGCCTCCAATAGCACGCCACATGACCTTGACCCCTCCTCCAAGAGCACGCCACATGACCTTCACAGGTGCACAGAGGTCGTTCAAGGTCGTGCCACCCGTGCCACTGGCATAGAACCGGCAAATATTATCTACTGCCGCTGATTCGGGTATAATTCCCCGGTATTAGGGATCGTAAAGTCCGGCCCTTTCGGCCTTCAAAATCTTCCACTCCAAAAGTCGCTCTTCCAACCCCAGGCAAAATCTCCTCCGCCTCCTCTCGTATATATCTCTCAATTATCTTCCTCTCAAAACAATAGTGAGTTTCTCAGCCACTAACTGTCCGTTCTTTTTAAGAACCTCCCAGGGATCTTTACTGTTGTCTCCTGAGTGGACACCTTAGGAAACTCCTCTTTTTGCACGTGGATCCTGCGATCTATGCTCTCGTGAGAACGTATGTGAGTTCTCTTCCCACGCTCAAAGATCAAAAAAGTTCCGGCTGCTCCTTAGCATTAGCAAACTGTCACCGATTTTCAAATGTCCAAGAGCGATGGTGACTGAGTAGTTTCTTTCATCTTGCCGTGCGTCTTACTGGACTTTAACATATTTTTACTCTGTTTTAGAAAAGCATTAGTTCTTTTTATATGGCGAATCTGATATAGTTCAGATCTTTACAATATTGTACAACTATGGGAGGAAGACGTGATTTCTGTTTCCCAGTGATTCTGGAAAAGGATTTCAAACAGAAAGGGGCTCTACATATATAGCGAAATCACCTTGGAGGGAAGGGGGGGGGGGGTGGCAGTTGATATCGTACGATATCTTTGAGGGAGCGCGGGGGGGGGGGGTTGTCTTTTGATATCGTTATCATTTTTGATCCGACCAAAATTTTCATTTTTTAGTAACATTTCTTTACATCAATATAGTCTTTTTTTAAAGTCTGTTATCTATTTTTATGAAAATGCAAAGTTATTATAAAAACCATTAAATGATTATAAAATCATTTCATTTCAAAATATTTAACACCCCAACGTTCGCCATTCCTATTCTTCTTCTACATGCGCATATAATTCGTTGTTAGAGAAACCAGCTTCGAAATGATACTTGCTATGTTTACTAGTAAATAATGGGAAAGAATATTGCCCACTTGTTTTGTTTATAAGAAATTCTACTTACTCCCGTTCACGGGACAAATGCAAAAAGACACTGTTACTGTTAAATGCATTATGTAACAGAATACTATTATTAAATACTTTTAAATAGTATTTTTTTTAAAGTGTTACAGTTATTTCTTATATTATAATGATATTTTATTAATTTATTCTCTTCATTTAGATCGGTAAAGTATGCGAATAATAAATGTATAACTATACCTGTACATTATTGCGAACATATAAAAAGAAAGAAAAAAAATGTAAAAAAAAAAAATAATTTTTATACGTTGATAACGATATTATTAGGCGAGGAGGGGTCAATGAATGATAACGTATGATATCGTAAGGAGGGAGGGGGTCCGAAATTTCAAAAAAGTTGATAACGTTATATATGTACAGCCCCGAAAATAGACAAGGGATATCACACGGCTTCATTAGGTTATTAACACTGCAGAATAAGAAAAATTTTCTTTATATCACATCAATACCAATTAATTCCCTTTCAAATTGATTTTTAAAAGATTGTAAAACAATTAATAAATCTAGACTATTTTCTTATTTTTCAAATAGCAAGCTTTTTTTTCTTTCCTTTTTTCCATTTGTAAATAAATGAAATTTTCACTTTGAGCCCGACCCCGAACCGAAGACTGGAATAAAAATCTATCCCGAGGTCGTTTCGGGCACGTGTTGAGCCTGTCTCATCTCTACTCTGTTCCACCTTCAATTAGAGCAGAAAACAATAGAAATAGGAGATGTGCTGCTTTCGTGAGCAACCCCAAAAAGTGGCAAAGGAGGGCAATTGCCCCTCCCCAGATTTTCAAATTTAACTAAGTAAATTTTCTTTTACCATCATGATTTTAAAAAATACAATAAAATTTCTCAATTCTTCTTGAATTATTTAACACGATTTCTTCCGGTGTCAATGACACCTTTTAAAAAACTTCGATTTATGGTTTTTCCTTTGTAATTTTTAGATTGAAACAATTATAAATCATTTTTAATACATTGAAAGCTTTTTTATGCTTATTATTAATTTAAAAAACTACGAGCAAAATAAGCATAAATCAAAAGTTTAAAAAGGTATCAACGAGGTAGAAATAGCGTTAAAATAATTAAGTGATATTTTTGGTCACAATTTTAACCATAAGAAAATAATATGCCAATTTTAATAGCATAATGTAATAAACAGATCTTAATTTCTAGGAAACATCTGGCCGTCGTCTTAATATTTCTCAAGAGACCTGAAATAATCATATATAATCACCGACCACAATATGAAGTAAGTATAGATGAAGTATTTTTATATATATACAGGTATCCCTCGCTTGGTGCGATTTCAGTTAGCGCTATTTTATTTTAGTGCGGTAAACTTTTTCGGATGCTGCCTCAATTAGTGCGGCCAAAATTTCGATTAGTGCGTCCCCCCCCCCCCCCCTCAGCAAGATTAATTTGCAATTTCTAGAAAATGAAAAAAAAAAAAAAGAAAAAAAAAGAAAAGAAATAACATTAATGAATTCTAAGTAGTTTTTCAAAAATTTGAATTCCTCAGACGCAGGTCCTGGTTATAGAATAGTCACGAGAAGCACGTGCTTCAATTAAAATTTTTGAAGGGTCCCCAAAATTGGAAAAACGGGGGGCCCAAATTTTATATTGAATTAATTCCATTCCAAAATTCTGTCCAATTTTTTTTCAAATTATTAACTTGTATGTATATATTTTAAGTGTTTCATAAAAATACCTTTCATAATAAGTAATAGCTCGGTGTCAACCACATGATCACAATTGTTTAGTTTTCCCATTATTTTAGATGTATGTTTATTTTACATATTGAATTTAAATATAACTGAATTTGGATTGTATGCACAACATAAAATATTAATAATTTAAGCTATTGCCAAAATTAAAAGAAGTGTTTCGAATTATTGATATTTTATGTTGTGCATACAGTCTGAATTCGACCTTTTTATCCGACTTATTTTTTTAAATACTATTTTATATTTAATATTTTTTTGCATATTTTTCTGGTTTGTATCCAATTTTTGTATAAGGGGAACATAAAAGAAAAGTTGTTGAAATATATGTGAACTCAACTGAGCCACTCTTTGGAGTAATATTTGAAGCATTGGTGAGTTTCCGGATATGTCAAATTTAGAAAACTGGCATGAAAGTGGGCCCCGAAATGACACTGTACAGCTCATATTCAAAATATTAGAATAATTGAGAAAAAGGAATAAGAAAAAAATTATTTTTCATTTATTTATTTTTGATACTAAGTAAATGCAATAAAATTTCTTATAAATTAAATCTGGAATGTTTAGATAACATTTTAACATTTACAAAATATAAAATACAGCAGAATAAATTAGGTGTACAGCTTTCTGAAACACATCAAAATATTAGAATAAAATTTAGATTGGTTCAAAATAGTAGAAAATTTTATTTTACGCAACAATATTACCTTATGAATATGGAGTAAATGGTAGTTAATATTTTGTAGCATCCCCTTTAGCTTTGATAACAGCGTACAATCGATCTTGCATACTATTGTAACGTGAAAAATCAAAAGCTATCTAAGACTGAGATTTAGACGTCTACTCAGAAGAACTGACGTTCATTTTTAAACTTTTTTTATTCACGCTAGCAGGGGCGGATCCAGAGAATCGTTTTGGGGGGGGGGGGGCGATCCCGAGTGACATATAATCAACGTAGTCATCATTTCTGTTGCTCAGATCATTCCTTGCAGTTAATTTTTAAATGAATATGAAATAATTAATGCGATTTGAAAATGTTACAGACTTTCGATTATCCGACGTCCGATTAACCGAAACACTCGGTTATCCAACACTCTTATTATATAATCCCGTCCTCTCAAAATATGGTTTATTGTTACTTATTAGGTCGTAAAATTAAAAACGTTATAACAAAATTTATTTATTAAATGTCTTATTTTTTTCTTTTTCTTTTTACTCTTGTATTATGGTAATTATTTATCTTATTTTTTGTTCTTTTAGTTATAGTGAACAACATTAATAACACAAGCCTGCGATGATTGTGTTTTTTAACTTTTGGTAATTGATTTTGATGTATTTTTTAGCACTGGATGCGAAAATGACCTTCATTTTTAACCATCACGTCACGATTTTCGCAAATCGTAAATTTCAAAGTTAAAAAGTAAAACTAGAAAACAGGAATTCTGCTTTTCAGAGTTTAGTGTCGCCCCCGATGACAAAAAAATATATGTATATAAATATAGATACAGTACAGTCCCGATTATCCGAGTTAATCGAACTTATACCTTTGGAATGGATCATTTTCTTCTGATGGACTGATGGCTTCCATTATTATGAAACAGTCGTTATAAATGAAGTGTTATGTGAAGATGAAAGAGCAGTCGTAAAAAGTTAGAACTCTGATTTTCTGGTCAGAATGGGGGGGTCAGAATGGCTATATTTTTTTGGGGGAAAAAAATGGAAGCCATCAGTCCATCAGAAGAAAATAACTCTGTGAAAGCGAAAACTCCGATAATCGGGGCTCTACTGTAGTTCAGTTTTAAGATTTATAACATGCGATTTTATTTTACATAAAGTGACGCCATCCACATCCGCTGAAGAATTCATCATTTGCGATCCAGTGTTAAACAACATCTACAGTAAAGTACGCTTAAGACGTCACTATCGCTGAATAATACACACACACACAAAAAAAAGAGATCGTCATTCAAAAAACTCGACAAAAAATCGGCCATCTAAAGATTCACAAGCCTTCATTTGTTTGTATTATCATTATAGATATTTAAAATGAAATTTAGTTTCTAAAAGCTCCCTGTTTTATCAGAAATCTTTCATTTATATTTCTTGAAAATAGCACGTATTTTAACTTTTTTTTTCAGTCTTTATGGGAAAATGACAACAAAAAGATATAATTGCTATTTTTCTTTCACTTTCTACAGAAATGGAGTTCTTCCGTTGCCAATATTAAGCAAATGGCTCTAAAAACTACAAAAAGAAATTAATATTTCAAAAATTAAATGGTGATGCAGTTTTCAAACAAATTGCATTATAAAGTACTTTTTTTTCGAATATGACGGTATAAACATTGAAAATGTGCGATGCTTAGAAGTTTAAAAAATTGCTATGGAGTATTTAATCGCACTGCTTTGTTTCACGGCTGGCTTCTGTAAGGTAACGTTATTTTTTGGAGATGTCACAAAATAAGCTGGGAGAAAGAAATAGCATACCGTACCGGGGGCTAAAAATAGCGAAAATCTCTCAAAGCAATTTGTAAGTACAGCAACAAAAGAAGGTAAATGTTTTAAATACATCTGCCACAAATTTCCCAGCTTTATCAACCGCCAAAATAAAAGAGGATACCGAGATGAACCCCATAGAGAAGATTAAAAGAAAAGTGCGAAGCAGAGCATGAGCGGTTCAAAGAAACTTCCACGCATGGAATAAAATTATAAGGATTTTAAATACACAATATTTTACATGTTTAACCGTAAAAATCCATAGTATAAGCAAAAAAAATGAATAAGTTATTATGAAAAAAAGTTACGTCTATTTTACAGCAGCAGATTTTCGCAATATTTCGACTATTTAAAAATTTGCGATTTGTGAAAAATCCTGACGTGATGGTATGGTAAAAAATGAAGGTCATTTTTGGATTCAGCACTAAAAAATACATAAGAACCAATTACCGTAGCTGAAAAACATAACAATCACATCTATTTTTTAATATCAGATTTCTGGAAAAGAGTAATCTCTGAAAAAGGATCGCCTTCAAATTTCTGAAGGCGATCCTTGAAAATCAAAATCTGTCATCTAAGTGGTGTTTATACCTTTTCATAGGCGCGAATCGCCCCCCCCCCCCCTTGGTTAAAAAAATATAAATCCATCGATTATCGCGAATTGCGGCAAATGGTTGCCGAAAAAAATCGATTTCATCAATCGTTCGCAGGTCAAAGGATCTCGCAAAAAAACGCGAATTTCGTCAAAGCGCGGAAAAAACGCGAATTTCGTCAAAGTGTCGCAGAAAAAAACGCGAATATCGTTAAAAGATCGCAGAAAAAACGCGGATTTCGTCAAAGGATCGCTAAAAAAACGTGAATTTTGTCAAAGAATCGCAGAAAAAAACGCTAATTTCGCCAAAGGATTGCAGAAAAAACGCGAATTTCGCCAAATGATTGCGAAAAAACGCTAATTTCACCAAACAATTACGGAAAAAACACTAATTTTCACGAAAGAATCGTACAAAAAACGCTAATTTCGCGAATTTCGTAACAGATCTCAGAAAAATGCGGATTTTGTCAAAGAATCGCGAAAAAAATACGCGAATTTCGTCAAAGGGACGCGGAAAAGACGCACAATTAACACCAGGAGGAGCGCATCCACGGGGGGGGTCGATCGGGGAGGTCGCCCCCCCATGATATAAATCCAAGGCTTTTAACGGCAGTTTTCGCCGAACACACAGACAAGCAAACGAAAACCAAACACTTTTCGGGTATCAATGGTAAACCTCTCTGACGTTTCGGCAATTAGTGAACAAAATAGGATTATGTCCAGTCAAAAGGCATATGGCGATATAATTTTTGACACTATGGGTTGAGGTGGGGGACGATGCCACTTCGTGTACCTTTTGTTGAATCTCTACAACATAAATTGACAACGTTATGCGGATCCCTTTAAAGTGTTGAAACTTTTTCGTTCATTCAAAGAAGCTACAATTCTAATTTCTGTATAACAATATTTTTGAGGAGTGCTTTATTGTTTGAGAAAAGAATGGGATTCATACAATTTCCAAAGAAAGAAACAAACAAAAAAAAAGAAAGGTCCTTTGAAAAATTCAAGCATCTTAATGTTTTCTGAAGACAGCCACTAATGTGTAAAAAATGTACTGTTATTGCCACCCACATTGGTAATTTTTAAGGGTATTTGATGAATGAACAAAAGAGGATTATATCCTAATCCCAGTCAGTTAAAAAGCGTATGGTGTGTTGATTTCTTATAAACCAACTTGGTAAATTTGTTCTTATCTTCTTTGTCCCGATCGAACCCCCGCCCCCTTCGTAGATGCGCACCTACTCTTCCCTGTGCTAATTGTGCGTTTTTTCCGCGGAACTTTGACGAAATTCGCGTTTTTTCAGCGATTCTTTGGCGAAATTTGCGTATTTTTTTCGCGATTCTTTGAAGAAATTCGCCTTTTTTCAGAGATCTGTTGATGAAATTAGCGTTTTTTGCGCGATTCTTTCGCGAAATTAGCGTTTTCCGCAATTCTTTGTCGAAATTAGCGTTTTTTTCGTGGTCCTTTGATGAAATGCGCGATTTTTTGATGAAAATCGCATTTTTTCCGCGCTTCTTTGACAAAATTCGCGTTTTTTCGCGATCTTTTGACGAAATTTGCGTTTTTTCTCGATCATTTTACGAAACTGGCGTTTTTTGCGCGATCTTTTGACGAAATTCGCGTTTTTTGCGACCCTTTCACCTGCGAACAATTCACGAAATTGTTTTTTTTCGGTGACCATTTGTCGAAATTCGCGATAATCGTTGGATTTTGGGGGGGGGCGATCGCCCCCCCCCCGTGGATCCGCGCCTGCACGCTAGGACAACACAGCACAGCACACACAAAAAATCACAGGAACATATAAAAAACTTAAAGTCTGTCGGAGCTTGCTCGCCCCTCTCTGGTCGGCCCAAAAACGACCGTCCTCCGTCGTTACAGAAACGCATATCTCAGTTCTTAGTTTTACTCTAAGTCGTGACCACGGAGGAGTCTGATTCATCTCATTAAAAAGTTTATTTCTACAAGTGCCAGTCAGCCTCTTCCACCGAGAATTATTTACCTCATTAAAATCAGTTTACAATTTTACATCTGGAGTTCGTGAAGGCATTGACAGGCCGCTTATAGTTTAGACATCTGAAGGGCCCAATTAAAAAGTGTTTACTAAGTTAAGTGGTCATCTGATTTTTGCATGAGCTCAGATGGAACGTCACAGCTTCTCCATGCCCCGTATAATTTTTTTTCCTTAAGGGAAAAATTTTCACAAATATGGTGCAAAATCACAATTTAATTCAGGAGTTAATGTTATCCACTAACAATGCTATCTAATTATTTTTTTTTCAAAAATCAAAAAACATTTATATCTGAAAGTACTCCGTTACCATGGGAGGGATTCAGCATTATACACAATAAACACAATACAATTGCACACAGTTATATAATAATACTACGATATAAGCACTCCAACAATTATAACAACCCAGTACCTTCGTTAAAGGACTTACTTTTAACATAATCAGAATAGACAAAAATTTTAAACATCACAGGTACTTCCAAGTTCGCTTTCACACGTTTATATGTATAATCAACAATAATTTTTATATATGGATAAGTTACTTAAGAAAGAATTTCAATACAATAATAAAACAAACACACTTCAACTATTTTTAATAATAATATAATATCTATATTCTACACAGACATATAGCAATTAAGTCCTTCACTAAATGATTAAAACCTTTGTTTAACATAAATCAGTAAACAAAATTTTCAGGTACTTTTATCACGAGGTTCTTCTTAACCTTTACTCGTTTAAAACAATAGTTTTTTTTTTAATTTATCGTAATTTAAAAGAATAATATTAACAATATTGATATTAAGAACCAAAATGTATATTCTAACTATTCTGTACAAAATACAATTGCTAACTCAAAGTTCTAATTCAAAATACAATTTCTAAATTTCAAGATTATTAAATTTCTCAATTTAAAACTTTTTAACTCTTGCTATCAAACAAAAAAAAAATCAAAACCTCATTTATAATTTTAATGTTCAGGACTTCCAAGAAAAGTTACATTTTTGAATTCCTCTTACTTCTTAATACTGAATTAACAGTCTTTCACAAAAACAATTTACTCCACCTAACTTTTCTTTTTAATATTTTAAATCCTTTCATTTTTAACTTTATAAGTTTCATACAATGAATAATTTATAAAATTTTGTTTATAATTCACTTTTCGATAAAACATATATTCAATTCATACACTATAAAACAAAATAACACAATATACAATTCACTCTTAGCAAAACAACACAAAATAAAACAAAACACCCTTAATCTCTAATCTATCTGTTTATACGTCTTACAGTTCTGATAAACAGAACTGTTTTCCGAAAAATTGAAAACAAATACTGGATTTCTCTTTTTGTTTTTCTTTTTTGCACGGAAGGATTTGACCTAATTCCGCTAGCCCTACCCTTCTTTTCGCCGTTTGCACTTCTAGCTCTCGAGCCAGGAGTTTCACAAAAACACCACCAGTAAAAATATCCTCTTTAACCGAGTCAGCTGGCTTAATGGTGTTTTCGGATAACCTGATACTCGATTTATCAAGTACTGGAAAATTTAAAATTTGTTTTCCTTCACAAATTACATCTGGAATAACCTCTAATTTATTCGCCTGTACAATGGGAATTTCGCTAACTCTTTTTTGATCAAATTCTTCCAAACCTTTTAAATCGGAATGACCCACATTTATTTCTTTGATCTCCCCGCGATTTTCTGACGTCTTATTCGTCACATCGGGTTCACTCTTCTCACCGCCTTTAAAACTTTCCCCAGTTTTAAATTTACATAATCCTGCGTCATCAACTCTGTGCTTTTCTTGCATATTTGTTTTGGAATTACTCCACCCCGCGTGCAGTCGATCCGGCTTTTTCAGTTTAAACAAACGCCTACAAATGCAAGGTGTTAGCAGAACTTCACAATTTAATCCCGGCAATACTGCTGCCGTTATAAAAATCCTGGGTGAATTTTCCTGGTTCTCGCTCCACAAAGAAACTGGAACTTTCGCTAAGTCTGCTCTTTGAATTTTTCCGATGGCCGGAACTAACTCGATTTGTTCACCTGTTTTATATTTCTCTGGAATTAATTCACTTCGGAAAATGGATAATTCCGTAGCCGAATCATTTATTCCCTTAACTTTTCGGCCTAAAACATTTAAATCAATGACTGGTAATTTACGTTTGCCTACGGCTTCCGTTGTTTATCCCAGACACAACTAGAATTTAACCTCTCCACTCCTACGTAGCTCACTCTAGCTTTCGGTCCCGTTTTACCTTCTTCGCACATATTCCTCAATCCTGAATTTCTATTCAATTCCGGATAAAAATTCCTTAAATGATTCCTTGAATTGCAATGGAAACATCTACGCTCTACTCTTTTCTCGAATGCCCTCTCCCGACCCATGGTACCGCGTTGACCTTACGCACCAGTTGAGAGGAGTCTCATTCTTCGTTTCGCATGTTTTTCTTCCGATTTCGGACGCGTATTTCCGTCATCTGCGTACCGATTTTTCTTAATCGACGCCCTGACACTGTCATAACCATCCAACAACTCAACTATTTCTGCTTCCGTCTTAAGCAATGGCCATTTGTCTATGTTCGTGTGTCTATGTTATTTGAAATGTTCGTGGACTTCAAACTTTGCACGTCTTTTGATTTGGTCGGTTACCAAAAGATCTTTTAATTCGTCAAAGGAAGTTATTGATAAGCCCGCTAACCATTCATCTAAGTAATTTCGGATTTCGAACACGAAATCTTGCCTATTTACAGCGGTTAATTTCTGATGACTAACAAATTTCTGTCGAAAGCTTTCCGGGTTTAATTAAAATTTTTTTAGCAAGATATTTTTAATTTTATCATAATCTTCTGATTCTGTTTCCGGTTGTCGGGCAATAATTGAAATGATATCCACTGGTAGAAGACCAATTAAATGAGAGACCCAATTTTCCTCCGGTATTTTAACTCGTTTGGCTTGGCGTTCAAACAAAACCAAATACAGGTTAATGTCGGTTCTCTCAGGATTAAATTTCGGGATTATTTTTTTTTAATTCTGGTCAGGGGAACGCGAATGTACATTATTTGAATTTTCCTGGGCAGGGGGAATTCCTTTCTCGATTCTTAGTTTTTCTAGCTCAAAATTTAATTTCAACGCCTGTTCTTTTAATTCTTTTTCCAGCTGAAATTTTTCTTTACGAATGGTCTCGTGACGATCCCACGTTTGTTGGCGCAATGCGTCCTCGCGTGCGATTGCTTCTAACCGAGATCTGGCACTCTACTACCTTTTTAATTCTCCTTGAGCTGTCGACAGTATCGTCTCATAGAGCGACTAAATATACTGTTCATCATAATCCTCAGATTCCAGCACTAAATGCTTCAATTGAATCCGGGTTGCGTTTCCTGTTCGAGGAAGCTCAAGTTCATCGACTAATTGCTTTAAATTTTCCTTTTTTTCCTTTTCCCAGGAATGCCATTTCCAACCCCCCCCCCTTTTTTTTTCTTCTACCCTCAAAATTTCTTTATATAAAATGTAATATACTACTCCAATAATATAAAAAAATATAATATATTAAAATACAGTATAAAACCACAATATATACCACAATCAAATATAAAAATAATACAATAACAATATGTAAAATGCCGACTCACTCCCCAATTTCCATAGTAGCACTTTCAAACAACTTGCATAAAGTCTTAAAATTTTAAATTAAAAAAAAAATCACCAAAATTGAATTATACCAAAAGTTTTTCTTTTAGAATTTTCATATACATCTATACAACAAAATCAGCGACAATTAACTCCGGAATTACGAAATTGTGACTTACCCCTTTTTTAGGTGGCCGCCCCTCCGGGTGGTTCCGACCCGACCCCTTGAGTGGGGGAGGTGACCTGAAGCTCGGCAGAGTTCGTTGTGTACGAATGCGAGGGGGCCGGATGGGGACGATTCGCCACCTCCTCGAGAGGCTCATCTCCGACAGGCGTTGAGCACGGTGGCCACGGTTAACGGACGTTGTGCATAGGGCCGTCGCCCGCTTCGGTGGGCACTGGTGGGCGGTCCTCCGGCACCCGGGTTCTCTGGGCAAGCCGGGTAGCGACGCTCCATAGGTCGATCCCGGTGCCGGTCTTCGGGCCGGACGGTGTCGCCGGGCAAAGACTAGCTAAGGCGATAGGACCCCATCCACCAATTGACTAAGAGGGAGCCTGAAGTATGAGTGAGGGCTTTGTAGTGGAAAGTCCTCGGTGCTCGCTAGTGACGACAGGGCTCGCGGGAACGCCATGCAGGGACTCCCGGAGCAACCGAAGGGCGAGGGTTTCGGACAGCGCCCAGGTTACTTTATGACTTGGGTGGCTCATCCCTCCGAGGACCTCAGCTGGAGCAGTTGGGAGCCGACCCTAAGGGTGGTAGGGTTTGGCGGTGCCCCCGTTGACCAAGGAGCGGTCGCGTGGGGAGGCCAGTATGGTTCTGGTTGCTCCATGTCGTGCCGTGACCCATGGGATGGGGTCGGCCGGCAGGTCCACCATCGAACACTATTCCCGCAGGGAAACGGGCCGGAGGCTCGCCGGTAACGCGGCGGCTCATCGTGCCTCAGGTGAACTCTTGGTCCGATCCAGGTCCTCCGTGTCTATGCGGTACCGGAGTTTTCCTCGCCTGGTGATGAGGACCTAGAGGTGTCTCCACCTAATTTTCGAACGCACTAACAAAGGTAGCGGTCGGTCACTGCACGGGATCAGGGGCCTTCGGGCCTGGGTACCCTCGACGGCCGTGAGGTAAGGTAGTGGCGGGCGGGCTTCTGTCGGCCTCCACTGGCTTCTCTGTCCTAGAATGGGGTCGAGTCGTTGGGGGCTGGCGGGACTCCGTTCCGTCCGACACCCTAGCGAGGCGGAGTCTATTCCGTCTAGGTGGAGCTTTCCGTGCCCGCCTGGGGTCGCTAACGGCACCTAGTTTGGGCCAACTGGTTCCCGGCGTGATGCACGAGGGGTTCCGTCGGTTGAGCCGGGTGGCTTGGGCGAAAAGCCAGGAGCTGGGTCGCTTTATGGCCGGAGGGATTTTCCCCGTCCTCCCTGGTTTTCAAGTCAGGGGCTCTTCATTAACTTTCCTATCGGCTGGCCCACAAAAATGTCTCTGCCGGAAAATGGTATCTGATCTTGGGGGCCTTCCGTAAATTAAATTCGGGTCGGGAAGCCTCGATTCAGTCCATGGGCCCAGCGTCTTTATAGGCGTCTGGTTCCTGCGATGGCTTGCGGGGTCTACCGGCTCGAGTAACCAAGTTTAGGGACCACTTGGTTTTTCTAGCTGGGTGGTGAGGACTATCGTAGCGGTTGTTCACCAACTTGGGAATAGTCGGCGTGAAGTGCGCTGGGCAGTGCGTCGACCTGACCGGAGTTTGCGTGGGGTTCCGCTCTGTTGGAGCTTGTCTGGCGGCGACCTTCGGGACGCGCCGCGGGGCTTGCTTCACGGGTGGTTCCTTGCGTAGACAAATGGGCCTGAAAAGGGCCTGGGACCGGAAGATGAACCCCTCATCTTACCCCTTTTTTAGATGACAGCTGAATAATCCAATTTTTAGGCACTATTTCTTCAGCCTAAGCGGCTCACTAAACACAAACACTTTCTGACCTTAAGGTCCACTGAAACACTATATATCCACAAGCGCGGAACACACTGAACACAATTTGTATACTCTGACAAGAAGACACACTGATCGGCGAACTACGAACCTGTAAAAAACACAATTCTCTTCAATCGAAGCGATCCACTGGGAACCAAGCTTCTCTTCTTTTTTTTCCAATCTTCCGCAATCCTTTTATCACCAAACAGCTGGGTCGGGGTAGCTCTCTTTCCCTTCCGTAAATCAGGAGCATACAACGATATCACAGGAATCCGTCTCCAAACCGAAACCAGATAACACCAGGCTTTCTCTTCTTCCTTAAACGGTAAATAGCAGAACAGCTAATCACAGGATGCTCGCAGAACTTTCTTCTTCAGGGGGGGGGGGGGAGGGGGGGGGGCAACAATCTTTCTCTTTTTTTTTTCTTTTCGTAATCAAAACGGCGCTGTTATGCTGAAAAATCGTTTGCAGAGTATTTTAATGACATTACGCTATTTCAAATGTATTGAAACTGATATAAATCACTAAATTTCACTACAAGATGATTACGATAGAATATGGCATTCATAGCATTTATCGTTCATTTACAAGGGACACACAAAAGAAATCGGTTACAGTACTGTCTTTGAGCAACAACTGCTGGAAGTGCGTTTTCAATTTCGGTAGGCGCTTTTAAATTTAACAATTTTTTTGCATGTTACTCGTTGTATATAAAGTCTACAGCTCGTATACAGGGCTGCATAAAAGAATTCACGTACCATTTTCCTTAGCGGAAATTGCGGAAGGCGGTATTTTTAACTGAGGTGTGTATTTCCCAACTAAACTAATTTTTTGCATGCATGTAGTTAATAGATACAAATCTATATACCATATACGGGGCTGTTCAAATAACTCAGATAATTTTCAGATTATAGATGGGAGCAGTTGAAATTGGGTTTTCAAATATGTTATGCGTTTCCATATGGTTGAATTAGACATAATATTTTAACATATTAAACGGTGCAATTTTGTTACATTATTCTGAATGCGCTGGAAAGTGTTTCATAATCTATGATTGGGCATGATTTTTCCTTTCTTGTTGTTGCCAGTATACTAAAATATGGTATACTAGCTGACCCGCCCGACATTGTCTGGGCCTGATATCAAAAAATAAAATAAATAATTACAAAAAAAAAAAATAAATAGCAAAGGACAAAATTTACTATTTTGTAGGGTTTTAATAAAAGCTGGAAAATAGAAAAAAAAGTAAAGTAAAAATGTAAAAAAAAAATCAATCAGTTTAGATTTTATGAGGAAAGGAATAGAGATCCACATTTGTGCACCTCCGGTCAGAAGAGGTTGAGTATTTTCCTCATTCGCTTATTGTTATCAATCGGATATTGTAATCAAATACTCATTGTTCCGAGGTGATCACATTAATCGCTTCCCTTACCAATTGTTTTGAAAAAAAAAAACTGTAAAATATCATCACATTTTTTTGCAATCACATTATTGCATTTCATATCACAAAACTTGGAAAACTCCAATCAAATATTATATATAAGAATATTTTAAAACACAAAACAAATCGTAGTGACCAATTATGACATGCCCGAGTTTTCTCGGGATAATAATTAATTGTAATAATATTCGAACCCGAGATAACTCGGGATGAAAAGGGAAGCGGTTAAGCGGCATCTTACTGTATTAAGCAATTTAATGACACATTCATGGTCACTAAAATTATTTATTTTGTAAATTTTTAGGACATAGAAGTTTTCAGTTTCATGGGAGGATACGTTGGAATGTGGCTCGGAGTTTCCCTCATAGCAGTATTTGACTTTCTAGAAAGTGTTTGCCTAGTAGTATACTTCTGGATGCAAAGAAGGCTCAAAATACGATGAAAGTGGAAATGGAAGCTACACTGTCAAGTCATAATGCAGCGATTCATTTAAACTCATTTTAAATAGGAACAACTGTTGCTGTTTATACAAGGTTTCATGTAGCATTGTAACGGATGTAACTATGGAATTCAATTACCTGAGCATTTAAAATAATGTCACAGTAAAGAATTTAAATAAAACGCAATAGGTAGGGAGCCGATGACATTTAAGGCCCGTGATCGCGGAATTGAATTTTTTTTTTTTTTTTTTTTTTATGTAAATCGATAGTAAAAAGTCATACGAAGAAAATGAGCTAGGTATGACTAGGTTTGACAAGACGAAAATATCTTTAATTATTATTAAAAACCTATAAGGTTTTACCGTTATCGAGGATATTGATCTCTCTTAGAGCATTTTATCAAAATTTTTGTGCTCTTTCAAAAAAACTTGGTATGATAAACTTTAATCTGCCGGAAAAATTTACCATAGCTATTTTAAAGTGGTGGCCGGTGATAAAATTTCACCGTTATTTCGCTTTGAATTTTTATCGGTGGCCTTTTTAGGTGCGTTCGTAATTATATAAATGCGTAGCACCTATAGTCGTTGTTTGGCCCGTCTCTCTGTCTGTCCGACCGTGCGCATATAACAGAGCAAAAACTACCCAACCGAATATGGTCTAAAATTTTAAATATATAACTGTTGCAAAATTTTGTCGAGTCCTTTCAAATTTTATGAAAATCGGATGTATAGTTTAATTACTGGGACAGTCAAAAGTTTTCCGTTACATTACGGCCAATGGGAAAAAATTATTTCAAGTGCATTTTAATAATGTTACAGCCTTTCGAACAGAAGGAAATTGATATGCACTTGTGAAGTGAACTAAAATATACATTCAGTACAATATGCGGTGCAAAAAAATATTTATAAAACTAGTGATAGTTCATTTGACATGTTTGACGTGTAATTTCCAACTTGTTTATTTCGCGTCTGGACGTCGGTCAAGTGTCGGCAAACGCGTAAGGCGGCGTTTCACGGACTCGAATTCCGGTGGTGTTCTAATAAAGTTTGTCATACCAAGTTTTTCTGAAAGAGCACAAAATTTTCTATAAAATGCTCCAAGAGATCAATATCCGCGATAACGGTAAAACATTATAGCTTTTTAATAATGATTAATTTAATTAAACATATTTTCGGCTTCTCAAACCTAGCTCATTTTATTCGTATGACTTTTTACTATCGATTTACATTTTTAAAAAAAATTCAATTCCGCGATCACGAAGCTTTTGATGCTACAGGTTCCCGGACTATAAATACTGGATTGAGAGCAAAGATTTCCAGTTGATACAGTTCTTATAAAACGAGTAGAAACATTGTAATTGTGCCTTCAAAATAAAATATATTTGAGATCAATTTTCTAAGTTATTCATTGTATTAACCCTTTATGTACAGAATTATGAATTCATGAAAATTTTATCTTCTGAAGCATTTTTCGTGAATTGTTTAAACTACATTAGAAGATTTACATAATTATTTAATAAATTTAGAAGGATTAATCAAATTTGAATTTATAGGGATTTTGTGCAATATTTATAACCCCACTCAAATCATTTATTTTAACTATTTCTTAGTATTTTTTAGAATTAGGAAATGTACAAATATATTCTTACAATAGAAATATATCCGAATTGAAAAATCCCCCCCCCCCCCCCCCCTCCAACGCCAATAAAAGCTGAAAAGATGCAAAGGCAAAAAAAAAAAAAAAAAAAAAAAAAAATCTTTTTAAAAATAATTTTGTTTTGTGTAACCTGTAATGCTTTTGGAACATAAAGTAATGTATCTATAACTCATTCTAAACAGTATTAAAACTAATCGATCTATTAAGTGAATTTTATAACAAGTTATTTTAATGGTACTTATAAGTACCGCGTCAGTAGATAAAGGGTTAAAAGGACAATTCCTCTTACAAAATTCTATTTAAAACAGCTGATATTGAAGTATCTTATTCTCAGGAACTACTGAAACGATTTTATTTATTTTTTATAACAGTTTTCATAGTACCTGAACTATAAACTGATCATTCGAAAAGAATAAAAAAATGCAAAAGTGAGAAAGTGTAAAAATATATATATGCAGATTTTTTTTTCTTTTAATTTACGTAGCTAAAAATAAAATCTGATTTCCAGAATGATCATAATATAGCTATGTATATATTACAAAATCTATGCTAATAAAAGAACAAATCGCTCTGTCTGCCTGTCTGTCTGTGTGCGATGGCTAGCAAAATCTACGGAACGTACGAGGCTCAAAATTTTTTTGAAGCTAGCCCAAAGTGTCTCATGATGCACCATAGCTTCAGAATTTTAATATTCTAATTAACAGCTGAGTTATTAATTATCAACCGTTACTCACTTTGATTAAAAATCCATTTCGGAAGGGAAAATCTCTGACGCATGCGCTGAAGGCGCTGATACGCAAATGAAGAACGGAAAAAAATATTTCGGCGGTATTTTGTCATTATTCAATGGCGGATCTAAGGGGGGAGGGGGGGGCGAGGGGGCGATCGCCCCCACCCCTTGGGCAAATAAAGGGTTTGAAAAACGGCATTATGCATCCTCACGAGAAATGACTTGGGGCGAAGCTCGAGCGCGGCGCGACCCGTCCCGGGTCGCGCCAGTTTTAATCCACAAGACTCATGCTGGGTCAGGTCTTCCCTCTTTTAGAGCCGGGCCGTGTCCTGATCTTAAATTTTTCTGCAGATTCGGGTCTGGCCAGACTTCTTTTTCTTCCAGGTCGAGCCTGACCTGGACTTCATTCTTCCTAGGTCTGCACTGGCCGAAATTTCCAAGTCGGGCCTCGGCCCGGAATAAAAGCTAAACGTTCAGTCGGTGTCAGTCCTTATGATAAGCGTTACTGGACCGACCGCGACCTGTGCACTCCTCTAAATTCCGACTGTCTGTCCGTCTGTCTGTCTGTCTATATGTGACACAAATTTTGTGGGCGCTCTATCTCAAGAACTAATGCGCAGAATTTAATAAACATTTATATTCAGGTAGTCCCTGATATAGATTGGTGCTGATTAGTTTTTGGTGTAAATCGCCCTGCAGGTGGCGCTGCTATGTAGCATTTTGCAGGATTTCCGCAAAAGCTCTATCTCAAGAACTAATGCACGGAATTTTATAAAACTTCAGATTCCGTTAGTCCTTGACATGAATAGATGCTGTTTACGTTTTGGTGTAAATCGCCCAACAGGTGGCGCTGCTATGCTGCATTTTGCAGGATTTACACTATTTTTGCAGTAGCTCTATCTCAAGAACCAATGCACACATTTTCATCAAACTTCGGATTTAGTTAGTCCTTTATATGGAATGATGCTGACTACGTGTTTGTGTAAATCGCCCAATAGGTGGCGCTGCTGTGCTGCATTTTGGGCTATTTCCTCAATAGCTCTATCTCAAGAACTAATGCACGAATTTTCATCAAACTTCAGATTTAAGTATAACTTGATTAATATTGCCGCTGATTATGTGTTGTTGCAAATCGCTCAACAGGTGACGTTTCTATGCTGCATTAGTCATGATTTGCGCAATACCTCTATCTCAAGAACTAATGCACGAATTTTCCTCACACTTCATATTTAGTTAGACGTTGACATAAGTTGGTGATAATTAGGTTCTGGTGTAAATAACCCAATAGGTGGTGCTGCTATGCTGCATTTTGCTGGATTTACACGATTTCAGTGACAGTCATACCTCGAGAACTAATACACGGAATTTCATATTTTTAGAATTCTCATGATGAACACAGATTGGCACTGAGATAGTGAATTTTGAAGTATTGACATGTATGAGATAGAAGAAAGTTTTGTGATGGCCACAACATACTAGTTCCTTGTAGAGCTTTAAAATTGTGATTTTCTTTTATCATCCGTTTCTTTCATTCTAAACTGATTTTTTAACTGGATTTTCATTTGAATGTAATTGTCTCATATTTTTAAGTAGTGTTTATGTACATAATTGCCTAAATAGTCCTTAATAATATCGTTTTTATGTATTCATGAATTTGGAATATAATCTGAAAATAAAATATGAGCATAAGTAAGTGTGGTGTGCTTTATGAATAGTTTTAAAGGCAAAATGCAGGCTGTGCTGGAGTCGATTTTTTAGCTTTTATACCGGGCCGGGCGATAATTTTTTTGTGCGGGTTGGACCTGGACTTGGGCCAGAAAATTTCAGCCCGGGGAAACCTCTAACTGACATATCGAAGGCCGCTTTATTTTTTTTTAAATGCTTCTTTCATTCATCATCCCATAGCTAATGAACATACAGGGTGTCCCAAAATGCACTGGCTGATTTTAAAATTCAATAACTTGCAAATGGTGGCAGCTATTAAAACAAATACTTGCAGGAGAGTTATGTAAGAAGTCAAGGAGCAGGGGTGATTATGTTCCGAATTTTCCAAAAATTTTACCCTCTCGCTGCGCATCCCGCGATTTCCACGGCCAACGTAAAAGTAGCAAAATTTGCACAACCCGCGATTTCCGCAGCAAATCTTTTTTTTTTATGATCTAATTCTATTTAAAAAAAAAAAAAAAAAAAAAAACTCTTTCACAAAGGTTTCGGGCATATTTTAACTCTAAAATATATGAAGATTTGAAATATGTAATAAAATAAATGCGCAATTTTTGAAGCTATTTTGCTTAAAAATACGCGGCGAGAGGGTTAAGGCGTTCGGTTCAGAAAATTAAAAAAAAATCATCAATGCTTAAATTCGGATATAAAAATAGTCACGAATTTTGACAAATGGTCGTCATAAAAAATCTATTTCGTCAATCTAAAAATAACTTCAATTCCTCCAAAGAATCACGGAAAAAGCGCAAATTTTGTCAAAAGGACGACGAAAAAGAGTGAATTTGTTCAAAGAGACACCGAAAAAGCGCGAATTTGGTCAAAAGGCCGCTGAAAAAACGCGAAATTCTTCAAATGATCGAGAAAAAAGTGAGTTTCGTCAAAGGGCAGCAGAAAAAACTTAAATTTCGTCAAAGGATCGCGGCAGAAAACGGGAATTTTGGCAAATGGCCACGAAAAACCACGAATTTCGTCAAAGGTTTACGAAAAAATGCAATTTTTATCAAAGAATCGCGAAAGAAACGCGAATTTCATCAAATGGTCGCGAAAGAAACGGGAATTTCATCAAAGGGTCGCGAAAGAAACGCGAATTTTATCAAAGGATCGCGAAAGAAACGCGAATTTCATCAAAGGATCGCGAAAGAAACGCGAATTTGGTCAAAGAGTCCCGAAAAAACTCAAATTTTGTCAAAGGATCACGGATAAAACTCGAATTTCGTCAAAGGATTGCTGAAAAACGCGAGTTTTGTCAAAGAGTAGTGGAAAACGCGCATTTTGTCAAAGAGTCGTGGAAGAAATGCAAATTTCACCAAAGAGTCGTCGAAAAAATACAGCGGTCTCTTTAGAAAACAGCACATATATATATATCTATATGTTATTATTATAGATATCGTTTTTAATCTGAAATAATATACTGAACTAACTTTTGAAGAAACGGGTTAACACAAACACAGCTTGCGCAAGAATCTGTACTCAGCGACTCAGCCTGAAATCGACCCGAATCGAAAACAGTTAACCCGACCTGCAACAAAAATAATTAGTGCCAGGATTAAATCCCCCCCCCCCTCCCTCTACTGTAACCTTTCAGAAAATTTGCTTTGAATTTCAGATTTTTTTTTTTTAATTTATTGGGAATCACCCCTAATCAGGAGTTTTTTTACTGCGATTCTATATTTTAGTTTAAAATAGCAACGATAGAGGGCGCTGCAAGCAATAGATGCTAAATCTGTGCCCGGAGGAGGAAGGCCAGAAATTGGGCCCCGATTTAACGCCTATTGATTGCAGCGCCATCTATCGCTGCTATTGTAAAGTAAAATCAAGAACTGCAGCAAAAAATCTCCTGACATCTTACATAACCTGCAAGATTTTTTTTTAAATGGCTGTCATCATTTGCAAGTTATTGAATTTTAAAATCAGTCAGTCCATTTTGGGACACCCGGTATGTTTTTTGATAAGTTTCAAAGCATTCTTTACTGAATTACAACTGATCTTAGATATAAAGAGACAAGCAGTTTTATACCAAATTAGTACTTTTTACATAATCCTGAAGTTGAAAAGTATCCCTAAATAATTATTTGGACGTATCCATTATGGAGCTTTTACTGTATATTGTTTTTATCTTCAAAAATATTTAGACTTACTTTTCAGAAATTGGGTCAACCCGAACCCTTCTCGCAATAGTGAAAACCAAATCCGAAACTGACTCAAGCCCGAAATAATGTATGTCAATCTAACCCAAACCCAGCGCGCTAGGCGCAGCTAAAAAGTAGAAGTCAACCCGACCCGTAGCAGAAAAATAGAAGTCAACTGGGCCCAAACCCAACCCGCAGCAAAAAAGTAGAAGTTAACCCGACCCGCAGCAAAAAGTAGAAGTCAACCGGACCCAAACGGGACCCACAGAAAAAAGTAGAAGTCAACCCGACCTGCAGCAGAAAACTAGAAGTCAACCGGGCCCAAACCCGACCCGCAGCAAAAAAGTAGAAGTCAACCGGATCCAAACGCGACCCACAGAAAAAAGTAGAAGTCAACCCGACCTGCAGCAGAAAACTAGAAGTCAACCGGGCCCAAACCCGACCCGCAGCAAAAAAGTAGAAGTTTACCCGACCCGCAGCAAAAAGTAGAAGTCAACCGGACCCAAACCCGATCTACAGAGAAAAGTAGAAGTCAACCTGACCTGCAGCAGAAAACTAGAAGTCAACCGGGCCCAAACCCGACCCGCAGCAAAAAAGTAGAAGTTTACTCGACCCGCAGCAAAAAGTGGAAGTCAACCGGACCCAAACCCGACCCTCAGTGAAAAAAATTAGCCCCGACCCGCGCATCAGATTGGAGTCTCCAAATTTCTAAAATCGCCCCCCCCCCTTGAGGACCCTCCAGATCCGCCCTTGTCATTATTTATTAACTAACATCGTCCAAACAGCTTAGTAAAGTTTAAAACGGAAGACATGTTCTGAAAGATTGTGCTCTTACGTCTCAAATGCTGCGATCAATTAAAAAATATATCGCAATTAACCCCTTGGAAAAAAAAAAGTTAAAAAAAGATATAAGCGTTTTTCTCCCGTATTACAATACCTCCCCAGGATGCAATTTTAAAGGTACTGACAAGCCAAATATATGATTATAAAGCTGAATCCTTCTTCAAAACGATGGTGCAGTTGGTTTTTAAAAATTTGAATTTAACCCTTTCAAATACACCGACAAATGCAGGTCACTTTCCGCTTCATAAAAAGATGATTTACATTTCGGTCAAATGTTTACCCTCTAAAATATGCATACTTTTTTGTGAAATTTTAAAAAGGGCTTGGTTTTAGTAATATTTACGATCCATTAAAATTTCAGAGAATTTGGATAACAATAATCATTTATTTTATTATGCAAATGAAACTGACGCGACGCGGAAAAAAATAAAGGCAGAAACTATTTACGCTCCGATATGGAACGTTAATTTACTAAACTTTTCGTAGAAGTTGTGGCGTAGTGACTTAACCCCTTGGTTTTCTGTACGAACAGACCCAGGTTCGAAACTAGGTAGGGCAAATTTGAATTAGTAGATTTTTTCTATTTTAAGGATTTTATTTTTCTTTGAAGGGTATCTAAAGTGAAAGAATGTTCCGACGATTACGTTATAAACAGGCTTTATTCTATTAGAAAATAAATTTGCTGGATAGTACCTTTTAAAAAAAATTATATAGCATATTTGCTTGCAGTTTTATTATTTCTTTTTCAGTATTACAGTTTCGGATGCATTTGTAATTACTTTTTCATCTAAAGATTTTAAATAAAAATTTAAAACATTAAAAACATAATTAAATTTTAATTGAGTTCACCAATTAATTTTGAATAAAAGAGTTTAAAACGTAAGATAAATAAAAATTCAAACTTTCCAATTGAACATGAGTCGGGCCATGGCAATTTGCAAAGTCTCTACCTCCTACCCCGCCCCATTCTGTACCGACCTGCGATACAAATTTCCGGTTTATTTAAGAATGTTATTATGGGCTTCTCAGTGCATAATTTTAAAGTTGAGTCTTAAGAGTCTTCTTCCCAGACCAATACCCTCATATTTTTATTGAGGCCCCAGGGCTCTTTTTCAAACATTTACCGCCTTTTGGTACATTTCTTTAAAATATTATTTTAACGAATAATTCATATTATTCTCTATGCTTAATTTTAACTAATTGAAGATCTAATGCGCTAAGTACTAAGACATTTTAACATGTTTCATGTTAGGGCCCTGTTTTTAATTATCAATTGGCTCCATTTGGGCCCCTTTTACAGCTCCTTTAAAAATGGTCCAATTCAGAAGCTTTTTTTTCTAACAACTTCTTAGGACTTCCAGACACTATATGAGAGATTTAAAAAAAATTCTCAGGCTTCAGCTACCACCAATTTTGAATATTAATTGCTTTCTTGGGCGCCCTTGGTTCAGCTTCTTTAAAAAATTTCCGAATTGCTGGCAGTTTTCTTTAACATAGTTGTAGCGTCTTCTGATTACTTTAAAAGCTAATAACAATATCTTTATGCCCAACTACATGCCAGTTATGTCCCTGGCCCCCCTTGAAGTTGTTGCACCACCCTGATCCCCAGGGCCCGGTCTTTCTTTATACCTCAGTTACCACTTTTTTCGAACATTAATCTGCTTTTTTAGCATCAACTTACGTTTACTCACCACAGCCGTACATTAAAAATCGCGTTAATTTAAAGGTAACTTTAGAAAATGGATTTCATCAGTTTAATACATATCGTGTTAATGTAAAAGTAATTCATGAAATTTACAAGGGAAGAGGTCATCTTCCACCGCTTGGGGGCGCATTCTTTCCTCCAATTCTAAGGACCTAATTTCAACGGGATTTGGTTCATTCAACTTGGATTACAACTACAACTACTTTCTGTATTATGAAATTTTATCTTAGACTTCAGTTACCAACATTTTCTAACATTCATGATGCATTCTTTTTTTTTTTTTCGATTCTATGTGCTTGATTACTACGAGGTTTGGCTTACTCAACTTGGTTTTCCATTGTCTCCGGCACATGCGGCGCACTTCTGGTACATGCTGTCTTATGTAGCGTGAACCCAGGTTACAGGTTCGTTCGGAAAGAAGTTTTTTGGGAACGCACTAGACTATGCGGAAGGCAATGGGTCCTCCGAAATTAGGTTCATTTAAAAGAATTTCAAAAGATATAAAATCATAGAAACTTGAGTTTTGTTTAAGGTTATTATTTAAGGACCCCGGGCAACGCCGGGTGGGTCTGCTAGTAAATAAATAAAAAACCATGTTGAAATCGCCTCAATAGTTTTCGCCAATTAATATTTTTGTAGCTCTCACTCAGCCCGGCCCATGCAAAAATCAGTGAAAGCAGCCGCGGCCAAGTCAATTTCTGCAAAAAATTTCGATTTTTCATAACATAAAATTAGGAATCTTTTAAAGGATACATACATATTTATTTGAAAATTTTACCCTATTCAAACTATATCTCCGTAAGCCCCGGAATACAGAATAGCAGCATTGATGATCACTTAGATTCTTACACTATTACATTCAAATATATTCATTAAAAAAATGTAGTTTAGAATAAAAGATGGTTGAAAGCACCATAACTTTTGAAGGTGTATATTAAAAAAAAAATATTTTTCTACAATTTTTTAAAGTATATTTCTAAAGATTGCGGTACAAAACTCATTATCACTATTATTTTTACAAAAAAATTGTCTGCCGCTGTCCGACACGTCCGGGGAACAATTGCATACAGGTCCAGCCCGACTAGAGTCTCTCCCCCCCCCCCCCCCCCCCTGAAAAAAAAACAGTGGCACTCCGGGAGTGCCAATAGAAGGGAAAACTTCAACAATTACGTGTGTGTTTTTTTAATCGTCAGGAAATGTTTTATGCGTTGAATTGTGTAGCAGCACTAATGAAAGCATCTGGGGACACGGCAGTGCCCCTGCCAAGTCTTGAAAGCACAGCCGTAAGCATCTTTTTCTGGAAGCAACTCAGTGTACTTTTGACCCCCCAATATCTTTGTGTTGGTGATTCCCAGAAACTTTAAAATTCGTAAATCTAAAGTAATGTGGAAATGGAACTAAATGCTGAAATTTCACGTTTCTATCTTTTTTATTTCAGAAGATATATGAACTTAAACTTTCGCCTTTTCGACACTGATTCACCGATCATCAAAACTCAGAGGTACGTCCTGTATCCCTAGAATCTTGAAATTTGGTATGAAGGTAGTGTTTGGGATACAATGAAAGGGAAAACTTAAAAAATCCGGAAAATTTGGATAAAAAGTCGAAAAATCAAAAAACCGAGAATTTGGCAGAGATGTGATATACGAACCAGGTTTGGCGCCATTTTTTAACGTCAATTTGGCGAAAGCCCGTTTTCCAATACCAGTTAAAATATATATTTTTAAATTATTTTCTATTGTTTTAAAAAGTAAACAACAATAAATAAACGGTAATTTCATTAATAACTATAGAACAAAACAATTGTACAATTTAAAAAAAAATAAAATAAAAGTAAATGAACAATTTATTAATAAATAAGCAACAGTAGCCGGGTTACCTTGTAAAATAAAGTAACGCCATTTTGCTGTCAATTAGGTACCCAAGTGCGTATCTGACATCTGTGCCCCGTATTTTATCTTCCGTAATCGAAATTCCCGCCAATACTGTTGGTCATTGACCAGACCATCAACACGATAAAATACAGCGTTATCGGTTTTTAGTTACACGAAATAGGTAGGTCACGAATACGGTATAATTCATTTTAACTGACAAAAAACAAAATAACAATTTGTTTTAGCAATACGCCGGGAGAAAAAGTGAGTTTTAGCTTCCTTCTTCTTTTGCGGATTGAGCTGAAGAGGGAAAAGTTCCTGTCATTCACCGCTTGGCGCGCTAGTGTCTATGTGTCAAAATGCTAGCATGTCGTTACGTTACAGTGTCTCGAAATCAGTGGTTTTTCCCCATCTCAAAAAAAAAGCTCAACGCGCCTAAAGAAGTTTTCACTTCAAAAAAAGTCCGGTCTCAAACACGATAAAACTGCCTGATGTTGACCCAGCAAGTCCAATTGAAATTTGTTCATATTTCTTCGGCTTTGCGCGACCCTTATAAATTTGTTATGTCGGGTCAGTTGGTCCGTTTAACATTTTTTTAATTAGTTCAATCTGGCAGACCGTGTTTTTTTTTTTAAATAGGCCCGTGTTTGTCAAAAAAATTGTCTTTATTGTACCGGCCCATTTGAGAGCTTGCGTTTATTTTACCCGGCCGAGTAAGGGCCTCGTGCCAGGCCCGGTATGTACTGCAACTCTTTAGCCATGTACAAAAAAAAAGTAAACACCCCCTACTAACTCTGCAACAAATTATTGTAGAAGAAAGTTACTGGTACCAAACGATTAGAAATAAAGTCTACTTTTAAATGATTTATATAAAATTTGCTTAGGGGGGCATCTACATATCAAAACAAACCCAAACTTTGTTTTTTTTTTCAATAGCAATACCCAAGTTTGACCACCATAAATAGATTCTACACTCTCCAATTAGCCTAAATCTAAATTTTCACGAAATTCGTATGATTAGTTTTCGATAAATTAATTATTTTAAAATGAGCCTATTTTAGGGAATGTATCCAAATTGAAGTTCAGTACTCGATTGTGGAAATGTTACTGAATGACTGTGTTACTTCTATTAATGTATTATTTCTTCCCAATATGAACATTTCACTCGCTTAATATGTTGCGAGACTAAATGTTTCATTAAAATGAGTAAAATATATATTTTTTCAAATTGTGCTTCTCTGGACATCATAGAGACAGAGGACATCTAGGCGCCTTAAACCGTCATTTTGACGTTTTTTATTCGATAATTTGAAAACTACTTGGAAGACAATTTTGAAATTGAGAATTTACATAAAGTATAAATATAAAGCTATCAAAAAATTGGTTGCAATTCATATTTTTTTCGTATATTAATTTCATAATTCATAATTAATATTATAAAATTTTTAAAATTACAAATTCAATATATTTATGTTTGGGTTTTTTAGTATTATAATAAATAACAAAAATTATCACATGAGGATTATAATTTCAGGAGATATTAATAAAAATATGAAAATATAATTTAACATTAGAAGCTCTAAATTTTGAATGCTTATAATTCAAAAACTTATCATCCAAATCACTTGAAACTTCATTTCTAGGCATTTATTTATTTATTGAACAACAAACATACGACTTGTGTGCTTGACATGAAAGCCCACTTATAAGTCGGAGACAAGATAGCACAAGGAAATATTACAACACAAGATAATTACATCCTGGTAGTTCCCCACAAAGAGTGTGTGCAATGGAACCAGCGGGAATCGAACCCACAATCTCTTACGCTCGCAAGCGATTAGCAGCGTGGTGCTCTGACCACTCGGCCGCAGAGAGCCATTTCTAGATATAGTTTGACCCTAAGATTTAAAATATATTGTCAAAATTGGGTGTTGCCATAGAAAAAACAATGTTTGGTCTGGTTTTGATTTGTAGATGGCCACCTAAACAAATTTTATATACATCACTAGCTGTACCCGGCCACGCGTTGCTGTGGCTCAGTCTGGCTAAATGGAAAAGAAAGAAAAGAGAAAGTGCACGTTTCTAATATGTTTAATTTCAGAATACTTGTGGGTATACAATAGTTTTTGTTGTTACATTGTCTGTGCAGATATAGAGATTGTCTGATTTGCCGATTCTAGAACACGAAACATATAACTGCCCGTGTGAGAAGCAATTCATGTCTAGATCTAAACCGCAGAATTTTAAAGCTTGGCCCTAAGCTTTGTTGATGGAGATTACAAACGCCAATCAAATAGGTAACTGCAATCTCTTAAATTGAAATTGCGCATCCATACGAATCAATGGAATGCGAGGAATGAGGACATCTTCACCTTTGAAAGGTCCTGTCAAGCAGTGGTGTAGTCGTAAAAAAAACAGAGGGTATACTCTCTAAGCAGAGGGTATACGCTCAAGGCAGAGCGTATACCCCAGAGTGTATATATTATAGCTTTCTTGAGAAACAGAGGGTATACGGTGTTCCTTAAAAAAATCCAGAGGGTATACGGCGTATACCCCCGTATACCCTCCACTACATCCCTGCTGTCAAGATTGTTGCTTCTACAAAGTTGCTCATTATTTTTTTTACTGCAAGCCGCGTGCCGTTGCAAAGATTTGGCTTGTGAATATTTCGCAACATCATAATTGGCAGGCCGATTGTCAACTGCAGTACGTGCGGTGGCATCCCTTGCACATCGAGTGAATTAAAAAGATATGTGCCGAGTTAAACTGATGGCATTGAGCTCACAGACTATTCACACTAATTGTATATTATACTCTTATCTCAAAGAATAATG
Organism: Maratus speciosus; assembly: GCA_963932465.1. Taxonomy (NCBI): domain Eukaryota; kingdom Metazoa; phylum Arthropoda; class Arachnida; order Araneae; family Salticidae; genus Maratus; species Maratus speciosus. Next base: position 362,848,060 of record OZ010786.1, on the reverse strand, counting down.
CCCATTGAAAAATAAATTAAGGGGATTATCCCCGTTTCCTCCTTTATACTTAACCAATAAACCTCAAAGTCTAATCAGGGAAACGCCTTATCAGAATAAACCGGTATAGCAAATTTGAAGCAAATCGGATAATTCTGCATGAAAAACCCATTTATCTAAATTAAGGGGGGACTAGCCCCCGTTCGCCCCTTTATACTTAAGCAATGAACCCCCAAAACAAATCAGAGAAGCGCCTTATCAGATAGAACCTATTCACAAAATTTGAAGCAAATCGATTAATTCTACACGAAAAACCAAGTTATCTAAATTAAGGAGGGGGGAGGATTAGCTCCCCGTTCCCCTTTGCACAACCAATAAAACACCAAAACTAATCAGGGAAGCACTTTATCAGAATGAACCTATTTACAAAATTTGGAGCAAATCAGACTTCTGCATGAAAAACCCATTTATCCAAATTAAGGGGAGATTAGCCCTCCGTTGCCCCTTTTATACTCAACCAATGAACTCCCAAAACTAATCAGGGAAACGCCTTATCAGGATGAAACTATTTACAAAATTTGAAGCAAATCGGATATTTCTATCAAGAGTTATCGCGTTGCATACATACGTACATACAGAACCAGCGGGCACATTAGCTCTCAGACTTTAAAAGCCAGTGAGCTAAAAGAAAAAAACACGAACTAAATATATATATATATATATATATATATATATATATATATATATAATACTGACGAAATATCTCAGTACTGTGTCTCTCCGGAGGGTCATAGTGAGGGGAGATGCATAATATGAAAGAGTGGTCAAAGGGCTTTCTAATGATATACCACATACTGGATGTCGAAAAATATTAAAAAAGTGCCCCGGGGGATGCGAGGTTCATAATAGTAATATGAAAAAACGCACGCATTCAAATGCAACGCAATCCGTGAATTTCAAAGCAATCGGTGAAGAACATTCGGAGGTTTAAGATTTTGTACAAACGAACATTTATATTTTTATTTATATAAAAATGTGCCCCCAGGTGGGGAAAGTGAGGGGAGCGAGATGCGAGGCGCATAATATGAAACAGTAGCCCAAGGGCTTTCTAATGATATATCAAATGGGTTATGGAAAAAATTTAAAAAGCGCCCACTGGTGGGGGGTGGGGCGAGGTTCATAATAAGTATATAACAACACTTCCGTATTCAAATGCAACTCAACCCGTGAATTTCAAAGCAATCGGTGAAGAGCTTTCGAAGATTAGCGATTTTGAACAAACGACCATTTACATTTTTATTTATATAGATTTAAAAGTAGACTCCATTTCCAATCGTTTGGTACCTGTAATTTTTTCTATTATAATTAGTTGCAGAGTTAGTAGGTGGTGTTTCCTTTTTTTTTTTCCACGTCTGTATATTACTCCGAGTGTACAATGCATACGTGGCTGAAACTACGAGGCTTCCGTATATGGTTTCCACTCTGAATTGTCTTTACTTTTAGTAAAGCTTAGGAGCGGGAGGCCGTTCACTGCTTATGAGGACGTAATCCAAGGGTTAACTTCACAAGAGCTTCAAAATCCTTGGTGAGATTACACAACACTGTTTACCACAAATACTAATTGCTCTAAAAGGGTAAATTCAATATAGTACAACACGGTCTCATACAAAAGAGTGACTCAATATAAAAAAAATAATAATAAAAATAAAAGTTACCATAAGAATAAGATGGATATATTCCTTCCCTGAGCTCAGCAATATTGAAATCTAAAGTTAACGTTAAATATTCAATTTAATTTGCCGAAGCCTCAGTGTAAGAACAGACCTCAATATAAAATAAAAAATGATCATCAATTAAACGAATTAGACTTGACGAATTTAGGGGCAAATAATTGTGTCTCTAATGTTGAATTCACACTAGAATTTTCGAAAATGTTTTGAAAATTTGGAAATGCAATTTTCCTTTCTATGCAATGATCCACTAGTTTTTTTTTTTTTCCTTTTCATTTGTTACCACGCCATGGTGATGCAAAATCAAAGCCGTCCCTGACGTAGAGCCTTTACAGTTTCATTTAAAAAATAGTAGAATAATTTATCCGTCAAGATTTTATTTTCCATACATTCGTAGTAGGAGAAGGACGGCTCGGCTCCTGCCGGAGCCGAAGGAGCCAGAAGAGCATTCCCTTCCTGGTTCCTTCCGGAATTAGATTATCATCTAACACGAGGGGTCTTATCTATGAGGGCGTTATCTAACATGGAACTTTCTGTGAAAGATAACGATTTTCGAAGGGTAGATTTTTTTGATAAATTCACGGGATATATAATATTAGAAATGGAATTTTCTCAGGGATATGCTATTTTTATTTTATGCGTTTTTGGAAAGAAATGAAATTGGAATGTTAGATTCGTATATTGAAGAGCAATGAAAAAGAATTTTACCAATTGAATTAGAGAAGAGTATAAACATAAACTACTATCGTGGGAAAGCTTTTTTTTTTCCCTATTGAATGACTTTTTGATTTTCCCACCGAATTAGGTAAAAAATTATTAATAATACACTTTCAAAATAAAGTTAAAATTAATTTTTCATCACGATGACAATTAACCAAGAATCTCAAATTCAGGACATCCCGTTTCCAGGTTGAAAGAAAAAAAAAGAGAGAAAGATTAGATTAATTTTCTCTAGCTAATAAAAACTTATAGACGTGAGACAATTTCGAAAGTAAAGGAATAATAAAAAAAAAAATGGTAGAAAAAAAATACATATGTGAGACAATACATATGTGCATAACACCCTCAAAATTCTTTTCACAGTCCTATGAAATCTCTCCACAGGGTTACTCTGAGGATGATATACAGAACTTCTAACAGTTTTGACCCCAAATCGCTGGAAAAATTCCACAGTCAAATTACTCATAAATGAGGGTCCCTGATCAGTCTGTATTTCCCTGGGAAATCCCAAACGACTAAAAATCTGTAATAATGCATCAATTACAGACGTTGATTCTACATTCGCCACCGGCACTGCATCTGGATACTTAGATGCCATACACATTGCTGTAATCAAATACCGATTTCCATTTGGCGTAATAGCCCAGTAAATTTAGACCAAAAAGGGGGTCGATAGCTAAGCTGAAATTTTCAGGATTAGCTCCTGGATATGTATAGAATGGATCCTGAAAAGTCTCAAAAAATTCGATGTCGGCTTCATCCAAAATGGCGGATCAACTGTGCTCGCCAAATAATTGCGCCTTCTTGGATGTTTTTCTGCATATTTACGTCAAAAGTGAATATTTTTCACTTCTATGGAAACCAATGCAGTCAGCGAGTATGCTAATTTGAATATGAGCTTAGGTTTATAAAATAAAGAAATTATAAATGTACGGTAATACGATTTATTTAAACTGAAATTATTTAAAAAAATAAAAATCGTTTTTCCCTCTGGAGTTTTCACCTACATTTTCCCACACAGGCATTTTTTCAACAAAAAATGCAGATAAGAATAAGAATAAAAGGTAGTGAGTGAAGGAATTTCCTACACATGCGCTCCATACAGACATGGGAGGGGGTTGGAAAGGAATGTGGGTTTGCTGATGCCGGCTCTGCTAATAAGAATAAAAGGTAGTGAGTGAAGGAATTTCCTACGCATGCGCTCCATACAGACATAGGAGGGGTGGGGTTGGAGAGGAATGTGAGTTTACTGACGCCGGCTCTGCTCACAGTTTATTGTTTCGGCCAAAGGCTTGACTGTGCATGGTCATTTTCGCTTCTGTTTTTGCTCCGTTTAGCTTTTTATGTCCGAATATAGTTCAAATGGATTGTGATCCGTTGCTATCTACAAGAATATTAGCACCACGCAGTACGACACTAGTAGTATTGTTCCTGTTCCGTATTTCAGCCACCCTGCCTCTGACATAAATACAATATATTCAACTCTGGTTTATGCAGCAGAAGAACGTAAAAAAAAAAAAAAAAAAAATGGGACAAAACACATGTATAGTGACTTATGATCAACCCCTGTTTTGGAAAGCTATGCAAATCGTTACGGCAGCAGAAACGGGTGCTATTCTGGCAAATGTTGTCGTGCGGCTTGGTGGGTTCCATCTTCTCATGTCTTACCTACGTACTATTGGATACCTAATGGCAGGCAGTGGAATTGAGGAGCTGTGGGAATTGTTGTATTCGAAGCAAACGATTGAGAAAATGATTAATCGGAATGCTTATCCGAGAGCCTTAAGAGCACATTTTCTCACATACGTAACTCTGTATGAGAAACTTCTTCAAAACTCTCTGCATGAGCTAGATGACAATACCAAAAGCAAAATTCGAGATGTTATTCATGAACTTATGATGACAAATGGAAGCCGTATTGAAGAACTTCAAGATAACAACTGCATTAAACAGTTGATCAACTCTATTGAAACAGCTGCAGAAAGCAGAGACTTTTCTAGAACTGGCAAGCTGTGGTTACAGTACATGGAACAGATTACATACACTCTTGTGAATTGAAAATAACTGCTGCAAGGGACTGTGATGAAAGATGTCAGTGCAAGAAGGCAGCTCTTCATTGTTCTAGGTTTTATACCTCTTGCTTAGGAGAAACATGCACAAATTCAGTTCGTCCTATTAACGGATTTGAAGACGACGATAACGGTTACGACGTTGAATGAGTGGTATTCTGGTAATTTTGTTTTAAGTTTATTTACCACAAGATTATTAGTTTATTTATTACAAGCATTACTATAATGTTTTAATGTACTTTTACTTTGGATTTAAATTTTTGTGCCTTGTAATAAATAATTTAAACTTGTTCTAACTTTCTTTCTTTTTTTTTTCCATCACAGTCCTCTGACAAACATTTCTATGTAGAAAAATGGAATATCTCTCATTTTTTAAAACAAAATTTTTAAAATAATCCTCACAAATAGGATTAAAAACATACAGATGACTTGTCAATAGTTTCTTAAGTACGAGGCAAAACAGGCTAAGGGCAATGAAATTCTATTAATTTGACGGCAAATAAATGAACGTACAACTCATTCGTAGCTTTTATTTTGATAAAAACTAGGTCCAGGGCTCGACTAATCGACTGAGGCCTGGGCAGGGATCTCTTTGCGGGACTACTACATCTTAAGGTTCTTTTACAAGACCATTAAAAAACCTCAAGTCTTTTTTAGCAATTTTATTGGAGTTTTTTTAATTTTTGAGGCCTTTTCTGGCACGGGGGCTCGGGGCACATGCCCCGCGTGCCCCTGCTTTAGTCAGGTCCTATGTATACATTAAAACAGGATGTAAGTAGAGGTCACAGAATTATTCAGAAGTAAAAAAATATTGATATATGACTTAGAAATGGGGAAAAAAACATTGGACGATGCAAAAAGGTCTTAGCGACCATCTTTGATCGGCCATTTTGGATAGAAGCACACATGAGAACTTATGAGACTTTTAAGGGTTTTTTTACTTGTCATAAAGAGCTAATTCTGAAATTTTCAGCTCATTATGAATTACTTAGCTATCAAACCCTAAATTTACTGGGCTATAATAGGTAAAGGTCCACAAGCATCTACATTTATTCTGCTAAATATTTCAGATACTATGGGTACCAAAGTCAATGGGGCATTCTTCTTATCATTAGGTTTTCCAGTTCTCTGGCAAGCATCACAAATTTTCACAAACTCCTCTATTTCCTTAAAATAATTAGGCCAGAAGAAATGCTTTACTAAGCGGTCTTTTGTTTTAGCAACACCCAGATGACCCGAGGTCTCCTCATGACACATCCTCTTAACTTGGTCCCTGAAGCACTCGGGAACCACCAGTAAATCCACCTCTGTTCCCATTTATCAACTTTCCTCTTAACCAATAATTTTTCTTTAACAATTCTAAATTCTTTGGATTCCGTTGTCTTTTTGGCCAATTCAAACAATGGAAGCCAATTCTCTACTCTTCTGTTGCTCTTCAGAAAATCTATTTGAATCCACTTTCACCAAATCCAAAATAGCCTCAATTTCTACAACGCCCTTCAAAAGTCTACAATCCATATCAGAACAATCCTCTCCCTCCTTTTTCAAATTTTCAGTCAATTCCGATTTCTCGCTTTGATCATTTACTAACTCTTCCGCATTAATCTGTGTCCGTTTTTGCGCTCGTGTCAATACAGCACTCACAATTTCTTTTTTCTTCCTACAATCATCTTCAATCTCTTTGAATAGTGAGGCTGTTTTATTTCCAAGGATATATCTCCCCTGATCCAAATAATCTCCGAGAACCGCTGCTTTAGTGGTAACATGGCCCAGTTCACAATCAATCTCAATTTCGGCCATAGGCAATCATCATAGGCATCATCTGCTGGTTCAACAAATGCTGCACCCACACATATTCTCCTGTCATATTTTCAGGTGAAACATACTTTTGACACACGACATCGACTGTCGTACCAGTGTCTCTTAAGATAGGAACATTAGTTCTATTAAACTTTCCCGAAATTGTATACGGTGCCAGTAAGTCCTCATCAACTTTATTTTTAACATGATTTACAACTCCCAGACCATTTCTATATTTAAGTTGAGGGCAATCGGGTCTGAAGTGCGTTGAATCCCCACATTTAAAACAGCGGAACTGTTTCCTTCTTTCAAAATTGGGATCAGGTTTCCTCCTATCAAAATTGGAATCAAGTTTCCTCCTATCAAATTGGGGGTCGGGTTTCGTACCTTTAAAATAATTTTCCTTTCCCCTTACATCTTGTGTAGTTCCATTTCTTTGGTTACTTCCCCTAAAAAATCTCGGTTGCCATTGTTTCTTCTCTAATTCTTTCTATCCTTAAAACTCATCGAAATTTTATTACGAACACACCTTCTTACATCTTCAAACTCCTCAATCTTAGTCACAAGATCAACTGGCGAAATTATAGTTGTCCAGTGATCCAAAAAACAACCCTTAAATTCAGACGGTGCCCTCTATTTTATTTGATCAACAATCATTAAGTCTTTTAATTGATCATAAGTCTCTATATTCAATCCATTCAACCAACCCTCCAAATAATTTTTTATCTCATAGTAAAAGTCATGCCAAGTACTATCGGTTGCTTTTTGAGTTTTTACAAAGTTCTGACGAAACCTTTCTGGACTCAATTTAAACCGCTTCTGTAATACTGTCTTAACATATTGATATTCATTAGCATTCTCCACCGGTTCACGAGCTATCAATTGTGAAATTTCAGACGGTAAAACGCCAATTAATTGGGTAACCCACTTTTCGGAGGGAATCTTAAGAACCTTTGCTTGTCGCTCAAAAAGTTCCAAGAACAAACTGATGTCATCTTTCTTCACGTCAAATTTCGCCATCAATTTCTGAATCTCCACTCTCGATTCAAAACCTATACTAGATTTAACCGAATCGTCAGGGCTCTTACTATTCTTTAATTGTAACTCCAATTTCTGTTTCTCCAATTGGAACTCTCTCTCAGCCGTCTCCTCCCGTTTTATCCTTTCATTTACAACTGTCAAAAGCATTTCCCTTACAAAATCTTCATCATAATTAACACTTTTCGTTATTAATTCACGTAAATCAATGATTCGCATACTATCGTTAATTTCCTCCCCCAATTCCACCGCTACAACTTTCAGGTCCTCTTTTCGGCCTTTTCCAAAATAAGCCATCTTAAAGTTCTTTTTCTGCACTCTAATGCGTAACTCAAACACTCTCTCAGAGCAACCGACACCCAACCAACTAACCGAAATTAAATCAGTTCACTATCAACATTCATTTACTCAGAATAATAAAATTCACCAAATTAATGCATAAGTACATTTTTTTAAAGCAAATAATTAACTTTAAATATTTAAAACACTTCAGTTCAATCATAAATATACCATTTTTTTTTTTTAATACACCAGTTCAACAAAACTTCAAGACGATACTTCAATTTCTGAAATCACAAACCCCCTAAACTACTCCTTACACAAATTCAAATCAATTTAGAATTGCTAATACCAAACTGGTGAATTTATTTACTTTTACACAATATGAACACAATTAACTCAAAATCGGTTTGATTTCATCCAGCTATAAAACCAGTTTGGTTTTAAACACTATATTTTCTTAAAGTACAAAACACAATTACCTTGAAATCAGTTTGATTTCTTCCAACCATTAACCAGTTTGGTTTTAAACACTATATATTTTTTTAAATACAAAACACTATTACCTTGAAATCAGTTTGATTTCTTCCAACCATTAACCCGTTTGGTTTTAAACACTTTAGTTCATAAATATCTCAAGTTTCAAAATTTTACTGAATCCATGAAATACATTTTTTTTTCTTTACAATTATAAATCCAAAATTTAGAGTTTCTGAATAAACATATAAAATACCGGCTAGCATTTGCAAAACGCTATATAAATGCAATACCGGAGGCCAGTTTGGCATAAAATTTTACCAAAATGAATTCAACTTCCCAAATTATAAATATCTAAAACTACAAACACTAATGGCACACTGAACTGTAATGGAAGAAAGGGGAAAAACATACCTTTTATTTCTTCACACTACCGAAGACCAATCTCGGTAGAAGCTCCACTTAATACATATCACTCTATACTGTAACGATGTCGTCTGGTTCTTTGGTTAAATAAACGATGATTTAACATCGAATATTAACTTTATTTAACAGTTTATACTTCCAAATAAAATCTCTTCAACCATTAAAAAACACATCGTCACTCTTAAACAAAAGGCACTACTTTTCAGCACATCTCTAAAGATACATCACTTTAAAAACACGGTCAATAAAACCACCATGTCCACACTCGTTCTCCGGCTACAAAAAAGAACGTCTTTTTCCATTACACAAATCAGCTCGGATACTATCTGCCAAACTTTCCTCAAACTGCATCCTCATCTCACAAGCGACTAGCTCTCTTCATTTCACTTGACCGCTCACCTAACATCTTCAGTAGTGATGGGCAATTCTCGAGAATTCGACAATCGAGAAAAATCGTCATCGTAAAAAATCACAATCGATACAACCATCGATTAATTCATAGAATCTACAATCGAGATTTTTACAATCGATTATAACGAGAAAAGCTAAAAACAGTTATTGGAAAACTTAGCTATTATTCTGGCCGACAATTTCACAGTAGTGATAGGGCTTAGTGATGGGCGATTCTCGAAAATTTACCAATCGAAAAAAATCGTTATCGCAAAATACACAATCGATACAGTCATCGATTACTTTCGAGAATCTACAAAGGAGATGTTCTAGAATCGATTATTGAAATCATTGTTTTTACATATATATATAAGGCAGATTTTATTAAATATAGGGTAACTGAAAACAAATGGAATAAAAAAACAACAAACCAAAGGGAAACTATAAAGGAGCCATAAGACTGGAAAAGTCTTGTAAGGGTGCCCCCTGGGTGAAAAAAGCTGAAAAAACGCGAGTAGCTATGAAGCGGTAAGGGGAGTTTAAGTATCAAAAATTAGAATTTTTTGGCAATTAGTACCAAAATGGCCAAAGAAATAAGAATCAAAAGCACCCCTAGTGGCAAAAATATGAACTAAAGGATGATAAAAGGGATCAAAATTTTTTATTGATTTTTCTACGTCATTTGAGATTGGATCATTAATTTCCCCATTTTTATAAAGTCTTCGACTGGAATACATTAAACGAACTCCCGCGGGGAGCAAAGTAGGAGGGAGGGGCAAGAAAAGTGCATAATATGAATAAGTGGTCACAGGACTTTCCAACGATATGTCACATGAGGGGTGTCGGCTAAATTTAGTAAAGTAAGGGGAGGGGCGCGGGCGATATATAAAATGAAATAGTAGTCACAGAGCTTTCCAATGATATATCACATGAGGGGTGTCAGCAAAAGATAGAAAAGAGTCCCAACTCCCAGGATTCCAATTATTGTGCCCCCCCCCCCCCGAAATATACCCTGCCCATCCTTCTCTTTGAAATTTTCATATATTAAAAATTATTTATCGGAGGGCTCCGTAAAAAAATCTGATCTAAAATGTTTAAAAACGCTACGATTTCAAAAAAGTTCGAAAAGTGCCTCTCTCGGGGCGCCAAACTAAGGAAGGAAGAAGAAAGGTTCATAATATGAAAGAGTAACTTTGCGATGATAACCGAAAACTTTCCGATGATAGATCAAATGACTGGTCCAAAAAAAGTTTGAAACCTACCCCTCCCACGTGGGTTCCCTCTTTTATCCTAGAATATACCCGGAAATCACGCAGCCCCACTTTTAAAATTTTATATTTAATAAATAATATTTATCGGAGAGCTCCATTAAAAAACCTCATTTAATGATATTTATTGTAGAAATCTCTACAATTAAAAAAAAAAGTCACCCCCGCACCGCTCCCCCCCCCCCCCCCGAACCCCTTCCGGAATTCAACTCTGGGAGGAGAAAGGTTCATAATATGAAAGAGTGGTGAAAGGACTTTCCGATGATATGTCAAGGAGAGGTTTGGTAAAAGTTTGAAAATTACTCGCCCCCCCCCCCCCCTCCCTTTGTGCACTCTCGCGCACCCCAGAATTCACTCACCTTCCTCTTTGAACTTTTTATATTTAATAAATAGTATTTATCTGAGTCTCCAGGTATGGGGCAGCTTGGCAGAGCTAAAATAAGAGAAACATTGAAAATTCGTGGCAAAATGACACTAAATTTAACAGTAAAGTTTGAAACTAAAACTATACAGAACTGAATACATAAACCACTATGCTTCATAACCCACATCGGTTAATAGCAATAAAATGATAAGTGCCAGTTAAACTGATGGCATTGAGCTCACAGGTTATTAACACTAACTGTATATTATACTCTTATTTCAAAGAATAATGTCCCTCAAAAAATAAATGAAGGGAAATATCCCCCGTTTGCCCCTTTTATACTTAACCAATGAACCTCCAAATCTAATCAGGGAAACTCCTTAACTATAATAAATCAGTATATCAAATTTGAAGCAAATCAGATAATTCTGCATGAAAAAAAGAAACATATCGCTAAATTAAGGGTGGTCTAACCCCTTTAACCCTTTTATACTTAACTAATGAACCTCCAAATCTAATCAGGAAAGCTCCTTATCAGAACAAACATAGAAAAAAAAATTAAAGTAAATTGAATAATTCTCCATGAAAATCCATTTATCTAAATTAAGGGGACTTGCCCCCTTTTCGCCCTTGTATACTTAACCAATGAACCTCCAAATCTAATGAAGGAAGCGCCATATCGGAATAAATCGGTATATTAAATTTGAAGCAAATCCAATAATTCTGCATGAAAAACCCTTTTATCTAAATTAAGGGGAGACTAGCCCCTCCCCTAATCAAGGCAGCTTCTTAACATAATAAACCGGTATCCCAAATTTGGAGCAAATCGAATAATTCTGCATGAAAAACCCATTTATCTAAATTAAGGAGGGGGTCTACCCCCCTTTCCCCCCTTTATACTTAACTAATGAACCTCCAAGTTTAATCAGGGAAGCTCCTTAACATAATAAACCGGTATACCAAATTTGGAGCAAATCAAATAATTCTGCATGAAAAGCCCATTTATCTAAATTAAGGGGGGACCAGCCCCCCTTCTCCCCCTTTATACTTAACCCGTAAACCTCCAAATCTAATCAAGGCAACTTCTTAACGTAATAAACCGGTATACCAAATTTGGAACAAATCGAATAATTCTGCATGAAAAACCCATTTATCTAAATTAAGGGGGGGGACCAGCCCCCCCCCCTTCTCCCCCTTTATCCTTAACCAATGAACTTCCAAGTTTAATCAGGGAAGCTCCTTAACATAATAAACCGGTATACCAAATTATGAGCAAATCAAATAATTCTGCATGAAAAGCCCATTTATCTAAATTAAGGGGGGGGGGTCTAGCCCCCTTCTCCCCCTTTATACTTAACCCGTAAACCTCCAAATCTAATCAAGGCAACTTCTTAACATAATGAACCGGTATACCAAATTTGAAGCAAATCGAATAATTCTGCATGAAAAACCCTTTTATCTAAATTAAGGAGGGGGTCTATCCCCTTTCCCCCCTTCATACTTAACTAATGAACCTCCAAGTTTAATCAGGGAAGCTCCTTCACATAATAAACCGGTATACGAAATTTGGAGCAAATCGAAGAATTCTGCATGAAAAACCTATTTATCTAAATTAAGGAGGGGGGGGGGACCAACCCCCTTCTCTCCCTTTATCCTTAACCAATGAACCGTCAAAACTAAACAGCGGAACGCCTTATCAGAATGAACATGAAAAAAATTGAAGCAAATCGTACATTTTAATCAAGAGTTATCGCGTTACGTACATACATACGTACGTACGTACGTACAGTACATGCATACACACAGAACCGACGGGTACATTAGCTCTCAGGCTTAGATAGCCTGCGAGCTAAAAAGAGATTGGATAAGCAGATGGACTCCTTTGAGAAATTATGACTTAATCCAGAAATGCGGTAAGTTTGACTCTGAAAGCATAGGCGTAGCGTCGGGGGGGCACGGGGGGGCGTGTGCCCCCCCAACCTTCTACACCCCGGGCGCCAAAACAGAAAGCGTAGGGGGCGCCAAATGAAGATTTTTTTTGTCTTTACATAAAAAAATATATACGTATTTATATTGAATTTGCATAAAAATGTCTTACAGCCGGAAAATCCAAAAGTAAAACTGAACCAAATGCATTGAAATTTACAAATATATGGAAAAGATTCATTTATGATAGAAGACTGTAAATGAATTGGAAAAAAGATCTTTTCTCTTAGGCATTATTCATTCTCCAATTCTAAGTGTACCGAAAGGCGAAGGGGGCGCCAAATGAAGAGTTTGTTTGACTCTGACTTTTCTGATGAAAAGATTCCATGAAGACTGTTCGATTTTTTTTCTCTCTCTCTCCCTGAGTAGTGTTGAGCTTTCATTTTTCCTGTCTTGATATGGGCGGGATCGGGTGGCTGCCCGGGACAAGTTCGGCTAGGTGGGGAGGCCTACCAATTGGCTTTAGCTCAACAAGCCCCACTCAGGCTGCCCGGGACAATAAAAACTAACGGGAGAAGGAGTCAGGGCCGAAAATAAGGGGTGGAGAGGGGGCATGTGCCCTGGGCGCCATGCGAACGGGGTGGATAAGGGATGCCCCTTATCCGTGCCCTGGGCGCCACGCGAAGGGGGCGCCAGATGAAAATTTGGTTTACCGTTTTATACAATATATATATGTGCGCGGGAAATTTGTGTAAAAAAATTTTTTTTAGATGAAAAAACAAAAAGAAAAGCTGAGTAAAGTGCATTAAAATTGTCGAATAGATAAAAAGACTCTCCTACAATATACAAGACAGGAAATGAATAACTCCATTCTTTTTCTTATAATTACTTTTCTACATGCATATCACCATATCTGGCCTTAGATGGGGTGAGGTCAGGTGACTGACTGAGACAATAAAAACCAAGCGGTCGAAAATTCACAAAATAAAAGTAAAAATTTAATAATTTTGTTGTTGTTGTTTTGAGTCATATATAGATTTGAAAATTAGCTTTGAAAATTAAATTTGAAAAGTTGAGGAAAGTATGTTGACATATCAATCTATAAATAAGAAGAGTGATATAAGTGATAATTCCACAAAATTGGTGTAGATAGTACAGGAAGATATTTTACAATCTGGAATTCATTTTTATGTGTAAAGTAAATCCTGGTTTTTTAGTTCCTGAAACAATGTGACTCATATTGCAATGACATTAAAGTACCTCAATTGTAATAATTTGTAATGCTACAACAACAGTGAAATCTAGAAAAATGAAATATGTCTATAATAGAATATTGTCTTAAATGAAAAAAAACTGCATGGTTCCAACAGAAATAATACCAACAGTTATATCTTCTGAGACGGAAACCTGTATAAAGCGGAATTATTTCCGTTTCCTTTCGATTTCTTTCACAGGTTTTAATGAATAAATATTTGACAAAGCTGGTTATATATTTCAATATTATTACGTATTTTACTGTTACACATTTTAAATTTTAAAATAAGTCCACTAATAGAAACTTTCGTAAATTTCTCTTCGTAAATTTACTTTGTGGAGGAAGGAGGGGGGCGCCAAAATCCATGTTTGCCTCGGGTGAAAATATAGCTAGTTTCGGCCCTGGAAGGTGTGCACAAAGTAAAATGCTTTAGTAAAACCCTTTAAGAGAAAGAAAAATTAGTATAGCATCTGCAGTGGTACAATAAAAAATCTCCCACAGGGTGCCATGGCTAATACAGTTGTCCCTGCCTTTATCCCCCTATTTTCACTTCTTTTTGCCTCCTTGCCCTTGAATTTCCTCAGTCAGTCGACAAAAGAAAAGACGAATTTCGACAAAAAGTCGTGGAAAAATATCAGTAATTTCGTCAAAAAATCTCTGAAACAAATACCGAATATCATTTTCGTCAATCGGTCATAGACAAATTCACGAAATTTGACAAAGGATCGTGTAAAGAAAATTGTGAATTCCATAAAACGATCGGCGGAAAAAAATGCTAATTTTGGTAATTCGTCGTCGAAAAGATCGCGAAATTTCGTCTAACGACCTAGAGAAAAAATTGCAAATTTCGTCAAATGGTCGCGGTCAAAAAGACGACAGGGGTGATTCTGAGTAATAAAAAAAAATCTGAAATTCACAGCAAATTTTCTGAAAGGTTACAGCAGAGGAGGGAAAGGGCGGAAATCTTCCGGCTCCAATTATTCGTTTTTTGTCTGTCCTTTAGCGAAATTCGCGTTTTTTCGCGATCGTTTGACAGAATTTGTGTTTCTTTATCGCGATCTGTTGACGAAATTCGCGCTTTTCTGCGATCTTTTGATAAATATTGCATTTTTTGCGATCCCTTGGTGAAATGTGTGTGTTTTTCGCAATTCCCAGACGAAGTTTGCGTTTTTTCGTGATCCGTTGAAGAAATTTGTGCTTTTTTTCCTGCGATTCTTTGGCGAAATTCGTTTTTTCTGCGTTCCTTTGAAGAAATTGGCGACTTTTTTCTGTGAACGATTGTCGAAATTGATTTTTTCGGCGACCATTTGCCGAAATTCGCGATATTTTTTTATGCCCGAATTTTATTATTGATGACCGATTTTTTTCAAATTTTCGGAAAATTCAGAACAGAATCACCCCTGAAACGACGCGAATTCGGTCAAATAATCGCGTAAAAAATCGAGAATTCAAACAAATAATCAAGAATTTCGTAAGTCGGTTTTAAAAGGAAAATCATGAATTTCGATAAACTATCGCGGAAAAGAATCGCAAATTTCGTCAAATGATATCTGAAACAAACAGCGAATACTATCAGTCGGTCGCGGAAAAAATACATATCCCGAATTTCAAAAGTGGTGGCGGAGAAAAAATTTCCCCAGTTTGTCGCAGAAAAATTCGTGAATTTTGACAAAGTATCGCGATAAAAAAAAATCATGAATTCCGTGAAATGATCACCGAAAACAAAAACGCGAAATTTGGTAAAGGATCCACGGAAAAAAATTATGAGTTCCGTGATACGATCGCTCCCAAAAAATTGAGAAATTTGCAATAGGTCATAGGAAAAGTTGCGAAATATCCTTCAACGATCGTAGCAAAACATAGCGAAAAGAAATAACTATTATCATTAATCGATGGGGGAAAAAAGCGCGAATTTTGCAATTCGTCACGGAAAAAATCGCGAATCTCCTCAAACAACTGTAAAAAATATCTTGAATTTTACCAAATGTTACGGAAACAAATGGCAATCTTCGTCATTCGGTCGCGGATAAATCATCGCAAATTTCGTCAAAAGAATGGACAAAAAATTGCGAATTTCGTCTAACGATCACAAAAAAATCGCAAATTACGTCAAATGGTCGCGGGCAAAAAACGCAAATTTGGTAAAAGTAAATTGAGAATTTAACCAAATGATCGCGCAAAAAATCACGAATTTTATAACTCGGTCATGAAAAGTAAATCACGAATTTTGACAAACGATCTGGAAAAGAATCGGGAATTTCGTCAAAAGATCTCTAAAACAAATAGTAACAATCGGTCGCGGAAAATGTATATCGCGAATTTGGACAAGTGGTGGCGGAAAAAAATCGATTTCGTCAATCTGACGTAGAAAAATTTGCGACATTTGGCAAAGGATCACGGAAAAGATCGCAAAATCTCCTTCAACGATTGTATAAAAAGATCTCGGAAAAAAAGTAAGTATTTTCGTCAATAGATTGGAAGGGGAGGGGGCGAAATCGAGAATTTTGGAATTCGTCGCGGAAAAAATCGCGAATCTCTTCAAACAACCGTTGAAAAAGTGTGATTGGGAAGATGACTTTATAGGTGCTTTGAAGAAAAAGATCAAATATTTTCAGTAAAAATAGTCACTGAAATCCGGAAAAGACGCCTTTTTTCTTGAAATAGCCGCTTTTTAATGGTTTTCGGCCTAAAATAGTCGTCATAGCCACCGGATGCTGAAAATAGTCGCTTTTAGTAGCAAGTGGCGGCCCTGCAATTTTATATTAAGAAAAATCGGAATTTTGTTGAGAAATTGTGTCGAGCCGAACCGGGACTGATTTATTTGATTTTTTTCACGGACCGGGCTTGTTTTCACTGATTTTTGTACGAGCCGGCCCTGGTCGTAAACTGTGAAAATATAAATGAGCCGGGCCCGGGTGGAACTTTTAATTTTCTCGCCGGGCTGAGCCTGGGCCTTGGAATTGGGGTCTGTGCAGACCTCTAGTGTGCTCCCCAGGGACGTGCAAAGAGCGGGCTAAAGAAACGGTCGCCCCAGGCATTAAATTTACGCTGCAATTTCTTTGTCTCTCTTGATCGGTTTTTTCCCCTGTCGCTAAACACCATGAATTCTCTAAGAAATAAGTGCAATTTTCTTTTATGCCATTTAGTTGTTCTGAATTCCTAAATTAAAATTAAACCTTTTAAAGTTCCAAAATGAACGCGAAATATTTATTCGATATAATTTATTTTTGTTTCTGCACTTTATCAATTTTATTACACCTATCACAAAAAGAAAGATTTTTATTTTATTTTTTTTTTTTGGGGGGGGGGGGGGGCGCAAAATTGAAAATTCGCTCGGGGCGCCGTTTTTACCTAGCACGACCTTGTTGCCCCCCCAAAATTTCTGGTCACGCTACGCCTATGTCTGAAAGCTTCATTTCCATCTCGCATTTCGGCAAATCTCATCTCGATGATTTTTCCAGCATTTCGAGGCTTCCAGATGGCAAGCTGCTCGATGGTTGGTTCTCTGGCGGTTTTAAACCTTTCGGGATGGGAAGTCTCTCGAGAGTTTCCTCTCGCCCTTTTCAACCTTTCCCGATGGGAAGCCTCTCGCTTGTTACTCTCGTCCTTTTCGAAATCTACCAATGAAAAGCCTTTCGAGGATTTCTCTCGCGCTTTTCAACATTTCAATATGAGAAGCTTTTCGAGGATTTCTCTCGTCCTCGGCAGAGAAGAAAAGTAAGAAAATTTATCGAGAGTACCAAGGGACGAGATAGCGAAAAAGGCATGACAATGAGCTGTGAAATGAAGCTTTAATTTTCAAAGTTTATCTTATTTTAGCCCTACCAAGATGTCACATACCTGGAACCCTCCGATAAAAAGTATTTATTAAATATAAAATTTTCAAAGAGGAAGGTGGGTCGGGTGATTTCGAGAGAGGAGGACGTAAGAGTGGACTCATGGGGTGCAATTTTAAAAATTTTACCGAACCCTTCCTGTGGCATATAATAGAAAAGCCCTTTGACCACTCTTTCATACTATGAACTAGTGATGGGCCATTCTTGAAAATTCGACAATCGAGAAAAATCGTCATCGTAAAAAATCACAATCGATACAGCCATCGATTAATTCCTAGAATCTACAATCGAGATGTTTTACAATCGATTATAACGAGAGAGCTAAAAACAATTGTTGGAAAACTTAGCTATTATTCTGGCCGAAATTTTCATAGTAGTGATAGGGTTTGCTCGATAATTCTGCTATCGTAATTATTTTCTCCAGATTTAGGCTTAAGGGGTTACTTCAGTCAATTGAAAAGACCTGCTCGCTAATGCTAATCTTATGGAAGAAATTTATAAAGATATCTCATTTGAATTTCAGTATTTTAAAATGATTTTCTTTGCATTGGAATAAATTCCCCTTTCTTCTTTATGAAACTGCAATGTCCAAATCGCGTAACTATGGCGCATTTGATGAATCAAATAACCTTTCTACTTTTTAGATAACTCCAAAAAGTTTGATACAGTTTAAAGTTCCCCTAAATGTCATATACTGTGGAATTTCTCCATTGATCGAAAACAAAAGTTTCTTTCGAAAAACGTAAGGATAGTAAGATAAAAATATCTGCCAAGAGGGAACCTGTCTAACACGGAAACTGTTTTCCAGTACCTAGCGATTCCAACATGACTCTTTAAGTCTGTATCGAAATCCAAAGTAGCTAATTTATGACACATTTAAAAACTCATTTTTTTATTTTAGACGCATTAGCTAGAATCGATTAGCATTTTCTTCTTTTCGATAAAGGCAGAAGGTTTGATACAAATTAAAGTTCCCTAAATGTCTAAAGTGTATCAAATGCTGTGGAATTTCTCCGTTTATCGAAAACAAGACAGCTTTATCGAAAAACGTAAGGATAACCAGACATATATAACTACTGAGAGGGAACCTGCCTAACACGGAAATTGTTTTCCAGTGCCTAGCGATTCCAACATGATTCTTCAAGTCTGTATCGAAATCCAAAGTAGCTAGTTTCTGACACATTTACTAGCTCATTTTTTATTTTAGGCGCATTAGCTAGAATCGATTAGCATTTCCTTCTTATCGATAAAGGCAGAAGGTTTGATATAAGTTAAAGTTCCCTAAATGTCTAAAGTGTGTCTAATGCTGTGGAATTTCTCCGTTTATCGAGAAACATAAGGGCAACCAGGCAACTATAACTGCTAAGAGGGAACCTGTCTAACACGGAAATTGTTTTCCAGTGCCTAGGGATTCCAACATGACTCTTCAAGTCTGTATCAAAATCCAAAGTAGCTAGTTTCTAACACATTTACTAGCTCATTTTTTTATTTTAGGCGCATTAGCTAGAATCGATTAGCATTTTTTTCTTTTCGATAAAGGCAGAAGGTTTGATACAAGTGAAAGTTCCCCAAATGTCTAAAGCGTGTCTAATGCTGTTGAATTTCTCCGTTTATCGAAAACAAAGGAGTGTTATCGAAAAATAGAAAAGTAAACAGACAAATATATCCGCTAATAGGGAATTCTATAACTAAAATAAAACATCAATGGATTTCATTTTTGGTATTTTGGATAATTTTAATTTTCCAATCCTTACCAACGTGGTATTAGATGATGGGTCTGGAAAAGGTAGAAGAAACGCCCCCTCCCCCCAAAAAAGGGGCATTAGGCCCCAAACTGTCAGGGCAGACCAAGGATGAAAGTTAACTTCAT
The DNA here is from genome assembly GCA_963932465.1 of Maratus speciosus. NCBI lineage: Eukaryota > Metazoa > Arthropoda > Arachnida > Araneae > Salticidae > Maratus > Maratus speciosus. Next base: position 362,828,633 of record OZ010786.1, on the reverse strand, counting down.
GTAAGAGAGGACTAGGGGAAGTTGAGAATCATAAAAAAAACTAAACCATTGAATAAGAAAAAAATTGAAGAAAAGAAAAATGGTAAAAGAACAAGTGAAGCGTGTGATTAGAGCCAGACAAATGAAGAGGGGCCCGATGGGCCACAGCTGGTCCAGAATGAGTGCCCAAGTAGTCAGAATGGGTCAAGAACTTGGAGAATAGTATCTACAATGAAGAAAAACAATGAGACAAAACATTATGAAAAACAGATGAAAAATACCAATAGCCTGAGGCTAAAAGTAAAATGTTTCACTGGGCGGCGTCCCCTGATGGTAGTAAAAATAAAATTGATACGAGAAGATAGGCGAGAGTGAAAAGACTTTATTTTGTGAATTTTATAATTTTTGGACAAACAGTATACTAAACGTTTGAAGAAACAAAACTTTAAAGCGCCCTCTTGAGGCGAAGAAGGGAGTTAAAATTAAGCAACATATGTCCATATTTTTTATTCGATTTTAGACACAATTTGATGTTAGTCTTATAATTTTCCTATGAGTGGAAGATACCGTACCAGAGAACGAAAAAAACCGCCGCTAAGTATATTCCTTTAGAACATTTTAAGCCCAGTGGTCTAAAATTAACGGTGGATTGACAAAAGGAAGGTAGATTTAGAAAGGTTATGAGATTACCCTTATTTTAATATGTTAGATGAGTGGGGTAAAATAATTTTGAAAAATCCTTTTTCCTGAGGCGACACTTAAAATCTTGAAAACACATAATTGCAGTGCAGTTTTGTTTTAACAATAGCATTCTAATATTAAGAGATATGGGACAGCTTAGGAGGGCTAAAATAAGAGAAACATTGAAAATCAAAGACAAACTGGCGCCGCCAAATTCACTAGAAAACTTCTATATCAACAACTGAAACCCGAACTGATAACTTAAACCACTATGCCTCCTAACCAATATCGGTTAATAACAAAAGCGAACGGAAAAGAACATGTACTCCTTTGGGAAATCATGACTTACACCAGAAGCGCGGTAAGTTTGACTCTTCTGAAAGCTTCCTTTCTCTCGCCCTCTCTCTCGCACTTCGAGATATATTTTCTGCTGCTCTTCTCTCCTCGTTTACCTCGAGGAGAGAACTCTCTCGAGGGCAAACCTCTCGCTTGCTTCGAGATATCTCACCGATTGTAACTCATCGCTTCCCATTGCCTTTCTCGCTCTCGGTCTCTGTTCAACATTTCATATGACATTGTCGAGAATGAGAAATCAGTTTTCGTCCTTCCTCGAAATGTTACTCTCGATGATTGTCATTTCACGCTCGGCCAAGAAGGGCCGAGATGAGATATCGAGGGGTGAGCTGGACAGAGAAATAAGCATGACAATGATCTGTGAAATGAAGCTTTAATTTTCAATGTTTTTCTTATTTTAGCCCTGCCAAGCTGTCACATACCCGGAGCCCTCTGATAAATATTATTTATTAAATATAAAGATTTCAAAGAGGAAGATGGGTCGGATGAATTCCGAGGACGTGATAGTGGTCGGGGCGCAATTTAAAAAAAATTACCGAACTCTTCCTGTGACATATTATCGAAAAGCCCTTTGACAACTCTTTCATATTATGAACCTTTCTTCCCCCGAAGGTGAAATTCAGGGGGTGGGGTGGGGGCGAACAAATTTTTAAAACCGTAGCCGATTTCTATAATAAATTTAAATATCATTTTAGATGTCTTCCAGTAAATATTATTTTTTGAGCATAAAAATTTTAAAGTGGGGGCTGCGTAAATTCCGGGGCGAAAGAGTGGGCCCAAGGGTGTGGGGGAGGGGGAGCAATTTTCAAACTTTTTTTGGACCGGTCATGTGATATGTTATCGGAAAGCTCTCGAATGACTCTTTCATATTATGAGACTTTCTTCCTCCCCTCCCCAATTTGGCTCCCACTGCGCGGGGTAGTTTTTCCGTTTTTATCATTTTAGATCGGATTTTTTTATGGAGCCCTCCGATAAATATTATTTATAATATATGAAATTTCAGGACACTTTTCTAAATTTAGCCAAGACCCCTCATGTGACATATCGTTGGAAAGGTTTGTGACTACTTATTGATGTTATGCACTTCCGGTGGCCGTTCCCCCACTTTGCCCCCCGGGGGACATTTTTCCAAATTTAGCAAAGACCCTTCATGTGAGATATCGTTGGAAAGGTCTGTGACTACTCATTGATGTTATGCACCTATGGTGTCCATCCCAACCACTTTGCCCCCCCCCGCCCCCCGGGGGGAACTTTTCCCAAATTTAGCCAAGACCCCTCATGTGAGATATCGTTGGAAAGGTCTGTGACTACTTATTGATGTTGTGCACCTCCGGTGACAGCCCGCCCCACTTTGCCCCCCCCCCCCCGAAGAACACTTTTTCAAATTTAGCCGACTACTTATTGATGTTATGCTCCTCCGGTGTCCGTCCCCCCACTCCCCCCCCCCCTCGGGAGACACTTTTCCAAAAATATAGCCAAGACCTCACAAGTGAGATATCTTTGGAAAGGTCTGTGACTACTTATTGATGTCCTGCTCCTCCGGTGTCCGTCCCCCCACTTTGCCCCCCGGAAGACACTTTTCTAAATTTAGCCGAGACCCCTCATGTGGCATATTGTTGGAAAGGCTTATGACCACTTACTCATGTTACCCACCTCCCGCACCCCTCCCACCTCTTTGCCCCCACGGGAAGGACCACTCATGTGACATATGGTTCGAAAGGCCTAAAGACCTGTGACGACTTATTCATATTATGCAGCTACTGTGTCCCTCCGCTCACTTTGACCCCCTCCCCCAAGAGATCTGGTCCGAGGTTCGTTCGTTTCGAGATTATATTTTTTTACAAGATTTTGTACTGCGTGCACACCACGCCTGCTATACGGTGTCGTATATAGAGGGTAACCTGTTCGTGATTTCATATTACAAGATTACGTATAACTTAGGCACCCCGATTAAAGGAGAAGCCCACTAGCGGGCGAAGTCACCTAGTCTTTATTAACGCCGACTCATTCCAGTTCACACGCAGACGATTCTTGATAAATGTATGACGTATATAATATATAATATATGATGTATAAAAGCAATTGGCAAACTGGAGTCATCGAGAAAAAATTTACACAATCGAAAAATATCGAGATGTCCATACAATCGAGAAAATCGAGAAAAATATCTCGTTATCGCCCATCACTACTATGAACCTTTCTTCGCTCAAAGGGGGGTGGGGAAGGGGCGAACAAATTTTTAAAACCATAGCCGATTTCTATAATAAATTTAAATATCACTTTAAATATGGGTTTTTTATGCAGTCTTCCGGTAAATATTATTTATTGAACATAAAAATTTTAAAGTGGCGGCTGTGTGAATTCCGAGGTGAAAGAGTGGGCCCACGGGGGGAGAGAGGGGGAGCAATTTTCAAACTTTTTTTGGACCAGTCATGTGATATGTCATTGGTAAGCTTTCGGATGACTCTTTCATATTATGAGACTTTCTTCCTCCCCTCCCCAATTTGGCCCCCACGGCGAGGGTAGTTTTTTCCGCTTTTATCATTTTAGATCGGATTTTTTTTATGGAGCCCTCCGCTAAATATTATTTATAATATATGAAATTTCAGGACACTTTTCCAAATTTAGCCAAGACCCCTCATGTGACATATCGTTAGAAAGGTTTGTGACTACTTATTAGTGCTATGCACTTCCGGTGGCCGCCCCCCTCCACTTTGCCCCCCCCCCCCCGGAGGACACTTTTCCAAATTTAGTCAGTACCCCTCTTATGAGATATCGTTGAAAAGGTCTGTGACTACTTATTGATGTTATGCACTTCCGGTGACAGTCCCCCCACTCTTTGCCCACCTTGGGGGACACTTTTTCAAATTTAGTCAAGACCCCTCGTGTGAGATATCGTTGGAAAGGTCTGTGACTACTTATTGATGTTATGTACCTACGGAGTCCCCACCACCACTTTGCCCCCCGGGGGGGCACTTTTCCAAATTTAGCCAACACCCCTCATGTGAGATATCGTTGGAAAGGTCTGTGACTATTTATTGATGTTATGCACCTCCGGTGACAGTCTCCCCCAATTTGCCCCTCCCGGGGGACACTTTTTCAAATTTAGCCAAGACTCTTCATGTGAGATATCGTTGGAAAGGTCTGTGACTACTTATTGATGTTATGCTCCTCCGGTGTCCATCCCCCCATTTTGAACCCCCCCCCCCCGGGGACACTTTTCCAAATTTAGCCAAGACCCCACATGTGAGATATCGTTGGAAAGGTCTGTGACTACTTATTGATGTAATGCACCTCCGGTGACCGCCCCCCCCCACTTTTCCCCCACGGGGTTGTTTTTCTAAATTTAGCCGAGACCCCTCATGTGACATATTGTTGGAAAGGCTTATGACCACTTACTCATGTTATCCACTTCCCGCACCCCTCCCCCCCTTTTCCCCCCACGGGGAGGGCATTTTTATAAATTCAGATCCAGACTTCTCATGTGACATATGGTTGGAAAGGCCTAAAGACCTGTGACGACTTAATCATATTATGCAGCTGCTGTGCCCCTCCGCTCGCTTTGACCCCTCCCCCAAGAGATCTGGTCCGACGTTCATTCGTTTCGATATTATATTTTTTACAAGATTTTGTAGTGCGTGCACACCACACCCGCCTGCTATCATATATCAGTGCCGTATATAGCGGGTAACCTGTTCGTGATTTCATATTACAAGATTACGTATAAATTAAGGGCCCCGATTAAATGAGGGGCCCGCTAGCGGTCGAAGTCACCTAGTCTTTATTAACATCGACTCATTCCAGTTCACCCGCAGACGATTCTTGATAAATGTATGACGTATATAATACATAATATATGATTTATAAAAGAAATTTGCAAACTGTAGTCATCGAGAAAAAATTTATACAATCGAAAACTATCGAGATGTCCATACAATCGAGAAAATCGAGAAAAACATCTCGTTATCGCCCATCACTAATCTTCAGCTCTCTTTCCGCATATCGAAAAAGTTTCTCTTCGATACGAGAGCACGGCTGATCAGTCTCCGAAACCCAGGCGGCGATCCATGGACAAGATCTGACTCTAGGCTGCGATCCATGGAATAGATCTGACTCTAGGCTGCGATTCAGGGACAACCGCTGGACAAAACCAGTTTCGCAACTTACGAAACAAAATAGGCTGCGGGGTTTTTGGGTCGTTACACTAGGGTGTGAGTACAAAACTAATTTATTCTGTCTTTCAGAAGAATCGGCATGATCTACTGATAAGCTCTGATAAGAACAGACAAATACTAAATGATGAAAACATAGCTATCGATCAGATACATGTCTTGACATGAATCAAACACTTGTCTAAGCGCAGATCACAATTAACTCAAAATTCTATAAATTAAGTCTTCTCATTTTAAAAAGACTTTTCAACACCATCTTGTAAATGTGTTAAGGTACACACACACAGGCTTAAAACACAACTTATATAGTTAAAAATCTAAACAAATATGCTTAAAAATGTTTAGCAATCTAATAATGGAGTAATCTATTTCTTTTAAACATTTTTTTTTTTCATTCACTTAGTTGATCTATTTCAGAGTTGAGAAAATATAATTTAAGCCTTTACAAATTTATAAAGACATGCTTAATTAAGCTTAGTGACCTAATTAAGAAGAATTTAATTTCTCTAATAATTCTTTTTCACTTTCTCAGAAATGTGATAGCGAAACATTTCAATCTAAATCTTTTACAAATCGTTAAAGGCTCACCCGATTGAATAATGATATAATCATTCACGAGTAATTATAAGAAATTAAAATTATTCTCGAAGTTATATTAGTAGTTTAAATAGTGTTATTAAAACATCTTGAGAAAGCAAACAACTTATATCTATGCATATCGAAAAAAAATCTAAGTACCGTAATTTCGGGTGTATAGCCCGCGGATCGAACAATCGTGTTTCGACCCATACATTTTTTTAAATAAAATTTTACTTTTTAGATCGCAGTAAATATTGATCTTCAAATACTAAATAAAATTTCTGGGTCAAACTGAATTGTTTGATCTGCGGGCTATACAACGGAAATTACGGTAATTAAAGGCAATTCTCAAAGTAGCACAAATTAATATGAGTGGTAATATATATATATATATATATATACACACAAATTCATTAAAAATCATCCAAATACAAAAGGATATGTTTAGCTGATTTTATTCTAAAATTGTTCACTCTTGCATCTAAATAAAAATAATTTAAAACTTTCCCATGCACTTTTCTAAGTTACAAACTATAAATGCTTACTCAAAAAAAGTTAATTTAATTAAAACTATTTTTTTTCTCGAACATATGTTCAGAAGCTCAACTAAAAATTTTACATACACAAAATTTTAATAAAAATAAAAAAACTGATCCATGCATATTAAATTACCGAATTTTATGGAAGAAAACGAAAAAACGCCGCGGCGTTTATGAGTTTAAAAGTTAATTTTTTTTTCCAAGTGCGGCGTTTACGATTTTTTTTAAAATACGAACCGAGTTTCTTAAATTTAAAAATTCACAAAAATATTTAAAATCGGATTTAAATATTTTAAATAAAAATTCAGACATCTTAAGATATTAAAAACGAGGCATTCTACACTGCTCAGAAAACTTTGATTAAAGTTAGGTCAATGTGACGCTGTCGACAAAAGTAGCGTTCCGACGGATGCGGCATTTACAACGGGTGCGGCGATTACGATATTTTTAAGCTTATTCAAGCCAATTTGAGGAGTGCGGCGTTTACGACAGGCGCGGCGTTTTTTCCATAAAATACAATTTTATTGAAATCTATTTTCTCTATATATGTTTACAAGTCCACCTAACAATTTCATACATATATATATTTATAAAAACCATAAGGTCCTATGTGTGTGTGTGTGTGTGCGCGCGCGTGCATATGCATGTCTGTGTGTGTGTTAAAACTATTAATTACAAAATTTTTGATAGATAAAAACACAAATTAATTTTGATCTATAAAAACACAAATTAATTTTGATTATTATTTTCTTACATATATTAAGTAATTTATTAAAGAATTTTTTTTCAAACTCGTTTAAAAATTAGCAATTAATCTAAAACGCTTTAGATTTTTTTTAGATAAAATTTATGTATTCAAAATATTTATGAAAAAAAATATTTTTCAATTACTTTATGGTTACAGAAAATTAATTATTCTAAAAAATTATTAAATTTAGTTGCTATTAAAATTATATTTTCCATGCAAAAAATGAAAATAATTATAAGTTAACATTCAAATTACATTATAATTTCTAAAAATAAAATTATTTCACCTAAACAAAATCTCTAAAATGCACCTATCTTAAAATCACACACGCATACATTTATTAGGAAAATCATTCTACCCATTTCATATAAAAATTTTAACAGAAAAATATAATTTAATATTTTTTAATTTATTTTTTAAAATTAGCAAACAAAGAAATGATGTCGGTACTTAGACCAAAAAATAATTTTTAATTAATTCTTTATTAATTTATTATATTCAAATTAATTTGAATTATTCATAATCCTATCTAACGACAAATAATAATAATTATAATATCAATTTTAAAAACAAATTCTTTTTAAAAGTTCTTAAATATTTATTATTGATTAAAAATTATATTTTAAAGTTAAAAATTTTTATAATATATTTAAAATTATATTTCAAAAATTGCATTGAATATTTTATATAAAATTATTCTTTATTTCTTAAAAAGAAATCCGTATAGCTAAATAAAATATCTTAATAAAATCCACCTATTGTATTAAAATTCAAATTTATCACAGAGATCAATTCCCCTTCCCCTTAATCTAAATAATATCCGCTAAAACATTTATCCGTTTACTTTAAATAATAAATTAACTTCTAGACACACACTTATAAGACATTAAAAAAACTTTAAATTCATTTCAAATTTTAACTTTCTCATCAACGAATTATCCAACAACGAAAAAACTACCACTAATCTAAGACCCTCCCCCTTCAGAGATCACCAGACCCACTCTTCAATAAGTCCCAATATCCAGATAACAAATCAGTTCAATCGGAAAGGCAACGACCTCAGTTCGAATCCTATTTCGAGATACACTGAAATATTCTTTTATAAAGTCAAATAATTCTGAATATTCCCATAAGTGGCACCACTAGAGCATAGAAATTAATTCAAATCTATGTTATAATACTTAACAAATAAAATTATACCTAATTTCAAACTAAGACCAAGTAGTGGAAAAACGACAGTGCGGCTCGAGCAGAATTTTTTAAAAACCCTTCTTATCTTAGATGACGTCATTCCTTTTTAACCCCTTATATTAGATGACGTCATTCCTTTTTGACTCCTCCTCTAAGAGCACACATTCTCCGCAGGCGGAGCAGGAGGAGGAGCAGGCGGCGGAGTTGCTCCCACCGCCCACTGGACTAGAACTGTCCTTTTTCTACTACTTGGTCTTAGTTTGAAATTAGATATAATTTTATTTGTTAAGTATTATAACATAGATTTGAATTAATTTCTATGCTGTAGTGGTGCCACCTATGGGAATATTCCATGGTTCATACACTCAAGAACAAATAAAATTCAAGCACTTTTCAAGCACTATTCAAGGACTGTTTAGATACATGCATAAAAATGGCGTAGAATAACACATAAGGAAAATAGCCATCCCGTTGATTATCTATTTCAAAGAAATCTTATTGGATCTTTTAATTTTTTATAATAGGCATTTTCAAGACATATTATTAAAGAATTTTTAAAGAATAATGTGTTTTAACTTAGTAAGGTACAATGGAAAGAAATTTCACATATAATAAAAAGATAAGAAAACAGAACTTGATTTTTTTTTGTCTTTAAGTGCAAAATAAATAAAAGGTATGGTATCACTATAAGAGAAGAAGACAGGAATAAACTAGTTAAATTTTAGGAATTCCGAAAACTCATCAGGGGCCAATTACTAGCATTTCTGAAGTTGTGCATAATTTTTTACAAGTTATACTTTAATATTTTTAATAAATATTATTCTCTGAATTCTCAAACCTTACAGCATTTGCGCTTATCCATACAAAAGTAATTGGAATAAAGGTTAGATAATTTACTTTTACTTTTTAAAAACAAAAGATTAAAAAAAAAAGTTTATAAAAAGGAATAAAAATTTTATTATCAGTTACACAGCAAAAAATTTATAATTGATATAATTCTGTGACGTTTTTCCTGATTGACACCATTCGCGATTTTTATGAATGACCGGTTGACAAATTTTACAATGTTTTTCTGCAACCGATTAACAAATTTAACAATTTTATTTTTCAATGACCGTTTGACTGTATTAGGGGGGGGGGGGGGCGTTAGGTGAAATTGGCACCAAACTGACGAAATCCGCGATTTTTTCGACAAATTGACGATGCATTTTTTATCGTGACCATTGGACGAATTTTGTGGTACTTTTTCCCGACGATTTTTCCCGGGCGATTCTGAGTAAAAAAAATTCTGAAATTCACATAAAATTTTTTGAAAAGTTACAGCAAAGGTGCGAGGGAATCCACTCCTGACACTAACTATGCGGTTTTTTCGCGACCCTTTAACGAAATTCGCCGTTTTTTTTGCGATATTTCGACGCAATTTGCCGTTTTTCGCGATCTTTCGTCAAAATTTGCTATTTTTTCGCGATCTTCCGTGGAAATTTGCCGTTTTTTCGGCGAAATTTTCGGTTTTTTCGCGATCTTTTGGCGAAATTTGCGGATTTTTCGCGATGCTTTGACGAAATTTGCGTTTTTCCGCGATCCTTTGACGGAATTTTCGTTTTTTAGCGTTCCTTTGATGAAACACGCGTAATTACGCGATCTTTTAATGTAATTCGCTTTTTGTCCGTGATCTCTGACGAAATTTGCTCTTTATTCGGGATCTTTTGCCGAAATTTGCGTTATTTCTCTATTCTTTGACGGAATATGCGTTTTTTCCGCGACCTTTTGACAAAATTTGCATTTTCAGCGATTCTTTGACAAAATTACCGATTGTTTTCATGCAACGGATCCTTCAAATTGATATTTTTCGGCGACCATTTGTCGAAGTTCGCATACTTTTCCAGCACTTTTCATTCCTTGAAAATGAATACTTTTTTTCCAGCACTTCTCATTCCTTGAAAATGAGCACTTTTTTTCTATTTTTTCCAAAGCGTACGAACCATGTATTCAGAATTATTTGACTTTATAAAAGAATATTTCACTGTTTCTCGAAATAGGATTCGAACTGAGGTCGTTGCCTTTCCGATTCAACTGATTTGTTATCTGGATATTGGGACTTATTGAAGAGTGGGTCTGGTGATCTCTGAAAGGGGAGGGGCTTAGATTAGCGGTAGTTTTTTCGTTGTTGGATAATTCGTTGATAAGAAAATTGGAATTTGAAGTTTTTTTTTTTTTTTTTTTTTTTTTTTTAAATGTCTTATACGTGTGTGTCTAGAAGTTAATTTATTATTTAAAGTAAACGGATAAATGTTTCAGCGGATATTATTTAGATTAAGGGGAAGGGGAATTGATCTCTGTGATAAATTTGAATTTTAATACAGTAGGTGGATTTTATTAAGAGATTTTATTTAGCTAATACGGATTTCTTTTTAAGAAATAAAGAAATATAATTTTATATAAAATATTCAATGCATGTTTTGAAATATAATTTTAAATGTATTATAAAAAATTTTAACTTTAAAATATAAATTTTAATCAATAATAAATATTTAAGAACTTTTTTGTTTTTAAAATTGATATTATAATTATTATTATTTGTCGTTAGATAGGATTATGAATAATTTAAATTAATTTGAATAAATTAATAAAGAATTAATTAAAAATTATTTTTTTTTGTCTAACAACCGACATCATTTCTTTGTTTGCTAATTTTAAGACAAATTAAAAAAATATTAAATTATATTTTTCTGTTAAAATTTTCATATCAAATGGGTAGAATGATTTCCCTAATAAATGTATGCGTGTGTGATTTTAAGATGGGTGCATTTTAGAGACTTTGTTTAGGTAAAATATTTTAATTTTTAGAAATTATAATGTAATTTGAACGTTAACTTATAATTATTTTCATTTTTTGCATGGAAAATATAATTTTAATAGTAACTAAATTTAATAATTTTTTAGAATAATTTTCTGTAACCATAAAGTAATCGAAAAATATTTTTTTTTTTCATAATATATTTTGAATACATAAATTTTATCTAAAAAAAAATCTAAAGCGTTTTAGATTAATTGCTAATTTTTAAATGAGTTTGAAAAAAAAATTCTTTAATAAATTAATTAATATATGTAAGAAAATAATAATCAAAATTAGTTTGCGTTTTTATATATCAAAATTAATTTGTGTTTTTATATATCAAAATTTTTGTAATTAATAGTTTTAACACGTACACAGACATGCATATGCATGCACGCACGCACACACACACACACACACACACACACATATATAGGACCTTATGGTTTTTATAAATATATATATGTATGAAATTGTTAGGTGGACTTGTAAACATATATAGAGAAAATAGATTTCAATAAAATTGTATTTTATGGAAAAAACGCCGCGCCTGCCGTAAACGCCGCACTCCTCAAATTGGCTTGAATAAGCTTAAAAATATCGTAATCGCCGCACCCGTTGGAACGCTACTTTTGTCGACAGCGTCACATTGACCTAACTTTAATCAAAGTTTTTTTGTGTATGTAAAATTTTTAGTTGAGCTTCTAAACATATGTTCGAGAAAAAAAAATAGTTTTAAATAAATTAACTTTTTTGAGTAAGCATTTATAGTTTGTAACTTAGAAAAGTGCATGGGAAAATTTTAAATTATTTTTATTGAGTTACTTACATGATCATTTTTTTAAGTACCTGCTTTCATGATACCTGAAGCTATCTCGCGATGTTCGCTTATCAAGTTCATATTTCAATTTTCTTTTTTGCGAATATAGTTTATTTTATTATTACTAATCTTGAAAATGTCACCGGTTGTGTGTATGAAACTAGGTCTGTTTATGAAAGATTTTTTTTTATCTTTGATGTTTACTGTAATCACTTTTAACATATATATTTTTATTTTATTAAGATATTTTCTTATAATTCTATGCATATCAAATCAGCCATCTTTTGTATGCCAATACTCGTCGAATCATTTTATTTTGTCTGATTAAAGTATTTTTTTTAGAAAAATTATTGGAAATTTCATAATCCGAATAGAGAATTAATTCCTATTTTTATCTACTGTTGCCAGATTTTAAAAGCCCCAAATATTTCCAAACACTTTCGAATTGAAAAATATATTTACATGTAAATAAAAAAGAAAGAAAACTTTAAATCAAATTGAAGTGAATGTTAATCCGATTATAGAAGACCGCCAAAGTCGTGATAATATCATTCAATTTTTCGTAATAGGGTAATATCTTTAAAACAGAGCAAACTTGCATGTTTTTAGAGCACTGAAAAATGGTATGCTGCTGTCTGAATTATTTAGCACTGCAATAACTTTTGATGTTACAGAATGTTTCATGCTACATTTGTTGAAACACACCTAAAATGTTGGAAGTAGGATTTAGTTTTAGACATTGCAGATCAAGCTAAAAGGAAATAAATAAAATCTGCATTATCTACTGTTATACTGCACAGTTTATAACTAGGTTGCAAAATTAAAGAAAATAACGCATTTTCAAGTCTCTAATAATCAATTTTTTATGAACATTATATCAATGAATTTGTTTTTAAGCCTTTAATAGCAACAACTAAATGTAAGGTATCCTCCTCAGTTCTTGAGACCAACATTCACAAGACCACAAAAGCCATTTTCAAATGACTATAAAAAAAGATCCAAGCATATTTTAGTGGATCAATCAATATTTTATATTATGCTCCCCTTTATTGACAATATCTTAAAGTAACTTTAGAAATTTAAAATTATTTGAATTAATATAAAAAATGCTTAGCGTCTTCCGCAGGCGATGCAAGAACAGCGGAGGGTATTACAACCCTCTCCTACAAATATTGCATCATGTGCTGTTTTTCATTCAAATGAATTTCTATCCATTTAATTAAGCAATAAATTTGTAATACTTAAAAGGTTTATTATCTCACTCCACTTGAAATTCCATTTACTGATATATTGCTGACAGTTTTTGCTATTAATCGCTTTTTTAGGTTCGTAATTATATAAATATGTAGCACTTATACTATAGTCGTCGTCTAGTCTGTCCGTCTATATGGCAGCGCAAAAACTACCCAATCAAATGGTTTGAAATTTAATATAATATCATTGCAGAATTTTGTCAAGTCATCTTAAATTTTATGGAAATCGAATCAAAACTTAAAAAGACATTAATAAAAGTTTTCTTCATTCTATTAAATCCTATCATATGTAATTAATTCGGTGATATCCCATGATAGGTAATGAAATGATTCTAGGTTGCCATGGTGATTATATTCCTATTTAAGATGGAGTCATCATTTCCGTATTACTCAATTTAATATATATAATCACAATACATTTTGTATTCATGCATTTTTGCATAAGAGTGCAACAGCTATTGCACCAAGATCTGAATATTTATAAAACTAGTTACAGTACAAACACACCTCACTTGCCACGTTTGATGCACAATTTCCAACTTGTTTTTGCATATATCCCAAACGAAAAGTTTCATATTATTAGGAATACTGATATGAATTTTTAAATAATAGTTAATAGCATAGCCTTTATTACATAGATTGCAAATGAAAGGTTTCTTATCTATATTATAAAGGACAAATGTATCTGTGCATAACGCTGACATCATTTTGCAAATGGCAACACTTCATGATCAAATTTCGGTTTTGAAATTTTTGCTACTGCAATTTTAGGTAGATTTCGTAAGAAATACTACCTATTGCAGTCGTTACCATGGTGCGACTTTTGAAAAATTCCTTCATAACTTTTCATTATAGGACCCCAGGAAACCAAAACCACCCCCACCTAAAAAGTTTATATATATATATATATATATATATATATATATATATATATATATATATATATATATATATATATATGTATGTACTAAATTTTGTCCGCACGATAAAAGTCGCAATTATGCACGAATCATCTTCAAACTCGCCAACAACTTTGAGATGGCTAATATCTCGGCGGGGATTGAAAATGAGCGAAATCGGCCCAAGAGGGTGGAAATGGGGAGGGTTCAAAATTTTGAATACTGTCTTAACATGATTCTGATAAAACTCTTACACAACAATGGCAGGAAAAAAATAAAAGTTTTTCGTTATAGCAGTTGCCAACAATTAAAAAAAATAATAATAATAAAATTCTCACCACAACAATTACTTTTCTTTTGCAAAATTTTCACGTGTAAAATTAAATAGTTTGACAAATTGAAAACAAAATGCATATTACGTCATAAGTTTCCTAGAGCAAGATTTCAGCATGAAAACTCAAAATAAATAGTTTGACGAATTAAAAAAATATGTATATTGCGTCATATTGGAAATATAATGGACCTCAGCAGGTGAATATGTAACGCCATGTAAGTTTGAAGAAACGTATTAAAACATGATAAAAACCCGACTATGGAAATATTAACATATTTTAACACTTTAAGGTTCTCTGAATTTTTTGTAGCCATTTTTTAAACCTATTCCATATATATGTGTGTGTGTATTCGTGTATATTACAATTTTCTCAAAAAGTTTAGCTCCCTACAGCTCGCTCTTTGTGAAGAAACTGGGTTTTATCTCTAATCTTGATTTAAGTTTTGTTGGAGAATTTAGTATTTAACATCGAAATCTACCGCCGCCTGTAGGCCCGAGCCGGCAGGGATTTTTTTTAATCTTCTGACCATCGTACATTTCTAATTTTTAGGACATCGTTTAGGGGAAAAAATCTACTTTCAAATACAATTTGTTTAAAAACTGTATCTTAATTGACTGATTTATTAGGTTTTTAAAAATAATTTTCAAGCATGATTTTTCTTAACGATCTTAATTGTTACGTAATCGTATCACGAGCCGACTTCAATACATAATAATAATAGACATTTTGCACATAAAGCCAGACCTGCCAACCTTTGAAAATGAGAAATCGTAGCACACAAAATTTAAATTAATCTGGAGGTTGGTTAGTTGGTTTTTCGTGTTTGACAGCCATTTTTTGACATTCGTAAAAGGAATAAGGTTTTCGTCTTTCAACTCAATATAATAGTAAATTTTTTCCTCTGAGAATTTTTATACGATTTTTAAGAGTTTATTTTCGTTTCGCAGCTTTTTTTTTTTTTTTACATT
Organism: Maratus speciosus; assembly: GCA_963932465.1. Lineage (NCBI taxonomy): Eukaryota > Metazoa > Arthropoda > Arachnida > Araneae > Salticidae > Maratus > Maratus speciosus. The sequence continues at coordinate 362,813,279 of OZ010786.1, read as the reverse complement.
TGTAAAAGGAGCCTGGTTTCAATTTTTTTTAGCCCAGTGCAGTAAATTTTGACGGAATTTGTGATTTTTTTTTTCCCGCAATCATTTCAGGATAGTCACAATTTTTTTCCCACAATCGTAATTCATATTTTCCTATTACGATTCTTTGTTGAAATCCGCACTTTTTACCATGAACTTTTGACAAAATTCGCATTTTTTACCCGATCCTTTGACAAATTTTGTGATTTTTTACCACGATCCTTTGACTAAATTAGTGTTTTCTTTCTACGATCTTTCGGCGAAATTTGCGTTTTCTTACTAATCTTTCGATGAAATTTGCATCATCTTACTGATCTTTTGACGAAATTCGCGTTTTCTTTCTGCGATATTTTGACAAAATTCACGTTTTTGCCACGATCCTTTAACGAAATTTATTTTCTTCTGCGACCAATTGACGAAATTGATTTTTTTTTTACACTGTCATTTGTCGAAATTCGCGATAGTTTATCGCAAATTGTGCGATTTTGCACACTATTTCAAACCTTGCCCCTCAAGGAACCCCCTCCAGAATTCTTAAAATGGCACCCTTGTTTCTAAGGAACGGAATTCCTGTATAAATATTTACAAAAACACGATTAGAGTGTTTTATGTTAAGTTTTTTTTTTTTTTTTGCAGACCAGAATTTTTTTTTCTCATGAGCATTTTTTAATGTCCGAATTTTCGGACTAATGGCCAATTTTTAAAAACTTTCGGAAATGAATACTTGGGAATTTCGGAACAGAACCACTCTTGAAAAATACGCTGCGCGGGATAAAAATCGCAACTAGAAACAAAAAATGCTTTTGTGTTTTTTGCAAAAAAAATCGTAGTTTAAGACCGATTTTCGTAGCATCGTAGTTCATAGGTCCCAATCATAGCAACTACGATTTTTTCGTAGCAGTTGGCAGGTCTGATAAAGCAATAAAAATTGTTCAGCATTTATTTCTGACTAATTTTCCACAATGAAATTAATACTGCCTCTATAAATAAATAAAAGAATAATATAAAAAAACACATTTGTAATAGAACAATTTCAATTTTTAGACAGCCAAACAGGAATGAAAAACTTTCAAATGGAATTGATTTGCAGAGTGCATCTCAGTTTACAGATTGTCTATGGTTTTAAAAACAATTTTCAAGCATGAAATATTTTTAAATTTATCTCTATTGTGTGGAGCTCGATTACGAAAGATTTATCCATTTGCCTTTAAAACAGAATAGAGAGCTCATCATTTTCTTACAGCTAATATTCCATAAAAAAAATTCTATGAATAAATAAATAAAATAACATAAACAAAACACAAATTTAACAAACATGTAATTCAAGTATGCACTTAAAGCTCTGAAATTATCAGAATTCAAAAGGATGCCATAAGTAGAAAAAGTCTTAGCATGCAACTAATATGTGAATATTGCTTTTAATAAAATTCAAAACTTTATTCGATTGTATTATTCATATTTTGCATAAGAAAAATGCTTTTTTATTGTTAGTGGGCAATCTAAAAAATATATTGCATGTAAAAAAAAAAAAATATTAGTTTTCAATTTAAAAAAAAATGATTTCACATACAGTGAAACTCGTTTAAGATACGAATCAAGGGACTGAGAGCATTTCGTATCTTAAGCGGGATCGTATCTTATCCGGATTTCATAGATTCTCGAATAATAATGCATATAAAGCCAATGCACATTGTTATTAACGCATTTTAGCCATTTATGACTCTCATTTTGCCCATTTCTAACGATTTTTAGATATTCTAGGAAATTTGAGTTTAAGATTTTGAAATAAAGATTTTATTGAGTCACCGTTTGTACAATAAAAAAAATTAAAACGCCTTTATGTAATACTCTCGACCAATTAAAAAAAAAAAGAAGGTGATAAAACGAAATTATTGTTAATCATTAGAAACAGAAACTAAAATACACTACATATTTAAAGAGGAGAAATAATAAATTTTCATAATTTATTTTTAGAAAGACAAACTAAATGTATGCAAGGAACAATAATTATTTGATACATTATCAAAATTAAAGTACATGAAGTAGTTTTAGTTTGTTGAAAAATATCGTTTACCTTGGTTTGGTTCAACGTAGGACGAAATTTTATCACTAAGTTTTCTGCCTTGTTGATGTGGTAGAAAAAAATCTTCGACAGAAGGACCAGCATCCATTGAAGAGGCGTACAGTCGAAGTAAGCTGAACGAGCTCATTACAGATGCGAATGATGGTATGGCTGGTACATCCGTTTCTTCATCCGCGCTGTCTTCTGCTTTTACTGAAGGCCTAGGTTCATCGGAACTTTTGACGTCCGCGATTGTATCCACGATAGAACGAACTTCAGTTGTTACAGCCTAATCGTCAATTTTGACAAATGAGTCCTAATGAGCATCCTCCTTGATGCTGCTCCTTTTCTGCGATGTCAACGTTTTGCAAAGTTCCGTCGACGTCAAAGGCTTTACAGAAGCAGTTCTCAATGGTGGTTGATATTACGTCTTCCCATGACGCACTCAGGAAATACATGGCGTCCAAGCGGTTAATACGCTTACAGATTGGACAGGACAGATACTTTTCGCGATGATCCTTTTGGTGTAGATGACGTACAAAGACACGACATTTGTATTTCTTTTTTAGAACATGGATTACGCCTTGATCCATGGATTGAACCACGCTAGTCACATTGGGTGGTTAAAAAGACTAGTTCGATGTTTCGTAAGCTGGGGATATCCTTCGGATGGGCAAGACAGTTGTCGGCGAGACACAATACTTTCCTGGACTCCTTTTTCATTCGGTCATCGAACTTGCGGATCTACTTAACGAATATATCGCTTGTCATTCACGCTTCAGCTTGTCTTTCATAATCGCAGGGGGCAGATTTTTAGCAGTTTTAAAACAGCGATGATTCTGCGACTTGCCGATGACGAGGGGTTTTAATTTATCAATTCCGCTCTTATTTGATCCACTTAAAACAGTGATACATTCTTTTTTCAGTTTGCCTCCAAAACATTTCTCACCCTTAAACGCCATTGTTTTATCAGGCATTAATATAAACAAGTTAGAAATTGCATGTCAAACATGGCAAATGAGGTACGTTCGCACTATAATTAGTTTTATAAATATTTTTTACACTGCATATTGTACTGAATGTATATTTTAGTGCACTTCAATAAGTGCATATCAATTTCACTCTGTTCATCATTAAAATTCACCTGAAATAATTTTTTACATTGGCCGTAATTTAACGGAAAACTGTTGGACTGCCCCTGTAATTAAACTATGCATCTGATTTTCATAAAATTTGAAACGACTCGACAAAATATTGCAACAATTATATATTTAAAATTCCATACCATTTGGTTAAATAGTTTTTGTTCTGTTATATGCAGACGGACGGACTGAACGACGACTATAGGTGCTACGTATTTATATAATTACGAACGCACCTAAAAAAGGCCCATCTCTTCGATATTGTAAATATCGCATCTTGAGTACTTTTTCAATAGCGGGGCGAACACGTTATTTTTCCAACAATTGACATTATCTACATTCACAGCTGTCGACTCTCTTCTTACTTTCCTATTAAACTAAGCCGCATCTTTGAAGCGCCCTAGTCAACCGCAGCTAGACGTGAAATCCACTACAAGACGTGTAGCAATTTTGTAGGCCAATGATACGTTAGTTGGGATGTTCGTCGATCGGGTTGGGTGAACCACTCCAGTAAAATGTTCTCCAATTCTTCGAATTTTGCCACCTTAATATTCTTTCTGCCAGAGCCTCCAGCTGATGCACTGTTTTCCAGGTTCTGTCTATTTTTTTTAACAGAGCTCGAAGTGCTGACTGGTGTATTCCACAGATTTGGGAAAGACAGTCTTGCTTAGCATTCTCAGCGTCGTATTTCCTTAAGACATCCAACTTTTCAGTCAAAGAATGTGCTTTTCTTATTACTTTCAGTATTACATAAGCACCATTTCGTATATTAAGCGGGTTTTTCGACATCAATGGACAAATTTTCTTCGTATATTAAGCGGGATCGTATCTTATGCGTACGTATATTAAGCGGGTAATTTTACACAGGTTTAATAGGCATTTTTCAAGGGACCGAATATAATTCCTATCTTAAGCGGGCGTATCTTAAACGAGTTTCACTGTATATTATATACCCGGGAAGCCCGGGTACGATCCCCTAGTTTGAATAAATATGGGTATGATGCATCAAATTACTTCTAGCATACTCTGTATTACATATTTCACAAGGTTTTCTTTTTTAAGATTTAGACAAACTATTTCGTATACATTAGTTCGAAAGTGCATCTTCAAAACAGTACTAACCTGAGAATCTCACAAGGGAACCACTTTCGGTGCTGCTCGCACCTAGCATTGAGACCTGGTGCATTTTAAAGCCCTATATTACGAAGTTTGAGAATCGATAAAAAATTTTTGTTAAAATAATATTTCTTGATTTTACAGCAACATAACTTTCTGAAAATGTAATTTTCGAGACCACTTATCGAACAATTAACATTCAAGTTTTTTAAAGAAAAAATAAAATTTTGTTCACATTTTTGACGGGGAGAAGGTTGGAGCTTTTTTTTTTTCAAACGTAGAGCTTTCAGGCAACCCTAGCCAAATGTCATAGCTGTGTGTCTTGTTTGAGGAGAGGAACTTCGCTAGAAATTGTAATGTCTGACCTGATTAGCCACAGTAATTTTTCTAAATTGTGTAAAAATATTAATTTAAGAACAGTTTTTACCAAAGGACCATTTAATACAGCAACATTTCATTTTAAACATTTGAAACTTTATTCCATTTGATTTCAAAAGAAAATAGTTGCTTATTTTGTATTTCATTAAAAAATAGTTTTCAATGATCTTGAAAGATTTTATAGAAATATATTTACTATTTATATATTTATCATCTGCATAGAAAAAAGAAAAAGACTAATTCTTGTTTTTTTTGTTATCAATTAACAAACAAATCGCAATCTGATATAATTCTGTAATGTACATTTACTCCCCGGATAAAGCGGGCGAAAAAATTGTAGCGCCCTATTTGGTGACTTAACGTACTTTTGGCATAGAATAAACCAATAAAAATGTAATAATAAGAAAATTAAAAGAATAAAAAAGTATATAAAATATAATTTTAACAGAGAAATTTTATCAGTTTTCTAACTTTTATGTATAGGGCTAAAAAATACACCAGGTCTCGATGCTAGGTGCGAGCAATATCAAAAGTGGTTCCCTTGTTAGTGCATATCTTACAATTGAAAGGTTTTTCACTAGAGTGGGATCAAAGATGTGTCTTCAGTTTGTATTTAGTAGAAAATCTACATTTGCACAGCTCACATATGTGTTTTTGCACCAGCATGATTATTTTGAAAATTGCTCAAACAGTAACTACTGGAAAATGTTTTATTGTCTATCTCACAAACCAAAAAATTTCTTCAATGGTATGACTTCAATGATTATACAAAATTGAAATATTCGAAAATGCTGTATTGCTTGTCTCAGACACAAAGACACCGTCTGAATGAACATAAGATTGTTCACCCATACAATTAGAAAAGAAAGTGTTTTTATTTTCTTTCATTGTACTACATTTTTTTGTAAGAATGAGTAAAATCCATTGATAGATAAATGAAATAAGAAAAGATAATTACTACAATTAAGTTGCGATATTTAAAGTATTTGCTCTAGAAAAGTACAATAAACCTGCATTTTACAATTCTGGAATTGATATTTTCTCGCCATTACATTGAAATTTTACATGTATAATGGTAGAAACAAAAAGAACACTCCATAATAACTCTGCCGCAAATCATCATATAAAAATGCGACTGGTATCAATCGAAGTAATAAAGTCTATTAATTAATGTTACACTTAAAATTTGCTTATGGAATCGTGTATACATAGAAATTGTAACAAACTTAAAAATTCTCAATACCAACGCCTAATTTTGACATATGTGCAATTTTCGGCATGTGTTATTGTTAGGATATCAAACGGGAAATCATCTTGATGCAAACTGCAGTGATCTTTTCTACCTGCTCAATAGATGATTCTAAGGTGTGACCATCGTTCAAGCAGTTTAGGAATTATATAGGTTTAAAGTTTTAAATTCGCAATGTTAGGTTCATTTTTAATAATTTCAAACAAGATTACAAGCATAACTCAAAAACTATTGAACAGAATGAGCTGTAATTTTGCATTCACATATTTGAAGCTTTTGGAAAGATTTCTGCTGAAAATTTGCATGTTACAATTTATTTATTTATTTAATTTCAAAATATTTGTTGAAATTAGTTTTCGAAAAAAAAAAATGAATATATAATAATTTTAACTATATAATTTTTACCTATAACTTCTTTTTTTAAAGGAAATAAATTTTAGAAAATTCAAATGTGGAAAGCCAAAATTACAGCTTATTCTATCCAGTAGTTTTAAATTATACTTTAGAAATGTCACATTGCAATGTGTTTTGAAATTATTGAAAACTGATTTAATATTAAGAGTTTCAAACTTTAAACCTGCATAATTCCCATAACTACTTGGTTTAATGACTTCCGATTTAGCATCTTGATGTAAAATTTACTAAAGAATCCAAACAATATCAAATTTAGATGTTAGTACTGAAAATTTTAAAGTTTGGTTCAGTTTACATATAAAGATGAAGCAAAATTTAAGTACAGCATTAATTAGTAAATGCTATTACTAATCGATTGGTAGCAGTCACATTTTTTATTTATTAATTTCCATTTCATGACAGTACAATGCATTATTGCCAATAAAGTTCAATTTGTAGAAATAAAAAAAATAAAAAAATCCCTGACTGTACATTACTGTAAAATCCTTAAGAGTTAAAATTATGAATCGCGAGTAATGAAATTATAAATGCAATCAGAATACTAGACATTTAAATAAAAGTAACATTTTTTTATTTAAAAAAAAAAAAAGTTCACAGTTGTATTTCTAAGAAAAAATTAACAGAACAGTCTACATCATTTAGAGGTATACAGTAAACCACAATGCTTAATTCTAACACAGTATTTGATATGGCTTTTTATGTTGCTAGTATGTACACTAATGTCACAGAAACTACAAAAACACTTACATAAATTACTGAAAAACAATGACATAACTCTTAATTCATTAGTCTGTGAGCAAACAAAAATGCCAGGTAAAAATATTAACACCTTGTTTTGTACGTACATCGTTGCAATTTTTCATAAACTATACAAGTTGTCTATATTACACATTTTTATACAAGCATTGTTTCACAAGAAATTCATAGTGGTTGAAATTTATTCAAAGTTATATCTAGAGGATTGATGCTCGATGTCATTGGCCACATATATAACAACTTTAATATACATAACAACACAATGTGGAATGACTTTAAAAAAATGAATCAATGATGTAAAACATTCTGTAAGATTAAGTGTACAATATAAAGCAATACAGTGGTTATAAAAAAAAATAATAATAACTGCTTACATAGACATGGACTGGAAATGATTACAATAAAACCTTAAATATTTAAAAGATAAATTTCATCTTTAAAAATTATTAATAAACCTTTTGGAGTAAAACTTTTATTGGTTATAATACATACATTTTATGTAAGAATACATTATTATTTTTTTAACAAATGCCATATGGATTATGTTCTAAAACATTCAATCTAAAAAAAAAGTTATACAATTATAAAATACTCTTTAAAAAAAATTAGAAAAGTTTTGCTTATTTTTGTAAACTTGTTCAATCTCTACTACTATTCTTTTCAAAAGGTTTAAATATTTCCTGAAAGTTACATTAAAAAAATTATACATGTAGCTTCACAGTACAAAGTTTAGCACTTAAAGCAGGAAATTTGTAAGAGACGTTTTGCAATGGCCTCTTTTTTCTAACTGAATAAATATATAAATGAAAACTAACATGAATATATAAATCAAATTTCACATACTCATACACGATGGGCATATGCATAAAATTCTAATAACATACATTTAATTATTTATTAAAATGGACAGGTTTCTTCACTTTTAATTTCTATATGGGGCTACATAGGTCAGAAAATACTTTAAAATTCCAATTATGGGGGGAAAGGATGTAAAACAAGTGTTATAATATTTTCTATGAACAATCTCTCACATTCATTTTAAAGACAATAAAGGCTCATTTTCTCCCTTCAAATTTTCAATTACATAGCCTTTTGAAATGAATAAAGATATTTTGCAGCAAAGCTGGAAGGACGCACTCTAATTGTTAGAAAAAAAAAACACTAATAATGAACAAAAGGAAAAAATTATAGTATTTTTATCTATTTGAAATAATAATAGAACTCTCAAAACTATTTCAAAAAATGAGCTTTTATAAATGATCCAAATTGTTACAAATTTGATTTTAAGAAAATTACAAGCAGAAATTGAAGTTACCTGAACTAGAAGTTTGTTTTTTGTAAAAACGATTACTAATAATTCTAATTTTACATAACAATAAATTGTTTTTAAAATCATTTTGAAATAAAATAAAGAATACTCACTTACCTTTTGCTTAGGTTTCAAAAGTCGCATACACTTCTTTCAATTAATGACATTATCTCAAAATAAAGATCTTAAGAAAAAGTCCATTTACAGATTAATCTTAATATTCCCCTATCCTATTTAAACTTTTCTTTTGTTGTTAAAATTTCAAGCAATTATTAGGCAGTTATTTATACAAAAAAGAAAAAGTACTGTCAGAAACTCGGGAAGGAACAAGAATAAACTTTAAAAAATTTAAATGTTATAAAGTTTCATTTTATTCTTATTGTTATTACAGAATTGGGGCAACTTTCTTTTTAATCTACTTTCAGCTTTAAGCAGAAACAAAAAGGCGAACAAAAAATTTCCAGGAAAAAATATTATACGAGAAAAATTACATTTTTCCTTAAATTATGGAACAAATGTTTGTATGGAGAATTGAATATCTAATTTGAAAAATTTCTCATTTTTGTAGACAGGTGAAGTTGTTTAATCAAATAAAGACTTTTCTTTTTGGCAAAGAAAAGAAATTTGCATAAATATTCAATTTATTTTACATAAAATATGATTACATCTACTTATTTAAATATGCCATATAATCATCATTTATCAAATATTCCCTAACAATTTCACTATCTAAAATCTTTTCAACATAGCTTTAAAACTTTAACGGAAAATTTCCAAACTGTCAGAAATACTTTCTAGTCCTACTAATAAATGCAACCAATTCTTTATTGCATAATTTTCTTTTTCTTGTCAGATATTATTGGAATGCCTCAATTATTTCGGGATGTTGTGTAGAAAGTTGAACAAAAATAAAGGTGGAAGGACAAAAAACATTGAATAAGAACTGAAGAATTAAACTAATTCAATCAGGTACTGTTGGAATGTATTGCTTTTTTTTTTTTTTTTTTTTTTTTTTTTTTTTTTTTTTAAGTACTAGAGTAAAAAAAATTACTCTGAAAAAGAAAAAATTGAATTTGAGATTAAAAAACTTCATGTGCATTTTTTTGAGTTTGAGAATGTATTGGATAAAAACAGAATAAGGTGTATTTAAATTTTACCCTTTTTATGCCAATTATACAGAATTCATATCTCTACTGAAAGTTTGAATTCAGTTGCTTAGACATATACGTATAATATTTATAAGGAATAATACCTTAATTCAAACATTTGCAAATTATAAAATGTGCGTGTGCTTTTTAAAAATATGAGGAGCACAAACATTTTCTACTGCCAAAAAAAGATTTTTTTGCTGCTCATCGGATTTTATTTATTTATTTTTTTTTTTTTTCATTCTTCTTTGAAGAGCCCAATTCATAAACATTATAATAAAAAGACATTCAATTCAATTGTTTTGAAAATTTACAAATATTGGGGAAGATAAGAAACTTAAATATAGTTATTCACCTACTCTAAAATTCGTTTTAAAGAGTATTTTCAGAGGTGTGGTGGTGGTGTGTGTGTGGGGAAGGGGGGGGGGGTGTCAAGAGATACACAAGAGCAATATAATATCACTGACTCATCACCAATACTTGGTTTTTGATTAGTCATGTTCAATAAATAAAATATTATGTTACTCACTGTAACCAAGTACAAAAAATACAACTGGAGTTTAACAATGTTTCATTTCACAGTAGTGTAAAAGCATAATTTTTTAGAGAAATTCATAAATAAATAAAATAATCCGCTTAAAAAGAAAACTGCCCAATTCTTAATTTTAAACAAAACAAGTTTACAAGCAATTATTTTCTTTCAGTACATTCTGTATCACAACTCTCACTGAAAGCTAAATTTAAAAAATCTACATGTGCACATGCATAAGAAAAAAAAAAAAGGTATAATACAACTCTCCCCCCCCCCCCCCCAAGGAATTCAAATAAAAGCACAAATAACAGACGAATACTAGCAAATGAATGTTTTAAATCAGATAAAACTATCTCAACAATGCACAAAAAGAAGTGAAAATTAGCATTAGCAACAGATTTTTGCACTTTAGAGGCCAGAATGGTTCACAGCAGTATGCATACATTGCCAGAATGACCTTTACAGTAAGTATGCATGGCCCTTAAGAGACAAATGCTTGTACTTGTACATTTGTCTTAAATATTAATGTTTTTAGAAAACAATTTTTCCGAAGAAAGAACCTTTAATACCAAATTTAAACTTTCAAAAGCAGCAGTTTACAATAGCTTATAAAAACTCATATGGTAAAGCACATAGAAAGGGAAGATAAATTTAAGTTTCTTCTATTTCCAAAAATTTAAAAATATATATGAAGAAGTTTGTTCATTTTTACATAGCCATATAAATAAAAATAAATATTAAAGTGATTAAAGATTCTATAATAATAATAATTAAAACAACTAACAGTAATTGTCTTAAATATTAAATTTTTAAGAAAACATTACAATTTTTCCTAAGAAAGAATCTTTAATATAAAATTTAAAAGTTAAACCTTCAAATGCAGCAGTTTACAATAGCTTACAAGAACTAATATGGCACTTACTATTGCACATAGTAAGGGAAGATAAATTTAAGTTTTCTTTTATTTCCAAATTTTTAAAAATATATATATGAAGAAGTTTATTTTTACATAGCGATATACATAAAAATAAATATTAAAAGGATTACAGATTCAATAATAATAACTGAAACAACCAACAGTAATCTTAATAATTTGTATTAGTAAAATAGCTACAAAAAATGTTATTAGCAATTAGCAAATTTAAGCATTCCATCAATAATAAAAACTTTGCATCCAATATGCAATTCACATATTTCCATAAAATAAAAAATATATATATATAAAACAAATTATTAAGTAAAATTTTATTACAGTTCTTTGGGCTAATAGTTCACCATAACATTAATATAACTTTTTACATCAGAGGGCAAACACATCTGAGTATTTTAACTGAATTAACCTCTCAGTTCAATTTGAAAAAATTAATCTGCCATATAGCATTTTGATTGTACTTCAGATTATTTGTATTTTCCTGTACATTCGTAGGAAAGTAAGCAATAAGATTTTCTAACATATAATTGATTTATCTGAATAAATGTTACTCATAAATATATATCTCATCAAGAATTAAAAAAAGACTTTTCAAATTAGAAATTTAATTTTATTTGGTGGATATTTAGCTATTCTTGTTTCTATAATGATTAAAGTTTACTGGAATATACAGGGGTGCAACCGCTGCACAACAAATGGCTGATTTTCACCACTAAATTTTAGTAATATTCTTCACCTTATTAAATCTCAAAAATGCTGATAATAAATAAGGTGAGGAATACTATAAAAATTTAGTGGTAGCAATCAGCCATTTGTTGCGCAGCACTAGCACCCCTGAATATATATCAGCCTACCTTTATTTTTCTCACAATTGGGTTAAAAAACGGTTAACGCTTTCGAGGGCGGTGTCCTTAAAAAAGGACACCTAATTCTAATTCCAAAATTGACAAACGGCACCAAGAATTAATTAAAATTTTCCTTTTGTAATTTACGTGAAAATAAGCCACTTCTAATTTTCCAATAAATTCTTTTATAAATTCTGGTGTCAGTCCATTATTTCATCAATTTATAAACATAATTACTCCGTGCCGGAAAGGGTTAAAACTTTTAACAATACAGACATAAAAATATACAGAAAACAAAGTACCAGAAGTGTTTTACAAAGAGAAAACATGCTGACTATTTCAATGGCAAAAAACAAGCCTTATCAACCCTTATCCTTTATCATAAAAGCGTAGTCAAAGATTACATGGCAATCTTTTGGCTCTTAACTTTTAACAACTGAATATTTCTTTTGACAGAACATATATGTCTGCAGAATGGTGAAAGAATAAGCCCTTGTCACAAGTTTTTGAGTTTGATCAGGAGAGTAAAACAACAGGTTATGTTCATAAGGCCTGAATTGAGAAATACTTGAGAGCACACAAGCAAAAAAAAAAAGTTTTTGAAACATATGTCGAGTTAGTTTTTACATAACAAAGATAAATAAAATATTCAAATTCAGTAATATTTTTCAAAACAAATTTGGTGTGTTTTTTAAGAAGGAAAAGTGGTAAGGAGTTTTGCTTACTATACCCTTTTTCCATATAATATTGATAATGAAATTACAAAACTGAAAATACCACATAAAGCCATTGAAAATATGGCAATACAAATAAATGATAATGGAATGATGTTTTTATTAACAAACAATGAAAAAAAAGTAAGACGCATAAGTTAAGAGTTTAATACGTAAAAAAAAAAAAAAAAAAAATTAAATACGCTAACTAAAAACTAAATAAATCTATAAAAATGAACAGTAAAACAAACAGTACAATAAAGATTAGCAAATATCTAAAGAAGACAAAACACAACAAAACAAGCAGAAAACACCACTAAATACTGGATGTAAACAAAGTCACAAAAATGCTTTTAAAATAAAGTACTTTTGAGCTAAAAATTAAACAGAACATTTTGTATAATTATTTTTGTACAAATATAAAATTTTTAAAATCACCAATATTTTAATAAGATTATGTCCTTTTTTAAAAGTCAAAATATACATTTACTGGGAAGAAAAGTTCCATTTTTTAACAAAGCACAAAATTGTTTTTGGTTATTGTATATACATATAAATAAACTAAAAATCCAGATTTAAATACAGCAGACATTTCCAATGAAATATTTCGTGCAATATACAAATGCAAAATCAGAAAATTATATTAAAAGAGTTTTAACTTTTTATACAAATGATTTTAAAAAAAGTGAAAATGAAACCTTTCAAAATGATTAATAAATATAGCATATTAATATTTATTATTCATTTCTATCTCATTAATTCATTCATAATGTTTATTCATAAACAACATCACTTTTCAATATATTATCTTATAAAAGTATTGATATACTTTAAACTTTTACATTTCACTATTTAGCATAATACAACAAATAAGATTTTAAAAAAAATAAAACAATTGTAAAAACTGATTGGAATAATTATAAATTATTGAATGCATATATTTCAAACTAAATTGAAATTATACAAGTATTTCCCAGTTGCTTTTTAAAAAATATATATAAAACAGATCAGACTTCTTAATATATTTATTTTGAAATTAATTTTTACCTAGAATATCAAATAAATAAAAGGTATTTAGAGTAAATAAAAATTTCTTTAACAGCATTCAAGATTATCTTATCTAAATTCTTACATGAAAATATTTTAAATGAAATTTGTAAATAATATTTTCACATAAAAATAAGACTTTAATAATGATGCATGAATATATTTTTTAAATAAATTTTAAAATAAACAAATGAGATGTCTTTAAGCTCATCAATTTAATACTTTAACCTAAATATTTTAGTTTTCTTTTTCAAGATTATGTACGACTGGACTTTTTTAGTGGACAAAGGGCTGCCAACTTTTCCTACATAGATATTGCTATATTCTGCTTTGTTTTTATTTCGCAATTTGGAACAAGAGGACAAATCTGACAATTAAAATAAAATTTCAAAGCAGCAATCTGACATGTATCTTGACTTTGATCTCATTTATGCAAACTTTGCAACACACAACTATTAATAAATGAAAATAACATAATATAAAAGTACCATTAATATACGATTTATTCAACAGGATCACTATTTCTGCTTTTATTTGATTTTCATATTATACTTGTATTTTTTAAGTTCATTAAAACTATGTTGAAATTATCAATTTTAATTACGGCAGTAACTATTCCATGTGTGTTCACAGATTTTATTCCCCCCCCCCCCCCCCCCCCCCACACACACACTCCTGGAGAGTATTTTCTGGATTAATTTTCTTAAAGTTTCAATTTTGTTAATGCATAAAATATAAATCAAATTAATATTATTATTATTAATTATACCCATATTGTTCTAAAAGTAATTGTACTATTGTTGCATGAGCAATATTGCAAATAAATTACATCAATACAATTACTTACAAGGCCATTGCTGAATTTGATGCATAAATATGAATGAATATATAAAAATAATGCAAATTGTGAAGGATAAAAATGCAAAATAATCCATGTTTAGCAATAAATAATTTAACTTTATTCTTAAGAAAGAAATATCAAGTTCTCAAGTATTTCCCCAAAAGAAGTTGGCAACCCTAAGAGGAACATGGAAAAGGCAAAATCATCCCAAATGAGAGAATATACACGAGCACAAGAGCAAATCAGAATGATAGAGAAAGAGTTTAAACTCCGATTAGAACTTGGGATAAAGATATACAAAGCTAAGGAATTATCTTTAACAGTTTTGAATGAAATAGGAAGGCACATGGTCATTATTATATTTAACTAACTTTCATTATCCTACCTGGAAGGTTCACATTTATACACAAATAATAAAATAGGCATATTAATTAGTTTCATTTTTCTTATGACAGCAAAATGGTCAAATTATTTTCCTCCTTTAACTTTTAACAGGGAATGCAACTGTACCAACATTATTTCTTTTTTTATATAGTTGCTGGATAAAAGTTTCCTCAATGTAAGAGAAGCGTCAACAAAGAAAGAGAAATTTAAAATACATAATTGAGAAGGGAAGATAATATTTCCTGTGTGTTTGACAAAATATTGATTACTGTGGTTCCTTTTTCCCCCATTTAGATTATGTTAAATTGATTTCAGGCGATCAAATGTGGATAGCCTTTCAAAAGATACTTCCAGATAAATATAAATATTTGATAAAATGAATATCATTGATTTATTTTACAATAAAGTCATTTGAAAGCAAAAATCAGAAATTTTTATAAAGAATGCACATATATTACAAACTTATGATACTTTTTATTAGCAGCAAAAATACCGAGTTAATCAAAAATCAATTATGTCAAGTTAAACGATTTCAATTTATCTGTTTTAAATAATTTATCAGATATATGCTACAAAACCATTGAATAATATAAACAAAATTTGTTAACATGCAACCTTTTTCCTTTAAATAACATTGATCTCGGATTTCAATCTATCTTAAAAAAATTAGTCACATAAATAAAATTGCACTGAAATGATAAATATGTTTCAAAACAAAAGTATGCAAACCATCCATTTCAAAATTTCTTTTAATAATTAAATAATTATTTCTTTATAGCCATTTTTTTTTCAATTTATTTTTACCTGTGTTAACACGTTGACCGCCATGGCGCACAAATATGTATGCCATTAATATTTTCATTGAAGACAATTTATTGCTATTAAATGGGATTGTTGACAATTTGTTACCACATATTTAAAAAAAGAAACTTGCATCCTTTCAGGAATGTTTGGCGATTTCAGTTTGGTGTTCAACATATAAACTAAAACTGATATTTTTTAATTAAAAATGAACAAACATTGCTGCGATTGGGAACTATGAACCGGCTCAAAATACACTGAAAACTGCTTTGTCGATGTCTGCCAAAAAAGGCATTTCATCACAGTCTGCAGTACTCAGCGTGTTAAGAAATAAAAAATATGATTAAAAATTTTATAAATAAAAGGCATGCTATAATGATTTTTAATCATTCTTTTATAATAAAACCACAAGAATAAATAGACCATGAATGTACATAGTTTAAAATGCACTTACTTTTTAAAATCAAAGCAAAAAATAACTTTACAACCTATGATAAAAAAAAATTGTCAACTTTGTTTTGTGATTAGAATACACAGAGATAAATGCAAAATGTTAATGCTACACATATTGGAAAAAAGTCAATTTTTTTTACTAGCAATCCTTTCAAATAACTTATTGGATATCTTCTGATATATAAATATATGCCAATTTCAATCTAATCTTAGAGCATGTGCAACCAATAACTTGTGTATTCAAATGAGCTCAATTATCAGAAATTTATAATATTTTAGCGGTGTATAAACAAGTATAAAAACAAATATCTTCATACATTTCATGTTTTCAAGAATACACTGCAGTAAATGTATGTAGTGAAAATATCCTTTAAGCGTAGAAAAAATTAGAGTGGAAAAAAAAATTAAGTGAGCATGAAATTCGATTTTAAAGTGTTATTTTTTAAATGACAAATTAGCAAGGTTTCAGCCAAAAAATAAAAACAAGCAATATTCAATGCCTACTTGTGAAATATTTCTAAAAAGATACATAAATACCTTTCCCTATTAATATAATAAAATAATTTTATAATGTAATTTGAAATTTATATATAGACCTTCCCTTCTTATATTATTACTTATATGAATAACTAAAATTGTATTGGCACTTTTCTAAAAGCTTAAGTTTTATCATAATAGATCAACAATTACTGTATTACATGTAAATAAAATATTTTTATTCATTGAAAATCACTGTTAAAAGTTTAAAGGATAAAAAATATTTCATGCAAGAATTAAATGCATGTTGCATTGCTATCCAAACCATTATAGAATTTTGAATTTTTATTTCATTGATCGAAGATTATATTTATTAGCACAGTATCAGTCTATAAAATAACACTGTAGACCTTTTAGTAGCTTCATTAAAGTGATAAGAACAAAATATATATAATCTGTGACACGATTTTTTTTTTTTAAGTCACAAAGTACTGAAAATTCTGAGCATGAAACACATATATTGCAGGCTAACAAATAGCATCAATATCACATTTTAATAGAAAACAAATCAGTATAAACAGGGATGATGGTGCATTTGTAACAAACTTCTTGAAGGAAACAAATTAAAATTTATTAAGCAAAATAATTCCAAAAATAGTTACAAATGCTAGTGATGTAAAAACACAATACAAGCTTCTTAAAAACATAAAAATAAAGCACAATGCATCTTTTTGCGCCTACTGAAGAAAGACCAAGTTCTTCCAAAACACTTTGCACTTTTTTGAAGTGAAACTGTTAATGTGAGGGGTTGACAAGTAAACCGGAGAGGGGAGTGGAAATACAATAAATCTTACAGCATAATGTTGGAAGAAACTAAGTTTTGCACATTCTTCATGCAAAATTTTTAGCATATATTCTCTCTTGTGATACTTTCTCAGTAGTCTAACAAAAAAATTGTTTTGTTTTAATGGTTTTAATTATAGCATTATTGATATAAAAGCATTGTAATTTCATACAATAATGCAATAATCAACAGCTTCTCACATCTAGCTGCGCTTAAAACAGAAAGAAAAGAAATCAAGCAAAAATATGATTTTTTAAAAACAATTTATCTAAAGAGTTTTATTTACTTTAGTGTTTAAATAAATTTGTAAATTTCAGCTAAGCAAATCGTAGAAAGTAATATTTAATGATTTGAAAATACCAATTTACTACATTTGTTCATGGTTACATTTTTCCAACTCTTACTTTTAGCATGCAGTAAAATCTGTCTAAGGTAAAATCGGTTGAGATAGAGAAAATTATCTGTCTTGGACAGTATTAGAGTTTACTGCATTGAAAATCGTTCAGTTGGACTTTGAAATCTGCCAAATGCAAAATATTTTAGTCTTGCACACAGCCAGCTTTAGATAGTTTACTGCATATGTATTCTTTTTAAGCGATTTCACATAGAATAAATGGGACATGTTAAGTGGCCCATAAGTGCTTTATGTACCAGACTTCAGAATAACCTATGTCTGATCTTACAATTTGTGTCAATGAGATTATACAGACAACAGCAATCATATTTACATTCAATATCATGTTACAAAAATGTCACTGGGTAAGTTTCACTTCAGTCGTGTGTCTTGCAACCCCCCCCCCCCCCTCCCCCAATTTCCATGGTCTGCTGTTTTGCAACAATATGTCTATGTTTAAGAGCTGTATACACAAATTTGAAGTTATAAACTTAAAAGGAAAAAATATTCGCACACCTCCTTAAAAGACAATAGGGAAATAATAATAATAATAAAAAAAACACATACCATGCAATATGTTTTCAATATATACATAAAAAAGAATATATATCAGATTATTTTAAAGCTATTTAAGAAATAAAGGCTCAAAAATGCATTTTAGATCTTTCCAACTCAAACACATGCAAATAGAAATAAACAATTAAGAAATCAAACTTTATCCAAAAACAAAGAAAGATGTAAAAGAGTGCACAGTAAAATTTCTCCAATAAAATACATAAATTCAAAATATCAAAGCAATTTTCATTGAATTACAGATATATGGTTTGTGATGCAGAAACACAGATTTTGCAAAATCTAATGAATCGTCATAAAGTTTAATAAAATTAACAAAGTGTGCAAGACATAAAAAAGAATAAAAAGCTGCTTGAAATTTGTATATACATTAAAAAAAAAAAAAAAAAAAAAAAAAAAAGATATAAAAATAAATGTAAACATGCAATGTCACAATTTAAAATATTTTGTGCCTTTCAGATTAGTATTTAATTAACAAGGAATTTGAATATTTTACACATATTTATTTAAATGTAGAAACATAAGATTTTTGAAAATAGTAAGATCAGATTTTATCATTTTTAGAAATCTGAATGTAATCAATCACCCCTGTATATACTGAATGAAATCAGAGTACTGAATTGAACAACTGTGCACATTGGAAGAAATATTACCAAAAACATTTTTTCTTTTATTTTTTTTAGAAAAATATCAGAATGAAACATTAAATACAATATATATACAATTTATTAATTTGTAGAGCTAAAAACTGTAGCATGTTACATAAAATAGAAGATTTTTTTTCAATAGCTAGCAGAATTTCGATTAAGTGCCAACGTTATAGTCATCACTACAATTTACTTATGCTACATTCTATTAGACTAAATTCAGCTAAAATTGAAGCACTAACATGCTTTTGTTAGTAGTATATATATATATTTATTACAATCAGCACATACAGAACGGAAGCAACTTTTTAACAAATAATTTAGTTTGTAAAGTTTTAGTATGTTAAATTTAAAAAAGGGATAAAAGAATAGATATTTCTCAGTAGTATCGTTTATGAACTTGCATTTTCAATAAGTAGTGCAATTTTTCTTTAAACATTGACAAACTTTTGAATGTTTAGCTAAGACTTAATTATTTCTTTGACAAAAATTATACAGGACAAAAGATGATAAAAAGAAATTTTCAGGCAAAATGATACATATATACTATGTGACAGCTTTCCACACTCCCAAATTTCACGTATTGTTTCACATTTGAAGCTTAGCTTGCATTCACAAGAATTGCTCAATAATATATGTAAGGGAATTATAACTATATACATGTGGCTAATTTCAAGTACAATGTAAAACTATGTATAGAAATCATCACAAAAGGGGGAAAAAATAATATAAATGCAAAAGGACAATAAAAATAGTCTATGTATAAAGTACTCGTAAAATTTAGCAATAAAAAGCACCACAAAATAGGTATAACTTTCATAAAACTTGAACATTCATCTAATGAAAAGAAAGATAGAGAAGCTTAAAAATATTCGTCCCAAAAATTTAGCATTTGCATAAGAGAAATTCAAACAGAAAGATATGGAAAATCTTGAAAATATGCTTATAAAAATACTACTGAGATAATAGTTCAGATTATCTGTATATATATACATGAAAAAAAAAAAAAAAAAAAAAAAAAAAAAAAGAAAATAATAATAATCACCAACAATGTTAAAGAGTATTTAAACATAAATGGAACAATGGTGTTCAAATACACCAGCTTAACAATATATTCTTCTGCAAATTAATGTTTACATATGGACTTCAAAGGCTTTTACTGAATTTTCAAGAAAAGGATTTGTGCTACTCTTTCGATTTTTATCAAGTTCTACCCACTCTACATTGAACGGATCAACATAAGGATTAACTGGCTTTTCTATTTCTTTGTCAGTCCTTTGAGTTTCTAATGAATTGTTACCAGTATCACCTGCTACCACAGAAGTTTTCCAGTTGACTTGAGTGAGGAAATTTTCAGCAGAGCCCAAGGAACTGCTTCGCAGATGGGCAAAATTAGGGCTAGCCCTGCGTATTGGAGGTTGAATGGGTTTAGGAGAAGGAGGTTTTGGGACACTGCTGGGGACTTGGCTCGAAGACAACCCCACAGTAGAAGTTTGGAATTGAATAGGTACGGCTCTGTCCAAAGAGTTCTTTCTGACAATATTTGTGCTACTTGCCAGCCACTCTTCAGCCCGTGAAGAAACTAAAAAAAACAGAAGTTATTTCAAAAATGCATTTTAGAATCTTTCTTATTATATCTTAAGTATTCTGATACATGAACAGATACAAAATTAATTCACACTCTGCATCAATAACTTATTAAAATTTTTGCTACATATTAATATTTTTATGATAAAAAGATCATTGATAAAACTGCAAAGAAAAAAAAAATAGCCTCATTGGTTTACAAATTGTGTCATTCCACGTCAAAGAAGGGGTCTGGACCTTGAAACGTAAGATCCATTAATTCTGGGTTTATAGTTTGTACTGATGGAGTATATGAAAAATCTAATTTTTTAGGCTGATTTCTTTTGCACTGCCATACACAAATTTGTTAATATTTCTGTAACAAACGATGCTAGAAAGGTCATTTGTGTCTCATTTACAGCCCAAGGGCTTTAATACACTGTGCAATAGAAATTACTTTGGATTATATATATTTTTTACAAGTTTTAAATTGTTCGAATTGAAAATTTTCAAAAATATCCCTTCTTGATTATTGCCTACAAATATGCAAAGTTTCAACATGTAGTAAATGAAGGGGATATCCGAGAATTTTTTTTTTTTTTTTAAACGAAAAAGTGGGATGAATTTAAGAAAATAGACAAAAAAGAATAGATCTTAAATTTTCCATTTTTATTTATTCTCTATGCTTCATATATAACATTCACATTGAAAAATTAATTTATCAGAACGCCCTCATTTCTTTATCTTGAAACTTTGCATGTCTGTAAATGAATTTATATATATATATATATATGTTTTTTTTTTTTTAATCAAAGGAGGGGGGAGGCTGAAGATTTTAAATTAGAAAAATTTGAAAAGTTGTCAAAACAAATACATATATAACCCGGAGTAGCGTAAGTCACATGTCATGTAAAGGCCTATAAAAGGAGTTTTAAAATGAGACAAAGGGCATTTCTAGCAGCATTGGTTATAGAAATATTAACAAATTTAGACACAGCATTTGTGTAAACTTTAACAGTTTTTCATTTTAAAAATTCTATAAAATAATAAATTGCTGAGCCAAAAAAATTAAAAAATTAATTTTTTTATATACTCTCCTAGTACAAACTAAAAACTCAAATATTCTGAAATATTGATACCTGAAATATTATAATCTAAAAATTTTATTTCATTTGAAATGGAATCAACCAATTATAAAATGATACAAAAATGCACCATCAGGAGAAATAAGCAAAAAATTAGACGTTACAGATATTGATAAAACAAAAAGTATGACTTAATAAATATTTACTGAGATGAATAAAAATTCATGCAAATTCAAATTTTAATTATTTATGAAATATTTCAAAGTACTTAGCATGTACAGGCATTTTTCCCAATGAGTCAAAAACTGTAAATTAATATTGTTTTTAAATACTAGGGGGCTCTGCTTCCTGCAAGCTACGGTCACCAACCCCTGTTCAAATCTACAGCCTCTAAAAACATGCTAATGTGCCCTGTTTTAAAAAAGATTGCCTGTTTATGGATTATTTAATCATATCAACACAAACAACAATGATCTACAGTAGTTGGGTTGTCGTTGTTCCGTTTGACCGGGTCATTTTTCAGTTCCCATGGCCTCATCCACCGATGTTATAACAACTGACTGCTGTTTTTGGAATTCATAAGTAGGATCACTTACATATTTGAAAATCAGGTTGTATAAAATGGTTAAGTAAAAAATGTCGCTGCCTCTCAGACTTTTATAACAACACTATTGGGTTTGAGGTTACGAAAATTCGTCTACTTGGGAATAACGTTTTACGTTCAGAACCACGGCATTGAAAAGCACTGTGTTTAGAAAATTTATGCTTGTATTTTATGTTTATATTGAGTTTTAGATATTTTCAGGAACAGGTATAGCTTATGCATTATTCTTCTTTACTTTAATGCATCTTCATTTATATTTTCATGTTACTTTTAAAATGTACATTGTTTGCTTTAATTATATACAAATTTTCTAATACAGTAGGTGATCGGTTAACGAACTGTTCGGTTTACAAATACTCTCGCAAGAGATTTTTATGTTCGGATAATGAACAATGTTCGGTTAACGAACACCTCATAGAACAAAGCCAAGAAGATGCAATGTTTGAGTTTTAGGTATGCTGAGCTGTAACATTTTAACAGTTGCATACGTATGGCTTAATTAATTCATGGGCTACGGGGAGTTCGGGCGCTACATTTTAGGGCCTCCAAATTAAAATGAACAGATCAGAAACCTTATTTTTTTATAGTCTGTGTCCTTTTTTTAAAGAAATAATTTTAGCTGCAAATTGATTATTTTAACTGAAATTTAGTTCACAAATTATTAACAGGCTCTAGGCTCCACTTGAGCCTTGCAGTAAACACGATCTTTTAGAGAACTAAGAAGTTTTTGAAAGGTCAAAGTGAAAAATTGATATGATTTAATGTCTGTCAATGAATGTAATCCTAAAAGTTTTTACAAAGGGCATGTCATATATTTATTTTAATACGCTGCAACACACAAAAAGCTATCAAAATATGATCTGTCCCTATTAAATAAAGACGTATATTAACCCTATTATAAAGCGCAGATTTATATTATACATTATTTAGCTTTTAAAAACGAATTAATTGGATTCCCATACAAATCAATACAAAATCTATGATCGGTTAACGAACAATGTTTTGGAACGGATTAAGTTCATTACCCGATCACCCACTGTATGTATTTTTATTGAATAGTAATTCATATAAAATAAATCTAAGTATTTTATGCATGCATTTACCTGTATTTATGCAGCATCAAATGATGAAATATATAAATAAAATTGCTAATTACTGTTATGTCACTGTGATGCTCATAAGAAAATCATTTTAGATGTATCTTTTAATATATGATGTAACTTTCACCATTAAATGCATTTTGTGTGTAATAATTTAATTATTTTAAGGTGCTTTCTTTTTTAATATTCACATGTTAATACAATTTTTATGGTAATTTTCCCCCATTTCCTGCTTTTAACACGTGAACATTTAATTATTATTTTAAAGTTTTCTTTGTTTTTAATAGTAATGTGTAAATAGATTTTTTATTGATTTTACAATAGGCAACAATTTAAACAAATGACATTTTATAAATATGAAATATTCTTATTGATCCAAACATATTTTCATAAAGGAAAAACAATCACTTAAGAAAATGCTGTGCTTTTACACCCTTAGCAGGGTATGGGTATTTAATAATATATATATCTATATAACCATTAATTAAACATTACCGACCATCATCAAAAACCACAACATTGTGAAATGATAATAAAAATGGATATCACAATCTTATAATATATATATATAGGGGAGAGTAGTACACAGTGAGACAGCAGTCACTTTCACATATAGTTGTAGCTTTTTCTCCAAGCTGGCACACACACAACAACCTCATCTTATGTAACACATGGATAGTTTCAGCATTTCAGCTACTCGTCCGACAAAATAGTAAATAATTCTTTATTTTATAGTGGTTAAAATTACATAAACGTCTATTTTGTAGGTACACAGTGAGACGTGTCTCATTGTGTACCTACTATGCGGTTCTGATGTTAAAATAAGTTATTTATTAATAAAAGAAGGTTTCTCTCTCTCTTTCTGTGTGCGTGTGTGTGTGGTGTGCGATAGCTAGGGAAATCTACTAAATGTAAGAGGCTGAAAATTTGCATGAAGGTAGCTCAAGGTCTGTCATTGTCCACTTGAAGCTCATTTTTAATATTTTGAAAATTTAGAAATATTAATTAGAAATAATAAACTGCAGAAAATTATTGATGGAGTGTAAAAAAATGTATGATTTATGAAAATATATACATTGTCTCACTGTGTACCAAAAGTAGTACACAGTGAGACAATTTTCGATACTCCGTTATGATGCTTCTGTGCTTTTATAAATAACTTTTTAAAAATCATTTATACATTAATGTGTAGCTTATCTGTAGCTTAAAGATATAGCAAAAATTTTTAAAAAAGAATAAAAATCGTCGCTATTTGTTAAGTAATAATAATTTTCGTCTCACTGTGTTCTACCATCCCCTATACATATATATATATATAATAAATTTGAAATCACAAATATATAAAGAAATTGATGAAGTTCTAAAGATGATTTAGAAATGAAGATATGAAACCAGTATGTAAAATAAGAAACTATGAATGACTCACAGATTCATCAGAGGAGCTTGTAAGTTCATTCATAGAAAATGCGTTATTTCATCCAATTTTGTCGGCATTAACCCTAAAATGACAAAATTTAGCTCCTTATAACGCAAACATTACAGAAAATAGATTGGATCTGGATTAAGAACAATAATGTTTAAAGTTGCCATCTTAAGTCATATATATATATATATATATATATATATATATATAACCATTAATTAAACATAACCAACCACCATCAAAAACCGTAATATTATGAATTAAAGCTGTAAGTATAAAAAAAGTGCCAAATAATTTATTATAAAAATTATTATGGAAGAAAAAATAAGAAAGTGGACACCGACAAATAATGGAATAGCTTATATATTGAATAACATTTTCAAGGGCACAGAATTCAATGATATAAGCAATATGGTTGTTCTCTGTGAGAAAAATAAGCTAAAGCTAAAAATTATTTTTCTCTGTGCCCGAACAACCATTATAATCAAGTGAATAGATTAAAAATGAAAACAGAATAGAAACAAATAATATGAAATGGAAAAATCAATAAAACCTGTTTAAATATTTATAGGACATAAAATAGAAATAATACACAACATACCGATTAATATTTCCGTATTTTTCAATATATCCACTCGCACATGGCTACCAAAATATCGTAAAGATTAAGGTGAATAAAACAGTTAAGAAATCACAGTAATTAACACCAAAGGATGCAGTTAATACATATAATATAAAATAAATAGAAAGTAATTACATTATTTAAAATAACTAAAATGCACTATATATATATATATATATATATATATATATTGGAATCATGACATGCAGAAATGGTTAATGGTGAAAAGCAACTAACAATGCTGTTTCTTTGAAATGTTTTTGGATGATATGGCAATATGGAGGAATTCTGATGAAGAAGGTGAAATGGGATTGCATAAAGAAGCCAGCGTTGTCCTGAATATGACTGCTTGCCTATTTCTTGATTTTTGCCTGCCACTATTATGGAGATGATAGTTTGAATTGATGTTTCTTGAAGAGTAGATCAAGAATATTACAGACGTGAATTATCACTATGCTAACAAAGCGTAAACCAGCAGAGTGAAAAGTGTCCATGCAGGAATCGAACCTGGACCCCTGGAATAGCACTCCAGTGCTCTACCATTAAGCCACGAGGACGATGCCCTGCTTGGCATCTCTCAGTCACTTTTGTGACTTACCGGCTGCGGTAGCAGTCGGTAAGACTGCTACCGCAGCTACAAGATGGAGAAGTCTTCATGAGCGGACAATCTTGCAGCGTAACATAAGACGCAAATGAACCCAGCATCGGTGAATATACATTTTTGGTACTATTTAGTTATTTCGTCGACCAAAAGTCTATTGCCAAACTATAAGATTAAGTGCAATAATGGTTGATCGTAAATGTCACATTCACTTGACTTTAAGCAAATTATACATGTTTACGTCATCAAGTAATTTTATTTCGATGTTTTATTTGTATATTTATTAATGTTATACTAATTTATTTGTTCTTTCGTTATTTAAAATAAAAATTATGCCAATTTATATAATTTGGCGATTTATATAATTTGGCGAAATTTGTTGACGAAATAACTAAGTAGTACCACTTTTTTTTTTTTTTTTAAATTTTTCAACTACTTTTTAGCAGTGAAATTAAGCTTGAAATTATTGAATATTAAAGACGTGAATTATCACTATGCTAACAAAGTGTAAACCAACAGAGTGAAGAATGTCCAAGCCGGGAATCAAACTCCTGGAATAGCACTCCAGTGCTCTACCATTAAGCCACCAGGACGATGCCCAGCTTGGCATCACTTACTCACATAAGTCGGTAAGACTGCTACCACAGCTACAAGATGGAGAAGTCTTCATGAGCACACAATCTTGTGGTGTAACATGAGACGCAAATTAACCTAGCATCGTTGAATACAGTGAAACCCCGATTTAACGTTATTCAAGGGACCATAAAGAAATGATGCTAAATGCGGGAAAACGTTAAAATCGGGGTAAGATGAAAACAAAACACTGACCATAAAATAAAGACTAATTTATGTAAGATCATTTCATTTCTTGATTTACAATGATTTAGACATCAGGTTTCTAAGTTATGTTTTAAATAAATATTTTATTTCACTTTGCGTCCGGTTTTTAGCAGCTACATCACAAATCGCTTTCTCAAGGTATGAGAGTTTGTGTAAGTTTTTCTTTTGGTCTTCAGTATTTCAAATTCCTTAAATGGTGACGATTTCACGTTTTTTCTTTTTTTAGCCTGTTTTTCCATTTTTTACAATTTTGCTCCATTAAATGTACTTAGTGTAAATTTGTTTACAAATTTGAATACAAAATTCAAATTAAAACATATTAATTGTAGTGTATGGCTTTCGCGATAACTTCCAATTTTTCAAGTAAAGAAAAAGCGCTTTCTTTTTGAAGCCATACAGTCTAAAGCTATGAAAAATCTCTAACGAATTCTATCAGCTCCGTTGTACGTAACCTTGTGTTGTAGTACAGAAAGCACAATCGAATAAAATAAAAAGGTGCGGGTGAAAAAGGAGGGCTTTTTAATGATTTTGAACATTTTGATAAGAAAGTTTTTTTAAATCTTCAAATTCTGACTAATTTAGAAAAAGTTCATTGAGATTTTAATCGCTCAAAAAACCGTTAAATGCAGGAAATAATTCAAAATAACGTTAAATACGGGATTTTTTAACATTACAAGTATAGGAAATTAATTGGGACTAGCTAAAAATGACGTTATATGCGGGAAATCAAATACAGGTTACGTTAAATCGGTGTTTCACTGTATATATATTTTTTAAATTAATTTTTTAACTACTTTTCAGCAGTGAAATTATGCTTGAAATATTGAATATTAAAGAGTGAATTATCACTGTGCTAACAAAGTGTAAACCAACAGAGTGAAAAATGTCCAAGGCGGGAATCGAACCCGGACCCCTGGAATAACGTATCCAGGGGTCCGGGTAAGTTATTCGAGTAATGTAAATTAAATGTTAAACGGAGCAAATGCTGGGACCCCTTCGGACCCAGTTTGGAATAACTTACCTGGTCCCCTGATACGTTATTCCAGGGGTCCGGGTTCGATTCCCGGCTTGGACATTTTTTTCACTCTGTTGGTTTACGCTTTGTTAGCATAGTGATAATTCACATCTTTAATATTCAATAATTTCAAGTGTAATTTCACTGCTGAAAAGTAGTTGAAAAATTAATTTAAAAAAAAAGAGTAGATCAAGATTTACAGACTGGCAAAAAATTTTTAGTGTTTCCCAGTTTCAAGAAGAATCTCCATTTTTAGTATGTTGGCGGCATTTGGGAGTCGTGTTGGACTGGCGTTTGTGGATTATCTGCTTCTTTGTGAACTTTCATTTTGTGAAAAAAAAAAATTTGATGCAAGAACTTTTGACATACACATATTTTGCTAATTAAGTGCATAAGTTCCATCAGACGAGTCTAAGGACCTTACTCTCAATGTTGCATTTTTCAGATCTGGTTGTGACTGTGTTTTTTTAAAACTGCATCAAGAAATGGATATTTTTGCGAGGAAATACCCTATCGTATGTAAATATTCCCTTTTAAATATATATTTTACTATTTTTCAATGTATTTTCTTACAGGATTCATGAAGAATTGTGTGGTTCTCATTTAAAATTTGAGGAAAAATGAAGGTATTTGTGTTTATGAGAATTTTTGGGTAATGTGAATTAAAGTAATGTAAATTAAATGTTAAAGTAATATGAATTAAGTAAAGTAAGGTAAGGTAAATTAATTATGTTAGACCAGTCTCATATAGTGAAGAGTTAAATGTTTGAGCTTGGTTATTTTGAAGTTTTATTTTTGAAATGATAAGTTTAGACTTCAAATGTTGTTACATAACTTAAATTTTTAATAGCGCTTGATTAGAATATAATTCATAGAATTATGATAAAATTCGAGCTAAAGCAGAATTGTGATAAAATTGAAGCTAATTCAAATTCTGTTGGAATTTTTTTAAACTGAAATATGTAATTTCTAGGACAAAGTGTAATATTTAGACATTTTTCATTACATTTATAAAAGTTTTAAATGACTGTTAGCCTTGACAGATTTTTCCAGTGCTCCATTAAATTTAGTAAATTGAAAAGATTTGTTAAACAAATTTTTTGATCTAAACTTTATTTAAAGTATCTAATGACCTCTGTCAACTTTTATGTAATGTATAAATTGTTTCATTAAACATTTTAAAGTTTACTGTTTTTACTGTATTACAGATAAAACATTGGTAGGTTCTAATTTTTAGGCTTTTAAGGGAACCATATCTAAAGTGTTGTAATGTTTTGCATAAGTAGTTAATTCTGTCCTTTTATGTTACAGAATAAAAGTTTAAAACTTATAATTTAAATATAGAACGTTTTCAGTGTTAAATTGAGTTTAAATTTCTTTTTAGTAAATTCTTATTGTGAAGGGAGGTAGCCATTTAATGTTTGGACATTTAATCTGTTAATTTTTTTTTTTTTTTTTTTTTTTTAAGCATCAGTCAATAAAGTGGGTTATGCATTATTTAAGAATTGATGGAACTCCACTCAAATTTTTGATATTTTTAGGAACATTTAAAATGTCTATCTAGACCAGTGGTTCGCAACCTTTTTTGGCCACACCCCACTTACGCATCTCTAAGATCATGATGTCCCACCTCCCTTCTATATCATATAAATCCTATTATCATATAAATCTTATTGCATAAAAAGTTAACTTCTATTTTTCCGGAAGGATCTAATAATAGCATTGACTCTTGATAAGTGATTTCACAATCTTAAATTTATCAAATTCATATTTCTTATTACAAGTACGTTTTTAACATAACTCTATGACTGTAATGAGGCCATTGATTTTCGCATTTACATCTACAAAAGTTTTATTGTATTTTGAAGAATTACTTCATATTTAAAAGTGATAAATATTCCACATTTTTATCTTCATAAAATTCCTTGAAAACTCTCTCACATTTCGTATTACATCGATAGAATTGATACATTTTATAATGGATTTTAGTACTTCATTAAGAGCAAGTGACATTTTTTATTACCGAAACTGGACGGATAACATAATTCACAAGTAACATTTTCGGATTCGTGCTTTTATCCTTTATAAGTAACTATTTTTCTTTCCCCTCATAACATACTTCTTCGATAGCGGACTTTCTTTTTCCCATTATTATATTGCCACCATATTTTCTCCGACTTTGAATTTTAAAATGCATATGTCATGAAGTATTTATATATTGTTTATGTGGTCTGCAGAAGAGCCATAAGAAGTTTACTTTCTACACATTTCCTTCCAATAATCCGCACAGGGATTTATTAATTTCGAAAAAGTAGTACCTCATTCAGATAATTCAAATAAAATTTTTTCCAAATAGTCAATTTTAGATATGCTCTACAAAATTTCATATGTAAAAGTTCTTTCATGGGGCATATTACACTATGAATAGATGAATATTAAAGACGTGAATTATCACTGTTAACAAAGAGTAAACAACTCAGTGAAAAATGTCCAAGCCAGGAATCGAACCTGGGACCCTGGAATAGATCTCTAGTGCTCTACCACTAATCCACAAGGACAATGCCCAGCTTGGCATCCCTCACTTATATAAGTCAATAAGGCTGCTACCGCAGCACTAGATGGAAAAGCCTTCATGAGCACACAATCTAGCAGCGTAACATGTGACGCAAATGAACCCAACATAGGTGAATATATAATTTTTAATTAATTTTTCAACTACTTTTCAGCAGTGAAATTACGCTTGAAATTATTGAATATTAAAAGACGTGAATTATCACATTGCTAACAAAATGTAAACCAACTTAGTGAAAAATGTCCAAGCCGGGAATCGAACCCGGGACCTTGGAATAGATTTCCAGTGCTCTACCACTAAGAAACAAGGACGATGCCCAGCTCTCAATTATATAAGTCAGTAAGGCTGCTACCGCAGCACTAGATGGAAAAGTCTTCATAAGCACACAATCTAGTCGACTTATATAAGTGAGAGATGCCAAGCTGGGCATCGTCCTTGTGGCTTAGTGGTAGAGGACTGGAGATCTATTCTAGGGTCCCGGGTTCGATTCCCGGCTTGGACATTTTTCACTAAGTTGGTTTGCGCTTTGTTAGCAATGTGATAATTCACGTCTTTAATATTCAACAATTTCAAGCGTAATTTCACAGCTAACAAGTAGTTGAAAAATTAATTAAAAATTGTATATTCCCCGATGCTGGGTTCATTTGAGTCTCATGTTACGCCGCTAGATTGTGTGCTCATGAAGACTTTTCCATCTAGTGCTGCGGTAGCAGCCTTACCGACTTATATAAGTTTTCTTTATACCCTCGAAACATCTCAACGGATGGATGGATTTTAATGAATGATATCTCTATCGATTCGTCTTAACCGCCCAATGGTTATAGGCTGGGTTTTGTTTTTATAAATTCAAAATGGAGGTCGTAAAATACAAAATGGCGGTAGATATGAAAAAAACATTTTATGCACTATATTGAGTGACATATCTTTGGATAGGTCTTTCAAAATGAAGCCGATGTTTCATTGACTATTTTACAGTCAAAAGCTCCATTTAAATATTACACAACCTGAAAGTTGTGTAGCTAGGATCTCTACATTTACCACAACTCTAACCATCATAAACATCTATAGGCCTCATCAAAACAGTTTATAGATAATTAAACACAACTTAAAAGTCATCAATACAAGTAAATAAAAAATAGGTAAGTAATATAAAAAAAATAGTTTCACATTGATGAGAAATAATTAGTTCGCTTTTTACGCAATCGGGTTTTTTGATTTTTAAAATTTAATTTTTACTTGTTATTCACTTAATTTTTTCATCTATTATTTCTATTTTTAGACTACGACACTACTTTCATTAGGGGGAAAAAAAAAAAAAAAAACCCAGAAAATTTGTTAATAAGAAATCGGAAATTGCCCCCCTGAAAAGTCATATTGCCCTCCTGTGGGGAGTGCACCCCACGTTGGGAACCACTGATCTAGACTATATCATGGATTGGCTTTACAACCATTCAGTTAGGTACTTTTTCTTGTCAAACCAATGCACAGACTAATTTTTTTAATATTTTAATAAAGCACATTAACAAAACAGTTCAATTTGAAATAACAGTTTCATGTATTCATTCATCTTGCATGTTACACTTAAATATTATGGACCAAAGTTGCCAAATACTACGAAAAAAATCATAGTTACTACGATTTGGAGCTAAAAACTATGATGCTATGAAAACCAGTCTAAAACTACAATTTTCTGAAAAAACACCACATTTTTTCATCCCAACTGCAGTTTTTCAGTCCGTGCAGCATATTTTTAAGGGGTGATTCCGTTCCGAAAATTTAATGCGCTCAGTTTCAAAAAATTAAAAATAGGTCATTAGACCAAAAATTCAGACAAAAAAAATCTGTGCTGGAAAACAAACTTCTTAAAACAAACCCTCTTAATGACCATGAGTGAATCATGTTTTTGTAAATATTTATATCAGGAAGTCCCTTCCTTAGAAGCAGGGGTGGCATTTCGAAAGTTTCTTGAGGGGCAGGGTTTGAAATAATGTGCGCAATTTGCACACAGATAAGGAAAGTTCCACATAATAAAAAATGCTGTGCAGTATTCCCCCCCCCCCCCCTCCAAATTTTCACAGGCCTGCGATTCTTCCAGTATTTTTTAAATTTCTTGGAAGATTTTTTTTCTTCTATAGAATTTCTCAATAAATTTGTGAATAGATTGCTGAAAAAATAGACAATTTCTTCAAACAATCGTCTTGTGGAAAAATATAATAGTGATATCGTCAAAGATCTCAAAACAAAGAGCTATTTTCTTTAATTGGTAGCTGAAAAAAATCTCAAATTTCATCAAAAGATTGCTGAAAGAAATTTTTAATTTCGTCGAAAGATTGTGCAAAAAAAGTCACGAATTTCGATAAATGATCGAGGAAAAATATTACAAATTTCATCAAAGGGACGCAGAAAAATGTAGCGAATTTTGTTAATGGGCAGTATTCTCGTGATGTCACAGTGGGAATCATGTGGTGTAAAAATAGCAGCCAGCCCGTTTGTTTACCTTATTGCATCATTTGATGCAGCAGAAATAGATGTAAATGCATGCATAAAATACAGCAGATTTATTTTGTACGAATTATTTTCGATCAATACTCATATACATATTAATTAAAATCCATATATATGTATTAAATAAAATTTAAAATTTTTATTTTTTAAATAAAATGAAAAATATGCACGTCATTACTTTAAAATAGAGAAAAGAATTCATGTATAACACATACCTGCCCTGAAAAGATCTAAAACTCCGTATGAAATAAAATGTAAGCATAAATTTTCTTAACACAATACTTTTCAATAGCACGGTTATTAATGTTATTCCCAAGCAGATGAATTTTTGTAGCCTCAAACCCAAGGGGAGAATATGGTCCATTGGTCACAGAAAATCAATTTTGTCGATCGGTCACATGAAAGTATCACGAATTTCGACAAATGACTGCATCAAAAAAAAAAAAAAAATAAATAAATAAAATAAAATAAAAAATTTCGTCAATCGGTCACAGAAGAAAATAAATTTCGTCAAAGGATCGCAGTAGAAACGAGAATTTCGTCAATCGTGGAAAAAAAAGCTGCTGATTTCGTCAAAAGATTGGGGAAAGAAAACTCAAATTTTTTCAAAAGATCGCGGAAAGAAAATGTAAATTTCATTGAAAAATCATGGAAAAAAACAAATTACGTTGAAAGATCGCGGAAAGAAAACGCGAATTTTGTCAAAGGATCACAACAGAAAAACATGAATTTCATCAAAGGATTGCGACAGAAAAATAAAATTTCGTCAAAGGATTGCGACAGAAAAGCATGAATTTTGTCAAAGGATTGTGACAGAAAAACATGAATTTCATCAAAGGATTGTGACAGAAAAACATGAATTTCATCAAACGATTGTGGGAAAAAAATCATGAATATCGTGAAATGATCACGGAAAAAAAAAATCGCGAATTTCGTTAAATTTTTTGCATTGGGCTAGAAGATTGAAACCGGGTTCCTTTTATAAATGTCAAAAGAATGACGCAAAACAAGAATAAACTAAAAAGAACTACAAAATTTTCAGAGAAAAAAATTTACTACATTAAACTGAAAGATTGAAACGTGATTCCTTTTATGAATGTCAAAAAACGGCTGCAAAACACGAAAGAAAAAAAAAACCGCTTAACATTGCATAAAAAATTCGCAAATAATTCAAAAATAGCTGTAGGAATTCCGGATTCTTTTTACTAATGTAGAAAATTCGCCGCAAAATGCCGGAAAAAAATACTCATAAAAAATTAAAATAAGAAAGCTGTCAAAGTAAAAAAATCCTAACACTGGCTTCGAGGTACATAATTTCAGATATGGAGGTACCTTCCTGCCAAATCCTGCAGCTCTGCAGTCTCTTCAGGAAACATCACATACAGACAAACATCTATGTTTATTATTATTACACATGTAGTTGTTAATCTGAAAGAATACACAGAACTAACTTTTTAAAAATCGGGTTAACCTGAACCCAACCTGCAAGAATCTAAACTCAGTTCAAAATGAAAACAATTAGAGTTAACCAGATTTGAAGCATAAAAAGCAGTAACCAACCAACCTCCAGATTAATTTGAATTTTGTGTGCTACTATTTCTCATTTTCAAAGGTTGGCAGGTCTGAAGGACATATACATGTATTTCCAGCACTTGCTGGGAACTTGTTATTATCACATACTTTTAAAATAACTAACATATAACAGCTACAGTTAATCTTATCTCTGTCAGTTTCTCCCTCCTTCCAAGGAATTTTGTTCATCTAAATAAACTTAGTACATCACACTGGAAAAAAATGCATACAGTTACAGGTAAAAGAGAGAACCTTTATGACCAAAATTGACGGAGAAAAATTGGTTCAGAATGATATCACTTCCGAACAAACCGCATAACAAAATTTTAGCAAGATTTCCAACAGTAATGTTTACATTACTTTAAACATTAAAGTAGTTGCCACAGAACTGACATAATTTTTTCTAAACTAGATTTTTATGCTGATTTTAAATCTGCAATTTGTTTCCGTCCATAATGTCTAGTTTTTGAATAAAAAGAATTTCTCCTTTTGTATGGCACATGTTTAATATAAAATGCTTTTTTTTTTCGGAGGAGGGGGGGGGGGGGGGGGGGGGAGACACCTTATTGTCAAAAAGGGTGAAGTGTTATATTCCTATCTGGGACATAATCACCAATTGGTATAATAAAAAAACACTTGAAAAAGTAGCAGAATGTATGGATACTAACTAGCTGAAGTACACCACAAAGTAGCATATAAAGAGAGTTCTGGTTTGTTTGACCAAAAATAAAATTTCAATTTTTTCAAAAACTAGACACGATAGAAGAAAACAGATACCAGATTTGAAATCAGCACAAAAAACTTGTTTACAAAATATTAGTTTACTCATGTGCCAGTGTTATGTTGTAAAAGCTTTACATAACATTCCCCCTTCTTAAATTTACATAAATTTAATTTTGTATATTTTGTTAATTTTAATAGTCTACTTCCATTTACAATCTTTCAACTTTGACAGCAAATGTTACTAAGTTTTAAATATTAAATCCTAAATCTTTATTCTTAATGATTTCATTTAAAATTACATTTATTATATTCTATTATCTTTTTCCATTTCTCTGATAAACTTTCATAACAATTGCTGAAATCGTTTGCCAGAGAAACGAAATTATAACTCCTACAGTTTCCCTTAATTTTACTGCCTTGCATTCACTTGGTACCCCAAAAGATGCAACTTTTAAGAAAGATTTCTCTCTTATCTCAAAGCAGACAGGAAATTCCTTTTGACGTCACAGGAACTCCCACATAGCGAACATTCCTTATTTTCCCGCTCGTTAGAGTGTTGCCATTCCACGGTGATTATTCCGCCACTAAAACATTTTCCTCCTGTTCACGTTCGATAGATCGTTCTCTTGGATTCAATGCATCGTCTTTTGGAATATTCTGATTGGCTGACGTTGCCGAGATCGTTTCCAGATTTCGGCAGGCATTTCAAAAAGAGATTCAGTTCGTTATTTTTGTCGGAAGACGTAACATCCATTTGGAGGTACAGGTTTCACCCTTTTCTCGCCGTGGGGCCAGGGGCCCTACGGGCATGTCCTGTGGTCGCCATGGACTCCTCTTAAACGTTTTTACTATTTTTATCATTTAGCAATACACTCAATTTAATATCCAAGCAACTTTGGTAATCCTGTGTGAGCTGTCCCCGTTTTATTTAATTTTGGTACTCTCCGTTGACGAAGCTTCAAACTGCCAAAATATTTTATAGCACTGTGTGAGCTATTTCTACTCTTCAATTTAGACACTTTTCTTTGAAGAATCTTCATGTTACTTAAATAATTCAAAGTATCTGTGTAAGCTGTTTTCAATATACAACTTTAATGCTCTTCTTTGAAGAAAATTAATATAAAAACGACAATATTATCCGCATTTGATTAATTGATACTTCTTCATTATTTCCCGGGAATTCATATTCTCAATCAAATAATGACTTTATGTGATCCAGTCATCAAGCTCGTTATGGAGTAATTCGTAAATATAGACAATATCCGTTTGTCAGGATTCTCCATTTGTTTTATCTACCATCGACGCATTCCTCTAATAACTCTATTATCACTTTAGACTCTTCACTTGGAATCCATAACTTATTATTATAAGATTGAAACTCAGCATGAGTAGACGTTCATCAAAAACATATTTCAAATAATTAAAATGTTACATGTTATACATTAGCATGTACTTCTTGATAATTTATTTAAAATAATGCATCAAAATTTTCATAATATATTATGTTATACCGGATCCGGAATCACAATGTTGAATAATGTTTAATAAATAATATTTATGTGTAAACCGTCCTTATTTATTGTGGTGTGCTATTTCTTGCATCAAATGGGGTGAGTCATTATTTTGTTTTTCTTTTTCAGATTTAATTTAATCTAATTTCAACGCAATCACTAATTCACCACTATACTTTTAACGGCCATAGTGTGATTTCGGGGAATGTGAATTGAATTTGTTTCGATCAGATTTTCTTTTCGAAATTTCATTTCAATTTACATATCCCGGAATCTCACTTAACAGCCAGAAATATTTGGAGATCAAGAAACATTATTAGAAAAACATGAAAAATGTGCAAATTAAGACATAAGGTTTCAAGGTCACATATGTCAGTATAATCTCGGACATGGCATTTTTTTAAAAGTAAACTGTACAGTAATAATATAAAACAAAAATGTCAGTATTTAATTATTAATCTATTAATTGATAATTAAATTCTAAAACTATGAAAATATTGAATTGCCATCGAGAACACACAAAAATGAATTACAGTATTCTATCTTTAGACTCGTAAGTTGAATATAAGCAAGTAAAAAAGGTACTTGTTTACTTTCTTGATGATGTCTTTCTGATGCCAATCAGAATTAATGCCAATAATGGATAAGTATGATATAAGAATTTATTATATTAAAATATGCCTGTCTCAAGCTTAGGAGTGAAAAACCAAGCCAGAAAAATAGAGGGAAAAAAAAAAGAGACTAAATTGTCAAAAAAAAAAAATTTCTTTATAGTATTCTTTGAGAACAAAAATATTTGTATAAGCAGGATGCATAGATACACCACAATGGTGTCTGTAGGTAAATAATGTATTCAAATCATGCAGAAAAGCAAAGGCAGAATGATATACAAGAATGCTTATTTTGTTTTTTTGTTATCTGGCACCCAATTCTAATTGTAAATTGCTGATTAGTATGAACTATGATTTTACTTCCTTTTTTCCAGATACCATAAAAATTCAGATTTTATAATAAAAAAAGTGTTTATTTATTGATCAGTGTTACACAATCTTTGAGTCACTTGACAGTAGAGAATTTAAATTGTTTTGATATTTTGTTGTTAGGATTTCTTTTATAAGTGTAAAAAGCAATTTGGGAAGGGGGAGGGGTGTACTATCTATTTATTTTACTCATATATATAAATTAATTTCTTAATTTTTATGTGTGTTCAGGTGATTATAAAGAAAAAGAAAGCTGTAAAGAGATTAGTGAGTGATAAAAATGCTTCCCCTCTGAAATCTCACACTTGGATAAAATAGCTACTGTGGAATGTGAGAATACTCCGCACTGAAGTGCCTACATAAGATTTTCTTTCTAAAAAGTGAGAGATTTTTGCTTTCTTGCATTCCATCAGAAACAATGACAAATTCAGGGGATGGGTTTTGGGGAGTGAAATTCCCTCCCTTACCCCCAGCTTAACCAACTGCAAAAAACTTTAGTGTGGTTAAAAATGTAATTTTGGAGCTGTCGAAAAAAAAAAAAAAAAAAAAAAATCCTATAAACTTTAGTGTGGTTAAAAATATGATTTTTGAACTGTCGAAAAAAAAAAATGTTTTAATAGATATTTGCTTGCCACAGATTTTCACATTCTTTCATCATTGTTTATCCATTTGAAGATAACAGTCCACTATTGAACCCATTAATGCACCTTTTTTTAATTGCAGAATCCTGTAATCTTGAAGACTCCACCACATCCTGTTCCATAGACTAAAGGTCCCAAATCAATTTTAACATCAGAAAAAAAACACAGAAATACCAATTAACTTATATCCTTCACTACAAAAAGTAAACTGGCTAAACCACAAATAAATGTAAGTGGAACATGTACATTAGTGATGGGAGATTATGGAAAATTCAGGAATCGATTAAAATCGACATCATATAAAACTGAATCGATCACAATAAGAATTGATTACCAAATTCTAGAATCGATACCTGAATCGATATTTAGATATTCACAGATTCACACAGATAAGCTCAAAAATATTAATTTCAAAACTTAGCGAATCAGCAGAGCCATAGCGACCACCTCCCATACCTCCCATTTAGAGGGTAGACAAAGTCGGAGGCCCAGTCGTAAGCTATTAGACGTTTGAGTCAAATAATAAAGTTTTTCATTTTTTAAATTATTAGTTTTAAGATTTAATTTTGCTAATATTGTAATTTATATTTAAATTTATTTTTTAAGAAAGATCTCGGCTAAGTACAATTTGGAAATTGCTTGTCAAACGTGGCAAATGTGGTGCGTTCGTACTATAACTAGTTCTATAAATATTTTTTTGCACCGCATATTGTACTGAATATATATTTTAGTGCACTTCATAAGTGCATATCAATTTCATTCTGTTTGAAAGCCTGTAACATCATTAAAATGCACTTGAAATAATTTTTTCCATTGACAGTAATGCAATGGGAAAACTTTTGACTGTCCCTGTAATTAAATCATTGTGATTTTCTTCCGGCCTGAATTAAAATTTTCAGGGACATAATTCACGTTGCCATAAGAACCGATTTAGTATTCTTACAATTCGAGTTTAATAATGTAACTAGCAAAGTTTATTGAAGTTCTTTTATTTAAAAAAAAAAAAAAAATCGTCACTGCAAGACGTGGCAATGTAGTTTTCTCAGAAGAAAAAAAAATCAATTAGTTTTACTGTCTTAAAAGGATAGTGGACGCACATGTATATTGCTTGGAAATCTTTAGCATTAGATCTAGTAACTAGCTGGCTTCGCCCACTAGCGGGCTCCCCCCTTTTATCAGGGCCTCTAATAATATGAAATCTCGAAGCAAATGCCCTGAACCGGGTTCCCGCTGCCTACAGCACCGTATAGCAGGTGTGCTGCACACGCACTGCACGGCCCCTCCTTTAAAACAAATCTCTAATGTATACGTAAATTTTTTATCATGTGTAATAAACTATCTTAAAGTTTCAAACAGATCGCCCTGTTATATTTTCTAATTTTGTTCTCGTTTCAGTGTTTAAGTGGGCGGGGCAAAATCTATAACCTGTATTGTTAGGTGTAGCATCGTTCACATTTTTTTTTATGTTTTATTTGAAGTATTTAGCTATTAATTATAGTTTTGAAAGAATCTTTCACCATTGTTTTTGCCTCAAAATAGACGTATGGTTAAAAACTAAACATGTTAAAAGAACAGCAGCTAGTCGAAAAACTTTACTAACAAAACGGGATATATTGATGGGATTAAATTTATATCTGGACAGGTACACAGACACACTGACGAAAAGTCTAAGCAAGGGGTGGAGCTGAGCAAAAGTTTAGATTGTTGGTGTGATGGCAAATGTAAAGAACCAATATGTATTTTAAAAATTGCTACAGTCTTATTTCTGATAAGGGAATGTGGCATCATAACATAAGAATCTTAGCCAACGCCGAGATCAATTAAAGCAAAATTTAAAAGAGGGGTTGTTAAATGATACAAGATGTTAAAAACAATGCGTTTTCAGCATCATACATGGCTTTAAAAAATAAGTACAATTATGTAAAATGGAATAGAAAATTTAAATAAGAATTAATAAAAATAAAATAAACAGATTAAAGGAATTAAAGTTGCAAAAAGGCAAAAGAAAGCTACTTACACAACGTATACAAATATTAAATTAATCTAATGAGAGTTTATTAAATGATACAAGATGTTACAAAAAAGAGGTTTTAATCAACAAACATTGCAGTACTATGAAAAACAGTATATACAAATAACATAAACAGATTAAAGAAATTAAAGTTAGATAAAAAAAAAAAGAAATATATATACACAAATGAAATTCACACAGAATATAATATAAATAGGCGGAGCTCCAACGAACAAAACTGTTCTCCCTTTTGTTCGGCAAGCAAAGTTAACAGCACTGGAGCGTCTTTGCTCTTTCATTTCACATTGTGCATTCGATTCAGAATACTATTTCCTGTAGCTTATTTTAAATCGAATTTTTAAAACACATTAAATGCAGACACATAAAATAAAGTAATTGAAACCAGAAATATTATATAGAAAATAGATACATGTATAATGCAAAAGATTTCCTTACTTTTAAAAATATACTATTTTTCAACCCAGTGATGTATTTTTTTACACACACACATAAATTGCTACATACTTTCGGAAAAATTTCCCTTGCAATATGCTAATTTCTTTCATGTTTCGTTTACTTTCCTGGAATGCCGCGGAGCCCCTGAAAAGTATAGGCGGAGCCCCAAGGGCTCCGGGGAGCACACTTTGGGAACCTCTGGTCTAGGGGGTGGTGGCCTTAAGCAAGAATTCAAGATATTTGTGAAATTACTATTCGAAAATAGTGGTACGAACACTTATAAAATTTTTTATATTGAAAAGGTAGTTATTTCAGCCCACCATCAAAAAATCACATGCTAAACGGTAGAAAACGTTAATGCTGATATAAAAAATCACGTGACTGCCTTTTAAAAAAAGCATTTAATAGAAATAAACCAATTAGTTAAATAATAATTAATATCCCAGCTTGTAATTAAGATAAATAATTTTTTGAATTTCTGAAAGGAGAAATTTTTTTTTGCATCGCCCTGTTCAAGTTTTGAATTTTTTACGCCCCTTACATTCTGAGATGTGGTCCACTTTTAAAACAGTACAAAATTCCCAGGAATCACTTTGTTTAAATTGTTAAACATATTTGAAGAAATAAGTTTTAAAGCATTTTAGCAAGCATTTTCATGCCTATACCCTTCAAAAAAATTAATAACATACAGGGGATCCTTTAGTTTCGGAAAGCTCCGAAATTTCGTAAAATTCAAAGTATCATAAATCAATAAGTTTGGTTGTAAATGACTGGAATTTTTATAATACAACTTACACAAACACTTTGACAAACGTGTGAAATACCGCTTAACTAATGAGAACCTTGAGTCACGTGGCTTTAAACCAAGAAGGATAAGTTTAAAATGGAAAAGAGCCGAAATTTATTGTTATCGTTCATAAATAGTACTCACCAAGAGCTGTAGATATAATATTGGTGCTTAGTTGGTAAACAAATGACTCGGGGAGAGAGTCAAAAAGGTCCCATTGAAATCGGATCATAATTAAGAAAATTGGGATTTGGGGGGGGGGGGCTGATGTGGGGATGTGATTGGTGATGAACCTGAAAAGTACAGCTTAATAAACTAGCAACCCAAATAACTTGGCTCCTAAACTAAAAATATAACAATTTAACCTGGAAAGAAAAAGGCTCTTATGCGAAATTTGACAGCAGTTCTGCCTTTAAAACAGTAAAACCGAAAGAATAAATATATATATATATTGCTTTGAAATTACTGTCAAAAATATCGATGTAAAAGTTGGAGCACGATTGACCCTTACCAAAAAGAAGGAAAGCTAGAGACAGAAAATAAAGGTCACATTAAAAGCTTTCCAACGATATGTTATACAATATGGTTTGGATGAGACAAAAAATATCCCCCCCCCCTCCCGAGGGAGCAGGTAAGCCCCAAATGGTCGGAGGGGCGACCTCAAATGTATCTTTGGTCAAGTTTTCAAAGTGTGGCTTTACAATAAAATAGAACAAAAAGTGGACATTTTAAAAATTGCATGCAAATTTTGAACGGCCCTGCAAATTAAGATTAGCGAGGAAAAGGGGGGGGGGGGGGTGATGGAGAGATTAGAAGGGACGAACTTGAAAAATACAATATAATAAACTAGTAACCTGAATAACTAGGCTTCTAAACAAAAGTATAACGATTTAACCTAGTGTTGAATTCAGGGGGTAGCCCAGGAGGACATCCCTCCCGGGACATTGAAATGTCCTTCCCGTAAGTTTTGAGATTTTATGCTTTTTAATGGAAAAATGTGCATCCCCCCCCCCCCCTGAAGGAACTGTGAAATGTTTGAATGATGTGGGGGGGAAGGAGAATGGTCCCCCCCCCCCCCCCCCCCAGCGACCCCCTGAATTCAACATGTTTTTCAGGATTTAAACGATTTAGGGATAATATCTCAAGAACTAATGAATGAAATTTCATCAAACTTAATATTCTGTTAGACATTGCCATAAGTTATCCATGATTAGGTTTTTGTGTAAATGATATAACAGATTTTGCTGCTATGTTGCTTTTATCAGCAGTGTTGATTTCAGACATTTTTCTCCGGGAGGGATTTCTACGGTTCTGGCGAGGAACATTCTAGAGTTACCGGGGGAGGGGGGGGGCACCCATACCAACCCCTAACTTCAACACTGTCTTTCAGGGTTTACACAATGTTTGCGATAACATCTCAAGAAGTAATGAACGGAATTTCATCAAACTTAATATTCTGTTAGTCATTGACATAAGTTGTTTCTGAGTCTTTCATGTTAATCATGTAACAGGCTGCGTTGCTATACTGCTTTTTTCATGATAGCCATATCTCAAAACTAATGCACGGAATTTAATCAAACTTCATATTCTGTTACACTTTCATATAAATATATCCTTATACTTGAGTGTATACTACCCAACAGGTGTCGCTTTTATGCTCTTTGAATTGAGATTTTCCATTGCAGACATTAAGAGGGTGTGGGCTGAAATTCAATGATTTGTTAGGAAAATGCAATGCTTATATATATATTTTTAAATGCACATATTTCAACGAACCTATACTTTTGAATCCTCATGATGGGCATAGGTCATTTAAATTTGACACTGTGATAGCGAATTTTGAAGTTTTAACATTTATGAGACAGAAGAAAGTTTTGGGATTGGACATCCAACTACTTTACCTTCAATTTCTGAAGGAAAATGAAAATGATATGACCTTTAGAGACATCAATTAAAAAATTTATATTATCGATTAAATCGAGTTGGCCATAGTATCGATTAAATTGATTTAAAAAATCAAAATTGCCCATCACTAATGTACATCATGCACACATGCACAGCAATGAAGAGTGAACAATACATGCTGCATATCCATTACTGGTATTAAGGAGCGATTTCACTCATGTGAAGACACTTGCATGCTAATGTTAATCTTATGGCAGCATTCTTTTAAAATCTCTCTTTAGTATTTAAATATTAAAAAAAAAATTTTTTTTCATTGGACAATTGAGATCAATCTCCAGAAAGACAATTTTTCAATTTCAACTGCATATAGATATATACATTTTAATGAGAACACTTTCACTTTCGAAAGTAAAAATGTTCTCACTAGGGCTGGATTATTTATCAATATATCG
Source organism: Maratus speciosus (assembly GCA_963932465.1). NCBI lineage: Eukaryota > Metazoa > Arthropoda > Arachnida > Araneae > Salticidae > Maratus > Maratus speciosus. The sequence continues at coordinate 362,769,234 of OZ010786.1, read as the reverse complement.
ACAAATATTGATATAAACCTTGAAACTATTGATATATCCCAATAAAATAACAATGTTTTGAGCTCACTGGAATTTTGAACATGAGCCTCAAAAAAAGAGCATAGATTATCTCAAAACCAAATAATATAATAATGTTTTGCGCACATCACCACAGCCCCGAAAAACATAGCCCAATATTCCATTACAATGTTTTCTCCCTCCATCTTCTCCAAAACAGAAAATCTACCTCGATTATCTTTCTTTCCACTGATTATCTCTAGAAATATCCTAATTATTGCAATATTTCTTTGCTGAAAACTTCGAGTTTGTTCCACTGCCTGGCTGCGTAATACTGAATAACACTTATTGTACTTCTCTCGCCGTTGTGATTGGTCCACACATATTGATATAACTATAGCTATTGATATGTCATGAATAATCAAACAAGCTCTGATTATTGGTGAGTTCCAGTTGATTCAGAATATAACTGGTTATCATTGAATCCTTAGCCCAACAGCTGGAATATTTGGCTTGCGAGCAACCAATCAGAGACCGCTAATGGTAAACTTCGCTTTTTGTTTCTTGTCAAGTTGGAGAAAAGTCAAGGCCAAAGCATTCGTTCTCTGTGATGATTCGTTGCTTTTAAAAAGAGCTTCCCAGTCTGTAACGTCTACTATGCTACTGAATACAATGCTTATTCATACTGTGTATTAACATTCTTTCTTCTGTGTGGTCGTTTGTTGGATTTTCATTAGAGAGAAGTTTTCTCGTATAAACTTACATATCCTGTCTTGATATTTTAACTTAAAAGGAATATTTATAAAAAAATTAATTTAAATTAGTATAAAACTATTCCGAAATGTGAGTTGAATATTTATATAAAAAAAAAATGTTTCAAAGTTGTTTTCTTGTAGTAAATAGGTAAGAAGATATAAACAGTGAATTTTTTTGATTAAGAATGCATTCATTCCTTAGAGAAAGATTGAAAATCAACATGTCTGCTGCACCTATCATTTACTGAAACCTACTTAATTACAAGTATGTTAGCATGACATGTGGCATTAAATTTTAGTTTTTCACCTGCTTTTACTTATATTAATTATATTAAAAGTGTCAGTGTCCTAAATTTAAGAATATTTTATTTTAATATGTTTTTTTATAATATTCTCAGTTATACACAAAGTAATCAAATAGGTAAAATGTAATTAATAAATAATCCATAAAGTAGGAAGAAAAGGAAACATACTATTTTTAAAGAAAAATACTATGCAAGAAATGGTATAAGTACAAACAGATATCAAACATTGGTTTCTTTTCCTAAAATACTTCTATTTTACACAGATATATATATACATATTTTAATGATGCTGTGTGAACATATACAGGTATAAAACATTGATTCGAAGCTTTCTACATCTGTTGGTACTTAAAATTGTTGTTACTGTACCATTTTTTTTTTTTTTTTTTTCGAAATTAGAAATACTTCTATTCTTACACAGTTTAAGGTAGTTACTGTGATATGTCACTAATATTGACATTCACTCGTTGATATATTGCAATATTAATTTTCTGATATCGTCCAGCCCTAGTCCTCACCATAAAAAAACTGAAACCAAAATCAAAAGAGTAATAAAGGGCTTTTGTAAAAATCAAACCCAGCTATCTAATGCAAAATTAAAAATTTAGAAATGCAAATGACACATTTTAAAAGAATGTTCCCATAAGATTAGTGTGAAAGTATCTTTGTGTGAAAGCAGTAGCCCTTTAAATCACATTATTAAGCAATAAGATTTTATTTATCATAAAGGTGTTAATGGAAAAGTAAACCAAGTTGTTTATAAACCTCGGTAGCAGAAAGTTCGAGACGGGAGAGAGACGGATGTCGCAGATTTTCTTTTCTCTTTTGCAGATTTTTTTTCATTGAACCTTTATTTTGCTTCATATTATGTTTAGCTCTTTATTACTTAATACAAAAAGTTAAGATTATTATTAATAAAAATTAAATAAAATGCCTAAAAACGCTACAGGTAAGTGATTGCTTGATTAATTAACGCTTCAATTGTAAAAATATTTTATTTGCAGATTATTCTTTGTCCCTAAAGTATCTGTTGCAGACGCTAGGAGAAATTTCTGCTACTGGGTTATAAACTGGTTAACTTTTTGTGATGAAGATAATATCTTATGTGAAAATTTAATTTCTATACTTACTGTTTGCATTTTATACATTTTTGTTAAAAAAATTTTACTTTATATACAAAATAAAAATACCTTCTGCTTTTTGAGTTTTAGACATTTCAGGGTCAAAGGGATCACCACTATGATTAGAAAGAAAAGATAATCCTTGGGAAAGTTGCTGGCACATAGTACTTATGGTATCTTGCTTTTCAATTAGAGGAGATGATTCTGGAATAGGAGTTACTACAGGAGAGGGAAAAAAAAGAAAAAGAAAATTTTAAAAAACACGTTTTTGATTTCTTAATTACTTCAAGCTGTATAAATTCCTTTTGCATATTCAAACTGCTTGTATTGCATTAAGTTGCCAGTTTTGCGATATTTCAAAGTCAACAAAAAAATATTTTGTACCAGAAATTTTACTAAATAAATTAAATGAAACTAGAGAACAGTAATTCTGCTTTTTCAGAATTTAGTGCCGCCCCCGACATTTCCATTATAGTGAAACTTCCATTTAACGAAGTCTCTTCGTTACACTTAAATACAGTACAGCCCCGATTATCTGCGGAATTGGGTGGCAAGGGCACCGCAGATAACAAAAATCATGGATAACCCGAAGAAGACAGAAAATGGGGTGCAAGCTCGAAAAAAAGAAAATTCAACATGAAAACTATGTTTTAGTGTACAAAAAACATAATAAAATGTTTAAAATACATATGCACAGTACAGCCGAAACCTTTGCTTTACCTCTAAATCACTAAAATAAAGAACAGTAAACAAAGATGGGAACAATGCCATACATACTGTACAAAAAGTGTTGAGTTACACCTTTAAAAAAAAATCAGTCACTTATTTTTGCTTCTAGCTTTAGAAACACCTTTTCTATCTCAAAAATGAAGCTATTCTTGATATGCTCTCCTGGAATTTATCATAATATTCTTAGTTAATTGTTAAATATTTTAATTGCTCTGCTTACGTTTAGTTAATAAAATCAAGAAAAGACATCAAGACTTTATAACTGATATTTTAAACATGGTAACCGAATCTAGAAATATTCTTTTATTACTTTCGAATACATGAATTTTTCTGTTTATATGTATTAGTAGGGCTTGCTGTATTTTCCTTGCTTAAATTTAAAAATTTGACTTAAAAATTTGGCTTAAATTAAAAAAAAAAAAAATTTCTCTTCGCAGATAATCGGGACTCTACTGTACTTCGTTATGAAGAAAATTCATTAAATAGAAATGAACTCAAATTCATGAAATTTGTATAATAAAATGCATATGCATTAAATGAAAAATACACATAAAATGGAAATATTGGGAAAATGCATTTTAATTCAAGCAGTAATTATTATTTTTTTTAATGCAATGTAGACACATGAGAAAAATTTTATTAGAATAATGTCTAAAAAATCACATAATAAAGAGAGGTAAACCAAAAACTGAAGCATAGCATAAATTTTCTCTTTTACTCAGTATTTCAAATCCTTAACTTTTAAAAATGTCTTTAATATTTCTTTGTTACAGGTTTCTTATAAAAAATACACTTTTCATAAAAAATTTCCTGCTTTTTTAAGTATCCGAAAAATTCATCAGTAACATTTTCGTGAAACTGGAATCCCCTTCTTGTATCAAAGGCTTTTTAAATTTCTTCTTTTGAATGGAAATGATTAAATAAATAATTTCATTTTCATACAATTCGCTGAAATAAATAAATACATACGTCGCAACAGCAACCTCCCCGTTTGATTGATGTACATGCACAAAAGTGGAATAAATTTCCTTATATAGAATATATTTTTCGTAACATGGAGATTAATTTATATGTTAATGGTGTTCAAAGTTAAGGTTCAGCAGAAAATTTCATTAAGTAGAAAACTTCGTTAAATAGGGACTTCATTAAAGGGAAGTTCGACTGTACTTCATTTTTTTCTGATGGGCTGGTGGTTTCTATTGCTATGAAACAGCCATTATAAATGAAGCATTTAGGTGAAGATGAAAAAGCAGTCGTAAAAAGTTATAACTCTGATTTTCTGGTCAGAAAAGGGGGGGTGGGTGGAGAGAGAGAGAGTAAAAAAAAGCAATAATAATAATAAAAAAAATTATGGCCATTTTTTTTCCCATTCTGACCAGAAAATCAGAGTTCTAACTTTTTACGACTGCTCTTTCATCTTCACCTAACACTTCATTTATAATGGCTGTTTCATAATAATAGAAGCCACCAGTCCATCAGAAGAAAATAACTCAGTTAAACAAAGACTTGAATAATCGGGACTCTACTATAGTGCAAAACATATTTCAATTTTAAAACTTAAAGCACACACTTTTATTTTATGTAAAATGACGTCATTTGCATTAATATAGATACTTAAAATTAAATATAGTTTATAATAGATCCATGTTTTATCATAAAATATTCATTTATATTTTTCTCAAAATAGCATGTATTTTCATTACATTTTTACAGTTTTTATGGGGAAACGGCAACAAAAAGATATAATTGCTATTTTTCAACAATTTTTTCTTTACTTTCTACAGAAATGGAGTACTTGAGTTGCCAAAATGAAACAAAAGTCGCTAAAAACTACAAAAAAATTAATATTTCAAAAATAAATGGAGATGCAGTTTTCAAACAAATTGCATTAAAAAGTACTTTTTTCCCCCAAAACGACGGTATAAACATTGAAAATATGCGATGCTCAGAAGTTTTAAAAAATGCTGTAGAGTATTTAATCGCACAATGAAACATCAGCTTTTGTTTTACGGCTGGCTTATACAAAGTAACGTTATTTATTGGAGATGACACAAAATAAGATGGAGAAAGAAATAGCATACAAGGGGCTAAAAATTGCACCTTTGATAAGTCTAATAGAATCTTAAGAATCAACAAAGTACAAAAATATAATCCATAACATTTTACTAAACGACAGTAGCAAAAATTTTTGCAATGAGAAGAATACTTTTACAATTCATTACAATAGTTAAAAATTTGTTTAAAAACTGAAATATGTTGTCAATGACACATTAGACAGTATTCAAACATGTGCTGCTGATGATTTTTTTTTTAATTATTAATCATACTTTTAATAAAATATTATTTCATTTATGGACTTGCTTTTTGAGGGCTGAAATGATATACTAAGGAAAATTAATGTCAAATTTGAAATGACAATAATCTTTTAAGATCTGTTCTTTATAACTTTGGCACTGTATCTTATCTTGGAGTTTTTAGCTACAATTTTTTCTCCTTTATGAATTAATAGTTCCTTCTTTGCAATATTAGCATAAATAAAATTATATAAAAATCCAAATATCATAAAATAGTAAGTTTAAAAACATCTCTTACCATCATTTTCATATAGCAAAATATGAAATATTTCTTTACCTAGATAGAAATTCCTTTTCATTATTGTTATTTTAATCATAGCAGTTATTGGTACTTGTGTTTTATCCCACTGATAACAAAAGTTGGCACAAATCTTCGCAAGTTTGTATCTTTACACTGAGATAATAAAAAATAGATTCTTCTAAATATATACAGTAGAGTACTGCTAATCTGCAAATTCGCAAACGCCTGTAATCTGCACTGTATGAATGAATGTAAACAAAAATTTTAATTCTTAAAAAATAATTTCTCAATGTTAAAATTTCAGTTTTTTTCAACCCAACTTTAATAATACTCCAAGCTGTGAGGATTAGTGGTCTTCTACTGTATTGTTAGTACACATCTACATCTTAGCTTTTATCTCTATACTTTGAAGTTTCTAGGGTTGGCAGTTTTAAACAAATTAGGATGAATATTTTCCAATCATTTCATCCTTTTAAATTTCAAAATTTTTAACAACCATTCTTAGTGAGCATTTGCGTCATAAAAGTAACTATCATCCCCCAATTTACAGTTTCTAGTGTGAACAATTTTTAAAAAGATGTAATTTTAGAATTTTGTACTCCGAGGGAGGCAGGGGCCTGAGATTTAAAAAAAAATAATAACCTATGTTTAAGAAGAGACAGTCACCTTCAATCTGATACAGATGTTATAAAAATATAAAAGAGGCATGCCTTAATATCCTTCTACATATAAAAAAAAGTAACACTTTAGAAATGGACCAATGAAAATCTGCGTAGATACCACGAAATGAATCTGATTGGTCAGAGCTTTCTGACGTTATAAGGGGGGGTTACCAAGGGGGGCAGGAACCGGCTCTGTCGCCGAACATCGCCAAGTTTGTCGTCAACATGGCGATATATCGCCAAATTTGACAACCAAAATTAGTCGTCAAAAATGATGCCAACTTGGCACTATTTCCTGTATTTCGCCAAATTTCCATAGACTCCCATTGAAATACAATAGTGTTCACTTGCTTGCAGAAAATCAACATATTGAGATATTTCAATGCAACAAAAACTATTATTAGCTCATGAATAGAGCTTAATTGAACTATTTACATTATTTTTAAGCACAGACAATAGTTTGAGGTTGGCTAAAAAATATGGATTGCTTTGCGATACTGAATGGAATTGCTAAGCGGTTACGTGGGGGGGTTGGTGAGCGTAGCGAGCAGGGGGAAAATAATATACAACTAGAATAGAAGAGGAAGCAATGGAACTTAAATAACATTCAGCATTTGGAAACTAGTTTAAAATACATTTAAAGATAATTTTTCACAGAAAAAATACTCTACCTGTCAGTCCATTCTGTTGCGATATCATATCAGATGAACCGACAGACATCGAACGTTGTCTTTCTTGTGTTGAGGGCAAATCACCTATTCTAAGGGATAACTGTCTTTTAAAAGGAGAAGCTTGATTTAGAGAACTAAAACCTCTAAATGAGTTTTGCCTCTGCAACATAGTAGGAGGAGCATGGGGTCTTTCTATGGCATAAGGATTATGTACTTGCTTAGCAGGTGGTGGATCTATGTATGAAACATGAAAATATAAAGTAAAACAACTTATTTTGTAATAATAAGTTTAACAAATATCATAACTTTTTTTTTTCTGCAGTTTTTAGTATTCAAACGCATGTGATTATAAAAACATCGATTTCACAATAGATGAGAGGGTTATTACAGCAGTGTATATTTTGAATTTGAATGCATAGCAAAATTTCATAAAGATTAATTAATAAAATTAATTAAAAACAGTTGCCATTTACACTCATATGTGAGGAATAAGCAAGTAATTTATTTTTAAAAATACACATGTCAAATACATATCAGATCAATCTCATTAACAATAAAGTGTGCATGAATAAAGTCAGAGAAAGACTGCATATTGATAATGATTTAATCAATGGCCTATGGCAGGGTTGGCGAACCTTTTTATAACCGCATGCCAGTTTGTTTCCAAAAATATTTTACACGACCTTGACGTGCCAACAAATTTAGTGGATTGAAAAATCATTAAAAAAAAAAACCTTTAATAATAACATTGAGATAAAAACGAAAACAAATGGGTAACATACAGGTGAGGTATTGCACCAAATAATCATAAAAAAATTAATTCTAGAAATTATTAAAAAATATATATGTGATTAATTGTGTTGTTTGCATCTTGGAAAGAAAATAATTAATATCAGGTTCATACTCAGTTAATTTCAACAGAATGCAAACTTAACTGGATTTATATGACAACTGCTTTTTATTTGATTTTTTGTATTCATTTTAAAAACTAATGACCTAACGGCAATAGATAGAGGAAAAAATATTAAAAAGATCAAACGTCAGTTTCTTTAAATAGCTATGAAATTAATTTCTAAGTTGAAATAAATTTATCTTTGGTATGTTTATTAATGTGGTAATTTACGGTATTTTAAAAAAACGTAATTAAAATACTTCAATTTTCAATAAATCAAACTTAGTCAAGATTAGATCACCTAGAGTTTGTGTATTTTGTGTAATATCAATATATATTGATTTAAAGTCACAAGTAACAACGTGCCAAAATTATTCTTTTGCGTGCCACTTTTGGCACATGTGCCATAGGTTTGCCATCCCTGGCCTAGGGTGTATAAGATGTTAAGTGGTGAAATAAGATTAAAATAGAGATTCTGAAAGAAGCTAGGCTCTACCTCAGATTACCACAAAGATTTTCAATAACAAAAAACAAAGCAAAATCATGTGTCATGCATAGATTATACAAAACTTTCCAAAATTAAGAGATTAATGTTATGAAATCATCTTTCAATAGTATTAAAGGAGAGTTGTAGGTAAACATACATGTTCTTACAAATTAGATACCACAAAGTTCTGTAATTCTTTGAATCAAGAGCTTAGGATTCAAAAGAATCTCTTTTATTCAATGAATATTTAACAATCACAATGCACTAATCAAAATTTAGAACCAAAAATACATGAAAACAACAAAATACAAAGAATTGTGGACTAAAAACAAAGTTTCTAAACTTGCTTTGAAAGCAATTAAATTGCAATAATTTTACTCTATGGAGATGTAAGGAGATATCAATGAAATCTAACATCATAATAATGCTCACATTCTCTCTCACTATTGATGGAGGTTGACTTTTATAATGTTCATGATGATGTTCAAATCACAAATGTTCAAATGACCAATGTTCATTATTATTCATTACACTTAATGAATAAAAAACTTGTGTGGAAATCTAAATCACCAAAAATCAACGTTTAAACACACAATAAATATATTAGGTAATGTGAATAAATCCAAATGTATACATTCCAGGACTCGCATCATCAGTGTATAAAATTTATGTATAAAAACAGTATCTTCCCCCCTCCCCCCAACTACATGCAAGGCGAAAACCAAAGTGTCTGTAAACATAGCACCGAAAGACCATCAAGTTCTAGCAACCAATGAAATCAAAGTGAAAGTGAAATGTCGTGACACAACAAATCCACCCAGAAAGTTGAGATGTAATGTACACTAGATAAATCATTAACCAGGAGTTTTTACATCTATGAATATGAACAGCTTCAAAAAAGTCTAAATCTAGAGGAGTAATGCATTTCTTGATAATAGTAGCCGAGTAAAAATTGAAATTACAATTTGTGTTTACTAACTGTTTACCGAGTTTACTGACATTTGGGTTTTCGCCTTGCATGTAGTTAGGAGGATACTGTTTTTATACATAGATTTTATACACTGATAAAGTGTTTTCTGGAACTCACGAAACGTATACGTCTGGTTTTATTAACATTACCTAATGTATTTATTGTGTGTTTAAACGTTGATTTTTGGTGATTTACCATTATACTTATTTATAAATGTCTCTAAAATTATTTTCACAGAAACAATAAATGTGAAGGGAAGCCATTTTTAGAATTTTATACTACTAATAATAAAACTTTGTTTAGTTTTGAAATGTTATAACATCAATGAAAAGGATTTCAAGCATTAGCTACTCATACAGAAAACATGAAAAATATTTTGAGCAGTTCTGCACAGAAACTATACACAATATACTTATTATAGAAATTCAAAAAATTTAGTTTAGATACAAAATCCTTTTTCAGCAATTATAGCCACTAGATGGAAATGTAATCAAATTCCTGTGTGCAGACCTTTAAAAGAATTATAAACTTTAATTGTATCACTTCAAACAATCTTTGTCCATATACCACAATAATGTAATGATATTCTAGCATATGTCCCTGAACAAGTATAAATGCTATGAATATAATTTCTTAGAGAAAATACAGTGCAGAGTATCTCAATAGTTACATATACCAATTTCATCATTTTTAAAATATAATATAAATACAGTAAAACTTGGGAAATCAGAATCAGGAAAGATTGTAGAAAAATGCTTTTAGCAGTTCTCTTTTAATTATATTTTCATTGAGACCATAATATTTTTTTCACTTAAGGCAGAATCCCATTATATGCAAGTTCTATTTTGACACTTTTACTGTATTTGCATAAAAAAGTTTTAATTATTTTTTTACCAGCAACTTTGCACTCTTGTGGATCTTGCAGCCTTTCAGTTAGGGAACCTTGACGGAAGGAACCAGTTCGAGTAAATGTTGAATTTTGAGGATCATAATTAACTGTAACAGCTTCTTTATCTCTTTTTTGTTTTCGCTCAAGACACACAGCAAAAGCACAACCTACAGCATGGCTCAATCTTTCCCCCTGAAATTATTAACAAAATTCTTAATGAAGTATAGCAAACAAAACTAAAGAGATTAAGTGTTTAAATTTAAACAACCAAAACACATGCACATCGAGAGAGAAAGAGGGAGTAAAACATTTAAAATGAATAAATATTCAGTTAGCTTCATTTTTTATTTTAAATATTTTAAAAACTCAACACAGTGGACTCTCGTTAGTGCATTTCCGCTTAAGAAATACCACCGGTTAATGCAGACAGTTTCATTTTTCCCATCATATTGTAATTAATGTTAAGCACATCAGTTAATACAGATGAAAAATGGCCTCCCTTTGAAGTCGACACCAACGGAAGTTCACTGCACTAGATGAAAGTAACTTCTGCCTCTAATCAGTTAACTGGGTACTTTAAATTAAAAAATTTATTTAAGTACACCTTACTAAAAATAGGTTTCACATACATTATACTGCTTCAAAATTATTTTAATGAAAATACACAAAAAGAAGTGAGAATAGAGTTAATATTTTTAAGAATAAAAACTAAAAAATTTTAATGATTTTATTTATTTATTTTGAGAGCTAGAATATTTTCTAGAACATGTTTAAATTGTGATAAACCATATTAGCGCTTTAATATATCACTTAACCAAGTAAAATATCTGAAATAAATTTGTAAAACTAATTTAATAAATAAACAACATGGGGAAAAAAATCAGTTTATTTTCTAAAAATAGTAAAATGGATTAATGTATTTTACATAAAGAGTATGTACATGAGTATCCATTATTTATTATAGATAAGAATATTTAATTTCTTAACTGTGATAAAGTGTTTTACATACATTAATTCACAAAAATAAATAAATAAATAAATTTTCAAGACATATTTTAGGGGAAACTTAAATAAACACAAATAAATAAGTGAAAACAGTATCATTTGTATACAAGAACCATAAAAATATTTATTTGAAATCTTAGTTGACAATTTTAAAATCTGTTGAATATGATGATGCACAGTAAGTAATTCATTTTTTTTTTTTTTTCTGCAATAACTTTTGTGATGCATTTATCATGAAATATAAATGCCATAGGAAAATTGTAATTCACTGTGAAGAAAAGGAGTAATCATAAGGTTTCTTTAATAGTTAAAAAAATACTAAGGACTCTAAAAAGTAAAATGATGAAGTTCTTAAACTTTCAAGGAGTGTAGAAAGCTTGATAACACAATCAAAATTAACAAGTAAATGAGAGTACTTTTACTTTTTCTCAAAACTTCATAATCCATTACAAATGTCCCTTTAAGTATGTTCACATGATGAGTATACACATAAACCCACTTAAGATGAAGCATATATATAGAATAATATTAAATCTTAAGTTTGTAAAACACAAGACATACTTCTGATTAGTTTTTAATGTTATACACTACAATTTTTTTTATTATCAACGACAAGCATAGGATTGATTCATTATGTTAATACTTAAAAAAATTGTAAATTATAATATCCAAGAAAAAATATATATTGCTGGGCAATGACAGATTTCTCAAATGAAAATTTCACGTTTCCTTTCAAAATAACAATGGAATCATATGTTTTTCAAGTAGCATACTAAAACTTTTGTAAATTCAAAATATAACACCATTAGAACACACTTTTAATAATAACCAGCAATAGATGGTTCTTGTTAATATAACTGATTTCTTTTGCATGGCCCTGTAAAATAATTCTACATGTTACACAATATTTTCAATAGGGAACATGCTATGGTACCATCAATAACATACATAAAGGATCTAGCAGAATAAGTATGGCAAAGTAGCCCTAAGTGGGAACCTACATTGAAACTCTTGGTACACTATCACCTTGAAATATGAACACTGTGTGTTCAGGCTATGTACTTCAATGTGACTTTTAGATATGAAAAAAATATTGCATATGGAAGTATTTTAATTTTTCATATTTTGTTAACTAATCATATACATACAACATATATATATAAGAATTATAGAATATTACAATTCATCATCAATTTCAAATAAAATTTATAAATTGAGTATCAAGACATGATACAAACAAACACAAACACACACACACATGTATATATATATATATATATATATATATATATACATGTAACCCCGCAGAGCATGTCGCAAGTGCATGCCACCTGTCTCCTTTGATTTAATTTCTTCTGGTTTTAGTTTGAATAATTTTAAAGTTTGCCGTTTTTAAAGTATGTTGTTTTTGAAGTTAGTTGTTTTTAGTTATTTTGTTGTTGTCATTTGGTTTAGTTTATCTTCGGATCAGTTCTGTGGTTTCGAATTTCTGGTTTGGTTTTTGGATATATATATATATATATATAAATGTTTTAGAAATCTTTTAAATATTATACGCTTAGATCCTTGCTGCAAATTGCGCATAATCTTTGTGTATTATCTATATGATTTCTACTTGTAGTTATCTGATATCTCCCTTAGGAAATTCCATTAATTTTTTGCATTCTTATCATCGCAAAGTTTCATTTTATGATTTTACTTTCTAGTTATGTAATTTATATGTATTTTCTTGTTGTTATTGTATGATATTGTCCTTTATATTTTCAATTTATTAGATTATTATTTTTTTTTTTTCTATTGCTTTTCTTAAATTTATTCAGTATTAGCTATTCTATTTATATATATACATCAATATGGTAGCAATATATATTTCTAATAATCGTTTTATGCTAATAAGCTTTAGGCATTTATATTTATATTACTTTGATCTGAGAAGTCAATTGGGATAGCGTTTTTGGTCGTCTTTGCATGGTTATTGTCATTCTAGGTTTTGGATTTTAGATGCGGTTATTTTATTTGTTCTAAAAAGTTTAGTGGTTTTATGCATTTAGGGTTATCATTATTTGGTTTTGGAAATATTATAGATGGTTTTTGAGTACTGCTTCTCTGATTTGTAGATATTGTATATATATTTATATTTCATACTCAAGATATTTAATATTAAATTTAATCAAGACTTATTTAATTTCATTTATTCTCATTTTTTGCAAATATTGCCTTTTCCAAAAAAATTTCTTATATGGCAGTTCTTAGTAAACATCTCGTTCCTGGCAAGATACACATAGCATCTATGCAGTGTAGTGCCCGGTACAGGAACAATAATGTGGTTGTTCCTGGATCGTCATCCAGTAACCATTTATACTCTCCCCTCGACCTTTATTTTTTCGTAAATGTTTAGATGCTCGATGCAAGACATGTCCATACGCTTCTTAATCATAAATTGTCTCAGATCCTAATTATTCAAACTTTTGTAAAGCATTTAATGTTATTTATTGCATAAAGTGCAACTTATGTAACATGAAATATATAGGTGAAACATCAGGTCCAATTCATAAAATTATCAATCAACATCGTTCAGACTCTAATAAAAACAAAGCAAAAAAATCTACGGTCTACAGCTGAAATTGCACATTTTCATAAACATCAATTTAAAAATACGACAATTGAAATCCTTCAAATTCTAAAAAATAAATCAGAACGGCTTTATATGGAGTCATCATACATGAAATATTACAACACAATATATCCTTATGGACATAATTCTGAAATATTTAATCGACCTGTCAAAGTCTTCACATCTATAAATAACACTATTGATTATTCTCCAATTTATCTTACTCTTAATCATAATTTAAATTGTAAAACAACACGAAACAAACGTGGAAAGGGTTCATCTTTAAGTGTAGTTTCTAAAAAATATATCACTAAACAAATTAATGATCTTCAAAGTAAATATTTAAAGCATTATAATTGGCTATTAATTCGAAAATACATATTTGCTATTAAAAAGAAACAGATTATACAACATTTAAATGTATTTCTAAGTAAAACTTTCTCTAAACATTTTTCTGATATTTATTTTGATCTCATTATTATTAGGGTTAATCTTTTAAATATTAATTTATAAAAAAAAACATAAAATTCATAATACGAATACTCAAATGATAACTTTTTCAAATCATATATTTAATAAAATTAATATCAATTCTATAATTAACGATAAAAAATGTTATTTTCCTATTAATAATCTTCATATAACAAAAACCTTTAAATATCCGAATACAATTGGTAGAAAGATTTTTAACTACAATACATTTTCAAAAAATACATCTGCTGCAAGTAATTTTCCATGTAACTGCAATGACCCTGATCTAAAAAAATATATAAACAATGATCATGGACATATAATCACTGGAAATCTTAATATTGTTAATGATTTTACATTGAAAAAACTAATGGGTTTTGGTACTAAATATAGACTTCCATCTAAATTTACTGTTAAATCTATAATCAAACAGTTTACATATGATATAGATATTTTTATATATAAAATTTCAATCTATTACAATAAACCTATTGCATATTTTAATCAATGGAAAATATAAGTAATTGAAAAATTAACTATGTCTTTAAAAAATAATATTTCTGATTTGATTTCTATTAACACAAAGCATTTTTTCCAACAAATAACTAAATTACAAAAAAACTACATTATTACATATGTAGACAAATCTCCTAATAATTATGCAATCATATGTAAATCTTATTATCACCAACTTCTTACAACCTGTATTTCTTCTAATAAATCTTTTCAAAAAACTAATGAAAATGTAATTGTAAATAATCGTAAAATTCAAAGTTATTATAAACTATTAAATATTCTATCTACTAATTTTAATTATCCTTATTTAGTTCTAATTCCCAAATTTCATAAAACTCCAATTAAATTTAGGACTGTAACTATTGCAATACATATAATAATAAAGCCAATAAACTTCTATTAAAAATTCTTAATCAATTATATATACTTACTACAAACAATGATAATACACATTGTATAAAAAATAGCTATCAACTGGTCACTATTTTAAAAAATCTTAACTGTGTATATAATATAACGACATATGACTTCAAAGATCTTTTTAATAATATAGACTTATTAAATTTACATAATATAATAAATGCATTATTTAAAAAGCATTATAAAAAACTGGAATTATCATCTAATATTGATATCGTTTATTTTAAGTCATTAACAAACTTTATTATCTATAATAATTATATATTGCAAGATAATACATTATATTTACAGCACGTCGGTATACCACAAGGTGGTTGTACATCCAGTTTATTATCAGACTTATACTTATATAACTATGAACGTACTTTTATTAATAATAATCTCCATTTATATCGTTATATTGATGACGTAGTTTTAATTGCCACTGATCAATCTAAAATTTCTCAATTTCCAGGTGATTATCCCACTAATTTGGTATTAATGGAAAACCTCTTACCTAACAATACTATTAACTTCTTAGATCTTAAAATTACAATAAAAGACAACAAAACAATAACTGATTTATATGATAAACGTAAAGAATTTAAATTCAAAGTTAATACATTTACAAATTTTAAATCTTGTCTTCATCATTCTGTATATCGAAATATACTACTTAATCATTTATATAGAATAAAATGTTTATGTTCTTCTCATCTAATTAACAATATAACTAATTTATGATGCATTAATAATGGTTTTCCAAAAAAAATTCATATATTCATTAATATACAATTAGTACTTACATGATCTATATATATATATATATATATATATTAATATATATATTATATATATATATATTATAGATAAATTTCGGTATATGATCATGCTTACCTTATTATAGCTAATTGATGTACGGGTGGATGGAGTTGATGAGAATTGGTTGGTTTAGTTGATTTATTTGGATTTATTAGTTTTTTATTGATTTTGGCTAGTTTGTTGAAGTTTTTATGATTGTTTAATTTAAGAGTATTATTAGTTCTTTCGAGTTTATGTTATATGTTATATTGTTATAAGTTTATTTAACTTTCTTATAGTTGTACATTTTTTAGTACACATTTAAAATATTTGGAATTGCTTATATTGTATTTACATAGAATAATTAAACACTTAATATGAATAGACAAAATTATATTGTAAAAGGTACCGGCAAGATACGGAATTTTTACAAATTTCGTAGTGCTCGGTCGGCTCCAGAATCCATGGTGGGGAGCGGATCGTCAAAAAGTTACCATGGACCAAATGTATTTAAAAATGTGGATGTATTGGAGAGTAAAGCTAGTGATTATGGTGAGATATGTGAGAAGAGGGGGAAAGGTCATGTATGCAATTTTTATAGTAAGCAGAGTTATATAGATGAGAGTTCGAAAGATGGTTGTTTAGTAATGAAGAAAAATTGTGAATTGTGTTATAAGTTAAATAAGGACAAGGGTGTTTATAGAGATACAGAAGTTGTTAGGTATCGGACAAGATATGTTTATAATACAAATTTAATGAATAAACATAAGAAAAACATAGATTGCATCGATATAGTGAAAAGGTATAAAACAAGATTGTTTTATAATAGGGGTATAAATATTGGAAAAGATATCAATGGAATAAACTTAATAAAATGTAGTGACAAAAGATGTAGAGTTTGTATTTGTGCCGATACGGATAATAGAGACAAAGTGATTGAAGAAAAATCTTTAAAATTTTGTAAGGTATATAATTGTGTGTATTGTTTAAGATGTAATGTGTGCAATCAAATGTACATAGGAGAGACTTCTACTCCTTTAAATAAGAGATTCAATAATCACAAATCAGACATTAGAAATCTTAAGTATAAAAAAGAGGATCAAGAAATAGAAATTTCACATTTTTCAGAACATGGCATAGATAACATTAGGATTTCTATATTGTGTATTATACCTAATAAAACGGAAAGAAAGATTCGTGAAAAGGATATGATGATAAAGTTTGGTACGGTCTATCCATATGGACTTAATGTTATGTTTAACCACAGTAATATAATTAAAAAATTTAAAACTAACAATTTAGATGATACAATTTATGACAAAATTAATCATGACATTGGAAACGAGTTGATTAGAAATAGTAATCAATATACTAGGTTGAATAAATTTAAAAAATTAAATACTTGTACAGACATAGTAAATGAAATAATTAATTATAAAGGTGAGCGAAGAGTTAATGTGATTAAAGGTTTGATTTTCAACATTAAGAAGAAATTAATTCCCGTAACTTTAAGAACTTTACAGTCTAGGGTAGAAAATGGGAATGTTGATCTAGGTTTGGATTTGTTGAGATATAGAATCAAGACACAAAAATTACAAATGTATTGTAACATTGACTATGGCCATGTTGGTGCAATAAATAAAATCTATTTTATAATGGATTATTTGGGTGATAGCCATAGGGGTGTAAATTACAATAAAATGCTGAATAAATACAATGAATTACTACCAGTCGGTAAAATAAAAATAGTTAAGGCTTTTAAATATGATAAGCCTTTGGGGAGAACTATTTTTAATTATAATTTATTTGCTAAAGATCTAAAGAAAAGTATTGCAGGGAGTATCTGCCATTGCAATGATTCTGAATTTGTTAATTATAAAGACAAGTATTATGGACATGTTATTACTGGAGATCTAAAGATAGTAAAGGATGAGGAGTTGAGGAGGTTAATGGAGTACGGAACTAAATATCGTGTGAAACGTACTCTCACTAAAAGTGTTGCAATTAAACGTTTTACTATTAATATAGATATATTTATAAATAAACTAATGTATAGATACAATTTGCCATCCAGTGTTTTTGACGAGTGGAAGTATTATATATTAAGAGATTTTAAACGAGAATTTTCCAGAGATTTTGACGGAGTTAATAGAGAGAAATACAACAAACTTACACATTCAATTAAAGAGATTCAGGAAAATTTTATAATCACCTATGTGGATAAAGCAAATACAAGTTATGCACTGATATGTAAGGTACTTTACGGTAAACTTTTGAATGATTGCTACAATAATAAAAATAGCTATTTACCATTGAATTCGAAAGCTGCAGTAATAGAAAATAGGATTAAAGCGATCTATAAAAAAGTTAAGCTGAAACAAATGAGTCAAAGTTTCCCTTATCTCATACTAGTGCCTAAATTCCATAAAACCCCTATCAAATTCAGGAGTGTGACCTGTGGATTTGGTTCATATATTGGTGCCGCTAGCAAGGCTTTGCTGGGGGTGCTGGAGGGGGTGTTTGACGGAGTGATGGGGGGAGAGACGACTTTTATTATCAAAAATAGCTATACACTATTAGATAATCTGAAAAAATTAAAAAATATTACTGGTTTATTCGCTTACGATTTTGCAGACCTCTATAATACAATTGATTTGACAGATTTAAAAGATAAAATAGTAGATTTTTATAATACAAATAGTACTTTGGATGTTCATTATGATTTTTTCATAAATTTATTTCAGTTAGTAGTACAAGAAAACTACCTTTACGAAGGAAATACAATATTTAAACAGATTCGGGGTATTCCAATGGGGGGGAGTTGCAGTTCCATTTTGGCAAACATTTACTTACATATATATGAAAGAAATAATAATTTAAACAGTAACACATTATCCTACAGATATATAGATGATGTTTTGATAGTTAAATTAAACAATGATATTGAAAATGTTGATTTTACATATTATCCTACGTCTCTGAGTCTGGAACCCTCATCCCAGAATTGTAAAAATATTAATTTTCTAGATGTGAACCTGAGCATAGAAAGTGAAAATTTGATATCTAAGATATTTGACAAGCGAAATGATTTCAACTTTAATACCTTAAAGCTGATATATTTTGATTCCAATGTGCATGTTTCGATTAAAAGAAATGTACTTAGAAATGGATTAATACGAATCGAAAGACTGAGTACTAGAGTTAAAGATATGTTTAGTGATATTTTAGAGTGGTGCCGCTTGGGATTCAAGCATGGTTATCCTCGCAATTTCATCAGGAGAATAACTTGTGATTTTATTAAGAGTAGCAGGTACGGAATTGAACTGAACTCAGTGATGGATGAGAATGGAGGTTTTGATGAGTTGATTGATCTAATGAGTTAGAGAGATATTTTGGTGGATGTTGCAGTTCTGTTTAGTTTTTCATAGTTTTTCATTTTTTCAATTTTGGTCTCGGCGAGTGAAGGGGGACGTAGCATGCGTAAAGTCTGACTTAACCCTGCAGTGTATGTCGTTAGCCATACCGCTCGCCTTCTGTTCTGTTCTGTTCTGTTATGTCTTGCAATTATATATATTTTCTTTAGTTTGGTTATTCAGTTTGATTTTAAGAGTTAAGTTTATATTGGTTATTTATAATATTTTTGATGTGAGTTTCAATGCAGCTATGGTGAGTGATGGATTTTGATATTTTGTTTGTGGTTTTAAATATATATATATATATATATATATAAATTAACACATGCGTAAACAAAATTACAAAAAAATTATAAAATAAAAAAATATTTATAAAAAATTAAAAATTGTAAAATAAAAATAAACAATTACTATAGGATGGTTGGGTGGGTAGATGTTAGAGTACAAAGGAGGGTGGTGGTGTCTGGATAATACGCAATGGTTAATTTATATATATATATATATATAAAAATGGGGCTTTTGTATTATAACTACATTTCTAATATGTATTTTATATGGATGTTGATTTGATGTTCTATATGTAATTGGTGATTTTTCCTCTTAATTTCATATTAAATTTAACTTATTTAATCAAATTCAATATTAACTTATTTTTAATTTAGTCTACTCAGGACAATGTCATATAAATTAATAATAGTATACCAATGTTTTAGTGATTATTATGCATATTGGTTTATTTGATTAACTAATGTTATACTGTATGTATTAAAATTGGATAAATAGTTTTTTTTATTATTATTATTCCTCTATACTATTTAATTGTGTTTTATTTTCAACATTGTATTCCATGATTAAGTATCAGTTTATATGTTTGATTGGCACAATCATATTTTTTTTTTAGCTTTTTTATGACTAATATAAGGATAATTCACACACAATATATGTGATCTTTGGGCTATTTGGAATTTTAGTATCTGACAATCTTATATAAACATCCATTTTTATTTATTTATTTTATAATTTAATTATTTTTTTTTTCTTTCCTGTTCATTTTTTATATGTAAAGCTAAATATTACGACTATTATATTTTTAGAATATATAATTTATTTTATTTTATAGCATATAGCCTATATTCTATATATTATCAAGTTAAAAAAGTTTTTTAATTTCTCAGTGTAGATTTAATGGTATGGTAATAGAATATATTGTATTAACATTTAATTTATTAAAAAAAAAAATTCTGAATAATGAAATACAGTATGGTATTGTTTATATTAGGATGTGTGTAGGAATGCAGTTGATACATTTTAATTCATTAGCATGTATTAGGTTCTACTTACTGTGACATTTGTATAAAATAATAATAGATGACAGCACCATAAATTTTGTATTTTTAAATAGCCTCTTTAAAGTCATAATTTAAATTTTTTACACTAGGTGGTAATTAACGCTGAATATTGGCAATGTTGTAAAATTGTTATTATACAATTTAAAATTGTTTTTAGGTTATTGTTTATTGTTAATTATAAATAATGTAATTATTTTTTATTTATATTATATTAATTATATTTATCACAATATTTCAACATGAATTAACTGACTCCATAGCTTTTAATTTCTGTGTTAACTTAACTGTTTTATTCACCTTGATCTTATGCTTATTGGATTCCATGTGCGGGAATATATTTTGAAAATCTACTGGGAATTAATACGGTATGTTTTGTGGGATTTCTATTGCTATAAATTAGATATTTAATGGGATGTAGTTTTTTTTTTTTTTTTTTTTCCATTTCATGCCATTTGATAATGTTCTGTATTCATCTTGAAACTATTATTTTGATTTTTGATTATATTGGTTGTTTGAGTACAGGGGAAATTTTTTTTTCAGCTTATAGCTTTTTTCCCCCCACAGAAAACAACCGATTTGCTTATATCATTGAATTCTGTACTCTTGAAAACGTAATTCAATATATAAGTTTTTCAATTTTTCGGAATCCATATTCTTCTTTTTTTCTTCCATGTTAATTCTTGTAATTAGGTATATGGTACTTTATTTTACACATGCAGTTCTATATTCTTGGTTTATGGTGTGCAGTCAATCATTCACAATATTGCAGTTTTTGATGATGGTTGGTGATGTTTAATTAATGGTTATATATATACACAGGGTGGTCGTAAAGAAACTTTGCCGATATATGGAACTCTAGCAGCCAGTCTGTTTAACCGATCGAGATGAGATTTCAGATATAGTTATTCAGAGGTATGAGCTCGGGATTCTGTGAACAGCAAAAATTGGCACTCATGGTTACAGGTACAGAAACTCGAAATTTTCGAATGGCAATGCCCATTTTTTTTCATTGCAAAATGCTCAGCGCATGCGAAAACCCTAAATAGCGCTGGAACGGTACATATATCGCAATAAACAGATGCATTATTAACGCACAAAAAACAGCTCTGCGAACGGCAAAAAAACATGATCGGGACGCATGGAGGAAATTTGCATATGACAGAGGCAAGAATCCGTTTTCTACGCTGACTATCTGGCGAACGGCGTCCTGTGATTGGTGTCTTGCCTCTGTCATATGCAAATTTCCTCTGTGCGCCCCGATCGTGTTTTTTTGGCCGTTCGCAGAGCTGTTTTTTATGCATGCATAACGTGCCCATTTATTGTGATACACGTACCGCTCCAGTGCTATTTAGGGTTTTTGCATGCGCTGAGCATTTTGCGACGAAAAAAGAAATGAGCTTTACCATTTGAAAATTTCGAGTTTCTGTACCTATAACCGTAAGCGTCAATTTGATGTCATTCACAGAATCCCAAGCTCATACCTCTGAATAACTATACCTGAAATCTCATCTCGATCGGTTAAATGGACTGACCTCTAAAGTTCCATATATCGGCAAAGTTTTTTTTATGATCCCCCTGTGTATATATATACATATATATATTTGTTTTTCATATTTTTTTTCTCAATTTTTTGTGTGTTGATAGTCCCAAATTCACATCCTTTAGCTTTTTAATGGCTAATATGAAGATGAAACTTATCACACACTTTATTTGTAGAACTTTAGGCATTTGGGACCTGAAGATTCTGTCTAGGTTCTACAAATATCCATTATTCTTTTTCTGCTCATTTTATTTATTTTTTATGTTTGTTGGTGATTATAATTTTTTTAAATGGCCATATATATATATATAACCGACCATTAAACATTACCGACCACCGACAACCTGTGAAATTATGAATAAAATGACATTAACAAATACAGTTCCCCCCAACACACTTAACATAGGTTCCAAAAACATATTAAAAAACAGCAGAAATTTAACAGAAATGGTATGATGGAAATTTGAAGAACTTAGACAGAATCATCAGGTCCCAAATGCCTTAAGTTCCACAAATAAAATGCATGGTTTCATTTTCATATTAGCCATAAATTAGCTAAAGAATATGAATTTGGAATTACCACACACATAAAACCAAGAAATAAACTATTAAACACCAATTAAGTTCAAAATGAAGCAAGAGTAAAAATGATGGAGGGGAAAAAAAAATAAAAAAAATACCACACATATAAAACCGAGAAATAAACCATTGAACACCAATTAAGTTTAAAATGAAACAAGATTAAAAATGAGGAAAATTTAAAAAAAAAAAATTACCAAAATAAAATCCATACTGTCATAGCATTAGGTATAACAAATACACTCATTATGCATATTATTCTCACTTAAGATAGCATACTATTATAAATTAATATGATATTGTGCTGAGTAGGCTAAAATTTAAATACAAGATAATAGTTAACTTTATTAAATATTAATGAATATGAATAAATTTAATATGAATTGATAAATATATAAATATAACTACACCATTATACATATAAAAGTATCGAATCAACATCCAATATAAAATGTGTATGAGCAACATAGTAAAAAATCAAATACCCCATAAAATATATATATATATATATATATATATATATATATATATATTAAATTTAAAAAATCAAAAAACTTGTAAAAAGCGAACTAATTATTTCTCATCAATATGACTATTTTTTATATTACTTATCTTTTTTTTTATTTACTTGTATTGATGACTTTTAAGTTGTGTTTAATTATTAGTTCCTATCTACAAACACTGTTTTGATGAGGCCTATAGATGTCTATTATGAAGGTTATAGTTACAGTAAAGGTAGAGATCCAAAGTACACAACTTCCAGGTTGTGTAATATTTAAACGGAGCTTCTGACTGCAAAATGGTCAATGAATCATAGTCTTCATTTTGAAAGACCTATCCAATGATAGGCCACTCAATAGGGTAAAAAAAAATTTTCGTCTCTACCGCCATTTTGAATTTATAAGAACAAAACCTATCCTATAACCATCGGACGGTTAAGACGAATCGATAGAGACCTCATTCATTAAAATCCATCCAGCCGTTGGGATGTTTCGAGGGTATAAAGAAATCCACATACACAGATACGCGTGAAACACATAACCCTTCTTTTCAGTCGGGGAATTAACCATTGCATATTATACAGACAACACCACCCTCCTCCGTACTCTAACATCTACCCACCCAACCATCCTATAATATTTTTTTATTATTATTTTACAATTTTTAATTTCTTATAATTATATATATGTTACAACATTAAATCTTCCTTCACGATTTCCCTATGCTATTCTAAATTACTACTCTATATTCACTAAATCTTTATTATTAAATAATCTCTATCATTAACTCTGTTAAATTCCCTTTAATTTAATGTATCACTTGTCTAATTCCCTTAATTATTACGCTTTTAGTATTCTTAAACTAAATGTTCCATTTCCAATCTTTCACGTTTAGAATGTTCTTTTTGGTAGCCATTTTATTCCAGCCGAGGAATTTGCTTTCCTGCACTTAATTCCGGGATTTCCCTTATACCTTCTTATTCATCCGTTTCTCTGTCAGCCCTCTTTTCATGGCCTGATAATTGGTTTAGTGTGCGTGTTACGTCATTTTTGTAACCATGCGCTTAGGGAATAAAAAGCAGCTACACACGATTCTCCAGCAGAATTTGCTGATTTTTCGAAGTGTTAACTGCCCCCTGGCTGTGTGAATGTCACTATGTAGTTCTTTCTAAAGATTTACCTTAAAATGTAATCAAAATGATTACTAACGATTATAGATGTTAAACACATCAAACTTATCGATGGCACTGCACCATATTTTTGTGATAACTGCAGCTCGATGTTATTAAATAAAAACCTGTGACCAGAAATGCTTCTTTGGGGCGGTCCATAAATGATGTCACACTTTTTTTTCAATATTTTTGACCCCCTCCCCCCCTTTGTCACAAAGTGTCACACTTCGCCATACCCCCTCCCTCCCCATTGTCACATGTCACACTATATTACATAAACATATACTTGCAGTTTAGAAACAAAGCACTACCTTATAGATCATATTTCAAAACTTTATTTTTCAACTTTATCTATGTGTTTTAACGACATTTGTGAGCATAACAATAAAAATGATTCAATACTTATTTTGTATGAAATAAGATTAAGGTTTATAACAAAAACATAATTAATATACAATATTAATAAAATATTAATACAAAAGAGCAGTTGAAAACAGTCGTATTTTGGAATTTGAAATGGAATGTAATATATTTGGTTTTAAATCTACTTTATAAACACAAAATACATTAATTTCAAAATAACTTCAAAATTTAATCTGCTGATTTTTAATGCTTTTATTTTA
This sequence comes from Maratus speciosus, assembly GCA_963932465.1. Classification (NCBI taxonomy): domain Eukaryota; kingdom Metazoa; phylum Arthropoda; class Arachnida; order Araneae; family Salticidae; genus Maratus; species Maratus speciosus. The sequence goes on along the minus strand of OZ010786.1, from coordinate 362,744,179 downwards.
ACCAAAATGTGTGATGTCACATTTCTTCTTACCCCCTCCCACCCCCCTTGTCACAAACTGTCACAATTTCATGAATCCCCCCCTCACCCCCTCGAAGCGTGACATCATTTGTGGAAGACCCCTTTCCTTGTCTCCTGGAGAAATTCCTAATCTTCATATCCATTGTTCTGACCATTAGCTGTTCAACTGCAACCCAGCTTAAATGAGAAACGATGATAATGACTGAAAAGATTAATCTGCTAACTGAATCAGTGAAGTTGTTGCTCTACTTTCACTTACTGCATTTACTTACATTGATTCTACAACTCCATCCATTACATGATATAACATATAATCTTATATCGACCACCACTTATGAGATGATTATCGTTATATATATAAATGTATAAAGTTTTATTTTACACACACACACACATAATTCGATTAATTACTTCTATGCCCAAAATATATAGAAAATAATTTAATTTTTTAATTGTTTTATCTGAGGTACAATCACTGAAAAAACATATGTTATAGTATTCATCTGAGTATTATAACATACCCTTTAGGACAGAATAGCCTTCAACGCAAGGTCTGCCGAGGGTACTTTAGTAACCCACCATGTCATTTAGAATATTAAGAAACAAAAGTTTTCCACAAAAACAATAAAACAATTTGAAGACCCTTGCGTGGCCCCCTCAAACAGCTGAGACCAGTGGGGAGGGGCATTCACACTTCCTCCCCCCCCCCCCCCCCCCCCCCCCGGAAGATTTGAGATTGTGTTTTCGATGGTCAAAAAGTAGAATTCCAAAATTTTCACAAATATAAGACAAACTTCACAATTTCACAAAAAACAGGATCCTGTGAGAAAAGTCTGGGCAGACCCCTGAACAAGACAAACAATTTATGTCTAGGAAAGCAGGATCACAATACTACTACTACTTAATCAAAAATACAGTCTATTTTGCTCTAGGGCAAACTTGGACAACAATTTCAACAGACTTACTTTGCATTCTGTGAAATAGGATGACATGGCTAAAAGTTCTGGAAATTGCCATTGTTTATATCTAAACAATACTGAGCTAGACATTCCATTATTTAGAATGCAGTGATTGTGCCACTGGCCAAACTTCAGGCACTTCTAATGATGTCATCCCATTTAATGATGGTCCCAACATGGTTGACTGTAAATGTGGATATCATTAAAGACTTTTCACAAAAAACATTCCATTGCACCAAATCGTATTAGCTAAAACATGTTAATTGGCCACTGACCCAATTATGGAAGATTACTTAATAGGATTAGATTACTTACCATATTATCGAACGTTTTGCAATGGATGTATTGCAGCGAAGTTTTGACATGGATTAAATAAATTTTAAATTATGAAAAATATATAATATACTACAAAACCTTAGCAAAAACATGTCAGTGGTTTTATTTCTCTAACATGATTAGTCAATAAGGTATTAAAAATTTAAATAATCCTCCCATGTGCAATATTTTTCTTCACATTTCAAAATCACATTGAAGTACAAAGCTTAAACATGCATAAAATGTTTTCATATTTTGAGGTGATAACATAATACGAAAAGTTTCAATATAGGTTTCCATGGGGACCACTTTACAACGCTAATCCTGTAAGATCCTTTTATCAATAACATACATAAATTAGTTTGAAATAGTATAATGTCATTAGAATGTATTTAAAAAAATTCTTGTCAATATAGTAACATGCCCAAATTCTTTTTTGACTTTTTCATGAAAATACATCATATACAAGGGTACATCCAATAATTACATTACACTTCAAGAGGAGGGGAGAGGTCCACAAAGTGTTACACAGTATGACAAGAGGGGGGGGGGGTATATACACATTGTGACATCACATTCTAAAAGCATTATTTGTAAGTAGCATAATAAAATTCACTAAAAAAATGTATTTTTATTCAAGTTGTAATAGGTATATTCCCCTTTTTGTTGAAGTTCAACTGCTTGGAGTAAAAGCATCCAAGATCTAGGTTTTACAGTATTTATATCAGTAGGGTAATAGATCATATGTAACATTACTTTAGATTTTTTCATAAAATATGCTCTAAATTAATAATTTCAGAAAATGTGATGTGAAAACAAGGGAGAGGAAGTATGCCTTGAGTGTGGCAACTTATGACAGAAGGAAAGCAGGTTGGCTTTTTACCAGTAAAAACTGGTTTTTACCAGGACATGGTAAAAACTAGGTTTTTACTGGTAAAAACCTGGGGAAAAGTGGTAAAAACCTAAAGATACAATAAACTCTACTAGTCATGAAACTTTATTTTAATTCTGTCAATTAAAACTATTTTCATGTAATTGTCCGTGTTTATATAATGTATATATATAAAGATATGAGAAATAAACAATTAGTCAGTTCCCTAAAGCTGCTGATACAGCACTTTAATCATGTAGATTTTACCATATTTTCTATTCTCCAACTATAAATAGTACAACAGATGTTTACTATCTGTTTCACAAAACAGGTTTCCATTCCACTTGTACTTTTACAATTTCCAAGGAACTTCTTTAAAACAAAAGATGTAAAAGCCAAAGTTTGGTGAGAAGAGTTAAGTAACAAAGAAATAAATCCCAAATTCATACATTTAATGGTGAATCTTCACTCGATACCCTGAGCGTGTTCAGAGGTGCACTTTGCGCCGCGCGCGCGCTCAGAAGTTTATGCCATGGAGTAGGTCTTATCGAAGAAAGGAATTTTAACATAATTCAATTATTTCATTATTTTTATGGTTCAAAAAAGGTAAAACCAACGACTATATTTCTTCATCCTTCCAAAACATGGTTTTCGTAACAGGAATACATGCCTATGTTCACTCAGATAAAATCTAAAATAGTCGGGAAAAACATCACGTGACCTTTTTTATCTACTTTAGCCCATTTAGCATTTAAAATTAGTTAACCAACCGCACGCAAACTCCGCGCGAGCTGCTCAAAAAAATTGTGTGGGCGATTTGATCACGTGATTGTGCGTTTTCTGCTTATGTGTTATTGGTTGTGCTTTGTTTGGTAGGTTGATTGATACAATTTAAGAATTCAACTGGTGATCTAAAAATTTTAACTTTTTAACAATTTTCTTTTTATTTATTTAAAAATGATTTATCAGTTGATTTATATCTTCTGTGATAAATAGAATGCTGTTAGTAAACCAAGATTCTGATATCAACATATGAGATTTGTTTGTAATCTACTATACTGGATGGATTTCAATGGAATTTGCACTGTTAGTTAGACAGTTTTTCAGAGTAGGTTTTAATATATATATTTCTTATTTTATGATTGCATATTTTAATACCATGTGGATAACAGACCAAAATACTTCATAAAACATGAGAAATAAATGGCATTCAAAATTCTGTTAGTATAAGCAAAATACTTACTTATACTTTCAGTAAAAAATTTATAAACATTCTAATCATACTTTATTCATTACAAACTAGGCAGCAGACCTATATATTTTATCTCTTTAAAAAATATATGTACAGATATTTTTAGTTAAAATAATTTACAACTATTACATTTTATTTTTATAATGTTCAAAGTAGAATATGATTTCTAGCCTAGTCTGGATAAAAATTCACTCGTAAAGTACTCAAAAAAAAAAAAAAAAAAAAGGAATTATTCTACGTGCAAAAGGATATTTTCGCACAATATATATTATTTTTTCATTTGGATTTGCTTAATGTTTATATCATTATACATATACATACTACATATATAATCACTTAGAAACAAAACTTTGAATATTTAAAAGGCGTTCAGATCTAAAACTTTCATCTCGAAATACCTCATTTTCTCACATTTAAATGAGTATTTTATTATTATAATAAAAATACACGTGCCTCTGTATAACAAAAATAAAAAATATATCTTCATCAAAAATATCTTATTCATTATGAAAAATATAAAACAACCAATAAACAAAAAAAAAAAAAAAATTGTGACACAATGTGGGACTGGAGGGATTCGACCCACAATCCCTAGTCTCGAGTTCACTGCCTTATCCACTCGGCCATCCAGCACACGTTCCTTTTGCAACAAAATATCTTTATAATTAGCACCTTAATTAATCAAATCCATGATCTGTTCCTGAACATACTATGTGTTATTCCATACATGATATGGACCCACTCCATGTTCCTGTCTCCTGAGCTCGTGCGCGTAACGCGCGTGCTTCTTGAACACACTCCCTGTACTTCACCGATTGAGTGAATTTTTTCGAACTTTTCACATATCCACAGTAAATTAAGAAATATAAATTTGGTGTACAGAAAGATGCAAAGCTTGTATTTTGTTATAGTGCTTAAGAGGTTCCAAAGACATAAGTATATTGGTAAAATGCACCTACTAACATTTGTTCAAATTACATTACGTGACAATATTTGAAAGCTTTTGGTTTTTATTAAAATGATTAAGGTTTAAAGTGTGAAAAATGAGTACTTATAATTTTTCTTTTCCTTTTGCTTTAAGTAAAAATTAGTAAACTAGTTTCTATTTAAATAAATATAATAAATATTGTAATGTTCATTATCATTATAGATAGAACAATTTTTACACTTAATAATGATATATGTACAATAATTGTATCTTTAAAATTTTGAATTCTTGTAGGAGAAAAACAAGGATAAAAGTTAATCCAGTCTTTTTATATTCCTTAAAAACCACTATTTTTGTATAGCAATCTTTTACTTACCTAATCAGAAACTAAATTAGGTGAATATTGTTATACAGAATTATGGTATTAAATATCCGGAAAACTTTCAAATTGGGAAAATGAAAAATTGGTAGATAAATTTTTATGATAAAAGTAACAAAAACAGTCAAACTAATAAGTTTTTTCATAGGTGGTAAAAACCCTGGTAAAAACATGTTTTTCCAAAGACTGTAAAAACCATGGTAAAAACCGGTTTAAACCATCAGATGGTAAATACTGTCCAACCCTGAGGGAAAGGGAGGAGTAAAAAAAATTTAATTTGTGTGATGTAATTTAATTAAGAGATGACCTCTAACCGAAAACAAGTTGTAAGTAACCACAATATGTATTTAAATTACATGGCAGCTCACATTCTAAATGCACTATTTTAAAATATTACAAAAATTGTATAAAAAATTATGCGCTATATATATATATATTAGGATTTTATACACTCATGTTTGTAAAGAAAAATATATTACCGAATCTTTTAGGGATAAGAAACCATGGCACATCCAACGTCGAGTTGTTCCATCACGACATATATAAGAAAAACCTTTCTCATGATTTCGATCAGGAGCACAAAAAGAAACTTTCTCTATTGTTTGATCTACAAGAAGGCCCTAAAAAAGAAAATTAAAACTCAAACAAATGGAAAAATTATTTTTGTAAATTCACAAAAACTTCAAACTGTATTTTCCAAAATGTTATAAAGATCTTTTAAATTACAAAAACATGCTAGATGAGCAAGATATTTAATCATTATAAGTATTATTCATACAATAATCAAATGCAGAACATAATGCATTCAAATATAGTGAAGTCTTTTTATAAAAAACTTCCATTTAGCAATTTTTTTTTTCTAAAAAAGGAATATTTTTGCAGGTTCTTGAACATGGAAGTATTTTGTATTTAATAAAACTTCTATTTAACAAACACTATTTCTATTTACTGAATTTTTTTTTGCCGAAGATTTCATTTTGACAACCATTTTTCCCGGAATTCTATGAAAGGGTCATTTTGGAAGACTAGGGAAAATAATGAAAATTAATTACCTATGAGTTGTATGCCATTTGTACATAGATTATAATGGATTTATAACCCTCTCAGATACGAATAAATTGATTTCGAAACAGGAAACCAAATCAATAATCTTCAAGGACAAAAACATTTTGATACTTAAATAAATAGATCAAGTAGGAATCAATCACTGTGAAATCAACAAACTCTCCTTGTATTTCCTAAATTATACTATTCGAAATGAACAATAATATTCATAAATAAAATACGTTTATAGACTATTCCACACATGAAGCAAGAGTCCGACGACGTCACCATCATCATCATCAAAAAGAACTCAAAAATGACTCATAAACATTTTTATTTTTAGTTCAGTTGTTCTGTAAATTACAATAAGAAAGCATGTCTGAAAGACTGTCGCTGCAAAAAGCAGCGGAATGTATAACTTCAATCTGTAAAATAACGTTTTAATATAATTTTTCTATAAGCAAAGAAACCAAGTCTCAGGAGTGGATTTAATTTTTAAAAAAAACATATATATTAACCACAATTTTTTTATTTTAATACTATAGTGCAGAAAAAAAAAATCTTTAAGAATTCCGTGCAAAAGGATACATTGTACTGGATTTAAATGCGTGCCAAGCTTGAACTGGGGAATGCTGTTGAAGAAAGATAAAGGTAAGAAATTACCTATATTATTATATTCAATTGTTTTATCATAAATTGGCCAGAATCATATTTATTTATTTATCTAAATATTAGCGTGCAATTACTACTGCGTACACAAGAGGTGGCTTCTTTTGCCAACAGATTACAGATTCAAAAAATCAAACTTCATAAACATTCCATTGTTATTCATTTGCAGAAATCAACAGCAAGGTCAATTATCCCCCCCCCCCCCTCATAATGCTTAACCCAGTCGCTCACTGAACAAAGATGTTCTAAGCTTTCCAAGCAAAGATTTTTAAGCTGGATGGTATGCTTTTTTTTATTATTATTACTTTAATAAATAAATTCAAGACAAAGTATTGTCTAGATTCTAGGAATTTTAAATCTTACCATACAGTAGTTTTATTAATTGAAATTAAGTTATATTGCAATAAATGTTTTAAAGCCATTCCTCGCTTTAAAACTTTCCAACATAGTTGAAAAATGTTTATGAACTTGGTTTGTCTACTCGTCCATCTATCCATGATATAACTCATGTAAATATACTTTGATTGCCATGTAATTGAAGAAGTGAGTAGAAGAAGATGTTATTTAATAAAAATTTGAATTCAAGAAAATTGAAGTGAAAGATTTTTGTTGTAATTTAGTTATCTATTTAATTCCTTCTTAGTAGCCTATGTATGACTATTGATTGGTGACAATAAACTCTCCTAGAAAAGAATATTAACATTTAATTATTAAATATTATAAATAATTCCCACCATTTAAATTATTAAATATAGAAATATTACATATTAAAAGATACTGTCTCATATCTTCAATACTAGGTAGAAACTCAGTACTTAGTTTTACCCTATGATATAATACCTCGTAATGCTTTCATCCATAAAATAAAACAATTTTTGAGAAAATGTATCATAACATGTTCTTCCACTAAGCTCTTCAATTGATAGATGTAATTGAGGTTTACTATGGCATGTTCGGAATTAAAAATGAAATGTGTAGTATTTACAGTTGGTTTACAATGGCACTCAAAAGAATTCTGTTATATTAAGGTCTATGGGGGAAAATTAATTGCAATGTATTTTAATGCTGTTATATTATTTCAAGTTTATTTGAATGTACCACCGAAGTGCACAACAAGCTGCTTACTGCAGAATATGGTGTACATAGCATTTATCGTTCATTTACATCACTAAACTACATTGCAAACAATTTTTCTCCATAGACTGTAATGCAAAAAAATTCTTTATAGTGTTCTTGTAAATGAAGTATGAATGTTACACACTTCATTTTTACTTTCTTCTATCTTAAATAGAAGAAAGTATTGTAATCGAAATTTTTTTCGACTTCCGGTTTTCGATGGATTTACATGTTTTAGGGGTCAGAGATCCCAAAAAACATATTTATAGAAAATGTATGTCTGTCCGTGTGTCCATCCGTCCGTCTGTCTGTCGCCATTGATCATCAAAAAGTGTATGAAGTTATGCATAGAATTGAACCAAATTTTTATTTTAAGTTTTTGGCTAAAGCATGCAGGTCCTCCCTGAATTTGGAAAAAACTCGCTGGTAGGGGGCGCTGTAATAGCGATTTTGAATATTGTACCGTCAAAAAGTGTATGAAGTTATGCATAGAATTGAACCCAAAAATTTTTTTTAGTTCTTGGTTATGGCAAGCAGGTCCTTCCTTAATTTGAAAAAAATCAGCCGGTAGGAAGCGTTGTAATAGCGATTTTTTTGCGATTTTTGGGGCATTCTGAATATTGTACCATCGAAAAGTGTATGAAGTTATGCATAGGATTGAACAAAATTTTTTGTGTTTGTTTTTGGTCAAGGCATGAAGGTCCTCCCTGAATTTGGATAAATTCCGCTGGTAGGGGATGCTATAAATGCTATGTGTGTATGATTTTCATTATTGTACCATCGAAAAGTGTATGAAGTTATACATATAATTTAACCAATTCTTTTGTCTATGTGTAAGGCTATGGTCAGTAGATCCTCCCTGAACTTGAAAAAATTCCGCCAGAAGGGGGCGCTATAATTGCGATGTCTGTGCCATTTTCTTTATTGTACAATCGAAAAGTGTATAAAATTATGTATACAATTGTGCCAAATCTTTTGTGCATGTTTTTGGCTTTGGCCAACAGGTCCTCCTTGAATTTGGAAATATTGCGTGGTAAAGGGGATGTGTGATAGCGATTTTTGTATACTTTTCTTGACTTTTCATAGTTCTATTGTCCATCGGCGGCTCGTGCAGCGGCGGGAACTCGCTTCCTGCTAAGCCGGCTATTCACAAACAGCTGATAACAGCTGAATAAGAAAAAACTAATAATTTTAACAAATATCATGATATAGATTAACTCGTTTTTAGTCCATTTAAATGACTGAAGCAGAAATTTAAGATGAAAATCAATGTTGATATAGTATTGAACTAATAATATTGAAGTATTAACATGTGTAACTAGTTTTTGAAATATTAAGATGTGTAAGATAGAAGAAAGTTTTGGGATTGGCACATCCAACTAGATAATACTGAATATGCCACAGTAAACCTCAATAACATATATTAATCGCATGGCAATCTGACTATATTTACATGAACAAAAATGCTATAGCATTCTGTATTCTGGTTCACAAGCAAAATTGGTATCAAACATGACAGATACCAGCAAGAATGTGGTTTAATGTGAATGTGGATGCCATTAAAGTGTTATAAAAACAAACACTCTATACACGAAATCATCTATACTAATAAAAGAAAGTTTCGCTTTGTGTGTGTGTGTGTGTGTGTGTGGGGGGGGGGGGGGGGGGGGGTAGCGAAAACTACTGCATGTAGAAGTCTGAAAATTTAGGTGAGAATAGTCCAAAACGGGTCCTGATGCACCTGAGGCTAATTTTTAAAGGGCTGGACCCACCTTTAAGTTTTTATGCACTAAATTGTTAATATCATGCCTCCTTTCTATCAGATCCTCTTTGATTTTGGGGCGAGGTCTCCATTCAGTTTCCATCCCATTTCTACATTTCAGTTAAGACCCTGGCAGGGGCGCGCCGACCCAGTGTGCAAAGTGTGCGGCGCAAACAGGCGCCGAAGTAGTAAAGGCACCAAAGATTTCAGTTGAAGAGCAAATAGTTTAAAAAAAATCCTTAATTTAATTAAACTAAAATGCATTACATTTTCCTGACATCTGAATTATGTTTTGTAGATTTGCATGGAGACTTCTTATAGATATTTATTTTATTATTATTGTTATTTATTTATTTCGTTTCATTCTACTTTTCCTAATAAAAGTGATTTAGACGTAGACCTATCCAACCTTTCAATAAACAGAGGCGCATCTCATATAGATGCAAACAATGAAAAGCAGGGCCGAAACTAAGGGGGGGGGGGGGCATGTGCCCCGGGCTCCAAATGAAGGATTATACCTTTGGAATGGATCATTTTCTTCTGATGGGTGATGGCTTCCATTATTATGAAACAGCCATTATAAATGAAATGTTAGGTGAAGATGAAAGAGCAGCCGTAAAAAGTTTGAACTCTGATTTTCTGGTCAGAATGGGAAAAAAAAAAATGGCCAAAAAAAATTCATTTATAACACTTCATTTATAATGGCTGTTTCATAATAATCCTTTTAAAAAGGATCTTTAGAATATTTTTGTTGGTGTTCAGAGGGGGGTCATGACTCCCGTGACCCCCTTGGATCCACAATTGTAGATTACGTATTAGATATTTTATGATTACATATTTTAAATTTTAAAATAAGTCGGTTATTAGAAAATTAGTAAAATTCTCTTTATAAACATACTTTGCGGAAGAAGGGGAGGGGGGGCAAAATCCATGCTTGCCCCGGGTGCAAAAAAGGCTAGTTTCGGCCCTGATGAAAGGCTCCATAATTCACATGACTGAAAACCTGCAGCACTATTATCTCACTGTAGTACTGGTAAAGCGCTGTATAGTTTTATTACAACAGGGGCTAAATTGTACCTGTTTTTGCTATTTTTAAAAAGCAATCTTCTTCTTACTGCAGAATTTCTGTCATAAATAAGATGAAACTTACTATTCGGATGCATATATATCTCACGGGCATAAGCATAAATCCCTAGGACTCAGATACTCTATTTAATAATAATTTGCAGAAATAATATAAATCATAGTAAATTTAAAATTACATTTTTCAGAGGGTCAACCTATCTCAAAAGTTTTGTAGGCTGAAGGGTACAGAAATCTTAACCACTAAATAACAAATTAATAACATAAAATAATTAACACTAAATAACGATCACTGGTAACAATTAAAAGAACCTCGTTCGGATATTATTGATTTTAAAGGCATTCTTTGAAGCGGATTTTTAATTTTAAAAATAGCTAGTAAGAGGAAAGATTCGAATAGGCCTCTGTTTAATAATAATTTGCAGAAATAATATAAATCATAGTAAATTTAAAATTACATTTTTCAGAGGGTCAACCTATCTCAAAAGTTTTGTAGGTAAAGGGGACAGAAATCTTAACCACTAAATAACAAATTAATAACATAAAATAATTAACACTAAATACGATCACTGGTAACAATTAAAAGAACCCCGTTCGGATATTATTTATTTTAAAGGCATTCTTTAAAGCGGATTTTTAATTTTAAAAATAGCTAGTAAGAGGAAAGATTCGAATAGGTGCCAAGAAAACTTTCAAAGGGACCCACCATAGTTCCGTGGGAGGCGCACTGGACAGACTTGAATTAGAGAACGGAATTTCCAGGCCGGGGCTCTGCCCGTTTATATTTTCGCAGTTCGCGACCCGGCTTGTGCAAAAATCAGTGAAAACAGGCCTGACTCAATTTCTACAAAAAATTCCAAATTTCTTAACATACAATTAAAATACTTTTAAAGAATGCTGCATTAGGGTGGTCACAAGAAATCAATTTTCGAATTTTTTCGGGGGGGACCCCCCAAAAAGTTGCCAATTGACTAGAAAATGAGATTGGCTAAGTTTCAGCTCATTTGGATAATATTAACCCGTGCCTCATTGAGGTTTAAGTTTGAAAAAAACGTGATTTTTCGCAAAAAAATGCTGTTTTACCTTCATGAAATGAATACAATTGAACCTAGAAACATAATGCAGGTCTCATTTTATATAAAAAAAAGTTTTGCTTTGAAGAACCACACACCATTTTTTTCTAAAAATGTATAGATTTAAAAATATGCGCATTTTTCAGGACCAGACTTAACCTGAATCCTAAAAATTGACTTTTTATGAAAAAGCGAAAAAAAATTTGCAACATTCCATTTCATCTGCTTTCCACCTTTTGTTTTTCTCTTTTTTCGTTTTGTGAAGTCCAATAAAGTGTTTGATTAAAAAAAATTCCAAAGAAAAGGAAAAAAATCGAATTTTAAACTGAAAGAATTTAAAAAAAAAAAAAAAAAAGGAGGGCAAAGGAAGTATAGAATTGAGAGCAAATAATGCTCAATTGCATTTTATTATTAAAATTGTGTTACAAGAAAGGAGGCATAATAAAGAAAATAAATTATTTTCCCTTACAACTGTCACGTTAACCCTTTCCGGCACAGAAAAATTCTGTTCGTAAAAGGATGAAATGATTGTCTACACCGGAATTTACAAATGACATTTTTAGAAATTAAAATCACATTACTTTAACCTTTCATTGTAAAATCAAAATTTTATTAAAATATTCTTCGTGCCGTTTGTAAGTTTGGAATTAAAATTAGGTGGTCCCGGCGTGGGACACTGCGCCGGAAAGGATTGAAGTGGTAATTGTTTAGATAAGGTGGCTTATGTTGACTTTTTTTACCAAAGTATTATCTAAAAATGAAAATGCAACTTGATCCAAATTAAGATACCAAAGGCGGTTTGTCATTTTAGCAAGTGCTTTGTCTGTAACCTATTTATCAAATTTTCTGTAGTGAACAAGTGATTTTATTATTTGCAGGTCTTGAATTGGGGGCTAAAGTGGCAGTGGAAGTATTGAAGCACGCTTTTGCATAAATATTGATTAAAAATAAGAAAAGATCTCTGATAGCTTCTTTTTCTAAATTTGTTATTGAAAGATGATCCCTGAAACAATATATTTTAAGAGAATGAATGGCCTGTGCCTCTATCCATCTGACATGATTAAAAGTACCAGGTGCTTTCAAAAAAAGTCTTTTGCAGGAAGGAGTTCTATAAAAATTAAACAAAGTTGGATAAACTCTTTATAATCATTCCTGAGCTATTAATTTTTAAGAGTTCCTGTAAGAAAATTTGAAATTTCTTCTGAATTAACTATTTATACCTAGTATTTCATCTTCAGTAACATTTGTATACTTACTCTGGTTTAATTTAGACCACCCAATCAGAATTGGTTATTTTTTTTTTTTAAATATCTGGCTGAAGGGCAGTGATTGTGCCCATTTTACAATCAAGAACAGCTTTCTAAATTATGCTGGCGGCATGGTAAATACAGAAGACTTTTCCTTTAACAATTGCTATAGAAAAATGCAGGTTAACTCTGAGGCGACCTGTGTTTACTGCAGTTGTTGCCTGGATTTTACCAACTTCCTCCCACTCTTCAACTGCTGAAAATACAGCTTTCGCCTGAATTATTCAGATACTATTTTCAACTTGAGGAACTCGTAGTAACTGTTCTTCATCCCCACAACTAATTAAAACTTTTATCCACTACATTTTCTTCATTCAAAAAATGGTGAAGCAGTTTTCACCCCAGTGAACAACAGTTCTCTCTAAACGGGAATTTTTAAAACTGTTTTTGATGAGCTCAGTTTTTTGTTTACGAAACAGTTATTTGCAGAGTCGATGTCTGTGGTTAGCTAGTGGATGTATTCTAAGTCTAGCAGCTTCTCTGGCGTTCAGTTCATTTTGCGAATATTATAAAATAAAATACATAAAACTTGACAATTACTTAGCTGCATACTGTCGATGATTTGATGAGACATGTGGCCAATTTAAAATATCTTACATTTCTGCCAACATATCAAGAGGAGGAAGGAATTTTACGGAATGTTTCGTCAATTCTAAAAATAGATAACCATAACAGATAACAAAAACAGCCTTGTAATAAAAAGAGAAATTCAGAGGTTCAACTGCAACACAAATCGAAAAGCTCTTTCTTACTAGACACAGAACTAGATAACTAATAATCAATTATAATTCGTGAAATATTTTTAAAGTTACAAAAATTGTTCACTTATTTTTGCCTATTATTAAAAATGATACAAAAAAATTATCAAAAGTAATAAAATTTTTAATTTGTCATTTTTTACCTATGTTTCAAAAATGCAGAGTTTGAGGGTATGGTTCACTAGATGTCCTGAAAAATACTAAATGTTCATTAAATATAAGTTTTCATGAGAGTAAATGTTCAAGGCAACAACAGTTTCTATGAAATAAAACAAGAATCAGGTTTCTAAGAAAAATATTTTTCACGTAAGGAAAGAAAAACGACAATTTTTTGCCAAAAATTGCAAATTTTCAAGAATTCAACCTTGATGAGGCACGGGTTAATATTATTTATTTGAGCTGAAACTTTGCCAATCTCATTTTCTAACTAATTGGCAACTTTTAGAAGGGTCCCCTCGAAGAAAACGTTAAGAAAAATTTTCCCCATGTTGCTTGTGACCACCCTAATGCTGCATACACAGGGTTCGTTGATATATATCTTGATATATATTATGATATATATCCGATATTTATTTTCAAAATATCAAGATTTTTGATATTTTCATATTACTTGATATTTATTTTCGAAATATCAAGATGTGTGATATTTTCAATATTTTTCTATATTTTATATTTATTTTCAAAATGTCACTGTGCAAGATATTTTTGATATTTTCAGTCAAAACAAGTGCAAATGAAATTTCCAACTGTTATTGACTGCGTTGATCTGTATATAAAGAATTTTTGTCCCTGATAGTGACTTTTTTAGCTGAAGAAGAAAACAAATATCTTTTCCAAGCTGTATGTTTGATTTTTTTTTTTTACTTTTAACTGTAGATTATGGGGGACATAATTAATTCAGAACAGACACTGAAAGATAAACTGTCTAATTTAAATACTCAGTTATATATACAGCTTCATTAGAAAAGAATTTGTTCTGGTATTGATTTAGTTCAATTTAAACTGTTACAGCATAATAGGGAATAAAAAATAAGATAAGCTTACATTTATGTTTATAATTTTTAATGAAAACAATATTTTGTACTTAAATTTTCTTATACCTATATTTCAGGCATTATAGTAGCCACCAGTATAGACACTTTTACCACATTTGTTTTACATTAATATATAAAGATTCATGACACTTAATTTTCATTTTAAAAAATCCTTTATCTTTCGTTTTGTACATATTAAAATCGAAAATTATATTTTACATTTTTTTACTTTTCTTAAAAAAAACACATTTTTTTTACTTAAAAAGGACATCAATTCCGGTATATCGTTAAAACTATGCTATTTATAAATATATACTGCATTGTCCATACTCTTTGGCACTTCTCTGAAAAAACGTTTTCGTCCATTTCTTGGACTTCATCAGTTTCAATTGGCGGCTCGCAGTTTCATTTTCGACCTTTTATCATCTCTCTCTTTCCATTCCCCCCCCCCCCCCCCCTTCTCCCTTTTCCCTTCTTTCCAGCATTTTTAGCCAACGGGAGTCAACATTTGCATGCGCCATAAAAATATGGCGACTGCCCGACACGTCCTAGGAACAATTAAGTCTAATTCCGGCTCTACCCTGAATAGAGAAACAATGTAAAACCACTGGTATGAGTGTGCTATTCAATGTAGAGATTTTAGATTGGAGAGACTGACGTCAGCTATAAAACAAATTTTAATTGATAAAATGAGGCATCACCCCGTTTGTGAATGTTTTGGCATTCCGTGTCGTCCCAATAGCAGAAAATTTTCCAAGTGTCTGCGACAGATCTTTCAGGGACTGAAAATAATCTGCAGGTAAAATGTTTCAAATGAACCTTTAATTAATTAATCATTTACTTTTAATGTTTTTAAGCATTTTACTCATTTTTATTAATAATAATCTTAAGTTTTAGTAATAAATAATAAAGAACTAAACATAATATAAAGTTGGAAAAAGATCCAATGGAAAAAAAATCTGCAAAAGGGAAAAGAAAATCTGCGACGCACGTCACACGTCAGGAACTTTCTGCTACCGGGCGTGTCGTTATAGGTCAAAATTAACATTTTTACCCACTGGCCAGTACACTGATTTTTTTCACTGGCCAGTCTTTTTTAACCACTGGCCAGTGACACAGTCATGTACACTCCATAAAAAATTGTGTTTCTTCTAACTATCAACATGGTAATTTACTAATATATATATTTTTTACCATTCGACATGCTTACTGAAAAATTTTATTTTTACTATTAATTGCAATGAAATAAATTCACAGGACATTTTCAGAAAGGTTACAGCAGAAGGGGACCCCCCCACCCCTCGGCACTAACTAATATGCATTTTTCTGCGACCATTTAACGAATTTCCCGTTTTTTTCGCGATCTTTTGACGAAATCTGCGTTTTTTCCGTGATCTTTTGACGAAATCTGCGTTTTTTCGCGATCTTTTGACGAAATCTGCGTTTTTTCCGCGATTTTTTTTCACAAAATTGCGTTTTTTTGCAATCTTGTAACGAAATTTGTGAGGCGTTTTCGCCATTCTTTGAAAATATTTGCATTTTTTTTTTCAAGATTTTTTGACGAAATTAGCGTTTTTGCCGCGATCATTTGACGAAATTTGCGTTTTTTCCGCGATCTTTTGATAAATTTTTTCCGTATTTTTCTCGTGAAATTTGCGTTTTTTTCACGATCTTTTCACGAAAGTTGCGTTTTCTCCGCGATCTTTTCACGAAATTTACGTTTTTTCCGTGATCTTTTCACGAAAGTTGCGTTTTCTCCGCGATCTTTTCACGAAATTTACGTTTTTTCCGTGATCTTTTCACGAAATTTACGTTTTTTCCGTGATCTTTTCACGAAATTTACGTTTTTTCCGTGATCTTTTCACGAAATTTACGTTTTTTCCGTGATCTTTTCACGAAAGTTGCGTTTTATCCGCGATCTTTTCACGAATTTTGCGTTTTATTCGAGATCTATTCACGAATTTTGCGTTTTATCAGCAATCTTTTCACGAATTTTGCGTTTTATCAGCAATCTTTTCACGAATTTTGCGTTTTATCAGCAATCTTTTCACGAATTTTGCGTTTTATCCGCAATCTTTTCACGAATTTTGCGTTTTCCGCGATACTTTGAAGAAATTTGTGTTTCTTTTTCGCGATTCTTTGTCGAAATTTGCGTTTTTTCCGCGATTTTGTGACGAAATTTGCGTTTTTCCACGATCTTGTCGCGAAAGTTGCGTTTTCTCCGCGATCTTTTCACGAAATTTGCGTTTTTTCCGCGATGTTTTGACGTATTTCGCGTTTTTTACGTGGTTCTTGGGCGAAATTCACGTTTTTAAGCGATTCTTTGACGGAATTGGTGATTTTTTTCTGCGAATGATTGACGAAATTGATTTTTTTCGGCGGCCATATCGAAATTAGTGATATTTTTATGTCCGAATTTTCAGACTGATGACCGGTTTTTTTTTTTTTTTTTTTTTTCGAAACCGAATGCTTTAAATTTTCGGAAAATTCGAGACAGAATCACCCCTGCTACTTTCTTTTCTCACGTTCAGGAGAATCGCCGATTTGGACGCCGTAAATTCCGAACGAACTTCACCCCTTTCCTCCCTGACATCGATCTTTCAACCATCGCGTTTGGCGAGTGGTGCCCATTGAGTTTGGCGAGTGAGGACAATAAAGTTAATCGCCACCTTTTAAGCGTTACTCGACGCCTGGCGAGTGGCAAGTGCTAATTTTGTGCTATACGTGTCGTAAGTTTAACACTGTTAATTTTGCGCACATAGAGTAAAATCTACTTTAGGCGGCCGAAGCAAAGAACTCCGAGCAGAATCAATACTTTTTATCTATGTTATCTTGTACTCTGGACCTGGCATCATGGCGGAAACAGAATTTTTGTTAAGGGGTAGGGGATGGTGAAAATAGGCTAAACTTGGCCATAAACGTCCAAAAATTCTTACTTTGTCAAAGATTGAGAGGTTGCGAAACTTTCCTTGCACCCCTTCGTACGTTTGTGTCTAATCACATACTGAATATACAAATGTGATGATTAAAAATTTGTTCATTTTAATTCAGAGCATAACATTGAAAGTACTGAAATATGAGCACTTATTATCATTACATATAAACTTAAACACTCGAGAGACCAGAAATGGCAAAAGAGTTACACTTAGGTACTGTCAGGAGCTACAATGATTGCTGTAATATGAACGGAAAAATATAGATTTATAAAAAAAAAATATTTTAACATTTTTATGCTATGCCCTACTAACCAACCCATCCGACATTGCAAATGATAATAACCTCAAATACACCTAAAATCAAATGTTTAATGATTTTATATTTTTAAGCGAAATGTTTTTGAACCGAACCTAGAAATCGGGAGGGGGCGTATCGTCTTCAGCAGCATATTCACCAGATGTCCCACGCACTGTCTGGTTTGTTTTTATTTTATATTTTTAAACAAAAATCTTTACAAACGAGCCTAATATTGTCATCAGCACTGCCTTCTGTAGTACACAACCTCGAATTTGCATGACTTTTTTTTATTTTTAAATTAAAATCCGTTTTAAATTAAAATCTCAAGTTGAGGCCCCCAATGCCTTCTGAAGCGTACACCACAGCTGATATCGAAGCTCCGATCTGATATTTCAAGCGAACTTCGAATTTCTATTTAATTTCTGGCGTTTAGATGTATGAAAGTTTCAATTCTGGCCAAAAATTCTTGATAAAACATAAAAAATATAATGCTCACCATCCCATCACTATTTTAAAACGTGAAATGACATTCAAAGCACGTATCTCTATGATATCTTGAGAAAACGTGAACTGGGAGAAAAATCATTTCTGGCGAATACTTCAAATGACTTAAGAGATTTTTTTTTTTAAATAGTAAGTATTAATATTTTTTTGCACTAGAGACATCGTTAGATTCGGAAAAATACCAGGTATCAAGTATTAATAGGTGGGTTTTTTTCTTTTTTTAAAAATTTTTAAACTTTAGAAACACGGGAAAACTTAAAAACTGGCGTGAATCGCGGCCAAATAAAAAAGTGTTTTGTGAGAGTAAAGAAAGATAAGACGATTTTCTTTATTTCTCCCCTGCCCCTTTCTTTTTGTAACTCGACGGGGATCCGGCCATCCCAATTTCAAAATGCAGTGAAAATGTAACGCTAATCTTCCGTCAGTGTGAAGAACCGCTTAATGTCTGGAGAAATGCAGAGGCATGACTGCTTTGAAGAACGAAAGCTGTCCAACTTGCGATTATCATTATGGCTTTTAATTATATTTCGACTAATTATCAAAAAATGAAATATCTGAGCCTCAGGTGCATTTGGACCTGCCATCTTTTATCCTTATTAAAATTTTCTGATCTCTATCCGCGGTAGATTTTCTTAGCCATCGACAACACATGCAGAGTCTTTCATTAATATAGATATGCAAATTAGCGATAACAAACAATTTTCTTTTATTAGTTTCTCTTATTTATTTACTTATTGTATTGTATTATTTTTGTTGGGATAATGAAATTTGACCATATAATGCAGAATTCTGATACAGGCAGGTTTTATTTTCGCAGGCTTTACTGTGTTTCGAATTTTATTTACATAGCTCCCAACTTTCCTTATAATTTTAAGTAATTTAAAAATGCTTAGAACCAGAAATTTTATTTAATAAAAGAAATAAAATACGAACCCTATAGAAACAAGGCACATTTTACTAAATAATTTTTTTGGTTCAAAAAACTTTAATTGATCTGTTTAAACTCCAGCAGAATGGCATCCATGCGTTTATAAATACTCATATTTTTTATAAAGTTTTATTTTCGGAGGTGAAGGAAGGAGTTAGGGCGCCAATTGAAATTCTGCACACAGGCGCTGGATACTGCTGGCAAGCCCCTGGACCCTGGCACCCTTGGGTCCGGTGTAGGGACCCTTGAAGTTTTTGTGCACAAAATTGTTAATAGACTGCTTCCTTTTAATCCGATATTCATTTTTGGGATTCTTTTTTCATTAAGTTATTCTCCCGTTTCTACATTCCAGTTAAGACCCTGGGACTGTCTAAGATCCAGTAGAGCCCGGACCAGGGCCCCTTGAACGTTTTGTGTGCCATGCATTTTTCACCACCTAATTTTCTCACCTAACCTTCTCAGTGCATAATTTTAAAGTTGAGTCTTGGGCTCTTCTTGCCAGACCAACACCCTCATATTACTTTCTTCTATCTTTACAAGAAGAAAGTATTGGATTCATGAAAATTTTCGAATTCCGG
The DNA here is from genome assembly GCA_963932465.1 of Maratus speciosus. NCBI lineage: Eukaryota > Metazoa > Arthropoda > Arachnida > Araneae > Salticidae > Maratus > Maratus speciosus. The sequence goes on along the minus strand of OZ010786.1, from coordinate 362,724,365 downwards.
TTTTCGACGGATTTACACGTTTTAGAGGTCAGAGAACCCGAAAAACATGTTTTTACAAAATGTCTGTCTGTGAGTCTGTCTGTGTGTCTGTGTGTGACACAAATTTTGTGGGCGCTCTATCTCAAGAACCAATGCACGGAATTTAATAAAAATTCATATTCAGTTAGTCCCTGATACAAATTGATGCTGATTAGTTTTTGGTGCAAATCGCTCAACAGGTGGCGCTGCTATATGCTGCATTTTTTATGATTTTCGAAATGGCTCTATCTCAAGAACTAATGCGCGGATTTTCATGAAACTTCAGATTCAGTTAGTCCTTGATATGACTTGATGCTGATTAGGTGTTGGTGTAAATCGCTCAACAGGTGGCGCTGCTATGCTGCATTTTTTATGATTTCCGCAATGGCTCTATCTCAAGAACTAATGCACGGATTTTCCTGAAAATTCAGATTTAGGTAGTCCTTGATATGTCTTGATGCGCGTTACATGTTGGTGTAAATCTCTCAACAGGTGGCGCTGCTGTGCTGCATTTTGCACGATTCCTGCAATAGCTCTATCTCAAAAACTAATGCACGAATTTTCATCTAACTTCAGATTTAGTTAGATGTTAACACAAGTTGTTGCTGATTAGGTTTTGGTGTTAATCGTCTAATAGGTGGCGCTGCTATGCTGGCATTTTCATGATTTTCGCAATAACTATCTCAAAAACTAATACACGGATTTTCCCCAAACTTCAGATTCAGTTTGACTTTGACGTAAATGGTTGCTTGATAGTTTTGTTTAACATAAGTTTTGATGTAAAGCACCCAATAGGTGGGGCTTCTAGGCTGAATTTTGCTGCATTTACACGATTTCGTAGATAGCCATATCTCAAGAACTAAAGCACGGAATTTCATATCTATAGAATCCTCATGATGGGCATACATTGCCGTTTAATTTTGGTAGTGTGACAGCTAATTTTCAAGTATTAACATGGATGAGATAGAAGAAAGTTTTGGGATTGGTATATCCGACTAGTTTTTATTGGGGTCCTAGTGCCCTTTAAGGATCTACCCAATTTATTGCATATTTCTTTAAAATATTACTCTAATAATTTATCCGTATGCTTAATTTTAACTAATTGAAGATCTAAAATGCTAAGTACTAAAACATTTTAACGTGTTTCCATGTTAGGGCCATGGCCCAGCTTTGTCCCCTTTAAGGACCCCTATTATAGCTCAATCCTAGTATAGCTTCAAATATCAATATCTGTTGATATATTGATAAATAATCCAGCTCTAGCCATGATGAAAAGAGTTCTTGATTTCTCCATCATAATCTATCAATTTGGCAAAAGATTAAGCAAGTAACTTGAATTATGAATAAAAGTAACATGTCGCAACACTTAGCATATTTAAAGGAGACCAAACTGTTGCCAGAAGGGGTTAGTGTAGTAAATATGAATAGAAATAATATGCGTGATAAACTTTAGACTAAAAGACTTCGAACTCTGGGTTTGAATTAAATTTATGAGAAGAAAGAAATTGTCTGAAAATTTTAAAAACATGCGACTGTTCTGTAATTCATAATGAACAACAAATAATTTCATAACTTATTTTGTCATGCAAGTACATTTCCATCAAGTACTTTAGGTTTCCTATGTTACATAAACTAGGTTGAAAAATTGATTTTGAAGATTTAAATAAAATACAATGATAAAGTTAGACATAGGCCATTTTTAAAATTCAATAACATTTTATATCTTAACTAAGAAATTTTTTCCTAAGACAACAGAAAAAAATAACTTATGGTTACAAACACATTTTATTGTACTTACTTTAGTTTCATCATCCACAACTCGTAATCCATCTCCAGTGACATATAATGTTCCTTTAATTATTCTTCTCCTAGAATTCTAGAGGAGACAAAAAGACATAAGATGGAAGCAGAAGGAAAACAGTTATATATATATATATATATATGATGCTAACAAGACAGGACAACTTTTGATAAAAAAGTTAATTTAACAATTAATTCTAGGACAGATTATAAAATTTTTAATCAGCTTCAAACGTTTTCCATTTCTGATATTCTTAAATTCCCTTTTAATGAATTTGAAAATAAATACATAAAGCCTTCTTGTAAGCGTAAATATTCTGGGGGGAAAAAAAAAACACAGTGAAAAAGGTGATTTTTTAGATATCGACTGAGATAAATGACTAATAGGATTTAGAGTATATAACATTCCATAAGCCACCACCAGAACATTGTAATAATTTTGTAGAGTGAAAACGAAATTGCAAATGAACTAATAAGAATTTTTTGCGCCTTTCTAATAGCTTAATTGCTATTTAACCCTTCTGAATCCAATTTTTAAACTTTACTAATTGTTAGTGTATTATGAGCTGTCTGCACAGAAAAATTTACACACATCAATTACATGGCAATCCGAATATATTCACACAAGTTAGTGTGCAGACAGAGAATAAAAATATTAATAACATTTTTTTTTTGTATTTTTGCTTAGAGGAATACAATACATAACTTTATTAGACAAAACACTGCTGCTGAAACAGATGACCTAAAGAATGTATTTAATACTAAATTTAATATGAATAATAATATAACTAACAATAGTAAACAGAAACAGGAAAAAAAAAGGACGCAAGGAAAACAAAAAGAAAATTCATGGGAAGTAAGAATTTTTTTTAAATGTATTCACCTAAGCAAAAAAATAAAATTCGCGTTTTTGCGCAATCCTTTGACGAAATTCACGTTTTTGCGCAATCCTTTGACAAAATTCGCGTTTTTGGCGAGATCCTTTGACCTGCGAACGATTGATGAAATCGATTTTTCTCGGCAACCATTTGACGCAATTCACGATAATCGATGGATTTATATTTTTTTAACCAAGGGGTGGGGGTTGGGGGGGGGGGGGCGATTCGCGCCTATGAAGAGGTATAAACACCACTTAGATGACACATTTTGATTTTCAGGGATGTTAAGGCCCTTCAAATTTCTGAAGGCGATCCTTTTTCAGAGATTACTCTCTTCCAGAAATCTGATGTTAAAAAATAGATGTGATTGTTATGTTTTTCAGCTACACTTTCAAAAATGAATACTCAGATTTCACGAAATTTTCTTTGTTTTTGACGAAATGGTTTCCTGGAAAATGCTCCGAGCGAACATTTCGTCAAATTGATGAAATTAGTTTCTTCACTTGCTTGACGATATAAATTTCATCAATAGTTTCGTCAAAAGAGGGCTGGTGGCGCCATCTCTCAATCCGTTTGGAAGCTCCCGTATTTGACACGGGGAAAGAAAAAAAATCACCTCTCTCTTTCCCGGGCGTGATTCGAACTCACGACCTTTCGTATGGGAGGTCACTGTTCTTCCAACCTGGCTGCTGGGGACTTGAAAGTGTCTGCTTTTAGACTGATATAATGAATTCTACTTCGTGTTTTATTTTTATAACATAGATTGCAATTTTATCGGGCTGCTATATTTTCTGAAAGTTTTAAGGAAAGCTAATTTATTTTTATGGTTTTCTCGTATCAATGAATTAATATGGCTTGATTAAATAATTTACAACTGAAATTTTCTTTGATCAATGGATGATTAGAATATGGTCTGGTTAATTTGTTGCTCACAAATAAGGAATTGTGAAGTGCATATTGCGTGAGATTTTATCACTTTGAGTAGGAGGATAAGATTTTAACACTTTACTTTTTATAAAGAGGAGAGGGATCAATTATGTTTATTTTTAATTTGATTGAAAACATAATATACTTTTAAAAAAAAAAAAAGATATCCTAGATGTTTGAAATTTTATTGACCTAATTTTCTTATTGAATGGTTTTGAAAAACACAGGAAATTTATTCTTTTCGAATTAAAACATAACGAACGACAACATATAAATAAAATAATAATAATATTAATAAGCATTCCTAAAAATTCTAACAGGTAAAAAAATAACTAATGAAGAAACAATAACTACCTATATTTCAGTATTTTCTGAAAAGCACTAAGTGCTGTTTTAAAATAAATTATTACAGGACTAACATAAACAAGCAAATATCTGTTTGCTAAAATCGTAGGATTTGAGGAGGATTTGAGAAAATGTTTCCTTAAAATTCATTGAGTCTGACCGTGATTGAGGCAAAACTTTTGTCAAATATTTGAGGGTTTACGTTTCGTTAAAAGTCACGTGATGTTAATAGGAAATGATCGTCAAAAACGACGAAATACAGCTCGAGGATTTCTGAATCGTCAAAAGGGAGAGTTATTTCTGAGAGTGTACGGTAATTGGTTCTTATGTATTTTTTAGTGCTGAATCCAAAAATGACCTTCATTTTTTACCATACCATCACGTCAGGATTTTTCACAAATCGCAAATTTTTAAATAGTCGAAATATTGCGAAAATCTGCTGCTGTAAAATAGACGTAACTTTTTTTCATAATAACTTATTCATTTTTTTGCTTATACTATGGGTTTTTACAGTTAAACATGTAAAATATTGTGTATTTAAAATCCTTATAATTTTATTCCATGCGTGGAAGTTTCTTCGAACCGCTCATCCTCTGCTTCACGCTTTTCTTTTAATCTTCTCTATGGGGCTCATCTCAGTATCCTCTTTTATTTTGGCGGTTGATAAAGCTGGGAAATTTGTGGCAGATGTATTTAAAACATTTACCTTCTTTTGTTGCTGTACTTACAAATTGCTTCGAGAGATTTTCGCTATTTTTAGCCCCCGGTACGGTATGCTATTTCTTTTTCCCGGCTTATTTTGTGACATCTCCAAAAAATGACGTTACCTTACAGAAGCCAGCCGTGAAACAAATCAGTACGATTAAATACTCTATAGCAATTTTTTAAACTTCTAAGCATCGCACATTTTCAATGTTTATACCGTCATATTCGAAAAAAAAAGTACTTTATAATGCAATTTGTTTGAAAACTGCATCTCCATTTATTTTTGAAATATTAATTTTTTTTTTTTTTTTTTTTTTGTAGTTTTTAGAGCCATTTGCTTAATATTGGCAACGGAAGAACTCAATTTCTGTAGAAAGTGAAAGAAAAATAGCAATTATATCTTTTTGTTTCCATTTTCCCATAAAAACTGAAAAAAAAGAAGTTAAAATACGTGCTATTTTCAAAAAATATAAATGAAAGATTTCTGATAAAACAGGGAGCTTTTAGAAACTAAATTTCATTTTAAATATCTATAATGATAATACAAACAAATGAAGGCTTGTGAATCTTTAGACGGCCGATTTTTTGTCGCGTTTTTTGAATGACGAAATCTCTTTTTTTTTTTGTGTGTGTGTGTATTATTCAGCGATAGTGACGTCTTAAGCGTACTTTACTGTAGATGTTGTTTAACACTGGATTGCAAATGATGAATTCTTCAGCGGATGTGGATGGCGTCACTTTATGTAAAATAAAATCGCATGTTATAAGTCTTAAAACTGAACTACAGTAGAGCCCCGATTATCGGAGTTTCTGCATTCACCGAGTTATTTTCTTCTGATGAACTGATGGCTTCCATTTTTTTCCAAAATAAAATTATAGCCATTTCCCCCCCCCCCCCCCCCCCCCCCATTCTGACCAGAAAATCAGAGTTCTAACTTTTTACGACTGCTCTTTCATCTTCACCTAACACTTCATTTATAATGACTGTTTCATAATAATGGAAGCCATCAGTCCATCAGAAGAAAATGATCCATTCCAAAGGTATAAGTTCGATTAACTCGGATAATCGGGACTCTACTGTATCTATATTTATATACATATATTTTTTGTCATCGGGGACAATACTAAATTCTGAAAAGCAGAATTCCTGTTTTCTAGTTTTACTTTTTAACTTTGAAATTTACGATTTGCGAAAATCGTGACGTGATGGTTAAAAATGAAGGTCATTTTCGCATCTAGTGCTAAAAAAATACAATTACCAAAAATCAATTCAAATCAAAATCAATTACCAAATGTTAAAAAACACAATCATCGCAGGCTTGTGTTATTAATGTTGTTCACTATAACTAAAAGAACAAAAAATAAGATAAATAATTACCATAGTACAAGAATAAAAAGAAAAAGAAAAAAAATAAGACATTTAATAAATAAATTCTGTTATAACTTTTTTTAATTTTACGACCTAATAAGTAACAATAAACCATATTTTGAGAGGGCGGGATTATATAATAAGAGTGTTGGATAACAGAGTGTTTCGGTTAATCGGACGTCGGATAATCGAAAGTCTAACATTTTCAAATCGCATTAATTATTTCATATTCATTTAAAAATTAACTGCAAGGAATGATTTGAGCAACAGAAATTATGACTATGTTGATTATATGTCACTCGGGATCGTCCCCCCCCCCCCCCCCCACAAAAAAAAAAAAAACGATTCTCTGGATCCGCCCCTGCTCCTATTATAGTTCCCTTAAAAATAGTCCGATTGACTAGCTTGTTTTTTTTTTTTTCCCAAACAACTTCTAAGGTTCTCCAGCTACTATATGAACACAAAAAAATTTCAGACTTTAGCAACCACCAATTTTGAATAATTATTGCCTTCTTGGACCCTTGGTGCAGCTTCTTTAAAAATGATCCGAATTGCTTGCAATTTTCATTAACATAGTTCTTGTTAAAACCCCCTTTTTTTCTGTTTGACTTGGCGAAAATAAGTCATCGCCAAGAATTATTGCAACCCTTTTTCACTTTACTATTTTTCATTTTGTTTTAATGTAGATGTAATTAAATTCTGGAAGCGAGTGATCACCGCTATATGTGATCTGAACGAAGGCTTTTCTTGGTTAATAAAACTTATTCATATTCATTTATCCAAGTTTTTAATTATTAGAGTTCTGATTTACTTTGAATGGATAAAAATCATTCTGCATATTTTATTGAATTGTGTTATTAATTTCTGATTCGAAGAATATATATTTTATTGACTGTTCTTGAAATTCCTCAGTTCTAGCGTCCTCTAATTACTTTAAAAACTACTAAAAAATATTTTTATATCAAACTGCATGCCACTTAACTTCCTGACTTCTTAGAGCCCGGTACAGGGCCCCTTGAAGCTTTTACACCATAAATTGTTAATAAGTTGCCCTCTTAATCCAATCTTCATTTTTGAAACCATTTTTCCAATTAGTTATTCTCCCATTTCTATATTCCAGGCATGCAAGTGCAATAATGCTTCCAAAAAAGTGACAAAAAGACCAAAAAAAGTGACTGAAAAGTGACTAAAACGAAAGAAAAAGTGACATGAATGATACAAGACAGATTTTTTTTTTTTTCAATCAATTTGTAAGTTAAACTATGCAAATAAACATTTGCAATAGAAATCTACTGTTTGCAAATAGTGATATTAAAATGGCCACTGGTAGGATCCTTGCAATATTTTCTGCGACAAACTAATTATAACTGCAACTAACTATATAAAAAGAAACTAGATGTCTAAGAAAAATGGAAATAAAGTTAAAATTCTAGTGCTATATTCACCATGAGTAAATAATTAAAATTCTTAGAAAAAAAAAAGCAAATAAAATGCATTAACTTGCTTACAGTGCATACATATCATATAAAAATATTTAATATATTAAAAATCCATAAAACTCCAAAAAGTTTTCAGCCGATACACTAGGCCGTCATCATTGGAAAACTAAATGTCATGTCTGCTTGCAGCTACTTGAGAATCGTCCGGGAGAGAGCATTTTAGATTAAAGGTCGTACAAAAGATAAGGGTACAAAAAAAGGTATTCAAATGTCCATCAAAAACATGCTTTCATCTATTCTCTAACAATTCCTTCCTAATTCCATGGATGTCGTATGACAATACATCATTACAAACATCTTTTTAAAAAAATATTTCAAGAGATTGCCTTATAATGGTTACTTTGGTAATTACTTGTACAAAAAATTTTGGATTTATTAAATTTTACTTTTGTAGGTTGAATTTGAGTTAATCTTGCTAACACAGTATGGGGGTCGATTTAATACAAGATCCGCTTGATGTTCCTTTATCGACTTTATTCTTCAAATCTATCCCATACTGTGTCAGCAAGATTAGCTCAAACTCAGCCTATAAAAGTAGAATTCCATCTACTTTTGACGACCATAGAGTTTGGAAGGAATTGTTAGGTAATAGATGAAGGCATGTTTTTGATGAACATTTGAATACTTTTTTTTTCTGTCATCTTATCTTCTGGATGAAACGTTTCAGAGTTTAATGGATTTTTAATATATTTTTGTATGATATGTATGCACCTGTAGGCAATTTGGTACATTTTATTTGTGTTTTTTCTAAGAATTTTAATGATGGAAACAAAAATGATTACCCAGAAAGGTAATAAAAATCTTATTAATTATTCTAATTATTTAAATGTAAAATTTATATCATAAAGCTTTGTGATAATTTAAACATATTAAATAGCTTCTACTACATTGTTCAGAAAGAAATAGAATGACATCAACATGATTATGCAAAAAAGTGTATTTTTGGGGAACTTTCTGTTTTCATTCTTGCGATAAAAAACAAAGATAGAATTGTGACTGGAACTGAAATTCAATGAAGAGTGTAATGCACTATGGATCTTACGGTCATGTGATGGGATACCTTTATAATTCTACCATACTTTTTGCTGAAACTCAAACTGAAGCCAACAATGTTTTGCTCGTATTAGCCGCGATTTTACTTTTGCAGTTCATAATAAGTGAGAAAATCTTAATACAGTTTAAACTACGAACTTTTCTTAATATGCATATTGCTCGTTTTAACTGTGTCCTCATATTAGCCGGATTCGTACTAACAGAGTTCGACTGCATTTACACATGGCTTTTTGTGCGAGAATATCAACAATTATTGATGTTGCGGATATCGACAAAATCTGAAAGATAAAAATGTTGATTTTAATTACACTTTTACAGACATCATCTCTTTTTAGTCAGAAAAAGTGACTAAAAGTGACTTTTTAAAAAAATAGTGACTAAAAGTGACAAGTTTAAAAAAAAGTGACTAAAAGTGAGAAAAATGACTAACTTGCATCCCTGATATTCCAGTTAAAACCCTGGGGCACTCTAGGGTTCTGTAGGGTGCGACCCGGGGCCCCTTGAACCTTTTGTGTGCCATGCATTTTTCACCCTCTAATTTTCTCACCTTCTCATTGCATAATTTTAAAATTGAGTCTTGGACTCTTTTTCTCTCTAGACTAACACCCTCAAATTTGTATTGGGGCCCTAGGGCCCTTTTTTTTAAGCCTGTACCCCATTTTTTGCGCATTTCTTTAAAATATTATTCTATTAATTCATACCCTATGCTTAATTTTGACTAATTGAAGATCTAAAATGCTAAGTACTAAAACATTTCAATATGTTTTCATGCTAGGGACCTGCTCTCAACTATCAGTTGGACCCTTTTGGACCCCCTGTTATAGATCCCTTATGGTCCCTTTCAAAAACTTTTTTTTTCTATCAACTTCTTAGGTTCTCCAGCTACTACATGAAAGACAAAAAAAAATTTCAGACTTCAGCTACTACCAATTTTGAATGTTAATTGCTTTCTAGGGGCCTTTGTTGTAGCTTCTTTTAAAACTATCCCATTCTATTGCAATTTTCTTTAACATAGTTTTTGCATCTTCCAGCTACTTTAAAACCACTATAAAATTTTCTTATACCCAAGTACATTCCAGTTCAGAATCTGGCCCACAGGGCCCGGTCTTTCGTTATACCTCAACTATCACCTTTTTTGAGCATTAATCTCCTTTTTCAGCATCAACTTACGTCGACTCACTACAGCCGTAAATTAAAAATCGCTTTACTTTAAAAGTAACTTTAGATAAGGGATTTCATCAGTTTATTAAATATTGTGTTAATATTAAAAGAAATGCATGAAATTTACAAGGTGAGGGGGCATCTTCCACCACTTGGGGGCACATTCTTTCCCCGGGTTCTAAGGACCCTATTTCAACTGGATTTGCTTCCTTCAGCTTAGATTACAATTCAGCTACTTTCTGTATTATGAAATTTTATCTTAGAATTACTGCAGTTACCAACATTTTCTAACATTAATGGTGAATTCTTTTTTTGGATTCTATGGGCTTGATTACTATGAGGTTTGAGTCACTCAACTCAACTTGGTTTTTGATTGTCTCCGGCACATGCGGCGCACTTCCGGTAAATGCTGCCATAGGTAGCGGGGACCCAAGTTACAGGTTCGTTTGGAAAGAACTTTGTTGGGAACACATTAGACACTGTGGAAGGCAATGGGGCCTCCAAAATTAAATTCATTTAAAAGAATTTCAAAAGATATAAAATCATACAAACTTGAGTTTTGTTTAAGGTTATTATTTACAAACCCTGGGCAAAGGCAGGTGGGTCTGCTAGTACACATATATTTTCTTTACATAATGTCATGCATAACTATTAAGTTGGATGCTTCCCAACATTTTCCAACATCTGCTTATAACTTCGGTTTGTCTGGACATCTAGTCGAACTCTAAGTCTCTTAAATATACTTAGATTACCCTGTAAATTTTTATGTTATTGATGTTTACCATAGTGCAATCGCTATTGAAAATTAAGTATGTAACATTTATACTTTACTTATAAGGGACAGTCAAAAGTTATCGTTATATTATGGCAAATGGGAAAAATCGTTTAAAAATTTCATTTTAATGTGTTACACCAATTCAAACATAATGAAATTGATGTGCATTTATGAAGTGCACTAAATCATGCATTCATTCTACAGAAAATGAGATGCAAAATATTTATTATTTATTTAAAGTGCCACATAAAAGACATGTGTTACATAACGGTCTATGGAGAAAAACTGCCTCTGGCATATTTTAATTATGCTACACTAGTTCAAATATAAATGAAATTGATACACATTACTGAGGTTTGCTACAAGATACCTTCTGAAGAATATGATCTGCATAGCCTTTATTGACCATTTACAGGGACACACAAAAGATTTCGGATACAATACTGTATTAAAAATAATGTCTATTAGCGATAATTTCTGTAAGCACATTTTCAGTTATGGTATGCATTTTTAAGTTTAACTAAATTTTTACATACTATGTGGTGTGTATAAATACCATATATTATATACATGGCTATACAAAAGAATTTGTAACCATTACTGGGTGTGAGCATGATTCAGCTAATAGTTTTTAATTGAGTTATAAATTTTCAATCTGAATTATATTTAGCATACTAAGAAATTTCCGTAGAATATATAAATAAAACCATATACAGGGCTATGCAAAGAACTATATACATGGCACCTAGGGATGAAAATTTCTGGAAATTTTATTTCAGTAGTTTAGAGTGTGTTTGAGCCTACATTAAACTTTAGCTTAATATGTGGTGCTACGGAAAATATGTAGGTTCGTGAAAGAATTCAAGTATGTTCTATTGGTAGAAATTGCTGAAGGTAAATTTTCATATGTGTTTTATTACTAAACTAAATTTTAGTATACTATGTATAATAAATATCTATAGATCAAATACAGGACTGTACAAAAGAATTGGAACATTTTTCCGACTATGGACAGTACTAGCTGAAATTTGATTTTCGAATGTGTTATACATTTTCTAAAATGTTCATTTAGTTATCTTATTTACCTCATTAAACATGGTTTCATGTAAATTTTATAAAGATACAAAAATTTTGCTCACTGTGCTCAAATTTAAAAAAAAGAAGCCCAACTGACATGAAATTTGAATATGTTAAAAGACACACTTTAAATTTAAAAAACAATATCTCCAGAGAATAATCATTTTATCACATATATATTTTATATCGCAATGCATTTAATGCAATACTACAATGAGAATAAGAAAATGTATCTTAATAATTGGCATGATTAATGCACAAAAATTAATATGCAAAACAAAGACATACAATATCTGGTGATTATTAATCAGATGCAGTCATAATGAAATATGCCAAGTCCAGGAAAATATATATAGGTAGAATTAAAGATAACAGTATGGTGCTCAAAGCTTGAAGATCTGGATTTAAAATATGCTGCTAAAAAATAGATTTTTTCTTCATTTCTTTTTTAAGAAAAATTTTCAATAATAAGAATTTAGTTCTATATATATCTTTAAATAATTACTTGTTAATAGCAACAGTTGATATTTAGTATTACATTTTAATACTAATTTACAGAAATAATTATTTTACGCTATATTTAAAATGATACAATAATATACTTTAATGAATTGTAATTCTTGGTTTTCATTACAAGAAAAATAAAAATTCTTAATTAAATAATCGTTAATCATTATTTATATAATATTTTCAATATTTATAACATGTTTTAGGGAATATGTATGTTATTTTAAGGATCAATCATCCTTAACATGAACAAAATGAAGAATTTTCCCTTTCTTAGGCATATTGCACTCTGAACAGACAAGCAACAAAAAAGCGTGAATCAAGACACATTTCATCCTGTTAACAAAGAAGAAATTGGTTTGAATACTAGAATTTGTTGCTTGTCTCACGCTTTTTGTCATTTGTCTGTTCTGTCATTTGTCTGTCATCTGCCTTAATATCTGAAATGTCCTTCATTCCTTTGGGGTTGATAAAATGAGTACCAAGCTAGCTTGGGAACTAAACACCGAGGGTCCTGCGTTAGGCTGACCACCTGACTGAAACAAATGCTGTATAGCGCTTCGGGGAACAAGGCAAGAAAACAGGAGCGGGTATTGTAGCCCCTGACCCTTCATGGATCGTACAGCCACAGATTTAGCTTTTTTTTTTTATATATATATAAAAGAAAAATTCTTTAATATCCTTTTGGCATAACCATGGTCAGAAAATGAATAACTAATATTTAACAGTTAAAAAAAAAAAACGCATGAATATAAAGAATAAAAGAAAACATATTTAAACCTACGCCAACCAGACAGGTCTAATGGACTCAACAGGAAAAATGGAATCGGTTCAAATACAGCAAAATCCAGCTGAATGTAATACAATAGAAAAATTGATTTGTAAACTTGTATTTTTATGTCTAAATTCATAAAAATCTAGAAATATTTAAAAAGAACATCAAATAAAAACTAATTAATTGTAACTACGGTTGGATGCACTCCTACTGTAATTTTTGTACGCTGTTTTTTTTTTTTTTTTTTTTTTTTTTTGGTAGTCTGGGTGTTAAAGTTAAATCTGGTCAGTTTTAACACTTCTATATTTTCTATCACAAATATTGTTTGATATTAAAGTTATATTCTGCTGGGAATGTCAAAAATTAAATCTAACAGTTTTATAAGCTTATTATATTATATTATATATATATATATCCACAGCCAAAAATGGGCACAAAAGAAATTACTTTTTTTTTTAAATTAAAACTTGCCTTTTCAATTTAAAAAATGAATTATTAGCTCAGTAATTACTCAGTAATTAAGGGGGAAAATGAATTATGTACAAACAAAATTATTTTAAAATATGGATCTTATCTGACTTCCATAAACTATTTTTTATATATTTCACTTTTTGTTCCATACCTGAATTCAGAATTTTAACATCCATAATTGGACTTGCATAATTTATTGAACTTATATTTCAACACAATTGCATACAATGAAAAGCTAAATCTTGTAGATTTTTGGTTTGCATATCAACGTGCATTTTATAAATCGTACCAAATATTGAGATACTAAGCACTCATTGTGCATCATTCTGATATTACAATGTGAAATATATAAATACTAGTGTAAATGCCCGTCCTAGGACGGTGGGTAAAAATTGTGTTTTTCACTTAAAACTTGAAAAACTCAAAAATTAGTAATTTTACTTTTCGTATAAATATTAATTTTTTACTTTTAAAATATTAAATATGTTTTTTTTTTTTAGTTTAAATTTACATACACCTGTATATAGAAAAGGAAAATATAAGTAATCTGCAATTTAAATATAAGTTACAAAATAATAAGCCTAAAATATTTAAATTGATTACTTTTTTAAAAGAAAGTCAGTTTTATCAATTTTTTGCAGGAAAAAAAAAAAAAAAGGATATTTTAAAAAATACCATATCATTGTTTTCCGTGAATCACTTTATATGAGAAATAAATTAAAATTCCTTACATGTCACAAAGAAAATTTAATATGATTGCAACTTAATACTTGAAATAATCTCAAGTGACACTTGGCGATTTATTTTGGTGGTGTAATGCGATGTGCATCGCACTGATTTGTTAGGAAGAAGTGCCTACTACTGCTCAATTATTAGGACGTAAAACCTTGAGAAGTAATCGCGGTATTCTTATTTCTTGTCAACCAATGGGAGAATGGATCCTTTTCCCTTTGAGTCTATTCCTGGTAGACTGGTAAGATTGATGGATTCGCCCCGGTCAGCGTTACACTGGCTTTTATTATATAGAGATTTCTAAGAATCATCATTGTAAATAATATATTTGAACTTTAGATGTGCCTTTGTAATAAAGGGATTTACATTAGGATAAACATTTTTAAAAGAGAAATTATTGTGGTCTGTGTCAAAAATATTTAATTTCTTCAGCAATCTGAGCAATTTTACAAAGATAGTAGATAACATTTAAATTTTTTTATGTGATCCTGTAAGAAATCTACAAACAATATGTTAATTACAGTCGGACCTCGTTATCCCAACACCCGGTTTTCATGTCACCCCGCATATCAGTTCAGTTTTTCAAAGTCTCGATTTTCTGTATATGATTTTAATGTAAATACACTCCGCATTTTACGTCGTTGAGTAATTTTCAACTCCGGATATCTGATGGTTAAGGAAAATCGTCCATTTTTCATAATCCATCTTATAAGCACGGAAATTAAGTGGTAAAAAATGGCTTGGCGAAACTTTTCAACAAAAGTTTCTAAAATACCCATTGAGATAAATGAGAAATTTTACTTCAATCCTTTATCTGAATAAATAAACCCACACACTATAAATGACTCACTTAAACTCCAGATAGCTCCCTTAGCTCCATATAAGTCTACTCGCGATCTTTTTTGTTCTGGTCAGGCAGTGCTTTTTTGTGGTTACATGGCATTTTTCATCCGACTAAAACCGAAGCATTGCATTGCATTGAAACAATAAAAAATTATCTAACATCCATTTTTGAAATAACGAATATTGACTACAATTCATTGTGTAATATTGATAAAAGAATTATAGGAAGAACATCAAGGGATAAGCAAATCTTAATTCATCAATAATTCATGTAACAATTAAAAAACAAGTCATCTTAAATTTGATTTTTGTTCTTTTCAATTTTGTTTTTGTATTTATTTTGTTTAATAATAATGTTTTATTGCTTAAAACTTCAAGAACAGTTATGAATTTAAAATTGTTTTAAACTAATTAAAAATACAGCTTTTTATAAACATATTTTTCTCCAACTCTGGTTACCACGACACTCCACTTATGACGACACCTTTTTTCTGGCCATTAGAGTGTCGGCATAACGAGGTATGACTGTATTTTTAAAATGTGGAAATTAATGTACTCGAATTGCATGCCGATTGGGCTCTATGAAAATTAAAGCTCAGAGGGACAGGTAAACAAACAGAAAAATGACAAACATGTCATTTTTCAATGTTAATAAAAAATACCATTAAGAAAATGATTCTTTTCCGAAAAAGAATTATAAAAATTTTGCCATCTGTTCAAAAAGGTATGTATCAACATATGTATACATATTGCATAAATGTATAACATTTGTTTGAAGTTGGTCACAAATATAGGAATAAGAAAATACTTCATGAAAAATAAAATAAAAATTTACCCTTAGCACTCTTAAAGCTTCTTCACAAACTTGCATACCTCTAGACTCGAACACTTCCACACATCCAAGATACTAGAATGAACAAAATAAAAAATAAAAATTCAGAAAAACAAATTTTATAAGCTGAGAATTTAAAAACAGATATTTATAGAACGTAAATTACAAATAATAAACATCTAATTTCTAAGTTTTAAACATATGTTACTTTTTACTTTTTTATGAAAATAACTTGTGTTAAAACCCCACTTTCTTTCTGTTTGACTTGGCGAAAATTAATCATCGCCAAGAATTATGGTAACCCTATTTTTTACTTTACTATTTTTCAGTTTGTTTTTAAGGTAGATGTAATTTAAATTCTGAAGCGAGCGATCACCGCTATAAGTGATCTGAACCAGCATTGCCTGGTAAAAATAAATATCTTAATATTTAATTCTTCGAGTTTTTAATTATTAGAGTGCCTATTTACTATGAATGGATAAAATCGTTCAGTTGATTTATTTGAATTGATGTGGTTAATGACTGATTCGAAGAATACTTGTTTTTATTAGATTGTTTTTTAAATTCCTCAACTTGAAAGATTAAAAATTAGCGAAAAATAAAAGAATAAACTTAGAGTTTTTTATTTAAAGAATCTTAATTTCTTTAAAAATACCAAAATTAAACACTAAAAAATAAACATTTATTAAATAAAGTAATTCCTTATTGATTATTATTAATTTAGATATATTTCATTACAACAAAATAGAATTTCACTGAAATTTTTTTTTTTATCTTTTTCATGTACTAACACACTGTAAGATATAAACTATTACTATCATTACCATTATTATTTAAAATATATGTTATAGAGCCTGTGTTTATTTTACAATTCTAAAAATTATACTTTAATCATAAACTAAGCAAAAGCAAAGCTGTTTATACATATATATAAACTAAATAAATACCTACAAATTTATTTAAAATATCCTGACAGCCAAAACTATAAATTTTGATGCAAAGGTATTTTAAACACGGTGTCCATGTATAACCTGACCAAACTTTATTTTCGCAACCGTTAATCCTAGATGCATACTTCCAATTAAAAAAGTGGTCAAAATTAGGTGCGGAGTTAAGATTAAAAAAAAGTTTGAAGCGAAAAAACAATTTAGTGAAGAATTACATAATCTAAATTTTTATACAGCTCCTAGGTCCCTACACTTATATTTAGATACGTTTTGCCTATTCAAAAGTACTGCAAACACAAAAAGTTCCGTATCTGTACGAGCAATATTCACCGAGAAATTTTAGTTCAAAGTTAGTATGGGGACCGTATACAAATGGAGATGCGAATCAGGTTTATCTTATACCGATACAACATCTATGTTTCACCAGGACGTGACTTTAATTAGTAAAATCTTTCTTATTGTTTTTAATTTATAGACCTTTATTTCAGCATGGCCATTATGAAAATTTATTGAAAACTAGCTGACTCGCCTGGCGTTGCCGGGGTCTGTGATAATAACCTAATAAATATTGCCGGCACAGTTTTTTTTGCCGCCACCTAGCGAGGGTTTTGTAAGCGAAAGAATTATATTTTTTCACTGATTTAACAAAAGAAATGATCCAATTAGTCTGCATATCTTTATAAATTGAAGATTTATTTGTATTTATTTTTTTATGGATTGAGACAAATGTTAGTCCCATTTTTTATTTCAAATATCTCTACATAGTTTAGCAAATTATTTTAGGGCACTAAATTTCATTTATTTTATAACAGTTCTAGAATAATTTAATGCAGAATTTTTTTTTTCTTTTTATAATTCAATTCATTTATAGTTTTTTTTTTTTTTTTTTTTTTGCTAATATAATTCAACTGTTTTAAAGTTAAGAATAATTCTATATTTATTAATTTATTTACTGCCATAAAGTCATTAAACATATAAATGCATTGACATTAGAGATGGGAATGCTCGGAAAAAAACCGGAAAAGTTGGGAAAAAAAAAACGGGTTTTTTCCAGTTTTTTTCCGAAGGGCTATTTTTCAATTTTTCCAAACTGGGAAAATTGAAATTTTATTTATCAAATAATGTAGTCAAAATTTTATAATTGCTACATTCTGATACTTTTATTTATATTTTTTTCATGTTTAGTGTCCCTCATGAAAACCTTAACATGGAAAATCTTATCTGTGAGCAGGGATCTCTTTAGAAAGAACTTGAATCTCTTAAAGGATCCTTCACAGTTTTTTCTTTTTAAAACATATGACCTTTAACAAAATTCTTTCACTTAAAAATAGATTTTTCAGAATTTTTTGACAATCTCTAAATTAAATCCTTCACAAACGTAATGATTTCAGAATTAAAAAAAAAAAAAAAAAAAAAAAAAAAACCTGTTTTATAATAGCTGCAATAACCAATGAATCTATTATCTAGCTGTTAATACTATGTACAAAAGACCATAATGTTTAAATAAGAACATAAATATGTAATTTCTAATTTACAAAATTCCGATTACATATTAATACATGGAAATTATTCCAGAGAGAAACATTCACCTTGGATACAATAGTTCAAATGAAAATCAAATTTTCAAAGTAATTGCTTAAGAGGCGCAAAGGCCAACATAGTGAAAAAGATTCCAAGCCGAGACTCGAACCCGAGCCATCAGTATAGCACACTGACATTCTACCGACTAAACCACTTGGAACGATACACAGCTCGGAAAATTTCTCACTATTATATGTTGACAAGGCTACAAACGCAGCACATGGAATAATTTCCATGTATTAATATAGTTTCTATCTATGCTGGATTTAATTATATTTCGTGTTAGCCCCAGGTCGTTGGCTCACGATAAATATTCCATCTTGTGCTGCGTTTGTAGCCTTGCCAACATATAATAGTGAGAAATTTTCCAAGCTGTGTATCATTCCAAGTGGTTTAGTCGGTAGAACGTCAGTGCGCTATACTGATGGCCCGGGTTTGAGTCCCGGCTTGGAATCTTTTTCACTATGTTGGCCTTTGCACCTCTTAAGCAATTACTTTGAAAATTTGATTTTCATTTGAACTATTGTATCCAAGGCGAATGTTTCTTTCTCTCTGGAATAATTTCCATGTATTAATATAGTTTCTATCTATGCTGGATTTAATTATGTTTCGTGTTAGCCCCAGGTCGGTGGCTCACGATAAATATTCCATCTTGTGCTGCGTTTGTAGCCTTGCCAACATATAATAGTGAGAAATTTTCCGAGCTGTGTATTGTTTCAAGTGGTTTAGTCGGTAGAACGTCAGTGCGCTATACTGATGGCCCAGGTTCGAGTCCCGGCTTGGAATCTTTTTCACTATGTTGGCCCTTTGCGCCTCTTAAGCAATTACTTTGAAAATTTGATTTTCATTTGAACTTCCGATTACATTTTTTACATTTCATTCACATTTTTTACAAGTTCATAAGTTTTTATAAAAGTTCACAATTTCGCAAAAATTTGATCACGTGAAAAAAAAAATCTAAGCAAATCTTTGGTAAGATAATTAAATGGAACTTCTTTCGTTAAAAATGAAAATTCATGTGCAAAAGTATTTCAATATTATACCAATAAATAAAAATGATAAGATGGAAAATTTAATGTAAAATTTGAAACATGCATTTATTTTTATTCGCATGACTGATTTTTCACTATTGTTAGAAAAATTTCTTTTGATAATAACATGCAGTTGAAATTATGTATCTTTTTTTTTTCTTTTCCTAAAATATAGATTCTTAGAGTTGTCTAAATGTATTTTCAAAAAACATAAATCCACACAAACTTTGCAAAGAAAATGTAAGCTCTGTGAAAAATCTATTTGAAAACAATTTTTAAACATATGGAAAAATACACCTGTTTCAAAAGTTTCATTTAAAAAAAATACTGCTTTCAATATTAAGAATAATTGACAAGAAATGATTTCCAACTTCACGACAGTCTTTAAAGAATGACGCGCTTCTATCGCTAAGAATAAAAAAATTATCGTCTGCACAATTAGCAAAAAAATTATCGTCTGCATACCACTCTAACATGAAATAAATAATTAAACAAACAAAACTGATCATTATAACAAATTGTTTATTTTCATTATTAACGAAAAACTGAAATTTTAGTTTATTCTGCATTTTTCAACGTAAAAGTGAAAAAAGATTCCACAAGAGCCGAGAACATATGATAAAAAAACTGATCAAAAACGGGGGGTGCTGGGTTTGAACCCAATTGCGCCTGTCGGCCTAATCGTTCGGAGTTTTCATGGTTTTCTTCGAACCTTGGATTTCCAAGCATTAATACGGGTTAGGCTCCCTTAGAAAGAACCCCCCCCCCTGGGCCTATATCCCTCATGCAGATAATTGGCCATCATAAATACAACCAATCAACCAATATTAAGAGTCTAAATCTTTCTAAAATATAGTTTGGGTTAAGTCTGGAAAGCTGTACCAAAACTACATGTACAGGAAATGAAAATTATAACTGTAGGGGGGGGGGGGGGGAGTAATATTGTAAAATAATACCAATTTTTAAACAATGGAAGATTTGAAAACGATAATAGTATTTATAATAATACCAGAACTACTATATCTTGTTCCTTTTACACTGGCGGCATCCTTTATGAGTCCTATGTCGATGAGATGTACAATACAGTTTAAAACTGCTTTAAAACTGATGTACAATACAGTTTAAAACTGCTTTAAAACTACAATGATATTGGTTTAAACTAAAGATTTTTTTGTTTGTTTGTTTTTTAAATTAGCTCTATTGATATAATTAAACAAGGGCTACTGAAAAATCATTTCAACAGACATATGATATATTATACAAACACTGGTGTTAAATTAAGCAAGAAAAGCTATTGTCAGAGTTCTGAGACTGTAAGGATAAACTTTTAAAATCTGGCATTTTCTTTCTCTTTTTTTTAATAATATATTCACATATAAAGGGAAAATATTTTTTTAGTGTGCAAAAATATTGAAAAGATTTATTATTGTATACTTTTTAGGAAAATATAACTTATTTTTGAGAAACATTTATAGGAAATCAATTTTTCCTATTTTTCCAATTTTTCCAGAAAAAAACTGGAAAAAAAACAGTTTTTTTTCCACCACTTCAACTTTTCCGGAAAATTTACATCTCTAATTGACATACATTTTAAATTTCTATGCACATGTGGATTATATACCCACAGACAGGGGGAAACTTTCTTTTATTAGTACAGATTTAAAAAAAAAATACTAGGAAGGGTAGTATGTTCTAAAGGAACCTCTGACACGTGTCCCCACTGCCATATAGCAGTCATGCTGGGCACACACTGCAAAATCTGCTTGTCCACTCAGTTACACAACCTACCCATAGATAGATATATTAGTCGAGGGGGTGAGGAACTCATAAGAATTTAAGATATTTGTTGAAACTGCTATTCGGAAATTCGTGACAACTACCACTCATAAATTAAGGGACAATAACTAAAATATGTAAAGCTATCAATATCAAGTTGAATAAGCCAAACCCCGTCGTCATCAGGCCTATAGAATTTGAGATAAGAAAGCAAAAGTGGAACTAAAATATGTAAGACGATCAATAGCAAATTCAATGAATCAAATCTTCGGGCCCACAGAACCAGAGATACTTTGAAATGAAACAAAAGAATATCTGAAATTATTATTAAAAAAAAGTGGTATGTACTACTCATAATTTTACTTTAATGTTATAAAGTGTCATTATTAAGTTAATTATAATGTTTAGACCCAGCTGCGTTGAAATCCGAAAGACAATTGCCAAGTTACGGAAGAGGGGCAAAGTTAGAGAAAAAAGCTTTTAAGGGGGAAGGGGGAGGAAATGAGATGGCTTTTTGACAAATAACTAATTTAGACCACTGCAGTACTCTGGCAACAAATTGTACAGGTACCTAAGCTTGGAACTGAAATACTTTTTTTTTTCTTCAGAAATTAAGATTAAAAAAAAGTATGTACTACTCATAAATTTACTATAATTTCATAGAGAGGGATTATTAAATTAATTATAATGTTTGGAATCAGTTACTTAGAAATCTGAGAGATAGTTCCTGAGTTATGGAAACTGGCCACAGCAAGCCTGAAAGCAGACGAAGCCTGCTAGTCTCTATCGTGATATCTGTTCATATAGACTAATTGCAATATTTATTCAAAAGTAGTTGTTGTACCCATCCCAGCGAAAAGTAGTTAAAATAATGCTTATTAGTGGGTTACCCCCCCCCCCCCCATTCTTGCAAATACAGCCCTGATAGCAGGCGAAACCCACTAGCCTCTATCATAATAATATCTGGGAAGCTAAACAGGACCCTTTAACTCTTTAGAAAGTGTCATTTTGATAAATTTGCCCTGCCTCTTTTAATAAAGAATATGAGCAGAGCAGCATATAAAATTTGCAGGCATCAGATAAGAAATCAAATAGTGTTTCTGTTTTTCATATAAAGCTATAGGAAGAGCTTTCGGAAAAGGATGTCAAAACTGTCAACTTAAGCCAATTACAAACATGGTAATTCCCAGTTCCAAAAAAGTCTTTGGGAAGTAACCAATTATAACTCAGGATGTAAATTAAGATAAATCTAAATAAAAGCCTGCAAATTTCATGCTATGTTTGAAAATGACTGAATGCATCAGGAAAAAAAGGTTAAGATTTTTTTTTTTGGAGGGAGGGAGGACTTTTTTTTTTCAAATAGAACTACAAGTTCAGAGATTACAAAAAATAAGAAATACACATTTAAAAAAATCTTGATAAAACAAATAACAAGAGCCAGGGTAAATAAACTGTGTCACAATATACTAAATCTTTTTTACATACCATCTATCTTAAGGCTGTCTTTGGCCTAAACTTCACGTGATTTTTATGATATTCCCCCCCCCCCCCCCCCCCCCAGTTACAAAGAAAAGAGATGTCACCCACAGACTTTTTGAATAACATTTATTGACATTTCACTTATATATTTAAATTTTTGTGTGGAAAAAAATTGAATAATATGCCTTGTATGACAAATACCTTCAGGCGTGCATCATGAATTTCCAATCGGGCAACTGTTTTTCTCTGGTCACAAGCATCAAAAAGATTGCCAAATTACGAAAGGGCATTAAATTCTGTGGATATTTTATCAACATTTAGTTTAAAAGTTGATTTTTGACTAAATGGTAGTCATTTGAACAAAAAGAGAAGAAATCCCTCTTTATCTTTGCTGAGTTAAACAAAATAGTTAATGAAAAATTTATTTTTATTTGGAATAAGCTCCAGCAAAAAAAATTACCTTTATTTAAAAAATGTAGGGAATTGGTTAAATAGCTCTTGAAAAAAATTATCGTCCCATTTAATAAACGTTGTTTTGAGACATTTTTTTGATATGGTTTCGAGATGCAATAAACTTCAAGCACAGCTGCGCATAAAAAAAAAAAAAACACTTTTTTTCAAAAATACACATAAGCATCCATTTTCTGGCTGCTGAGTCATTACGTTCCACAAGCAAAAAAGATTGTTGCCTTTAAGCGGTTTTGTGATATTAAAATTCTTCACAATCTAGAGGTGCAAAAAAAAGAAAAAGGCTTAAGGAAGTAGAATTTCCAATTAATGTATTTCGAATACTATAATTAAAATATATTACCACATTGCATGCAATACCTCACAAAATAGGTGTAAAAAAAGTCACTGTAAATCATTTGGTCATGTAAAAGGGTTAATTTTAATTTGTACATCAATTTTCTTCAGAGCGATGTACATATAATACAGTATAGTAATGTTTGGAGAAGTTTAAAGCTGTATTTCATCCCTAAGATCAATTCACAATGCTAGGCATTGGCTACACTAGAAAGACGACTAGCGGTCATTTTGACCGCTACCAAATGAATATATTTTGGTTCGAACCAAAAATTTCTTTATAAAACTAGTTTAAAAGATGCAAAGAAAAAAAAAACTAGTTAAATAAATAAATTAATAATTTAAAATAAAAATTCTGGTGTCAAATATTTTTATAAAATTTGAGTAAAATTCCCCGTCTTTCTAGTGTTAAAGAAGCATTAGGAGGAGTAAGATTTTCATCAGATACTGGACAAAAAAAATTTTTACCTCTGTATGATTCACACACATCCTAGTTCTTTATATTATACAAGAACCTAGTTCTTTTTATTATACAAGAACCTAGTTCTTTTTATTATACAAGAACCTAGTTCTTTTTATTATACAAGAACCTAGTTCTTTTTATTATACAAGAACCTAGTTCTTTTTATTATACAAGAACCTAGTTCTTTTTATTATACAAGAACCTAGTTCTTTTTATTATACAAGAACCTAGTTCTTTTTATTATACAAGAATCTAGTTCTTTTTATTATACAAGAATCTAGTTCTTTTTATTATACAAGAACCTAGTTCTTTTTATTATACAAGAACCTAGTTCTTTTTATTATACAAGAACCTAGTTCCTTTTATTATACAAGAACTTAGTTCTTTTTATTATACAAGAACTCCTAATACATTAAAGGATGTGCATAGATGTTAAAGAAAGTTACCTAAAAAAATACAATACATTTTATTTTTGAAACATTATTTATCAAAATTATAGTATTGCACAAAAGAAATTCTTTTATATTTGATCCACCCTCATTATTTCTGATGTCAACACTTTTTTTTCTATGTATATACAAAACACACAATGATGAATGACATATCACACGGAAGGTTTTGGAAAAAGCTTCTGACATCGTATGCTCACATTTCGTTAAAACACATTGATTAGAAATTAATAATGAAAAAACGTGTCAGCAAACAATCTCAAAGATTGCAGTGCTAAAGTCTTGCACATATCCATTAGGTTTTTTCTTAATGGTTTTACTCCTTAAAAAAAGAAAAAGAAAAAAAAGAAGAAAAAAAAAAAAGAAAAGAAAAAACCCCTCCAGATTTAAGAGTTAGCTTAACATTTTGTAAATTAACAAATTTACAAAATACATACACTCGACCATTTCACTTCCTTTGAAAATGATTTGCAAGCTCTACATAATACATATATTTTTTAAGTAAGTGACAAATTTGAGAAACATTTCGCTACTGAAAAACTGATGTATGATATTAATATGATCATGTAACACTTGCAAAATGAATGTGTTTAAGTGATTTCTTTTTGAGCTGACATTATCCAACAATTCAATTTTTGAAAATAAAATTATGTGACTGTCAGGTTTGACTGCCGACATTCTGAACATAGGGTCAGGAGGAGTAAAATGGGTAGTTTTAAAAAATAAATTCATAAAAAATATAAATTGTAATTTTTTGCAACTATTTTGCCAAATTAGAATGTTACAAGTATCAGTTATAATTTTTCAGTGACTAACAAAATATTTGTTACTATATTATTCAACTTTCAGCAATTTTAAAATTTTGGATGATATGTCTTGGTTGTAATGAGTAGAAAAACTTTGGTTTTAAAGTAAATAAAATCTTATTTTCAGATTATTTATCCATAATAGCACAAAACATTTATTCAGGATTAACTTTCTGTATTTTTTATTACAAAATAATGTAAAACTATTTTGTTAGAGGGGGAAAAAAACCTATGTGGGGTAAAATAGTTATACTGTTAGGCTTAGCAAATAAATAGCATTTTTTGTACTTTTTTTTAAACTTTTATAATACTTTATGTAACATTTGACAAAGCAATGTAGTGCACTCTAAAACTATTTACTTTAATAAGTTTATTAAAAATGAATTTAATTTAATAAATTAATATATAGTAAAAGCAAAACATGCAACTTTCAGCTTTACGCTTACTCTGTACCAATAGTTATACATGAGATTTTAAAAAGTGGCAGGAAAAAAGAAGATAAATAAAAGCCGAAATAAGTCTTACAAAGTTATTGATTATTTAGAAGAGGTTTCATTTCTTTAGAAGAGAAAAACTTATCTAATTTAAATAGTAACAGTAGCAGATAAACTATCAAAATCAGATTTTAGATCAGAGTTTTGAACAAGATAACAAATTAGATATATCTTGAGATCACAATAATCAGGAATACATAGTTAAATTTTCAAAAGAGAATAGATGTTCCTATTTCATGTTTCCTAAGAAAGATGACATGTTTGATATATCACAAATTGCAGCTGTTCTTCGTGATCCACGAATGAACCATAATTTCTTTTCTTAAATCTGTTGTTTAATATTTTCAGAATTCTAAAGAATATTTTTTATGAGATTCATGTGCAATTATTTAATTTAAAAAATAGAAAGCTTTAAACAAGTATTACTTAAATTACCCCACAGCATGGAGTAAAAAAGTTAATTGTCAATGTGTTTTAAAATACCCTTATCAGCAATAATTTGCTATTTAATTGCTGAAACTGTCCTTGAAATATTGAAAGCAATGTTCATTTGCATATTCAATATAATTTTTTTTCTCTCCCCAGATTAAAATTATATTTTTTGGCAAACTAAGTATAATTTTTAAAAAATGCTGTTTTTATAACTATTTTACCCCACCTGACCCTACTGTATCAGTAGGAACAAAATGTAGACAAATCAAGTAAAAGGGAATGTTTACACAGAAGAAGGTGGTGGAGAAGCACAGAAAATATTTTATCATCTAAGATAATGAATACTTTTCAGATAATCTCAAAAAATTTAAATAAAGGAAGTAAAAGTAGTTCTTTACTGATAATTTCTCCCTAAACAAAACACCTACACACTTTTGATTCTATCAATTACAAAGTAGATATCAGCTGTAAAAGAAATTTTATCAAAGCAGGTGTGGTTTTAAAAGAACATGTAGGTGCCTAAAAAGGATGACTAAATGAAAGTGACAATGAATGTATTTTGCATTGACAATAAAATTGAGATCACGGTATTCAAAACGTTTTAAAATTTAAACCATTCTAAATCTACATAGATATTCAAAACTCAAGCATAATCAATGCATTTCACCTCCATACATGTGCCTGCTTAATGCAGCTGCAAATATTACCGTTTTAAAATAAACAAAACAAAATAATAAAACTGCAAATTTGAATTGAAAGAAAATAGAGCAAGAACAAATTTTTCTAATACCTTAACAGGGAAGCTGCATGTACCAGCGCGGACTGCTGCTTCATCTGCCTGCCATTGATGAGGTTTACTACATTCTGGAATATGATCTTTTTTTCGACGAAAACTATCACGTAAACTTCTTCTAAGACGATCCATAACTGAAAATAAATAAATATATATTAAATATTCATACGAATAAATACATATGAAAGTTTTTAGGTACGAATTTTAAAACAATACTTTTATGCATATTATTAGCATACATGCCAACCTCCAGCTTAAAAAAAAAAAATAAATACTTTGACCCAGAAATTTATTTAATAAATGAAATTAAGTAGATTTCAAATAACTACAGTAGACTCCCTCAAAACCGCATAGCTTGGGACCAGAGGTTCTGCGGATTTTAGAATTTTGAGAATTTCTGGTTATTGCTTTGTTTACATTTTTTAAACAGTAATTTGAATGTAATAATGCATTCAAAATTATAATGAATGCTTACAATATAATAAAATATTAAAATAATAAGGTAATAAATTAAAATATTAAAAATTAAGAAAAATTTAAAAATGATTAAAATATTAAAAGTAGAGATCAAGTAAATAATAATGCATATTTAAATATGCATAATATTGATGAGATAAATTTTTCTTCAATTATTCAATGAAACTCACTTCATAAAAGTACACTAATAATTTACATTGAAATCATAAAATAATGAAGTTTTATTTCATATTTAGGCAGGCTTAATAATGAAAAAAGTAATGTGTAAATGTATTTTGCAAAAATATCGTGATCACCACTGATATCTGCACAATCTTGAATTTTTCCAGAAAAAAGCTTATACTACTTAATTCATGATAAAGGATGAATTTAGTCATATTAACCAGAATTACATATTAAAATGTGTACAAAATTATATAAAAATAAAAAAGTCTTGACTATTTCTTCTACATTTTAACTGAAAGTTTCTTCGTTTACGTCTTCAATGATGTACAGATTTTAGGTGTTTGCGGATTTTCGGGTTGCAGATTAGAGGGAGTCTACTGTACCACATAGAAGCATGACACATTTAGTTAAACAACTTTTCTAGATCAAAGTAAGTTTTTTTCTTTTTTAAAAGTGCTGAGTGTTGGCAAATATGTACTGGTAGTACTTTTGATTTGATTAGCTTATAACAAAAAGAGCCTTAAAATTCCTTACGAGAACACACAATACTATAGCTGAAAATAGCTATTCACCAGTTGCTGATTGAACTTCGGCAATTAAAAATTTTGTCTCAAAAAAAACCTCCCAATTTATTTTGATTTAACTCAGTCATGGCAGTTGGCAGTATTAAAATATTTTTATGTCACTTCTTGAATGACTCATAAAAGTCAGCCATCAGCATTACTTTGAAAATTTATCAATAATTTTTCTTTACTATTAGCTATTAATTCAAAAAACAATTTTATGAAAAGTTTACTCATTGTTTTTTCCTTTTTCAGATGCTACCTATGTATGTTGTGTATTAATTGAAATATTCGCACATACCAGTAACTGGTTTTTAAGCAAATAGTAACTACTGGCTATTAGATATTAAATTTAAATAAAAATAATTTTGAGAAACTTCCAGACATCCAATTTCCAATTTCCTTTTTCAATTTCAAATGCTACCTATGTATGTTTTACATATTAATTGGAATATTTATGCTGACCAGTAGCTGGCTTCTAAGCAAAAAGTAATAACTGGCTGGAAACTGCCTACTTAAAAAACCTTATCTACTATACTTGGGGAAGACCTTAGTTGTCAATGGTGATTATACTGAGCGAGCCTTTTTACTGTCTTTGGCGTTGTAGGATTTCCATACTGGGAGATATAGCAATGAGTTTGGCGCGCAGAAAATCCTTTTTCGGATTTAATTTATATTATTTGTTTACTGCTGAGTATATCCTTGGATTGCCAGGCTGTTTATCGTTGTTTGGAGGAATAAATTTGCGCGAGTTGAATTTACCAATTAACCTTTAACTGATGTCACGTGGTCTCCCAGACCCCGCGACTCCCAGCTGTAAACACTTTTACAGCTTTTTACTTTTCTGTACTGAAGTTAAATAACATGAATAAAATACTTTTTTCATGCAATTTAATTCACATGCACCTAAGAGAAGTACAACAATATTGTTAGGACAAAATTTAAGTAAATTCAACCATTTGAGTTATTTTTTTTATTCATTTTATTCGAGGAGTCTGAGAGACCAGATCACATCAGTTGTGTGGCAAATTTTAGTCACATCAGTTTAGAGGTTAATTTGTTTTTGTTTTTTCCCCGTTCCACACAGATTTTTTTTTTTTTTATATACCTGAAAGAATTCCGGTTGATAATAGTCAGCCAAAATACATTTAAAATAAAATTATAAAAAAGAAAGGAAAATCCCCTTTAGGGACGCCGGCTGAGGAGGGGCCAGGAAGGGCCACCGCCTCTTTCTGGATTTTGAAAATTAATTTTAAACGAAACTTTCTTCATTTTTGATTGTTAAAAATGAAAGATAAAAAACTGCCTTGTCTTCCTCAACCCCTACTGTGGCAAAGAATTTTTAATTCTTTTTCTTTAATTTTCATTTTACATTCACGTGTTTTTAATTTATCCAAAAGGGATCAGAGACCCTGTGGCGGGAAATTTTTAACTGTCAATTTTGTTAAATGTTGGTAGAAATCTATTTTTGAATATTTAATATTTCTTAATTGTTGTATTATTTTATTGCTTCTGAGTATGTTTAAAAATTGTCTTAAATGGAGAATTCTGTCAATTTTTTTTTTTAATTTAGCTTATTTCATGTTTAGATTCTGCAGCGGGCGAATGTAGACCATGGACCTCAGCCATCCAAAAAATACAAAATAAATAAAAATGTGTAAATGCAAACAAGATATTAGAAAAGAACCTTTCCATTGGTTTAACATTAACTCACGTGTAAGGCTCCTGTTCCTACAGGCGAAGACACTCGCGAACAAATGCTAACCCTATGGGGAGGTTATTTTCTAATATCTCGTTTGCACCTCGGAATTTTTAAATATTTTTTTCCATTGGATAGCTGAGGTCGATCTCTACTTCGCTCTTTTTTTTTTTTTCCTTTTTTTTTTTTAGTTTTTCGATTTTGGTTGCAGGTATTTTTTATTAAGTTACTTTCACTTTCGAAACCGGTTCCGAAAATGAAAGTGTCATTCTAAAAAAATATCTGCAACCAAAATCGAAAAAGTAAAAAAAAAGGAGAGATGAAGAGATAAACCTCAGCTATCCAATGCACACACACACAAAAAAAAAAAAAAAAAAATTAAAAATGTCGAAACAAGTTTTTTAAAGGAAGAAGTCCTTAATCAGAAATTTGTATTCGGGTATGGGTTAAGGGACGGTGAAACTTTGAAACGAAAAATGTTTGCACTTTCATTTATTTTGGAAAAACATTCTCGATATGTGTATATAATAATTTCTTGTAACAATCAAAATAAAATGTTTGTGTTGGTAGTTGCGCCCCTCAATTTCCGCACCTGGGACAGCCGTTCCCCCCCCCCCCCTTTCGCACGGGCCCGATTGATTTATGTCAAGTTAAATTATAATTTTATTTATCAAATCAAATTAACTTACCTTTATGCATAAAACTGTAGAATGCATTATGA
The DNA here is from genome assembly GCA_963932465.1 of Maratus speciosus. Classification (NCBI taxonomy): domain Eukaryota; kingdom Metazoa; phylum Arthropoda; class Arachnida; order Araneae; family Salticidae; genus Maratus; species Maratus speciosus. The sequence continues at coordinate 362,693,918 of OZ010786.1, read as the reverse complement.
ATAACTGGTGAATTTTTTCTTGTTTTTTGTGTCTAAAATACTGTTAAAATATTAAATTTATACTATTGTTTAAAAGACAAATTAATTTGACTGCTGATTAATTATTTCTAAGTAAAATAAGAATAGTTGAAACTTCTGATTACGGAAGAATAGTAATTATATCGTGAATGTACTTAAGAAAAGCTGCATTAAGGGAAAAAAAAAAAAAAAAAAGATTAGTTTTAATTTACACAAAGAAAATTCTAGTTATTTTACATATTCTTTCCATGTGCTTCATATTTACTTGAGATGAAATTGTCTAATCCACCAAAATTTTCTATCCAACGCGACTTTCCAGTAAATTAAAGAAATAAAAATACATTCTTAGATAACAATTGCTTGTAATTAATTTACCGAAAACGAAGAAAAACTGTTCGATTTCAAATCCCTTCAAATATCATGCCTGCAAGTATCCTGTTTTTACGTTTTAAAACAAGCCCTAAAATAGAAAGTTTCCGGTTCTTGGGCGGGGAAAAATAGTTTTATGAGAACAGTCTTAAAATAAAGAGCTTCTTTTATTCGTTTTAATTTGCAAAATAAATTTTTCTTTGTTATTTTAAATGTCTCAGCCATATGTTGGGTATGTACTTGGTGAAATTTTCCGAAAAATTCGAATCCACTGAAAATTTCTCTCTATATTTAATAGTTTAAAAAAGAAACTTTTGATTGGACATCAAAAATCTACTATCTCTGATAATAAGAGGAGGCTATATCTATTGACCATCACCCCACAGATCTCTGTTGGGAGTCTAAGGTTACTAGCCATATGCTTGCACCGCACCAAATTCTCGCCAGAATCCTTCCTTGCGAATAAATACATTTCCTTGATTATTATTAGATATTTATCATAAAAATGAATATATGTTAAGCTCAATCGATTTTGATTAATGAGTCAATCATTTTTCATATGAAAATGTGGAAAAAAAGAGATTTAAAATGCCATTTCTTTCAGATTCAGTACAGAACTATTTATTGTCGCGGATTTACACTCCTGTCTAGTATAATCTCCATTGACAACTAAGGTCTTCCCCAAGATTAGTTTTGTGGCTACTGAATAAAATTTTCAGTTTTTAATAGGGTGTCAACGATTTAAATCAGTTGATTTAAATCAGCAATTTAAATAATGATTTTAATCAAGTGATTTTTAAAAAAAAATCATTGATTAAAATCAAAAATTTTTTAAATGTTTAAAATGACATAAAAAAAGTATTCAAATCTAAGATGAACATAATTTGGAAAGTTTCTACGGGTATTGTGACTTATGAATACACAAAACAAAGCTTTAAATAATTGTTTCGAAGCGTAATTCCTGAGTATTGTGAAAAATTTAAGTACAGTAAGTTTGTAAAAAGCATGGTTTTTTATGGTTTTCAATATATGAGTTTTAAATAGCTTGGAGCACAAAACATTTAAGATTCCCCTTAATCCAAAATAGGGTGTAAAAAAAAAAAAAAAAAGTCGGATTTTATTTTTTTCCCTGTGTTAAAATATTAAACATCTACCAAGAATTAAGCATATCAAAAATAAATAACCCTCCAATTACTAACATAATCTATGTTTTTGTTGCTTTAATTAATAAAAATTTTAATTATGTAATTATAGAAATTACAAAAAACTGCAAATAGAAAATTTCTTTAGTAACGTACAACATTATGTGCATTAATATTTTGTAATACAGTCGGACCTCTATTTAACGAAGTCGCTAAATCCCCAAAAAAAGTTCGTTATATGGAAAATTCGTTAAATAGAAAGTCACCTTTTAGAACGCTTTAAACTACATAAAACATGTCCATAAACACTAAATATAATTTAAAAAAGTAATTAACCACACTTTTTTTTTTATAAATTATATCTATTTGTTTTATTTATTTTACCCATCAAAAAGAAATCTGCAAGGGAAATAAGAATGAAACAAAACATTGTCTGGAAACACATTGTATTTTCAGTTAAAATAAGATCTTACATTAAAATCACGATTTTTTTTATTATGGTTGATAAGGTGTTTGGAGGAATACCAAATTTTAAAGCAGTATTCTTTTTCTTCATGCCTTTATCCACCTCATCAAGAGTATTTTTTTTCTTTGATGCTCAAGCACTTACGCTTTGACATTTTCGAGCTACAAGAACCGAAATTACTAACATGACTGCTCACGATCAACAATCTAGAAAACGGGAGACTCTAAGGACATGAGGCAGCTCCATTGAGGGTTAAAAGGGGATATTGAAAGTTTGTACTTCTTGGATGAAAAGCAAAGAATCACAGCGATTTTACTGTTCTCGGTGAGTTAGGTGCCTGGTAAGACCTGGTCTTGGTCATTGATCATCATAAAATGCGTTAAAAGAAAGAATAAGTTTGAAATGTCCAGTAATATTTTGCGAAATAGGGAGAAAAAAAATTAGATCAAGAAAAAGTTCGTTAAATAGAGAATGCACTTCGCTATTTGGAGGTTATTTTACGAAGAAATTTGCAAAATGTTCTTCGTTCCAAGTAAAAGTTCGCAAAATAGAGGTTCGTTAAATAGAGGTTCGACTGTAATTATGTAAACCAATATTAAATACTGCTTATATTTTAAAGTTATTGATAAATTGCATTTAATTTTAAATTGATGATACAGATTAAATTTTGTAATTATTAAACAATTAACTGTTTAATTAAGAACACAATCTACATTTTTGAAAAAGTGGTTGAAAAAAGGTGATAAATAGTTTGATAAATTCATAAAGCAGCCAGTAATTTTACACAGGTTCTAAAGCGTATCTATATCAAATTGATCAAAAATTGTAGCAATGTATACAGCAAACTCACACATAATTTATAAATAGATTACAAAAATTGTATTTTTGAAATTTAAATCAGATTTTTTCCCACAACATTAAAATATTTGAATAGCTACTAAATATTATAATGTTTTGAAGTTATTTAACATTTAGTTAGATGTTTTTTAAATGTATAATACATCTTTTTACACAGTTTAATATTGTTATAATTAACAATAACAAATATTACATTTTTTACAAGTGATTGTTTTCCTTATTGATTATAATGCTTTTTCACACCATTTTATAAAATCAGAAAATATGTGATTTTATCATATGATTTAAATCAATTCATTAAAATCATTGACACTCTGTTGCTGTGTTTATTGTATATAAAAGAATGAATAACTTGATTATTAGAAGGAAATTATGACATTGCAAGTTATATTAGATTTAAATATCATTTTTAAATTAAATGCTTTTTATGTTTGTTAGATTAAAAACCATGCTTTTTACAAACTTACTGTACTTAAAATTTTTCACAATACTCAGGAATTATGCTTAGAAACAACTATTTAAAGCTTTGTTTTGTGTATTCATAAGTCACAATACCTGTAGAAACTTTTCAACTTATGTTCATCTTAGATTTGAATACTTTATGTCATTTTAAAAATTTAGAAAATTTTTGATTTTAATCAATGATTTTTTTTTTAAATCACTTGATTAAAATCATGATTTAAATCGCTGATTTAAATCGTTGAAACCCTAATCCAAAATGACAATTCTTTGGGGATAATGAGCAAACTGAACTTTTTACTATAACTGTAACAAATTATTAAACTTTAAATTAGGAATAATTTTTAAATTCCAAATTGATAAAAAATAATTTTGCATAAAAAGGTAGACATAAGCTGGGACAGCCTTTAACCTATTTAACCCCAAAGAATTTTAACACCAATACTATTCCTTTACTGGTACTAGGGGATCGTACCCGGGTTTCCCGGGTTACAGAATATAGGTGAAAACATTTTTTTTTTTTAAATTGAAAACTGATAATTTTTTTTAGATGCAATAAAATTTTTTAGATACCCACTTACATTAAAAAAGCATTTTTCATATGAAAAATACGAATTATACAATCAAATTAATTTTTGAATTTTATGAAAAGCGATATTTTCTTATTAGCCGCATGCTAGGAGTTATTTTACCAAGATTTTGCTACTTACGGCATCCTTTTATATTCTGATAATTTCAGAGCTTATATATGTTTGTTAAATTTGTGTTTTATTTATATTATTTTATTTATTTATTGATAGGGAAGTTTTTTTAATGGATATTAGCCGTAAGAAAACTATTTTGTTTTAAGGGCAAACGGATTAATCTTTCGTAATCACGCGATATAGATAAATTAAAAATATTTCATGCATTAAAATTGTTTTTAAAACCATAGACAATCAGTAAACTGCGATCAACTTTGCAAACAAATTCCATTTGAAAAAACATTTCCTATTTGATGATCTAAAAATTTAAATTGTATGATTACAAATATGTTAGATTTGTGTGTTTTTTTAATATCATTCTTTTATTTGTTTATAAAAGAAGTATTAATTTCGTTAATTTGTCTTTCACAAATATGTTAGATAGGGTTTTTTTAATATTATTCTTTTATTTGTTTATAAAGGAAGTATTAATTTCGTTATGCAAAAATAATCAGAAACAAATGCTGAGCAATGTTTGTTGTGTTTATTATTATTATGTATTGAAACCGGTACGTGATAAGATAAACTTTAAAAAAATCATGCTTAAAAATTATTTTAAAAAACATAATACATCAGTCAACTAAGATACATTTTTTAAACAAATTGCATTTGAAAGTAAATTTTTTCCCTATGCGACGAAAATTGAAAATGTACGATGGTCAGAAGATTTTAAAAATGCAGTAGCGGAAATTTTAAGACCGAAATTTGATCGTGAAATGTTGCCATTCGCAAAATGATGTCAGCGTTGTGCACAGATAAGTTTGTTCTTTCTAATATAGATATAGATACGTAATCAGTAAAATATAATAAAGATCAGTTATTAGGATGTGGTTATTAATTGAAGCTCTTATGCTTGGTATTCCGGAATGAAAAAGAGCAATTTTGACCTTTTCAAAATTTGCATACGCACTTCTCATATCCATATTCATCCTTTTTAAAAAATTTGTATTTTGTTTGATTATTTTAAAATCATTTTAAATCAAAACTTGAAGTTGTTAGCAACATCTTTTATCTGAATAGACACACTCTTTACTTGAGTTTCTAATCTCAGTTACGGACAGTAAAAATTTCCGTAATTTATGTTTTTTAGACGAATTTTTGTTAAATGTTTACTTTTATCTAAGAAAATGATCGTTTTCTTTTAAATATGACTCCATTTTCACTTAAATAAGAATTTCGTCTAGTGTCTGAAACTTAGTATCAGTACACATGCAGAAGGAAAGACAATATAGAAAATTTATAGGAAAAATGCGTGCTTTCAAAAGAAGTATGTCATTTTCCGTTATTATGCCCCTAATATAATATTATGCTCCTAATGGGATTTTGCGCCACTAAACCCTATACAACAATTTTTATCAACAATTTTAAATTTTTATCAGAAAATGGTATGAATAAAGATAAAAATACCTCATTATTTATCTCTTGTCTGCAATAATGAAAGCTATCTAATTTTCATCATTTTAAAGAAATTTCATAAAATGCTTTTAAAAATAAAATATAAAAGTAGGGATATTAAAAAAAAAAAAAAAAAAAAAAAAAAAAAAAAAAAAAAAGATAGTGCGATCACATCTACAAATGAACAGCTTTCAGTTGAAAAAAAAAAAATTTGTAAAATTGGTTCAGCAGAAAGATCAGGACAGATGACTAAAAAACACACTTGTGTTTTAAATATATTAAATTAAGTAAATCATGTTATTTTGATAAAATTATAGTAGAATGTCCTAAAGAATAGCATTAAAATTTTATTATTCGAGAGAATTTTGGACAAAACTTCAGGAACATGATATTATTTTAAACCTCGAGTTATTTGTTTGCTTGTCTAACTCGGCGAAGCAAATCCATCCAGGCGAGAATCATCAATTTCTATAATATAAATCGCTATTATTTGCATGCACTCTTTTTTTATAAAGACACTCTAAATTTTTGTAAAACATTTAGTTTTTTCAGTGTGTGATTTCGATTACATTATTTTCAAAAGTGAAGCCTTTTCACTTGTGAAGAATTTCAAAGAAGCTGGGTTGTGAAAATGACGCACTTCTACAAAATATAATTCAGTTTTAAGAATTAAAATACACGCTGTTTTATAAAATGACGTCATTTGCAGCTGCTAAAGCAATCCACTTTTACAATCCAATCTTAAACTTCGTCTATAAAAAAGTATGCATATGAATGTCATTATCGCGGAATAACAGACAATATTCTTGACATAGCCCGTATTTTAGTTTCAACTTTTTTTTTCAAGTGTTATGAGAAAATGGCAAAAAATATACAGTAATCTCCTATTTTCGACTATTTTCCGTTTACTTTCAATGACTTTCAATAGAAAGGGGTACTTTTGTTGCCACGATTGAAAAAATAATATTAAAAACTACAAAAAAATTAATATCTCAAAAATAAATTGAGATACAGGTTTCAAACAAATTGCATTTAAAAGAGGATTTTTTTCCTTATACGACGGTGTTAAAATTTAAAATGTGCGATATTTAGAAGTTTAAAAATTTACAGTCGAGAAAATTGTAAAACCGAAATTTTATTTCAAATTTCAAAGTGTTGCCATTCGCAAAATGACGTATGCGTTACGCACAGATATGTTTGTCCTTTATAATATAGATAGGCAATTTCACCCACATTTAAAGTAAGGTCAAAATTCTTATATTCAGTCGAAAATTAAATGAGAGAAATGATTTGATAACAACATTTATAGATAATTGTAAAAAAAAAAAAAAATATATATATATATTAAGAACTTTTACATTTTTTAAAAACTTTAGCTATGCAAGCCATTTAAAACTTACATTTGCCAAAATCAAGAAAATCCATCCACAGTTTTACTTAACATACACTGTAAAAAAAAGCCGAAAGTTTCTTAATCTAGGAAAATATAATGTAACCACGAACGAAAATATATAATAACCTCTTCCGAGTTGCCCACTATTCCAAAAAGCGTTCTTATCTTTAGAAACTTCAGAAACCAACATATTTTTGAGATTTAAAGAAGAATTTATAAAAACAAAATTTCTTTTGATACTACCTATTTTCGGAAACGGTTCCGAGTAGTTTTTGTAGTGTAATAATACGTTTTCTCAATCCGGCATGTGCGTTTTTCGGATGTAAACATTTTCTAGTTCAACAAGCATGTTTTACAGACAATCTTATACACAGCTGAATATGTAATTAGAATTGATAATCAGTGGCAGCAAAATATTTTTTTTTTTTTTTTTTTTTTTTTTTTTTTTTTTTTTTTTTTTTTTTTAAATATTCTTCCTTAAATCTCGAAAATATACTGGTTTCTGAGGTTTCTAAAGATAAGGAAAGCGTTTCGGCATCGTGGATATCTCGGCAAAGATTATTCGATATTTTCTTACGTAGTTACATTTTCGCAAATTAAGAAACTTCCGCTCCCCCCCCCCCCCCCCCCCCACCACCCGTGTACTTCAATTTATGTATCCTCAAAATTTTAAGAAAAACTATCGATATTTAAAAGTTAGTAGCACTTTTTAGAAATTAGATTTTGATAAACATATACCTAAATTAAGATTTCCTTCATACTTTTATGTCTTTGTGCTAAAATATAATGCAGGTCACAAATTCCATTATGCTTAAATATATATATATATTTTTTTTAAATATTGTATTTTGCTTAATAACCAAAACATTTTTATTGAATCTATGGATATAAACTATAAAGGCATTTAAAAGTCCTAAAAAGTGTTTTCAATTAAAGGAAAAGAAAAGCAAATATCTATGTAATCTCTTTTAAAAATTAAAATTTAAAAAATACATTTGTGTAAATAAAAATCGCAAATCAGTTTTTCTTTTGATTCAAATTAAAAAATATAAGCATGCATCGCTTAAAAACAACATATATCTGGAATTGTAAATAAATAAACAATGCTTTATACATATGTTTGGAAATCGTAGCAATAAAAGTGTGTCACTCCAACTATAAGAACTAATACTTGCAAATGTAGATGGCTTTACCAAAAAAGTTCATTATTTATAACAAAGCATACAAGAAAATGCAATAAAACAAGTTTTGCGTTTAAAATTATTTTGAAATGAAAAATAACAAGAATGAATGTCTGTAAAAATAAAATAAATGATTGTATAAAACTTTAAACTTTTCATTTTACAGAAAACAATAAAAGCTTAATCACAATCTATACCTTCTTATTATTTTTGCATTGATTCTTCCGTAAATTAGTATTTAAACGATATATCTTTGTGGAAAATAGAAGAAAGTCAAGCAGTGCATTTATAATTGATCGGCAGCAAATTATAATGGGGAAAAAAGGTATGCTTGCATTCCCGAATCGCGATGGGTAGCAGCTAAAACCGACCTTCGTTAACTTGCATAGCATTCGACCTACGCTCAAGGTTTAACCTCATTAAACATGCATATTTCTATCCCCCGCTGTTGTTTACTATAAAATATGAGCATTGCTTTATCAAATTAGTGAAAGAAGATTTTGAGAAAGCTATAGGAGTGGTGGAGCGTTTAAAGAGACAAGTACTCACCCATCCTCTTTCTGGCTGGTTTGTCACGTAATTCTGAGTGCTGGTTGCCCATTTCTCAAGCAACTAGGGCGAGACGGCAACAATTTCTCGCCAGCTTTAATACATTTCTTTAGCTCTTCAAAATTCAGTTAACTGACCATCACGATTTTTGGTAAATAATACTAAAAAATTTAACAACAGCGATGCAACGGTTGTTATCCCGCTGATTTGCAAAACACATTCTTTGCCTAGCCCGAAAGAGCCTTGGTGTACAGGTAGATCGGCCGAAACAGGTTTGACGCGCAAGGTAGTCGGTTTTTTTTTTTTTTAAAGCTCCGTCTCACTCAGCTGAGAAGTTTTCACACAGTCACCCGTTTTTTAAGCCACAGCTGTTTACAGGACAGTTGCGTAAAGATGGGTATTTAAAATCCCCTCTGGAAAGACCTCCTGACATGCTCCTTATTCCCATCTCATAGGCGCCGGCAAGGGAGAGCCACTGCTCCTCACTGGATTAACTTACCTTCGATTGCGAGAAAATAGTAATATTTATTCTTCACAGGTGATTTAAAATAATTATACTTTAAGCTTAAAACTTTATAGTACTTGAAAGCAAATTATTAGTTATGCTTTTCTTTTAACGTTACTTCAAAGTTAGTAACGGCAGGTTCAGGGGGCAGTGCCCCCCTGACGAAGAAATTTTTTTTTTTTAATATTTAATAATTTTTAACTGTTAAATTTCTGTATTTTTATTTAAGTTTATATTTCTTAAACAAGTGATTCTGACACACACACACAAAAAGAAAAATAAAAATATTAGTTTAGCTTTTTTTTCCCGTTCATATTCTCCGATTTAAAAACGCGAACAACGATGTAGATTCAGGGTTCGTAAATATGATATTTTCAAAAATATCAAAAATATCCGATATTTTGATATATATCCGATACTTTCAAAACAGTCAACTTACTGCTGATAATGAATATTTTCAAGCATAATATAAATTAAAATCTAAAACATACTGCACTTAACAGGAAAACTTAAACAATATACTAGAAGTTTGTTTTAAATTAAAAAAAAAAAAAAAAAAAAAGAGTTGACCAACTAATTGAAACAATTTGCTTTATATATTTAAAAAAAAAAAAAAAAAAACTATAAGATTCAGTATTAACTATCAAGAAATCAGAAATTTATAAAACAAAATATATTTTTTTTTATTGAAAAATTCTAACATAAATGTAAGCTTATCTTAATTTTTATTCCCTAACATGCGATACAGTTTAAACTGAACTAAGCCAAAGCTAGAACAGTTTTTTTTTTTTTTTTTCTAATGAAGCTGTATATGACTGATTATCTAAATTAGACAGTTTATCTTTCAATGTCTCTTCTGAATTAATTGTATCCCACATAATCTACATTTAAAAGTAAAAATTTCAAACATAAAGCTTGGAACATATATTTGTTTTTTTCTTTGGCTGAAAAAGTCACTACCAGAGACTAAAGTTCTTTATCTACAGAATAATACAGTCAATAACAGTTGAAAATTTCATTTACACATATTTTCACTGAAAATGTCAAAAATATCTTGCATGGTGATATTTTGAAAATATCAAATATAGAAAAATATCACACACTTTGATATTTTGAAAATAAATCAGGGTTGGGTTTTAGCCGTGTTTTTGACGTGACATAGGTTTAAACCGTCAAAAACACAAATATGTATGTAAACTCTTAACAAAACAGAAAAAATGCTATTAATATAGCATTGATTTTGTTTAACGATAGTGCAATGTAGTTTTAGTATACATTAAATTGTAATCAAATATGAAATAATTTTTTTCTTTGATTATGACTCATTTTCCAAATTATGTGGATTTTTCGTGTAGTTTTTTCCCCTTTTTTTTTTGGTGTGTGTGTGTGGGGGGGGGGGGGGGGCATACTGGATTGAATACTTTAGTTTTAAATATATACTAGCAGCCTTCGCCCGCTACGCTGGTCGGTTTATTCAAGCGAAATATATCAGTGTATTAGATCTTGTGTTTTATACCAATATATACTGTGGAATATTTCGCAACTCTCTTGAGCGGGCCTCTTTCAGCCAGACTGAATAGGCGCCAGTGATCCCATGATCTGACTAAAGAATTAATATTAAAAACATTTTTTCTCTTGTACTTTTAGTTTAATTTTTGAAGTAGTAATGATAAAAGTTGAACGCAGCAGGTAGACTGCGTATATATGTTTGTCTTGATCTTCTAATAGAAGAAATGTTTTAATTTTAAAAAGGAAATTTATTTCGAATATGAATGCTATTGTTTCATGGCTTCTTTATAGAAGAAAATAATTGCTGAAATTTTAATAAGATTATCTTGGATTCCCAGTAAGGAATATATATATATTTAACAAGTATTATCCAAATGTTTCGGTGTAAATAGTTTGTACATATTTAAAAGTGTAAAAATAGAATTAACAAAGTTTTTAATCATCCTGTGCTTATTTATATTGAACAACATCTGCGCCATTTTCAGTCGTGAAATATGCGTGTTCACTTTAAAATGATATAAATTCAAAATCTTGAACTTAGCTCTCCCAAATGTCATTTAATTAAGAATAACGTGAAACTCAATGAAAAACATGAAGATTATTCATTATATACATTTATCTCCAATGATATTCCGCATTGCTGAAATCAATATGAACGCCATTACGGTTTTATATCATCTAATAGCTCAGACAAAATTTGGACTGTTAAGAACCAAATCTTTTAGTTGATTATTTACAACTGAATATAGAAAAGAACGGAAGAACAATATGTAGCATATTAAAATCATCCTTGAAAATTTAAAAATGCAAATCTCGTCAAAATCCGTTCAATAGAACCTTCTCATAAGACTAATTTTTTCATAATCGGGTTCACCAGATTATAGAACATTCACCTATAATTCTATCGCAAAGCAATGTAGAACGATATGTGTCATATTCTAAAACCTTTCCTGAAAATTTATATAACAACCAGTGCTAATTCCATCGAGCTTAACACAGTAGAACCTTTTAAAAAGGCTATTCTTCCCAAATAGGGTTCACTGATTAAAGAACTTTCGCACATAATTCTATAATGCTAAGCAACGCAGAATGATGTGTTATATACGAAACCCTTTCCTGAAAATTTATCTAAACTAAAAATGCAAGTCTTCTCAAAATCCATTCAAAAGAACTCAAGTTATAAGTGGTCGGACCGAAATTGCTCTTTGTATTTTATATGTGGAGTAGATAGTTAAATATACATGTAAATGTGTATTTTTCAACATCGCGTTAATGTAATTGTAGAACTTTCAGGAATGTAGGGGTTGGCTATACACCGTAGACCTTCTGGAGTTTTTTTTAGAAACTCTACACACCCTCCATAGCTATAACATATACTAGAAGGTAGCCCGTCAGAATGACGTGTTTGCATTTTCAAAAAAATGATATAGCATTGCATTATAAAAATAATTATGAAGTAATTAATTTTATCTTATCTGACTAATAGGATCAGGTGGGAGTAAAATAGTTATAAAAACAGCCCATTTATAATTGAAACTTAATTTGCAAGAAAGAACTTCACTCACAAAATTTAAAGAACAACTTCACAAAAACATGCAAATTAGAATTAATAATGCTATTTTAAGATATATTGTCCATTAACTTTCGTCTTCGTTCATTGCTTTAAAAAAATCAATAACCTTCAATTTCTTATAAATCAGAATAATAATAATAATAATAAAATAAATAAGAGTCCTTCAAGGATTAATTGCCGATAGCTGACGCCAAAATAATAATTATATAACTTAAATTTTAAAATGTTTAACTCAGATTAAATCCTCTTTTTTTTTTTTTTTTTTTTAACATGCATAAAAAAACCTGTAATAAATTTTGATCATTAAAAATGATCTTTTATCACTTAAGTTAATTGTAACTATTAATTGCATTAACAGATTATTTTTTCTCAAATATTTTTATTAAATTACAAATTTATTTTCCCAACAAAATACAAAATTTTATTTCCATTGTTTATATATATATATTCTACACGGCATTAAGTATCCCTGATAGTCTAATTATATTTTATAAGAAATACTATTCATTTTTCCCCCAATGTCTTCAGAGTTCAAAGAATTTCAAAAGAAACTTCTTTTTTATTTTAACTACCGATAGATGGCGCCAACAAAGCTCAAAGTTCACAATGAATGCGATACAAATGAATGTTTACTTATGGAGGGAGAGGGCCAAACTAATTTCAACTGAAGTTATCTCAGAATATGTACATAATTAAATGTAAGTCATCTCTTAAATGTTAATTTATTTTGAATAATCTTTCTAAAAATGTAACTTTTATGAAGTTTTATTCGAAAAAATAATTTTCAATAAAAATGGCCGAATGGAATACGATAAAACGAAGTGGAATCCGGATGAGTTCAATCCCAGAAGCGTTATACACTTTGTGTTATTATATATATAATACTCCCTAGTATATACCCTCTGCTTATAGATATTATCCTACTTTTTTTTTTACTACACCACTGAGAACTTTCCTCATAGCTCCATAACTAAAAATGTAGAATTATATGTTAAATATTGAAACAATCCCTGAAATATTACCTAACTGAGCAACTCCAATTAAAATACGTTCAGTATAAATTTAAATAAAAGGTAATCTTTCGCAATCGGGTTCATCCAGTTTTGGATTAACCCGAACTCTTGTAATGTGATTTTCTGCAATCTGATTTGTTGTCAAGTTTGTGCTTCAGAAAAAACAATAACCCAGAAGAACACTTCGCTACAGAGAATTACCGTCCATGCAAGAACTATCAATCATGCAAGAAGTACCAATCATGCAAGAAGTAGCAAACATCCCCCAAAAATTATCTAACTAACAGTGTTAAGTCCCATTAAAATGCATCCAGCGAAACTCAAATTATAAACGGGTGGAAAAAAAGACTAATTTGCATTTTATATAATTACAGTAGTTTTATAAAATTAGCAAATAAATAATTTTTTAATACAGTAGCTGTATTTTTAATAATTGCGTTCACCTTACTCTATAACTTTTCTAATAGCTCTATAACTAAGCAACATATAATGAAATGTTATATACTAAAACCATCCGTGAAAAGTTATGTAACAGTGCCACTTGGATCAAAATCTGTTCAATAGAATTTTTTTTAAGGCTAATCTTTAATAATCAGGTTCACTTAATTTTTTAACTTTTTCCTTTATCTCTATAGCTGAGCAACGTAGAATAGAACACTGTGTTTACACAAAACCCGTTCCAAAAACATTACCTAATTAATAGTGGCATATCCTATCAAAATATTATAAAAAATCGGAATTAAATGCAAATTTCCGTTTTAAATATGTAGTAGATGATGATGATACGATTTTCTGTAATAGAACTCATCGTGAAGTTTTCGCTTCATACATAAAAAGGATGCTTTCAACATTGTAACTACTACACCGATTGGCGAGGTCTCCGATTACGGAAGATTAACCAAGAATCCCATGAACAACTACCCAAAGAAAGGTGAATATGACTTTTGTGATACTTTTATGTTAGCTGGGCGCAAGTAATAAGTCAACAAAGATTGTTTTCATACCTTATTCTTATTTTATTATTTTCATTCAAAATATAAATGTTTCACTCATTTTATTTAAAATGCATATATTTAAAATACATGCCTTTCGCTAATTTCATTGAAGAACAGAAAAGTAAAACAGTAATAGGAAATAATGCCATAACTTAAAACAAAGAATTGTTTTTAATTTACATACCAGAAATATAACAACTGCTATTGGCAATTTTTAAAATGCTAATGGCGAGATTTACACACGGCTGACATAAAAGTACCCATTTTTTCTTCTTAACCAGGAGCAAACGATAAATCGCGATGTATTATTTCAATTCCAATTTCTCCAATTGAAAAAAGTGGTACTTACGCATTATTCGGACCATGAGATAGATCGACAAAAATGTTCGACAACTGCTAATCTTGTTTATCGTTTGGAAATTACGGTCAAAACAGTAATTTAACATTCTTAAATATATAACCTTGTTAAAAATGGCAAATTGTTTAAAGTAAATAAATAAAATATATAACATAAAACTACATACTATAAACTATAATTTAAAAAAAAACTAATAAAATAAATCTAAAACTGTAATAAATAAACTATCAAATGGACAAAAAATAAGGGTTGCTATAATTAGTGCAATTATTTTGTATCTGACATGGCCCGGACGTAAGTACCAAAAAAATTTTTAAATCGTATAAACATTGCTTTCATTTTTTAATATTTTCGTTTTATAATGTTAATTTCTCAGTGAATCCCTTCCTTTATCTATAATAATAAGGAAAGAAGTTTGTGTGTGAGTGAGTGTGTCGACGGTGTTCTGAAGGGACCGCTGCACGTAGAGCTACAAAATTTGGGGAAAAGGTACGTCTATACATAAAGTTTTGCTCCTCGAAGCCGGATTTTCAATTTTTTTATTAGTTTTTTTAATTTAATTTTTTATGCGATTTTTAGCGCTTTTTTAAGTTTCGAGGCGATTTTTCTACATTAGTGAAAAGAATACGGTTTCTTTCTTTTAACCCAATATAGTAAATTTTGTTCTCTTTTCAAAAAAGTTTATTCAGAATTCGTACGGCGATTTTTGAATTTTTAGCGCATTTTTTATGCGATTACTGAACAGCAGTTAATGCGTCTTCATACCTATAAGAGGTGTTACCGTAATGGGTACACAGTTCTGTCGCCAAATACCACCAAGTTTGTCCCCAACTTGGCGATATATCGCCAAATTTGGAGATAAAAGTTAGTCGTCAAAAGTGACGCCAACTTGGCGATATCTCTAATATTTCTCCAAATTCCCATAGATTTCCATTGTAAACCAATAGTGATTACTTGCTTACAGAAAATCAACAAATTGAGATATTTTAATGCAACAAAAACTAATATTAACTTAAGGGTTTATATTAATTATATTTAAGGGAATCCAGGTAAATTACATCCACAATAATAAGGAAAGAAGTTTGGGTGTGGGTGTGTCGACGATGTTCTGAAGAGATAGCTGGACGTAGAGCTACAAAATTTGGGGAAAAGGTCCGTCTATATATGAAGTTTTGCAACTCGAAGCCCGATATTCGATTTTTATTAGCTTTTTTTTTATTTAATTTTTTATGCGATTTTTAGCGCTTTTATAAATTTTGAGGTGATTTTTCCACATTAGTGAAAAGAATACGGTTTCTTTCTTTTAACCCAGATTAGTAAATTTTGTTCTCTTTTCAAAAAAGTTTATTCGGAATTCGTACAGCGATTTTTGAATTTTTAGCGAATTTTTTATGCGATTATTGAACAGCACTTAATGCATCTTCATACCTATAAGAGGGCTACTGTAGGGGTGGGGGGGGGGACACAGTTCTGTCGCCGAATGCCGCCAAGTTTGTCGCCAACATGGCGATATATCGCCAAATTTGGCGACCAAAAAAGTGACGCCAACTTGGCGATATCTCTAATATTTCTCCAAATTCCAATAGACTTCCATTGTAAACCAATAGGGATTACTTACTTACAGAAAATGAACAAATTGAGATATTTTATTGCAACAAAAACTAATATTAACTTAGGGATTATATTAATTATATTTAAGGGAATGCAAGTAAATTAAATTATGAATAAAAGTAACATGATACAATGCTTAGCATGCTTTCCCAAACATAAATTTTAAGAGAGCCCGCAGGTCAAAGGAATTAGATTTGAAACTTCTATCCAATTACAGTAAATTTTGACTTTCCTGATTTTTTAACTTTGTGATTTTTAATTCGATTTCTACGTTTCTTCGCGATCTGCTGCAATTTTTTGACATTCCATTTTTGGCCTATAATACTGAAGTAATTTCTGCCCTCATTTCAATAAAGTTTATTCGAATTTCGTATAGCAATTTTCGAATTTTTCGGGAATTTTGTATGTGATTTTTAGTGTATTTTAGCGATTTCCTACCATTTTTCCACATAAGTAAAAGGAATCAACTTTCAATCTTCGAACACAATAGATAATTTTTTTCTCTTTTCGAAATTTGTGCAGCAGTTTAAAATTTTTTCGCGATATCTTATTGGGATTTTCAAAGTTTTTCGCAATTCGAGCTGTTTTTTGACGTACCCGGGCAACGCCGGGCAAGTTAGCTAGTTTTAAATAAATTGAATACATTTTTATCTTTTTTTTCCAAGGCGTTTGTATTTTTTTTTTTTTAAACTCATATAGCCATTTTAATTCTTTAACCAAAACAATTAACAAAAAAAAAAAAAAAAAAAAAATTAATCTGAATTTCTTCCGTTGCTTCAGTAACGGATGTACAATATGAATGAATATGGATGAATTATCACTTGTAATGTTAGATATTTTAATGTTTTGGCGCCAAAGACATAGCCAAATTAGAAAAATATCAAATATCTCACGAACTATTGGACTTAAAAGAATTTGGTTAATACCATTCGATTCAGCATACAAAAATACACTAAAATATGTTATCAGTTGAAAAATAACTATAAAATCATATTTTTAAGGAATTTTTTAAATGTTCGTTCTATTTCTTACACCCCCCCCCCCCCTCCCAATTAGAGGTGAAATTTTAGAAAATCCTTTTAGCGACACTATATCTCATAAGGAGTATTTTTACCCCAATTTTCAAAATTTTATGTTCAGTAGTTTGTGCTGCGCGTTGATTAATACAAAATCCAGACTTTCTTTTATATATATGTTACATTATTAGATCTAATTCCGCGATTTCCTTATCTTATTCTAAATTACTACTTTATATTCACTAAATCCTTATCCTTAAATCATCTCTATCGTTAACTCTGTTAAATTCCCTTTAATTTAATGTCTCACTTGTCTAAATCGCTTAAATATTACGCTTTTAGTATTCTTAAATTAAATGTTCCATTTCCGCGCTTTTTACTTTCGAGAATATTCTTTTAGCTTCCATTTTTACTTTCCCGCGCATTTCTGAGGTTATCCTTTTTCCCTTCAAATTCATCCGCTTGCTCTGTCCGCACTCTTTATATGACGTGACATTCTTAATTATTCATTGGTTGAGAGCGCAATGTACGTCATATTTGTATCCTTACATTGGAGGAACAAAAAGTCGATACTCGCTGTGTTTCAGCAGAATTTGTCGTATTTCTACTTAGATAACTTCCCCTGGTCACCGTCTGTTATTTTCTATTATCTATAATTGCTTACCCATGATTAAATACTATGTAGCGATGGCTTGATTTAAATTGAATTGGTGGAAACTGCACCGCCGAAAGTTCTTTAAATAAAACCCTGAGTTAAATTACGAATTGTCTCAATTATTCCGGAGAAGCCTACACTGGATAAATGTGTTACCTGGCCTACCACTGGATGACTGCAACTACCTTCCTATATCCATGTTGATTTACTACGAAACATTCTATTTCAGCTTAATCTAATGTACGGCTTCCAGATTGATTATTCATCTATTATGACATCGAAGCTAACCACACTTTCGAATGACCATATAATGTAATATCGTTATATTAGTCGACAGGATGAGTAACGTTACATTAGTCGACGAGGATTCAACTCTACCTGTGATTTTATTAATTTCAACATTGCACTGGTAACATAACAACCAGTTATTCCGTTCACAAGAAAAACCATCCAATGTTAGGATAATCTAACATTTAGCCGGCAGGATTCGACTACTTGTACGCCACTCCAAGCATTTTGCAGCTTGAACGCTTTTCCGAGCACATAGCCAGCATGAATTCGAAACAACATTGCACTACTGGTAATCACATAACAACCAGTTATTCCGTTCACAAGGAAAACCTTCCAATGTTAGGATAATCTAACATTTAGCCGGCAGGATGAGTAACGTTATATTAGTCGACGAGGATTCAACTCTACCTGTGATTTTATTAATTTCAACATTGCACTACTGGTAACATAACAACCATTCCGTTCACAAGAAAAACCTTCCAATGTTAGGATAATCTAACACACACACACACACACACACACACACACACACACACACACACACATATATATATATATATATATATATATATATATATATATATATATATAGAGAGAGAGAGAGAGAGAGAGAGCTCTTAATAAATATTTTCTCCGCAGCATTAATTATTTTATTTATTTTTTAATTTAGTACAAACACAGAAAAATTAAAATAACATTTTATTAAAGAGAAAATAATTAAATGTTGGGATAAAATGATTAAAGTATGATATTTTAAATCTTTTATCTGAAAATTAATTTTTGTTAGTGACTGACAATCACCTCTTACTTATGAAATTATCTTATTTACGGAATATCTCCTGAAATTAGGAACAAATGAATAGATAATGTGCATGTGACACCACGCACCCAAAAAAAAGACGTACACTTCTCAACTTAGTGTAGGCAGAAAGTAACAATTCCTGCAGAGTTAGCAATTTATAATGTATTATTTCCTACATATAATACAATATATTACAACTACATGAAAATTAGGAACATTTTAGCATAATTTCAAGCAATTCGAATTTTTGAAAACATTAAGTTGAGTTGTCACACAACAAGCCAGTTTGTTGACAAACATGCACATTATCTATAGTTCACCAGGGGCCGCGCTAACCATTCGCCAACTCGCCAAATGCGAATACATGGTGAAATTGGCGAGAAAAAAATTATTATGGCGAAAAAACCGGCGAATGATTTTGTGGGATCCCTTTTGATGTGCAATCATGTTTTGGAAAGTAAATGAATTTCCGTTTTAAGCGCGAGTTCGCGTACGGCCGTATTTTCAGTCTATATTCCTCCTCTTCTTCTCGGCTAGACAATTAGAGGTGATTCTGTAACAATTTTTCCGAAAATTTAAGGAGTTAATATCCGAAAATTTAAAAAAAATCGGTCGTCAATCCGAAAATTTAGACACAAAAAATATGGCTAATTTCGACAAATGGTCGCCGAAAAAAAATTAATTTTGTCAATCGTTTGCAGAAAAATTGCGAATTTCGTCAAAGAATCGCGGGGAAAACACAAATTTCGTTAAAGAATCGCGGAAAAACGCAATTTTTTGTAATAAGATCACGAAAAACCGCAAATTTCGTTAAAAGATAGCGTAAAAACACACAAATTATTTCAAAAGATCGCGTCAAATTTCGTAATAAGAGCAAAAAAACCCGCAAACTTCGTTAAAAGACCGAAAATTTTCGTTAACAAGATCGAATATATATATATATACTTTTAATATACTTTTGGCTAATAATAGATAAATTTGGTTAACGATTTTCAAATGTGGCTAATGTGTTGGCGAATAGTCTTAATATCTTAGCGCGGTACCTGGTTCACCATATCAGTAGGAAAAAAATAGTAATTTAACTTTCAACAATCTATTTGCAGTTTACCATATTCTATACAAATAGGTTTCAAGAATATATTTGTGCAGTTTATAAACCCTTCCTTTTAATGTATTTATGGAGTTTTATTTAGAATTTATTGATTAAAGTCTATCTAACTCTGCTAAATAATTATTTGATATTAATTTATTAAATCTAGGTTTTTGACATTTTTGACACAAAGGTTTTTAACACGGCGGTTTAAACCATGGTTAAAATCGGTTTAAACCGTCACATGTCAAAAACTTGCCAACCCTGAAATAAATATAAAAAATCTTGATATTTTGAAAATAAATATCGGATATATATCATGATACATATCAAGATATATATCCACTGATATATATATCAACGAACCCTGTGTAGATTACAAGCAAATCTGTTCCAAAGTTTTTTATCTCCCTACATTTTAAAATTTAACTAAATTTTCATTTTCTCCGATGATTTCGGGAAGGAAAATTATATATAAGCTATGCTTCTCAAGCGACTTAAAATAATTAAACACCAAGAGAAAAGCAATTAAATTTTTTTTAATTCACCATTTTGAAAAAAGCCGGTAAAAGTTTATATACTTTTGGATTCTTACTATTTCTTATTTATTGTATTCCTGTGTAGCTATTTATGTTCATATGATTTAATGCATGGGCTGTTTAGACAAAAAATCTTATTTTAGCTTGTTTCATGTTTACATTCTCTTATTCTTTCCGTTTTTAAAAACGCGGTTTTGGCAACGGGCTATAGGCACATCTGTTTCTAAATATTGACCCTCCTTAGATTTCGTTCTGCCGGCGCCCAAGCACTATATGCACCATAGTATAAAAGTGAGCGCTGTGTTTCGTTTCTTCCACTATTTTGATCTTGCGAATGTCATTTCTCTTAAAGCATAAAGGAATATTCTTAAATTTTATAAATATCTTAAAATATAAAATACCATAAATGCAGAATGGATAAGCAAATATTTACTAAAACGAGAATTCTAATTCCTTCGTCACTAGCATTTTCCAAATGAAAAGAACGGGGATAGCATTCGTATAAATCTTTAATTCATTAATCCACTCAAAACGAATATCACGTATATATGCCGTGTACACAGATGGTGGTAAGACTTTTACTTTTTAGTACTATTATTTCTTAATAATAATCTTTGTCGTACGAGCGAAAAAAAACACGAGACTAAATACGGAGATTATTACTATTCAGAATTAGTGGTGCTCAAATATAAAATGGCCGTCTTAGTGGAGTTAAAATCGGCACATAAAATTAATCACAAAATTAATTACTATATTTCTACTTATGAAATAGATGAAAGCGTAAGAAAATATACACAAGATTTGCCTTCCTCAAAGTACAAAAGGATAGCGTGTGTGTGTGTGTGGGGGGGGGGGGGGAGGGGAGATATTCAACATACTTAATATTGCAAACATGCTGTCGGCAGAATGAAATCCATGAAGGGCAAGATTTTCGTGCCTGCGGTGCGCAATTTGGGCTACACTTTTTATTATTATTTTTTAATAAATAAAACGAAACAAATTAAGCTAAACTAAAAATTTGTCAAGCTTCCCCCATACAAAACAATTATAAAACATTGACATATAAAGCAATACAGAAATTTAACGATAAAGAAATATTAACTATTCAAAGACGAGCTGCTATCCAGCGTTTTTCAAAATTTATAATAATATAAACAGAAAATAGCATAAAATACTAGCTTTTTATTTTTTTTTTTTAATCAGGAAGTACCCTTTCTCTTCCCCGTTTTCAAATATATAAACATAAAAAAACAATGCAGAAATGAAACAAATAAAAATATTAAATAACTTCAATAGTATCCTATAAGAATCCAAAAGTAAGCTATCAGCTTATTATTTTCAAAATTGAGATTTAAACATTTTCTTATTTTTGCCGGGGCGGGAGGGGGGGCGGGTCTGACCCCTCCATGGTCATGTGGGCTCATGACGAAAAAGCTTTAGTTTTTGTTTTCCCTAGGTGTTTATTTATAAGTCACTTCAGAAGAATAAATGTTATTTTTTTTAAAAACATCAAAGAAAAAGAAGTCTGTGCTAAAGTCTAGGAACCAGCCCTCCCTTCTCCTCCTCCCTTTATTGCAAAAATCAATATTGAGTGGAAAAAATAATTAATACAAAAACTTACTAGCCACAATAATACTATGAAATTATTAAAGGTCGGGATTTTTTCTCAAAAATAAATAATAAACACAGTTACAAGACAAATGGAATTTCTAACATAACAATACACAGAGGAAAAAAGACAAAAAAACAATTGAAATCATGCAAGCATGGAAGCGTAATTCTCCATGGAAACCTACCAAACTGCCGTAGGGAAATATAAAAGCAAGGACTAACAGAATGTCCACACACACATGTAAATCGATTATCATAAACAATTCACAGATGAATGGATTCGTTTACTTTAAAAACACGTAAATGTGATACCAGCATAATCTTTTAATAGTAAATTCTAAATTTTAGTGACAATAAGAGTAATTTAATTTTAAGAAATAAAAATTATACATTTTGTATATCTGTCGCCTGTATTACCTTTCCAACATTGATGAAAAGCATTTTGACTTCGATTGACATAATCCGAAACTTTATATTTTCAGTTAGTGACTATCCATTCGCCTGCACTCTTTCTTGAAAACTCTGATAACCAGGGGATTTATGTATGTTATATTAAGGTTTATGATAATAAGAGCCTTATTTACGATAGTGCACGTACACCCCTCTCCACCATCACCACCTTTTTTTTTTTTTTTTTTGTGGGGGAGGGGGGGGGGGGATACAATAATATATAACAACTATAGACGATAATATTATTGGAATGCCTTTAAGGGCATTGTTCTATTTCAAATTCTGAAACTTCCGTACGAAAATACTCGAATAGTTAAGACTGTTATTTCTTGAAGTGCCTAAGAATGATTTTAAAGATTTTCATCCTGAACGAAATATTAGCATGTTATGTGATGTGATTCGCATCTATAACTTGTACAAGGTCAGAAGGCAGAATTCAGATAGTTACCGTCTTAACTTAGTTAATGTCAGAAAAAATGCAATTTTGTAATCGATTTTTCATTCACTTCCTTACAGGGTTTGTTGATATATATATATCAATGGATATATCCGATATTTATTTTCAAAATATCGAGACAATTGATATTTTATTACTTAATATTTATTTTCAAAAGATCAAGATGTTTGATATTTTCTACATTTGATATTTATTTTCAAAGTATCACTGTGAAAGATATTTTTGATACTTTCAGTCAAAACAAATGTTAATAAAATTTCCTACTGTTATTGACGGTGCCATTCTGTAGATACAGAACTTTTGTCCCTGGCAGTAACTCTGGCAGCGAAAGAAAAATATCTTTTTCAAGCTTTAGATTTGACGTTTTTATTTTTAAAAGTAGAAATAATATAAGGGACAATAATTAATTTAGAACAGCCATTGAAAGATAAACTGTATAATTTAAATAATCAGTTATATACAGTTTTATTAGAAAATAATATTTTCTTATTTTGGTTCAGTTGAATTTAAATTGTACAAGGTGTTAAGGAATACAAAATACGACAAGCTTACATTTATGCTATTTTTTTTTTTTTTTTTTTTTTTTTTTTTTTTTTTTTTTATTAAAACAAAAACTATTTTGTATTTAATTATTTTTTTAATATCATTTTCTGATTTTTTCATACTTGAAAATGAATCCTATAGATATTAAAAAAAAAAAAAAAAAAAAAAAAAAAAAAAAAAACTAAGTGTATAAAGCAAATTGTTTCCATTTTCAATTAGTTGATATTTAATTTTGTTCTAAGTGGAACAGAAAGGAAAAGAAAAATGTATTTTTAGAATAATATTTAAGTTTTAATGTTAAGTGCATGTTATGTTTTAGTTTCAAATTTATATTATGCTTGAAAATATTCATTATCAGCAGTAATTTGGCTATTTTGAAAATATCGGATATACTGGTATATCGAAAATATCGGATATTTTTGATATTTTAAACCCTACTTCCTTATATATTAGAATTGTAAAAAAAAAATATATTATTTGTACCTCAGAAATTAACCGCTTTTTACTAATGATTTCGTAATATTGCCCTTGAAAACGAGTTACGAGTCATTAGTTCCAATTTTATTCATAATTGTTCTCTCATTTTAAGTTCATTTTGCAGTTTTTCTTTTTGAATTAATGAATTTTCAATTTTGAGATCATACATTTCGTGCAAAGGATTTGTTGATGCTGACAATGATTCATTATTTCTGGTCTTTTTTCATTGGTTAAATTGTTTTAGTTACAAATAGCTTTACGAAATATTTCAATTTTCAAATATTTATGGATTCCCCCCCCCCCCCTATATATATATCTTTATTTATTTGTTCTTTTTATGCATTCGCTTTCCTGTTGATTTTCCTTTCGCCAATTTTGAATGTTTTAATTTTTTAATACTTCATATATTGGTGATTGGGATATAGGTTTTAAAAAATTCATTAATGATAAGTTAATTAATAATAGCTGATCCAGATTTATTATGTATAATGTCTGTGTAATGTATTGATACTCAATTTATTAATTTTTATTTAAAAAAAAGATGATGAATTGTAATATTATATAATGGTTATATAATACATACATATATATATATATGTGTGTGTGTGTGTGTGTGTGTGTGTGTGCACGAAAATATGTTTCCGATTATAATACAACTTTTTAATATTTTTAGAACTTAATTATAAATTAATTGTACGCCGGGACAAATGATAAATCGCGAAATTTTCTTTATGATTACAGCAACAATGGAGATAATTATGCGCCAAATTACGCCCGCTAAAATATTTGGCTGTGAAAGTGCAACAATGAAATATTTTAAACACTAATAGAAAAATAAAATAAATAAAAAAATAAAGAGTATTTTTATTATTAATTATTTTTAAATAAGTCGCTTTTATTTAGCAACTATGGATGGTGACAGGGATCATAAATATCATCGAAAAAAATAAAAAATATCCGATATTTTCAAAATATTCAACTGACTGCTGACAACACATATTTACAAGCATCATATAAATTAGGAACTAAAACATATTGCACTTATCATGAAAACTTAATATTCTAAAAATGCATTTCTCGTTTCCTTTTTCTTTTTACTTAGAACAAAATTGTAGATCAACTAATTGAAAACAGATATAATTTGCTTTATGCATTTCTGAAAGATAAATAAACTATACGATTCAGTATCAAGAAATCAGAAATTTACAACAAAACAAAATTTTAAATACAAAATGGTTCTTCTTAATTGAAGAATTTTAATATAAATGTAAGCTTGTCTTATTTTTTATTCTCTAACATGTAGTACAGTAAAGACAACTAAACCAAAATCAGAAAAGATTCTTTTCTAATGAAGCGATATAACTCATTATCTAAATTAGACAGTTTATCTTTTCAATGGCTATTCTGAATTAATTCTCTCACCTAACTGTTAGTTCTAGATTTAAAAACAAAAGCTTTAAATATAAAACTTGGAAAAGATATTTGTTTTCTTTGGAAGAGCCAGGGACAAAAGTTCTTTATCTACAGAATGACGCAATCAATGGACAGCTGAAAATTTAATTTACACTTGTTTTAACCCTTTCGGCCCAGGCGGTCACAAATGTGTTCCTTTCTTTTAAAATGCTTTAAACTATAAATAACGCCTCGCAGATACGTAAAAACCTCATAATCACATATGTAAATTCTATATTTTGACTTTTTAGCGGACAAGCAGCGCCATCTCGCTTTGAAATAGTAAATTAGTACAAATAACAATGGCAAAAGTTTTCATTTTTTTTTACTTTAAGAAAAAAGTCAGGGCCGAAAAGGTAAACTTAAATTAAGGACTACTTTTTCGAATGAATAATTTGTGATAAAAAATAAAAAATACTACTTCCAAATTTTGGAATGAAATGATTTTATAAACATTTAATGGCTTTAATAGCAGCTTTGTATTTTCATAAAATAATATAATAATAGTAGTAATACAAAAGTTAAGAGACTAGTTGGATGTAAAGAAAAAGTCACTGAAAAAAGAAAAGTTTGGGTTGGATCAAAAATGATAACGATATCAAAAAGCAAACCTCCCTCCAAAAAGAGATATCTTACGATATCAAGTGCCATATCCCCACTCCTCCCCCTAAAGTGATAACGTTATATATGCACAGCCCCTTACAGTTTTTGCGAAAACAAAAATAAGTATAAAATAATAAATATAGTATCTCCAGAATAGTTAACTTTTTTATATAAATACCAGTACCAGAAATAGTTAAAGCATTTTTTTTTTTTTTTAAATATTGAAATACTTCTTGTGATTTTGTTTTTTAAGTAAGTCATAACTCCTAGTCAACATTTTTAGCCATTTGATTCAGCAAGCAACAGCAAAAATAAATTGGTATTATTGAAAATACTATAATTGGCACTAGCTTTTGAACGTCCTCTTATTCAACTTCATATCTTGTGTATACTTTTTCAATTCTTAAAGGATAATCTTCCCAATCCAGAATTTGCATGCTAAATATTCAATATTTTAAAATCTATTTTATCTTTGTTAGTTTCACATGTTTATATGCATTGAACATGTTTTAAGATAGCTCTTTAGGCAGGGATAAGTTTAGGAAAATTTTAGGCCCTTTAAAAGGATCCTTCACAAAATAATTTATCTTAAAACATGACCCTTCACAAAATTTTTTATACCCAAACAGGACCCTTTACAAAATATTTTATACCCAAACAGGACCCTTCACAAAATATTTTATCCCAAAACAGGACCCTTCACAAAATTATTTGTTTCTTAAATAGACCTTTCACAGAATTTTTCCACCTTCAAATTGAACCTTTCACAAATTTAGTCATTTAAAAGTAAAATCTGGCCTGTAAATAAGCAGTTGAACTCACCAAACAGCATATTACTTAGCCTTTTATATATGAAGGATAGAACATGAAGACATCAATAATTTAAAATTCACAAAATTATGACTAGAATTTTCACAAAAATAAGAAAAACTTCCCAATTTCACAAAACAGGACCCTGTGAGAAAAGTCTGGACAGACCCCTGCTTTAGGGCATTAGATATATTCATCAACACATGCTTTGCCATCCTACATTCATACAAACAAGACCTAGACTCATTATGTCTCATGTTGAGTGCTGAGATAAAGTGTAAAAATGAGAAATTATTTATATATTCAATAACTTGGAACACTTAGAATGCCAAAAAGAGAAAATATTAGATTTGTTCTTTCTTTCTTTTTTTTTTTTTTGTGAGGGGGGAAAAACGGTTTAAACTATGATTAAAATCGCTTGGTTTAAACTGTGCCCATTCTGCTTAAAAAACTTTAAATGCATATATTATAGGGATGCACCGAATATTCGGTATTCGGCCATACTACCGAATATTCGGTTAGGCCAAATATCAAACTATTCGGCATGCCAAATACCACACTATTCGGTATCCGAATATAGAACTATTCGGTAAGCCGAATATTGAAATATTCGGCCAGACCGAATACTTAAAAAACCTTTTTAAAAAATATTTTTTAAAACCTTAAAACAACTTCTATTTTTAACTGTCAATAAGGATATTTAGAATAATTCAGGGTTGGGAAAAAAACACGATTTAAAAAAAAAAAACAACAAAAATCGCGGTTTTTTTTTAAACGTTTTTTTTTTCTCATACAACAGCACAATTTTGATTAAAGGGAGCAAAAATCAATAAATTAAGTATAAAGAATGAAAATATTTTCAAAAAACAGTAAGGAAGAAAAAAGTTATTTAATAAATACCAAACATTAATTAACAATTTTTTTTTATTCTAAACTAAAACATTTAATTATTAAGTTCTTAAAAATTGTGACACGTTTGGTAACCTTATCGATACTTAACCAGTTTCTAGTTTTGCTCGGTACAAAGCCAAAAATAGAAAACACTCTTTTTAAACCATCAGTAGAGCTACATAGCTGTATGTAATTGTTTTGTGATCTGCATGACATTTTTATCGACATGTTTTTCAAGGTTTATCCACCAAGATAAAGGTGTTATTTCTACAAAATTGTCCACTTTATTTCATTCTTGAGTAGCGAATTTATGATTGGTAAATGACAGCATATCATTTTTTTTCATCATATTATTTATAGCGTCAAACATATAACTGGAGAATGGAGCTGACTTAGCTTTATAGTTTATAATTATTGGAATTAGTTCAGGACATAATTCGGCTGCAGGGTTCACGCCTTTTTCTGCCTCATCAATTGTAACTGATTCTCCTTTAAAGCGTGGATCAGTAATGTTTGCCAAGAAATGTACAGATGCCATGGCCATTTCATATCTGCCTTCTATGGCTTTTTCAAATTTTCATTTTTTTTCTTCTTTTGTAATCATGGTAAGATTACTATCAGCACATACTTCTGACATTTCTTTTTTTAAATCTTTCCAAACTTCAACTACATCACTAACAGTACAATTATTTCTGTGAACTTTGTCAAGTGCACTGCAATATGTTTGAGCCTTTGGATATAATCTTCAACATTTCTTTTTGACTGCAAGTCTATGGACTTAGAAATATCAGAATTGATTTTTTCTCGATTATCCTCCCAAACTTTCAAAATTTGTGGCCAATTGCTTTTATAAGATGGTAACTCAAGCTTTGATGGTAACTCAAGCTTTTTAGAAACTTTTTCCCGAAGCTTTGCTGAAGCAAAATGATCATTTCGAAAATATTTAACAATATCAACAACTTGAGCTTTTATATTGGAGATTTGTCTTTTGCTAATAGATTTAAGACATGAGCTGAACATCTATAAGTTAAAATATTTATATTATTCCTCTCAGTTTTTTTTTTTTTAAGTTAATTTCTCATCTTCATAACATTGGCAACATTGTCTGTTACAAAGCTGCCAATAAAACAACCATAGCATTCCTCGACTTTATTTATGGCAATATTTGCAAGCTCATAAAGATAACTAGTAAATCTGCAGATCAGGAGCCTCAACGTCAGCTCTGCAAGTCATTGTTTTTAGACACACTTTGGTGATATTCAGTTTCCTACAAGCCGCAATTTAAAGTTTTCAAATTATGTAATTATTTATAAGAATAAAAAATACGAAGTTTTCAGACATTAGAAGCATTAAATTAAAAACGCTATGGAAGGATATTTCGAAATTTTCATGAGCTGTTAATTCTGGTATATTTCTTAAATAATAAAGTAGATTTCTTCAGGGGGGCTCCGCCCCCCCCTTAACCCCCCGTGGTCTTATTAATTTACATACGTAACTTTTTATCGATTGCGCTAATGGTTAGCGCAAATCTTAGATTTCTTTTCACACTTCCGAGCCTTATTTTTCAATACTGGTAACACAGAAAATGATTTACATTGACGCAATTATATTAAACGTTTAGGTTTTATGAATGAAAATGTAATTTCCTTTAAAAATAAAATAATTTTCATTCATATTTTCTGAAATGAGGCGGCATTAAGAAGTAACACCCGCCAAAAAACATTTTTTCAGGCAATCTAGTTAATGCTTGGTTTTTAAGGATGAAAATATTTATTTCCCGATACAATGACGTCCTTTTCGACAGCGATAATTTTGCGGTGCATAATTTTGATATTTACTATATATTAGCTTTTCAAAAGTTTTTTTTTTTCTCATTGGAATTTTCGATTAAGAATTAACATTTCTGTTAGCTGTGTGCAGACGATAAACCATGAGATATTAGTAACATTTTTTTTTAATGATAAGAATTAATATCATAACACAAGCCTCTTTTATTTCAACCTCAAAGCGTATTCGTTTTATTTTTGATATATGAGATCAAATTCACCTTCTTTTCGTATTTTCACTTTATTTCTAATATGAAGGCGTATTCATATCTATTTTTTATTTCATTTTCCTCTCGCACATAAAAATCCTTCAAATCAAAATTAACTGTTTAGGATAAATTTTTATTCCGGGATTGAATTTTCGTGGCAACGGCCAAAGAAAAAAAAAAAAAAAAAAAAAAAAAAAAATATGATTGTTAAATTTCATAGCAAAATGTCGATTTATTCCTTATGAAAATAATGAACTTTTTAATTTAAAAGAAAAATATTTGAACAAAATAAATAGAACATAGTCTTTCTTTATTTCTGTGGTAAATTCCATCTATATGTAAAGACACAAAGACATTAATTCGTCCCTTTTGACTTTGATTAACTTCAAACAATTACACATACTTTCACATTTACGATATTTTTAGGTGTAGTTCGCTGCTAGGTAACAGTTAAAAGATAATAAAAACAATTAAATATGTGCTTAAAAAGAAAATTTATATTAAAAAAATATTTTATATTATTGAAACACATATATAAAATCCTTCCATAAAAGTTATACACCGAATTTAAAAACTCTGACAAATGTATACACAAAATTTCAAACTAATATGAATAATGTATGGTTCTAATTAGGAAATTTCATCATCCTTAATTTAGCATTTAAATCCTTCAATCATATGAGCCATTTCTTTTCAACAAATAAAAATGGAAAAATCGTCTGAATTGCTATAGGAAAGCATTAAGTCGCAAAATAAAATGTTCTATATATTCCGAACGAATGAACCAAATTTACCCAAAAACTATACAGCTAAATCCGGGGATTTCACCAACATACATCCTTAATTTTAAGATAATCGGATGCTTTTTACGGTAGTTATCGCGGAACAGACAGACAGACAGACAGACTAACAAAAACCAAAACTTTTCGTGTCTCCACAGTAAGCCTTCACCGACGTTTCGGCAACTAGTAAATCTGCAGATCAGAAGCCTCAACGTCATATTTGCAAGTCATTGTTTTTTAACACTCATTGCGTAATATTCATCTTCCTACAAATCGCTTTTTAAAGTTTTCAAATTACATAAATATTTATAAGAATACAAAATATTTCGTAAAGTTTCAGAAATTAAATGTGTTAAACAAGTGGTTATACACTGATGTTCTGAAGAGCTGCTAATTCTGGTAACTTTTAAAATCAAAAATTGCATTTCTTCAGGGGGGCTGTGCCCCCTGAACCCTCCGTAGTTTATTTAAGTTTACATTCGTAATTTTTTATTGATTGTGCGGATGGTTATAGTATATCATAGATTTTTTTTTTTTTACGCTGTGATTTATAAGGATAAGCATAAGTTTTTTTTTTTATATAAATTAATAACTTTAAAATTTAAAATAAAATCCTCATGTTAACCGTACGCAAACAATAGATCTTGAAGTGACGCCAAAAAATGTAACCTTAAAATCCGCTACATTCGACCGAAACACAACGGCGTGCTTAAAAAAAGAAAGAAAGAAAAGAAAAATATTTTTAGTAATACAGTTTTTAATTCATAATACGATGAAATGCTACTTTAGAATGCTTAAATATAAGCAGATTATTTTCATTTTACAGAAAAAAGGCACGGATGAAGTCAAAGAATTCGATTCCTGTTTCACGTGCTTGTTTTGTTTGGGCCAAATAATGGCATTTAAATCTGGGCGATAACGCACATCATTTTGCAAACTGTTTTTACGGCATACTGCATCTCCATCTATCTCTTTCCTCCGTAAATAATAGTTCATTTTATTTTAGCCAAGGTATTTTTATTCCAACATCTTTTTTTTTTTTTTTTTTTTTTTTTGATAAATGACGTCTAATTCATCTGCTATTCGTACTTACTCAAAACCTTTCATCTTGTTATATTAAGAAATACTTGAGAGTTTTCTTTTTATTCCCAATATGTCGCCATATTAATTTTTTTATTCTTAATTTTTTTTTTTTTCATTTTCCTGTTTCACGTCAAAATCTTTCAATTGAAAATTGTTTAAGAGAAAATATTATTCAGGGTTTTGATTTTCTTGGCAACGATTAAAGAAGCATTGATAAATTTTATGAAAAAATGTCACATTATTCTCTATGAAAATAATGAACTTTTGTATTTTTAAGCAAAATATTTGAATAAAATAAATAA
The DNA here is from genome assembly GCA_963932465.1 of Maratus speciosus. Taxonomy (NCBI): domain Eukaryota; kingdom Metazoa; phylum Arthropoda; class Arachnida; order Araneae; family Salticidae; genus Maratus; species Maratus speciosus. The sequence continues at coordinate 362,661,892 of OZ010786.1, read as the reverse complement.
AATATTGCCTATTTGTATTTCTGGGGCTAAAATTCATCTATATGCAAAAATACAAATGCATTAATTCATCCGTTTTGACGTTGGCTTTACTGAAACATTATAGACGCATTTATACTAATATTATTAAGACCAAATTCGTTACTAGGCAACTGATGAAAGAAAAGGTAAAAAATGAAATATGTATTGTGTCAAATTGATAAAACAAAATGCTTTATATTATTGGAAAACATGCATAAAGTTCCCCCAAAAATTATAAACCTAATTTAAAAAATGTCGCAAATATATTGACATAATTTCAAACTAATTGGAATAATTTAATAATCTTATTTAAAAATTTCAGCATCCAAAATTTACCATTTAAATCCATTTTTATATGAGCCATTTCTTTCAACAAATGAAAATTTCAAAATCGTCTGACTTGCCATAGACAAGCATTACAGAGCAAAATAAAATGTTCTATATTTCCCGAACGAATGAACCAAATTTAACCAAAAACTATACAGCTAAGTCCGAGTACCTCATCAACATGCCCAATTAATTTCAAGCCGATCGGATGCTTTTTACGGCAGTTATCGCGGAACAGACAGACAAACGGAAATCAAAACTTTTCGTGTCTCCACAGTAAGCCTTCACTGACGTTTCGGCAACTAGTAAATCTGCAGATCAGGAGCCTCAACGTCAGCTCTTCAATTCATTGTGTTTAGCACCCTTTGAGTAATATTAATCTTTCTACAAAAAACGAAATTTAAAGTTTTGAAATTACATAAACATTTATAAAACGAAAAAATATTTCGAAGGTTTCTGACATTAGAAGCGTTAAATTAAACCCCTTGTTATGTAATGGTATTCTGAAAATCTCATGAGCTACTTATTCTGGTAATTTTTAGATAATAAAGTAGATTTCTTCAGGGGGGCTCTGCCCCCCTGAAGAAATGTAACCCCTTCGTAGTGTAATTTAATTTACATTTGTAATTATCAATTAATTGTGTTAATGTCCTTTAGTAAATTCTACCAATAGACGGAAACGTACATGAATTCTTTTCTACAGCCCTGTATATTACGTGAAGATTTTTACGCGTCGTCTATAACATTTAAATTTAATGCAGACAAAAAACCCTCTTAAAACTGCTCATATCACATTTCCGGGGATTAGTATGCATAGTGTGCACCATATATCCAGTTTCTGCGGCGTCCTGTATATGGTTCTATTTAAATTCTGCAAACATTTGTTAGTATACTAAATGTAATTCGGCTGAGAAATACATAACTCAAAAAAAAAAAAAAAAAAAAAAAAAAAAAAAAAAACACTGAAGCAATTCGCGCTCATTTTCATTTATACTTACGAATTCATTTGTGTATCCCTGTACATGGTCTATACAATATTTAAGCACTACTTATTAAGCACAAATTTACTTAACGTTAAAACGCACACCATAATCGAAAATGCTCTTCAGCAATCATCCCTAATAGACCAGAACTGTATCCGAAATTTTTTATGTGACCCTATAAATGAACGATAAATACGATACAAATCATATTCAAGCTTCTTGTAGTCAACCACAGTAATGTAATTTAATTTCATAATGTTTGAATTAGTGCAACACAATTAACACACTGACGACAGGCAATTTAATTAAATCTGGGTTTAAAAACAGTAGAAGCTCCTCCCTCTTCTGAAAGTGTCTCGGAAATTGGTTTCTGAGATATGTTTTTCATGTTTATGCAGCAGTAAATATCTTTCAATGTACGGATGTAATTTATAATGTCTTACAATCTATAAAAAATACGGACAACACAATATAAATGTCTTTTCTGTAAGGTAGAAGTCACTCCCTTAGCCAATGATGTATTCTGAATAAAAACGAGAATTCTCGTTTCCGGTCACTAATGTGTTAAAATAAGCTGTGAAGAGTTTTTTTTCCCCCCGTAGACCACATTTTAATCGACCACTTTTGTGTGACCCTGAAAAAAACATATGCTTTGCACCCCATATACTACAAAAATGTTTCAAAAATACATATCAATTTTATTATTTTGCAACAGAGTAACATCATTAAAAACGCCACAAAAGGATTTTCTTCAAAGATTGTAATATTATGAATACTTTTGAGTTCCCTGTACACATGCTGCAAGTGCTACACATAACATATTTTATAGTAACCAGGTTCTAGTGCACCTTAATAAAGTATATAAATTTCATTACGTTTAAAATTGTGTAACATTATTAAAATACACCGCAGACGATTTTCCCCAAAGACTATAATGTAACGGAATAGTTTTGAGTGTCCCTGTAATTAAGCTATGAATGCTACACTCTTCATTTTTAATACCAAACATACTTTGGCAAACCTCAATAACGTATATCAATTACATGTAATCCCGACTATATTTACGCGAGTTAGAGCACGTAGAGAAACACGGCAGGCGACAGATAGAAAAACTGAAGACAAATACTTTTCATCCATGTTGGAAAGTGTTAAAAAGGATTTACATGCCTTTAACTGTACTTTTTTTTCACTTATAGCATGGTTAAACATTAGTTTAAACATCCTAATCCATGCGATAGCAATAACATATTAAAAGCCCCCCAAAATATGCATATCTGGAGATCTATAAATCTACTGGAAAATAATTCATTATCGTGCCCACTGTTAATTGCATAAATTGCATCGATTTGGCGCGATAAAATATTTTTTGTAATAGCCTTTTAATAGTACCTGCAACAAAATTAACGTAATTTACTAACTTCATTCATATTTGACGCAATGATAGGCTACGAATAACAGTCGCTAGGCAACGAAGAAAAGGAAAAAAAAAAAAAAGAAATATGTATCATGTAAAACAAGAAAATTAATTTAAAAATCCTTTATATTATTGGAATATATGTATAAATGTCCTCAAAACATTATACACGTAAATAAAAAAATCTGATAGATATATTGATAAAACTTCAATATAATAGTAATAATTTAAAACCCTTATTTGGAATTTTAGTATCCATAATTTGACATTTAAATCCATTAATCAAACGTGCCATTTTCTTTCAACAAATGGAAATTTGAAAATCGTCTGACTTGCCGTAGAAAAGCATTATAAAGAAAAATAAAATCTTCCATATTTTCCGAACGAATGAACCAAATTTAACGAAAAACTATACAGCTACGTCCGGGTATCTCACGAATATGCCCAATTAATTTCAAGCTGATCGGGTGCTTTTTGCGGCAGTTATCGCGGAACAGGCAGACAGACAGACAGACAAACGGAAACCAAAACTTTTCGTGTCTCCACAGTAAGCCTTCACTGACGTTTCGGCAATTAAATTTATGAGGATGGCCAGATGTATCAGTTGAATCTACTAGGTAAATTTTGCCTTTACATGATACTGTAATTCCTACAATTGGCTCATTGTGAATGTTTCTCTATCCGCCAAGAGCAACACAAACGTGTTCTCTTAATTCATTTTTACACGTTTCCAGCACAGATTCATGCACTTTGTCAAGTAATATGCCTCCTATTTCATGACAATTTGGTGGTTTGTAGCCAGGTTTTATACTCGACAGCATCTTTTTAAATTCTGGATGATCCACACATGAAAATGATGTATTTGCTGCGTAAATAAAGCGGGCAATGAATAACAATTCTTTAATTAACATGTTATACATTGTTTTAAATGTAATGTTTTAAACAAAATGTTTTAATCGTAACAACCCTGGAATAATTAGAAACAAAATTATAGTTAAATAAAAGCGAATGCTTTTACATTTTTTATTTGCTATTTGAAAACTATCAGGTAAGAAAATTAACCAATGATGACTATTTTTAGTCTCTTCCTGACGAATAATCAGTATATGGCTAAAATGTTTCTTCCAATTCCTTTAAAATTTCACCTTGATTTTTAAAAATATGTTTTAGATAGAATATAAGAATTTTATTCATTTGTTTTTATTCAGAGAGGAATCTATGAAATTATTATTTTTTTTTTCAATTAAAGAAGTTTTAAAACTATCCTTTTTAAATAATTCAAAGTGTAATTTTTTTTTTTTTTTTTTTTTTTTTTCGTGCAATTTACTTGTAGGTCTTGTTTCTCAATATGTAAGTATGTATGTTAAATATTATTGTGTAAAATTGTTTTAAAATTTAACCTTTTAATACTTTCGAACTTTGAAATTTAAAAGTATTCGGCAAGCCGATTATTCGGTATTCGGCTTGATAGTCATTATTCGGCTAGCCGAATGTTCGGTATTCGGTTTACCTGTTGTCGTCCGAATATTCGGCATTCGGCCAAAATCACTATTCAGTGCATCCCTAATATATTACAGAAGATATAAATGGGAATATTAAAAATGAATTTAAGATTAGGAGTTCAAAATTTTATATCATCCATATAATTAACATCTTCACCAAATGATTTAAATTTCGACATTCAAAGTTACCGTACAATCGAAATATGTCAAATTTGGTTGTTAGCATTGATTTTTTCCTCCCTGCTTCTTTCTGATAATATGGAGTTGGGCTCCTAAGATTACTTTATCCATACACAGAATCATACAAGATGCAATTTCCAGTCGAACGGTATTTTTTCCCATCTCTCTGCAACAATTTGGCCCAGGGTTGGAAAAAAACCAAAACGGTTTATTTGGTTTAAACCAGGTTTTTTTTGGTTTAAACCGAGGTTTTTAAAAATATAATTTCCTATTGCATACAGATGTATATCTGTTGATAAATAAACATTGTTGGATATTATATAAGTAATATACCTTTTGAAAATATTTAAATTAAATAGTTAGTCAATTATATAGAAAATTGAAATAATTTCTAATTTAAACATTATTAGTAACAGCTACGCCTTATGTTCAAAGTAAACTGCTCTACACAGTGAAACATTGATACCTTGAAAATCGTATGATTAATAATATACGTTGATTAATAATATAATAATCAATAAATATCTGATGCAGTTTCATGAATATATGTTATTCTAGGGTTATTATTATTATTTTAATATCCAAGTACTTCTGGTTATTTTATTTTCTGAGTGATAACTCCAAGTGTCCAAGTCAACATTTTTGGCCATTAGATTCGGCAACTAACAGAAAAGATTGATTGGTATTATTAAAATGCTATAACTAGCACTCAATTTTTGCAAACTGTTATTCAACTTCATATCTTAAGTTATTATTTTAAATTCTTTAAGGATAATTTTCCCCAATCTGGAAAATTTTCTTTTACAACTTGACCAAAATCTTAAAGATCATTGTATTTTGTTTTTAACTGCTGTAAATAATCTGCATTTTTTAAATGAAAATATTTTATGCTAAATATTGAATATTATTTATCTATTTTATCTTTTCTAATATCACGTTTTAAGATAAATCTTTAAGAGTACCAGACATGTTCATCTCCACTTGCTAATTTTCATTGTACATGCATAGAAACATGACCTAGGCTCATTATGTATCATGTTGACTGCTGAGAGGAAGTGTGAAAAGTAGAAATTACTTCTATTAATATTTAAAACACTTAAATTATAAAAAAGAAAAAAATATATGTTAGATTTGTTGTAAAAAAACCAAATGTTTTTTTTGACAAAAAAAACCCCAATTGGTTTAAACCAGTTTAAAACCACTTGGTTTAAACCATGCCAACCCTGATTTGGCCATACAATAGTAGTGTTTAGTGTGCCAAATCAAAGAATCTCAAAAATTCAATAGTTTTAAATGATGAATTAGCACATATTAACAATAAAAAGAAAAGCATGTTAGAGGGCTAATTTTTAGACGGCGAGAGAAAGAAATTAAGGCTGTTCTCATCTAAAAGAGCTACTTTAACACATTTAAATAAATTTTTATTCGAAAACGCATGAAATTGGCAGAAACTATTGGACCTAAAGACGTATTCCATTTTTTTGCTAAACGCAAAAGATCCTTAAAAAAATATTGTCAAAGTTGACGTTTTGAACCGAATGCCGAATACGACACAGAGAGAAAGGAGAAATATCAGTCGTCACGTAACCACAATTGCTTATAATTCGATATATATTTATAAAAAAATGGAAAGCTCATTTCGATTTAAAATCGCTTCAATGGAACCGCCTTAAGAATTAAGGAATTTGGTAAATTGCTGTAAGTAACATCATTTTCATTGCATTGAAATCTTACAATTTCTGTTTAATTATAAAATTAAAATATTATTGTCAGGGTCCGGATGTAAATGACATTTGCACAGTTTCGCATTTACATATTTTTTCCCCCTCTCTTAGAACATTTTAAAAATATTTTTTTTAATATATACAGGGTATTTCGACGATCATGAGAAACTTTACATAAAGAAGCTATTTTGGAACAGCAATGTAGGGTCGGAAATTAAAAGTTTTGGCGAAAAACAATAAATGCGGAGGGAATGAAAACAAGTGTTTTATTGACATAACAATTACAGTAAGTGCTCAAATGTGCCGCCACCAACCTCGATACATACCTGACAGCGTCTAGCAAGTGATTGGATTACCCTTTCGAAGGTTCCAAATGTCTCATCTATATGACACCCATTGACGTTGATGAGGACCTCATTGCAAGACTTTCAGTCGTTGCTGCAAATGTTCGTGAAACACTTGAAATCTGTGAAAAGGAACGCCAATCACTTGCTAGACGCTGCCAGTGGCACATGTGAGCACTTACTGTAATTGCTATGTTAATAAAACGCTCGTTTACATTTCCTCCACTTTTCTTGTTTTGCGCCAAAACCTTTTATTTCAGACCATACATTCCTATACAAAACATGAGTTAGCTGCATCACCCCTCCAAGATTGTCCCACGATCGTAGAAACACCATGTATAATAAAGTACAGCCGTTGGGGAATTTTAAGACGATCTTACCAGCCAACGGTATATATTGCCAGCCATCAAGAAAAATTGTTATGAAAAAATGTAAGCGACTGCATAAATAGTTAATTACTATTACTACAATGCATTTTCCTTTTTTTTTTTTTTCGATAAATTTAACTAATATATACAACAGGGAAAAGTTAAATATTGGGCAGAACTTAGTATCGTGTTTACATAGTGGCAATTTTGAAAGTTGCAAAAATATATCTAACTAGTAAAAAAAAAAAAAAATAATAATTAATAAAGTTTTTTGCATATCTCTATAGCCTGCAGTTTTCCAAAAATTCACTCGCCAGTGGACAGTAAAACGACATATTTCCCAATCCTTGATAAAGTGACATACAATAAGAGCTGATAGCACAAAAACTTGGAATTACTATTTTTAAGATAAAAAATCAATAAAATCCCCTAATTTTGTAACTCGTGCATAATCACAAATTTGGTCTAATCATTCTTAAAGTATTTCATCAAAAACTATACTTAATCTGCTAGAAACATTTTTTTTCTTTCGTTTGTTGGTATTAAAAATTCCTTACCCGTTGCTTTGAAAGTGTCAGACACGTTAACTAATGAAGGTAAATATATAACAAGTTCTAGATCTAAAGTCGGCATGATCAAGAACATCATATAGTAGGGAATGAATTAGAAATCAGTATTTTTATTTTTTTTTATTATTATTTTTTTTTTTTTAGGCTACCCTCAAATCATTAAAACCGAAGAATGCATCCTGACTGTAACCGGTAATAAAAATTCCCGTGCTTCAACTTTTAATTACTAAAACAGTCACAGGAGGCAGCGGGAAACCGTATTTTTATAATGACCTTTGAGGAAGTTGCTATATGAAGAAAGTTGAAATCTTTAAATTTCATCTGCTACTGGAAACAATTTGCGAATAAGATCGAGAAAAATACCGTTGCACAATGCTGGGCAGTTTTTAAAAAAATAATCTAGAATTAGTTTTAATTACCTTTAGTTTTAACCCGTAACTTATACTCTGGATCTGACCACTGCATCACTTTAAATGTTTAACCATTATGATATACAGGCTACAATTTGAAATACTATAAAATAAAGTATCATTCAAATAACAACAGCTTGGGATAATACATTCTAACTTTTGATGTTATTTTAATAGGGAGGGGGAAAGCATAATAAGATGATCCTTTTTTAATTGGAAAATTGCATGCTCTGTTAGAAAAGGAAATAATTTGATATTTATTTGCGAATTTTTTCGAGAAAAAAAAAAAACTTTTTTTTTGCAGGGGGGGGGGGGGTTGAGATGAGTCCCTGGAAGAGAAAAACTATACATAAAACGCTGATTATTTTCGAATATTAACATACTGCTGTCTACCTGAACAATAACATCGCGCGCTCATTCGTAAACTGACAACTCAAAAAAATGAAATTTTAATGAAACTAGTTGGATGTGCCAATCCCAAAACTTTCTTCTATCGGATATATTTTAATATTTCAAAATGTTGTTACAGATGTCAATATTTCATTTTTATTAGTTCAATACTATATCAACTTTGACTTTTAAATTTCTGCTTCAGTCAATTAATCGGAGTAAAAACGAGTTAATCTCGATCATGATATTTATTAAAATCACGAATAGTCGGCTTATCAGGATGGGAAGTTCCCTTCCTGCCGATTCACAAGTATAATAATATTTAAGATCCCAGAATACGTTCAAGAAGAACAGATCAAACAGAGAATAAGTAAAGAACTATGTTTGGGTCAGCGGGGCGGAAACGAGGCAGTCACTCTGCTCGGGCGAGTGATGTCCCGAAACGGGTGGATAAATCAACAGGTCCTCCTCCCGGAGCCGCTGGCAGATAGACTGCTAAAAGCAAAGTCGGTGTGCCTGGGACTCGGGGAGTGTCCTATAAGGACATTTATCAAAGTTACGAGGTGTCACAAATACCTAGAGTTTGACCACCTAGCAGCGAATTGTGACAGGACCCAGAGGTGCTCGATCTGTTCGGGACCGCATCTGTACACAGAGTGCAAGAGCCAAAATCGTAGATGCCACGCTTGCTTAAGATATAACGAAGCAAACAGAGGATATGCTGCATCGTATAGAAATACGAACCATCAAGCCAACTCCCCAGAATGCACGAGATATCGGACTCTCGAATACGGCAACATTAATTACAACATCTAGCTACAGGTCAGGACATAATCATGGGAAGGATGAAGCTAACTAGCACAAATGGTGTGGAAAGGGTAACCTGGTTACCGCGCCACGACCAATTGCTCAGGAATAAAGACGCCCAAAACTGGCAAAAAGACAAAAAAAGATAAGCACTCGGTGTTCCAGTAACACCACAAATATACCATATCACCCTTCCAAACATAACAACACAATCAACACAACTCTCAATACACAGAACAACGAGAACAATCAGCACAACTCCAAATACTCCCGAAGAAGTCTAATAGATATTCCCTAATAAGTATCTCAATTTGTATGTCTTTCTGTATGTCTAAGTGTTAAATGTAAAAATAAATAAATAAAATAAAAAATAAAAGGCCTAGGATTATTCCTATCGCCACCATAAAAATTATAAAATGCACGTCTATTATGTCCCATGTGCGAGTGCGGTAGCCGTGCAGTATCAGCCGAACAAGGCCCGCAACAGAAGAATTGAACAGCACTTTACCGGTCGAGCAAGCTGCACATTATGGCAAATCAAGAAGCATCAAAAAGCCTCCGACTCCACATTGTCCGTCCATTTGTATGTCCAGTGCACAAAGAACAAAAAAAGAGAGAAGGTAAGTAAAATTCCGTCATGTACGCTAATGGCGCCTGGTGCATGTAAAATCCGTCGTGGGGGCAAAGTCCTCCAAGTTACCTGCGAATTATACCCCTGGAGGTGCCTTGCCAGGTGAAGGTCTCGTCATCTGATCAAGGTTCTAAATTACGAGATCAACTTGAGTAGCAATGTGCAGGTGCCAATCAACAGGATATAACGTTAAGTAACCGGCAAAACAAAGTAAACACAAACAAGCAGTAGGCACTGCATATAGGATGACGATCGAGGCAATGATGTCAGGTTTATTCCCGTCTCCCTCTGCAGCGATTCGTCTGCCTTGCATTTCGGCCCAAAATTATCCCTTCAGCGGCAAATCTTAGCTTTCCGGCCATTTCAATTTTTAATTTCCCTCAAAATTGCCCCCTTCTACAGCTAAGAAGTTTACCACCTTTTAGGCATAAAAAATAATCCAGCCCTTTACCAACTGGCATGGTAAGTACGTGGTGTGCGGCAACAATCATAGTTTTGCAAAGTGCAATAAACAACCTAGACTCATCAACTTAGCTTAATGTAGTCGGCCCGGGTGCTTGCTGGTGTGGTCACCGCGGTGTGGTTCGCCGACTGCGGCGATCTGGCGTATGTACTCACAATGCATCGCCTCGCTTTCCAGGCAATTACAAACCCGTTCAGCTGGGTTAGCCCCGGTAGGTAGGGGCCTGGTCAGCGGTCTCCGAGTCACTGGTGTACAATTGAACTACGAAAAATTAAGAAGATTACACAATAATCGCTATTACAGAGCCTCCTTTCCGGTGGAATTTTTCCAAATCCAGGGAGGACCTTCTTGCCATGGCTCAAACATACACAAAAAATTTGGTTCAATACTATGCATAACTTCATACACTTTTCGAAGGTACAATATTGAAAATGGCACAAAAATCGCTATTATAGCGCCCCCTTCCGGCGGAATTTTTTCCAAATTCAAGTCATGACCAGAAACATACACATAAAACTTGGTTCAATTCTATGCTTAACTTCATACATTTTTCGATGGTACAATATTCAAAATGGCACAAAAATCGCACATAAATCGCTATTACAGCGCCCCCTACCGACGGATTTTCCAAATTAAGGGAGGACCTGCTTGCTATAGCCAAAAATTTTTAAAAATTGGTTCAATTCAGGGTTGTAGTGGGTAGCTGCCCGGGTACCCGCCCAACTGTCCGCCCGGGCTGGGGTTTTTTTTTTTAAACCATTTAAAAAACCCGAATTTTTAAAAAATATATTTCAAGGAAAGGAACAAATGATGTATTTGTTAACAGTTTATGGTTATTTTGTTTTAATTATTCACTTCTTTGAATCTTAGAAAATATATTTCTACTAATTTACTTGCACTTTCAGATTGGGAACCCTATAATTTAAAAACGTTTTAACTTTTAATTTAAAACGTAAATTTAAGTTTTTCAGTTAGCTTCAAGGGTAATATTTACTAAACTTATTATATTTATTGAATTACAGTCAAACTCCGATTCAGTGCCATCTCGAAATAGCCCCAATTCCGTTTAACCGCCAGTTGTGTCTATGAACAAATCTGTCAAATAGGAATTTCAATGTAATGCATCCGTTAAAACGCCAACTCGATATACTGCCAAAAGAAATTCTAAAAATTACTGTAATTTCTTTGCATATCTTTCTTTTTAAAATTTTTTATTAGAATTTCAAAGGGCACTTCCTTTTCCTGCGTCTAGATGTTTTAAAGCTTAATTCAAACTTTATTAAATAGCAAAGAATTCGTATTGTTCTCAACACCTGCCAAAATGCACCTGCAACCCATTCTGTCTGTCACTGGGAGAAGAAAAATACCGCGCAGTGAGCTGCCGAGCAAGTGAAAGTTCGATTCCGACTGTCGAGTCACGTGACCCGATGCGTTTCTGGAGAGGGGCGACAAAGCGTGGCACGTCATTGTCCGAAAGGGTCTCTCCTCTCTCAGGTGAGAACAATGCAGAGAAGAACTTCTCCGTCCAGTGGTCGGGAGTCCTAACAAAAGGAATAGACGAAAGACTGCCTGTAGTTTATATCGATTTCTAGATAGAAAAAAAAAAAACGACGTGCAATGCAAAATCTCTCATTCGAAGTTTCCGTCGGACATTGAATGCAACTTGCAACATTGAAGAATTCACCAGCTAAATCTGTAAAATAGCCTGTCTCTTTGTTTTAACTCATTACGGCGAAAGAGCAGTTTTATCAATTTCGGAAAAGCGGGAAATTTGTGAATATAAAGAAAGAAATGTGAATGCATCGCAGCAACACATCTCCAATCATTTTTCTACACTTTGGAAAAAGCCTGTTAGCAGGCGCTGCATCGGAGACATTTTGATGAATACTTAAAAATGGATTAACACCAACGATCGATCTGCAGTCAAACGTAAAAAGACTGAAAACAACGAAACACGAAGACTTAGACGATGCCCTTTGCACACGGATACAACAAATGAGTGCTAAAAATGCTACCATAAATGGAGACATCATCAGAGAGCAGGCAAAAGTCCTTGGCCAGCAAATGAATATCTCAGATTTCGAATACAGTAGTGGCTGGTTGAACAGATTTAAAAAGGGAAGAGGTACATACAAAGTGCTGAGACTGCAGGTGTTGATGAAGATATTGTGCTAAATGGTCGTAATAAACTGAGTGCGCTGATTTTAGAGTATAAATCAGAGAAAATTTACAATATGAATGAAAGTGGTATTTTTTGCAGCCAGATAAATCAATTTTGAGTGGGCTTGCTAAACGATGCAAAAAAGATCGTGGGTCTCTAGTGTTCTGTGAGAATAGCGAAGGATCTGATAAAAGAATTGTGACAGTGATTGGAAAATCAGGTAAGCCAAGATGTTTTAAAAATTTTAATCCTGCTCTTTATGTAGATTATGAGAATAACAAGAAAACTTGGATGACTGCAGCATTATTTTAAAAATGGTTGGTGAATTTCAGCTTAGAAATGAAAAGAAGCAAATGCTTTTGGATAATGCCCCTTGTCACATAGCACATCCAATGAGCAATGTCCGCATTGAATTTATACCTCCTTACTGCACTGGATTTTTACAACCTTTGTATGCGGGTATAATAAACTCATCCAAAGCTCATTATCGAAAGTATCATTGCCACCATAATCATTTGAAAAATCAGTAAAAGTGATTTTTCTCCAATCCTTTTACATGATGCTATTCGCATGATAAAAAAGCGTGACATGAAATTTCGTCAGAAACTTATCAACTACTGGAAACATACTGGATTTATTAAATCTGAAGGATCTACTAAAAAACAGTACAGCACTTCAAGAATTACAAGACGAAATACACAAATTAACAGATATTGAGCATCCTCTATCGGCAATTGAGTACATTAATATAGACAAAAGTTTTTCAACATTTGAAGATTTGACAAACGAAAAAATTGTTGCCAATCAAAATCAAAATTCATCTGACAGCGAATCTGAAGAAGCTGAAACGCCGCATATTACATCTGATTAAGTTAAAAAAAAATTGCACTGGGAAAATAAGAATTTTTTTCAAAAACATGCAACTGATAAAAAAAAAAAAAAAATGATGAACAATCTTTCAGTCAGGGCTTGAAATTCATTTTTTCCTAGGAGGGGAATCTCCCTACCAATATTTATAAATGGAGGGGAGTTGAGCTATTTGGGAGAAAGAAAAAAATCTTTAAAACCCACTTTTATTTTAGGTGCTATTTAAAGAATTACATTAATACAACCCACTTTTATTTTAGGTGCTATTTAAAGAATTACATTAATACAGACATGTCAAAATACCACTGAAGCAATTTAACTCATCAACTCAGAGTAATTATGCAAAATGTTTTATATTTAAAAAAGCTTTCAACTAAATGCCATGGATACTTAACAATGGGGGGTTGTTAAATGAAATTCTGAACTCAGATTTTATATTCGATTTTGGGCACTGAATTCTCTTTCACAAGATAAACTTGTAACAGACAGCGCAAACGCAACATTTATAACTTTAGAAATTATTGGAAACGTATGGTTATTATCTCTTAAATTTTTTTCAGAAAACTTTACAAAATCTGACTTGCCTTCATTTTTAGCTACTTGGATGAACAATGTATATTCGGTGATGGCATCATCAATATCCATTTCTAAACAAAATTGTTTTATTATATCCTTAATGGAATTTTAGTCAGAACTTGATTCCCTGATATTTTCTTTGATTGAAAAAGCTTCTGTGCATTCAATTTGCGTTTTTTCAGCGGCCCTTTCATTAAATTCGCGTATTTTCGCGATCCTTTGACGAAATTCGTGTTTTTTCCGCGATCCATTGACGAAATTCACATTTTTTTTTGAGATCCTTTGACAAAACTCGCGTTTTTTCTGGGATTTTGATGAAATTCGCGTTTTTTCGCAATCCTTTGACGAAATTCGTGTTTTTCCGCGATCCTTTGACGAAATTCGTGTTTTTCCGCGATCCTTTGACGAAATTCGTGTTTTTCCGCGATCCTTTGACGATATTTGCGCTTTTTTGCGATCCAATTATAAAATTCACGTTTTTTCGCAATCCTTTGGTGAAATTCGCGTTTTTTTCAGCGGCCCTTTGACTAAATTCGCGTTTTTTCCGCGATTCTTTGACGAAACTAGCGTTTTTTGCACGAGCCTTTACCGAAATTTGCGTTTTTTCGTGATCCTTTGATGAACTTTGCATTTTTACGCGATCTTTTGATGAATTTCGCATTCTTTTCCACGATCCTTTCAGGAAATTAACTTTTTTTTTTTTTTTTTTTGCGTGATCCTTTGACGAAACTCGCCTTTTGTCCGCGATCTTTTGATGAAATTAGCTCTTTTTGCGATCATTTGACGAAATTCATGTTTTTTAGCGATCATTTGAAGAAATTCGCGTTTTTTCCGCGATCTTTTGGCGAAATTTCCGTTTTTCTGCAGGCCCTTGACAAAATTCGCGTTTTTTCGCGGTCCTTTGACGAAATTAGTTTTTTTCCGAGATCCTTTGACGAAACGTGCGTTTTTTCTCCGATCTTTTGATGAAATTCGTGTTTTTTTCGCGATGATTTGATTTAAAATGGCTTTTTTCGCAATCCTTTGATGAAATTCGTGTTTCTTCCGCGACCCTTTGGTAAAATTAGCAGTCTTTCTGCGATCCTTTGACGAAATTTGCGTTTTTTTTGCGATCCCGTGATAAAATTCACGTTTTTTTCGCGATCCTTTGATTAAATTCGCGTTTTTTCAGCGGCCCTTTAACTAAACTCGCGTTTATTCCGCGAAACCATCGTTTTTTGAGTGAACCTTTGCCGAAATTTGCGTTTTTCCGCGATCGTTTGTGACGAAATTGCCGATTTTTTTCTGCGAACGATTGATGAAATTGATTTTTTCAGCGATCCTTTGACGAAATTTCCGTTTTTTGTCAACGGCTCTTTGACTGAATTCGCGTTTTTTCCGAGATCGTTTGCCAAAACTTGCGTTTTTTCCGCGATCTTTTGCCGAAGTTTGCCTTTATCACGGTCCTTTGACGAAATTTGTGTTTTTTCCGAGATCCTTTGACGAAACGTGCGTTTTTTATCCGATCTTTTGATGAAATTCGCGTTTTTTTCGCGATGTTTTGATTTAAAATGGCTTTTTTCGCAATCCTTTGATGAAATTCGTGTTTCTTCCGCGACCCTTTGACAAAATTAGCAGTCTTTCTGCGATCTTTTGACGAAATTTGCGTTTTTTTGCGATCCCGTGATAAAATTCACGTTTTTTTCGCGATCCTTTGATTAAATTCGCATTTTTTCAGCGGCCCTTTAACTAAACTCGCATTTATTCCGCGAAACCATCGTTTTTTGAGTGAACCTTTGCCGAAATTTGCGTTTTTCCGCGATCGTTTGTGACGAAATTGCCGATTTTTTTCTGCGAACGATTGATGAAATTGATTTTTTCAGCGATCCTTTGACGAAATTTCCGTTTTTTGTCAACGGCTCTTTGACTGAATTCGCGTTTTTTCCGAGATCGTTTGCCAAAACTTGCGTTTTTTCCGCGATCCTTTGCCGAAGTTTGCCTTTATCACGGTCCTTTGACGAAATTTGTGTTTTTTTTTTCGGAATCCTTTGACGAAATTCGCTTTTTTTTTCGCGATGCTTTGCCCAAATTCACGTTTTTTCCGTGATTCATTTCCGAAACTCGCGTTTTTACCACGATCCTTTCTCGAAATTTGCGTTTTTTAGCGATCCTTTGATGAAATTTGCGCTTTTTCGCGATCATTTGACGATATTCGTGTTTTTTTTAGCGATCCTTTGACGAATTTTGCGACGAAATTGATTTTTTCAGCGATCATTTGTCGAAATTTGCGGTATTTTTCTGTTATATTTTTTTATGTCTGAATTTTCGAAGTGATGACCGATTTTTCATAATTTTCGGAACCAAATGCATTAATTTTTCGGAAAATGCGGAACAGAATCACCTCTGAGTTCGCCAATAGGTCGCGGAAAATAACGCGAAACGAGTAACACTTAGTATATGACCCCTCAAAGCATGGCCAAACTCACTTGTGTTCAGATGCAGAAAAATGGTACAAGTCATGCATTTTTAGTTTCATAACTCAGTCAATTTTAGTGTTATATGAACGGGACTTGTTTTTGTCTTACTTGTCAGTGTAATAGGAAAATTTTACTAAATATAACTTATAGAACCGGGGGGGGCCGTATAAAAACTTAAATTTCGTATTTTTATTTATTTATTTATTTATTTATTAAGAAATGTTTTTATTGACTCAAATCGCTTTTAAAATATTTCTTTGCCTCAATTTAAAACATTTTTGTAATTGGAACTACAGTCGAACCTCTATTTAACGAAGCCGCTATATCTCGGAAAAAAGTTCGTTATATGGAAAATTCATTAAATAGAGATTCACCTCTAAAATACTTTAAACTACATCAAACCGATTTTAAATTCATAAACACTAAATATTTTTACTAAAAATAATTAATCATATTTTTTTATAAATTATATCGATTTGTTTTATTTATTTTACCCACCAATATCCACCATCAATTCATTTTTTCTATGTGTTTAAATCTTTGAAATCTACAACGAAAAGAAAACATTGTCCGGGAATACACTGTATTTTCTGTTTAAAGTAAATAGTTTTACATTAAAATTAACGAATTTTATATGACCTTATCGTATTTATTATTATTATAACAAATAATTTTAACCATATAACATATGCGTCCTTAAATTTAGTTTCTGAAAAACTCTTAATTTTGTCTGAGTTTTTTCTTTTAAAAAGTGCTTTCTCTCATAATACGTCTCGCATCTTTGCAATGCACCAAACACCCCTTCATGCGTATTTTCTTCTAATTATAATCCGCGTCGGATTGTTTCAACTGATTTTAGCATTTTATCAAACGAAGTTTTGTTAATTCCTGCATCATGATTGTTTCCATCATCATCATATTCGTCTTCATCGCAATTCACTGCTGTATTGTTTTTATTTTTCACACTGTCGAAAATATCCAATTCTGATAGTGTTTCCGAGGTCTCAATTTCAGAATTAAGTGAAATACAATCATCAATCAGCACATCATGGTTAATTTCTTTTTTTCTCATCTGTAACCACATTTTTTTAAGTTACTCTAAAGGATTATCGTCTTCGTCCTCCGTACTTACCAAATTCTCATTGCTGACATATAAATTGCCTGGTAAAACCAGTTCAAGGCCATTGAACATCATAAATTTTGTTTAAAGAAAGAATAAGTTTGAAATGTACAGAAATATTTTGAGAAATGAGGAGAAAAAAAAATTAGATCACAAGAAAAAGTTCGTTATATGGAGAATGAACTTCGCTATTTGGAGGTTATTTTACGAAGAAATTCGTAAAATGTTCTTGGTTCCAAAGAAAAGTTCTCAAAATAGAGAAATTCGCAAAATAGAGGTCCGACTGTATATGTCTCTGACTAATGGTTTAGGAATTAGCCATTGGACACCATTGAGAGTGGACACCTTGTATATACAAAAGACAATTTTTTGTTGTAAGATATTTTTATCAACATTTGCTAATCTTATGATAATTTCAAAGGAAGTTTTCTTAAAGTTATATTTATATTTTATTATTAAATAAACAATATTCAAAATGAATGGGAAGTAACAGGCTTTATACGAGGGTGGATCAAATATAAACCGGAATTTCTGTTTTTTAATTTATTGGTACAGGATACGAAATAGAAAGTTACATATTATTTTTCTATATAATCTCCTGATTTCAAAACACATTTTTCCCAACGGGTTGGAAGTTTTTCGATGCCGCCATCATAGAAAGAAGAGGGGTGTGTCTCCAGCCAATTGCGCACAAAGGCTTCAACAGCAGTGTCATCGGCGAATTGTTAACAGCAGTGTCATCGGCGAATTGTTCACCTCCTATTGCTTCTTTCAGAGGCCCAAACCTGTGATAATCACAGAGGGACTATAGGGAGGGTATTCCAGTGATGGTCAATGCATTTTCTCCAACTTTTCGCGAGTCAGGTTGGCTGTATGGGGACGGGCACTGTCATGAAGCAAAATCACTTCTTTGATCGGAAATTCACGTCTTTTCCGTAGATATGCATGTTTTGTTTCATCCAACAGCTGGCAGTAGTAGGCAGAACCCTTGAGAATGTCCCGAATGGCACTAATGTTTTCCTCAGTCAAACTTGTTCGAGGGGGTGGGGTTCAACTTCTGCTCGTTCTTCCACAAACTTTCTGTACCAGTCATACACTTGAGATTTATTCAGGCATGTCTCCCCAAACTGTGCTTGAAGGCTTCGTAAGATTTCAGCCGGTCTTACGCCTTCATATGTGAGAAATTTAACGATAATGCGTTGCGCAACGTTGGGGTGAACCTCTCCCTCATTCATCCTGATGCCAACTGAAGAACGGGGAGAGTAACACATACCGGCGCATAGATAGTCATGCGACATCCCCACCTACCATGCGCAGAGGTTTGAGCGCCCTCGCGACAACCTTCATGCCTCTCTGCAGAAATTCCGGTTAATATTTGATTCACCCTCGTACCTCTAGATCAGCCATACTCAACCTTTTTTTCTCGCGGGCCACAAACATAGATTTACAACGGTAGACGGGCCGCAACACATGTATAAAAAGGTAAAAAAAGAGAGTCATCAAAAATATTAAGATAACATAAGTAGTATAACAAAGTTAATATTATCAGTAATGTTGAACATTTATCGTCGAAGAAATATTACCAAAAATTTTTAACATCATTATTTCAAAACAATAAAACTCATGGTTGATTTCTATTGCAAATGTTTAGAAATGTACGGGAAAGTTTGTTGTTGGGAAATAGCGGCGTAACAAGTTTTTGGTACTAATTTTTTCCCGCGACAAACATTAAACCCTAAAAAGTAATATTAGCTATATAATAAGTATAAAACTACTAATGTAATAATGCAAAATTCGAAGCTCTAAAGAAAATAAATTAGGAAGTTCTCTCACAAATCTTTTGCTCTATGCAAATTTTTTATATATTTTTTATTTGCACAAATATGTTGCAAATTTAATTTGGACTAATGTTTGATCTGTGTTGACGATTAAGAAATGTAGCACAAATAAGCTTAGAAACACGTGTAAAAATAATTTTTGAATAAGAAAATAGCATTTATAAGATGTTTATAAATAGGGATTAACAATTGTGTGTCTCGGGCCGCACATAAAAGGTCGCCGGGCCGCAGGTTGAGTGTGGCTGCTCTAAATGATCCAGATATCTGTTTCATTCAGGATAAGGGTATTCCTTTGAAACGAGATGCCAATAATCCTACAGCAGTGCCATCAAAGAGAAAAAAATATTGTTTAGCCTGCAGAAATTATTACAGTAAAACCCGTTTAAGAAGTTCCCGCTTAAGAAGTTTTCCTGTTTAAGAAGTTTATATTTTCGATTCCCATTTTTCTCTTATTCTTACAGCACTAAAATAACTCGTTTAAGAAGTTTTGTTCGAAACTCTTTCCCGCTTAAAAAGTTTTATTTTTCCTTCCATTTTTACTTTCAAAGCTCGTTTATTTTGTCTTTTTGATTATTATTTTATTTTCTGTGCTGAAATCTTTCTTTATTATTCTTCGCTATTCAAAAAGGTCAATGTTTAGGACTGATAGCAGATGTGGTCACCTCTATTTCACCTTAAAATCTGTTTAACGTGTTTGATGGAAATGGAATGTGGGTAGAGGATGGGCCTCTCGTCACTGTAGCAATAGTGACTGATAAGAGAAAAGGGAATTGCTCCGCCTTACCGATGGGTGGTTCTTTCAGTTCAATAGTTACAACAGATTTTTTCCCACCACCATATTCCATAAGTGTAATGTACCAAATCTGCGTTTGGTTTATTCATTTCGCAGTTTTTAAGTCAGTGTAAAGTGCATAACATCAAAGCTTTCTCGTTAGAAAATACACGGACAAAAAATTCTGTTTTTTTCCCCAAAAAATGTCGGGCAAGGCAATTAAAAGGAAAGACTTGTCAATTGAAGACAAAATCAAAATTTTGAAAGAAGTTGATAGTAACGCGAAAACAACAAGAGTTGAAATTGCAAAGAAGTTGAACATACCAGTGACTACTCTGAATGGAATTGTAGCAAAACGAGATCTCATTTTAAACTGTTCTGAAAAATCTCGTAAAATTAAAAATGTGAAAAGAGGAAAATATGAAGTTATGGAAGAAAAGTTATTGATTAAAGGTTGCCGGAAAAAAAAAAAAAAAACTAAAAACTATAACCGATTTTTTTTTTTTGCAAAAACATTAAATCACTCTTAGAGAAATTTCTTGTCTTGGATTAAATAAAGAGTTTCTAAGGTAATTATGTATTTTTACTTTATTAGCTAATTTTTTAAGTGTGCAAACTAATTTAAATTTCTTAAGAAAACTCAATTTTATAGAAAGTACTCTTTGTATTATTGTACTAAGGTAAAATAAACCCTTTTCTGAATATCAATATTTAAACTATTGATTTTTTTCAAAAAATGCTAATTTCCCGTTTAAGAAGTTTTCCCGGTTAAGAAGTTTTTCCCCTCCACTCCCTTGGGAAACTTCTTAAGCGGGTTTCACTGAATAATTAAAATACATTTTTTTTATTTAGCTTATGCAGTCATATTGCGTACCTTACTTTATTGTGTTGGGAAAGGAGTTGAATGAAACAGGTCATCAATGCGAAAACAAAAATGTTTATATGGTCTACAATCATAAATAAACTGGTATTTCATTTGACAAATGGTATCACTGAGATCATTAAACAGAATATTCCATACAGTATTAGGGATGCACCGAATAGTGATTTTGGCCGAATACCGAATATTCGGCCTACAGGCGAACCTAATACCGAATATTCGGCTTGCCGAATAGTAACTGTTACACCGAATACCGAATATTCGGCCAGCCGAATAGTAATGATTCAGCCGAATACCGAATATTCGACTTGTCGAATACTTTTATATTTCAAAGTTTAAATGCGTTAAAATGTTAAATTTTAAAACAATTTTACATAATATTTAAAAAAGAAAGTTTCATTTTGATAAACAAGAGCTTTTTTCAAGTAAATTTCGCAAAATCTGCTTTGAGTTATTTAAGAAGGGAATAGTTATAAAGCTTTTTTAATTAATAAAATTTTTAATTTCATGGCTTCTTCTGTGAATTAAAACAAATTAATAAAATTTTCTTAAAATTCTAAAACAAACATTTTAAAATCAAAGAGAAATTGTGAAAAAAAATTGGAAGAAAAATTGTACAAGATCATATGTTATTTGTCAGGAAGATACTAAAGTAAAAGTAAATAAATAATACAATCTATTAAAATTTTATATGGTGGCAACTCAGCAAGAATAACTCTTCTACTCCCTTTATTTAAGCAAGGAAGTTTTTAAAAGTATCCTAGATCGGTGTTTGGAGCGGGCGATAATTTTCAGAGATTGTAAACGTTGTTCTTACAATCTTAGCAAGAAATTATTATTATTTAGATTATTTACTGGACAATGTTCAGAAATTTGCATGATTTGTACATAATTAATTCCTGTGAAAATCCTTGTGATTGGTTAATTTTCTGAAATAATACTTAAACAGCAAATAAATAATGTAAAACCATTCTTTTTTATTTAAATATGATTCCGTTTCTAATTATTCTGAATATCTTTATAAGTTGACTGTTAAACGTAGAAGTTGTATAAGGTTTTTAAAATTATGTTTTAAAAGTTGCAAAGATGCCGTGGAACATCGCAATTTCTAAAGATGAGATTTGTAAAATAAGTGAATTTAAAGCTAATGGCTTAAGGGGTCTCTCAAGACTATTAAAATTGGAAAAAAAAAAAAAAAAAAAAAAAAAAAAAATGAAAAAAATATTCAACATTTAACATCTTCAAATGTATATGATTTTAAAACACAATATTTATTGAGATGAAAAGGTATAGGTATGTTCTTTCATTTCAAATATTTAAAAAATTGCAAGATGCAAAATTAGCATTTACAGGGGCTCCAAACTGTCACACATATGATGAGCAGAAAATCGTCATAACAGATTCCGCGCAGGAACACAAAATAAATTTTGGAACTAGAATAAAAATTTTGGTGTCTACTTATACGTCAGATTGTAATAATTACCCTGAACCTAAATAAATTTGTATTTAAAGCATTTTAAAAATTTTAATGCAAAGCTAATGCAAAATTTAGAAAATTTCAACCATATAATCTCCTAAAAAAGTTTTTTTTTTAACAATAAAAAGGAAATTTTAGGTTTAGTTTATACAGATTAACATGAAACATATGTTTTGAAAATTTCATGAAAAAATATTCAGAAGTTTGAGATATCGTGCGCGTTATGCCTGAAATTTCATTTGGAGAAAAATGACTTCAAAGTTTCGGAAACGTCGCTTCAGCTATTGAGCGGGTATAATTATAAAAGCCATAACTTCTGTTCTAATGGGAATTTCAAAGAAACAATTATATCAAAATGTTCAGAAAAGATAGAAGTTTAACATCTAAATAAATTAAAATTTCGAAAATTTTAAAGCTTTAAGAGTCCTGAGACCCCTTAACAGTTTCTCAAATATGTAAAAAGAAATTGGCAGAAGCAGGGCTGCATTTTATAAAATTTTATAAAAAAACTTACAATTTATATTCGAGAAAACGATCTGGCAGACTGAGAAAGACTTGATCGCAAGATCTTAGTACTTGTTTCGTCGCAAAAAATTTCACTCCAATAAGTTTCTCAACGAGTTTATGGTATGGTCTCAAAGGACACGGTACATCGTCGTATAAAAGAAAGAAAAAAATATTGTATGCCGGCATATGTTCAGATTTCCTTTGCTGGAAAAAGAACGCAAAGAACGGAGGTTACTCTGGGCTAAAGATCTTATGCACTCGAAGGACGAATGGATGCAAGACATTTTTTTTCAGATGAAAAGAGATTTAATATGGATGGACCAGATGGTTGGAATTCCTACTCGCACGATTTAAGACGTGAATCTCGAACCCTCTTCAGTATACAGAAAGGGGGAGGTTCTGTTACGGTTTAGAGTGACTTCTCTTTTAATGGAACTACAGATATTGCTTTTCTGGAACGTAAACAGACATCTAAAGAGTATATAGAACTGCTTGATAGTCACTTGTTGCTAATTGCTGAAACTCTTGGTGGTCGGAATTATTTGTACCATCAGGATAATGCATCGATTCACACATCAAGATTCACAAAAAAATGGTTTGCCGATAACAATGTTCATGTCATGACGTGGCCCGCACGTAACCCTGATTTAAATCCAGTTAAGAATCTTCGTGGCATTCTCGTTCGCAATGTATATGCATCTGGAAGACAATTTTCAAACGTCCTTGAGTTGAAAAAAGAAATCGAGCGAAGTTGGTTTGATATAAAGACAAAATACTTATACAACTTAATAAACAGTATGACAGTTCGAATATTTTCTGTCATTAATAAGAATGGATCTTTTACTGGACGATAATTCAAAAGTATGTAAAATGTCTTTATATTTATAAGACAGCAAATTTATTTACATTTATCAATTTTCGAGTTGAAATTATTTAATTCTAATTTAATTTACTGTAAAATGTTTTCTTGGTACAAGCTTTTCGTTATATGCATAAATATAATTTTTAATACTGAATTATTAAATTATTATTTCGAAAATATCAGTGTCTTTATATTTATGAGACGCACTGTAAGTGAAAAAAGAAAAAAAAAAAAAAAAAAAGAGACTATTTTTTAAACTAACCTTTTAAATATTTTTATGAAACTAGTGATAGCAAATATTTTATTGACAGAATTTTTAAATTTTACGAGAGATAAATGCATATCATTAGTTAGGGAAATAATCTGTTGTTTTTTTTATTGTAGCTAATTGTATAAGGTAAAGTTATAAGGTAAAGGTATTTCTTACATAAAATACTTTATTTTCTGAGTCCTCCTTTTTATATGGAACTACAATCCCAATGTTTGCTATCTTTAAAACATTAAAACATATATTCTCAATAATTGGTAAATAAAATATACCATTGTAGTGTGGAATAAAAAATATTTTTCGCAAATTCTTTTAAACAATGCTTTGAAGTTAACATTGTATACTCTTAAAGTTACTGTCTAAATATGAAAATTGTCTCATTCATCTACACTCTGCCCTACTTTTAAAATTATATAAATTTATTGAATATCTGTTGAGATGAAAATAAAGACGGTGATTGTGCAAATAATAGATAATTTACTGCTACCAATTTTTAGAAGTCGACATACGCGATTAAATCTGCAGAGCATTTGAGTAATCGGGGCAAATCTACGTTTTTCACGGTTTTTAAGAAAATTGAAAAAATTGTCTTATTTTGAAATAGCGTACTGCGCTTGCTATTGACTATATAAAAAAAGTTGTAAATATGAAAGTTGTAGCGAATTTTGTCTTCTTTAATATTGTAATTGACAAATAACGGCAATGGGTCTCAAGATTAAAAAAAAAAAAAAAAATCAAAAGGTCCCAAAATTTTGTTTTTTGGTCACAGAAAATTTAGCCTTAAGCAATTTTGTTAGAAAACGTGGTCTTTTTCCATATTGGCATCATTATAAACAAGTCGGGGGGAAAAAAAAAAAAAAAAAAAAAAAAAAAAACTTTTACTCGACCTTTTTGCAAGGTAAAATGTACATTTCCCCTGGACTATATTTGATGTTGAAAACACATAAAAATGGAATTCAGACTGACCCTACGGATATAAATTTTACTGACATGACTTAGGAAACGAACTAACCAAAAAGCTTTTTTACTCCGTCAGACAGGTTTAACTGTATTTATGTGTATAATATGGAAACATTAATGTTACATACAAATTTTGAGCAAACATTTTCAAGAATTTTTAACACTAGAATATCTTAAATATATAATATATACCATCCCGATATATAAATAACAAAGATACAATAAAAGTTCCGTAAAGCTAAATGGCTTATACAATGAAAGACTAAAAAGATTTGACAATCAAAATTGACCTTTTCAACGACTTAAGATACCTTGCAAAAAGTGAAGAAAGAAAGAAAGAGGAAGAAAAACAGTCGAGAACATTATTTTGGGGAAATCGATGAGATATTTTATTGATATCAAGACCGAATGAACAAAGAATACAGAAAGTTTCTTTACTGCGGACGCTTTAAAAGAAACAAAACTTTGTAACAATTGACCATTATAGAAGTATTAAGTTATGCAAAAATTAAATATAAGAAAGTATTTAAGAAAACAAAAAAGCAAGTGATTTCATTCATTTTTCATGATTTTGTTTAACAAAAAACAACAGAAATAATAATTATACTGTTACAACCATTTGTCTGTAAGTAAAAGGTGAATAGCAAATATGGAACACAATTTACATAACTACAGACATACACATATTAAAAAATTAAAAACAATTAAACTATAATTAAAAATATATATAAACTTTTCGGCTATTTTCATAGACCTCACCAGTAAACGATCAAAGTCACAAAACACCAAGAGCCACAGCAAACGAAAAAACAGTTAAAATCATGGTTTAAGTAGGAGAGAATAGTCAGCAGGAACCTGGGTCGCTTCGTTGATTGGCGATTCAGCTAAAACAGTCCTACAACCCTCAAGGAAGACACTATGGGCTATGAAAATAGCCGAAACGTTTATATATTCTTTTTTAATTATAATTGTTTTTAATAAAATTTTAATATGTGTATGTCTGTAGTTATGTAAACTGTGTTAATTATTAAGTAATCCAGACGTAATTATGTATGTATTTTTAAAGCAAATATGGAAATTCTCTTTATTTAAATTAATCCTTTTTAACACTTTCCAACAAAGTTCAAAAGTGTTTATGCATTCGGTTTGTCTGTCCGTCTGTCCACGCTGTAACTCCCGTAAATATACTCCGATTTTCATGCAATTGATAAAGGTTACTTAGGGTCACCAAAGCGTGTTTGGTATTGTATATTATTGTGGGCCGAAAAAAAACTTTTTCGATTTTCGATGATGGGTAGAGCGGAAAAGTTGCCACTGGTGGCACTAAGTTCACACAAAAAAATTTGAGATTATTCGGATAATTCCTTCATTTACCGCAAATGGCTTGAAATTTTGCTCAAACGCTGAATTTTGAACTTTTTTAGCAAAAATTTAAAAAATGTTAAATTTAAGTTATTTTAGCTGAATTTACTTGAAATGTCATATTTAGTGTACGAAATGCTTAAATAAGCTCTGATTATATATTATTTAATAGTTATGTGCATTTTGAATTAGGTGACATCTATAGCTTTTTCACGTATAAGTGAGCAAAAATTGCAGGAATTGTGACAGGGAATTAGGATCTCGTCATCGATAAAGACTTGGTCAGGAAGCAGAAAAAGAAACTTGGAAAAAAGATACAGGAGGAGGAAGATCTTGGAGGAAGAAAAATTACAAGCATCTTTTTTGATAGAAAAAATAAAGCGATCTTCATAGAAATAAAGGGCACTAGCAGCACCGTCGACAGAAAGACGAAACAAATATCACCATTAGATGTAAATTTCCAACTGGGCGAAAAATGTCCGGACCAGGATTCGAACCCGGGACCTCCTGGCTGAAGCCGCCAGTGCTCTGCCATCTGAGCTATCCCGGACGATTCTGGTCGAACTTTTTCACCCAGCTAACCTTGATGATTACAGCATCTGGTCTGAAACCTGGTTCAGCTCAAGAGAATAAATCTCAGGTAATGGAACTCCAGAAATCGCTGGATACGAAATTACACTAAATTAATATTAACACAATTATTCTAATTGGTAAACAAATTATATTAGATGTAAATTTCCAACTGGGCGAAAAATGTCCGGACCAGGATTCGAACCCGGGACCTCCTGGCTGAAGCCGCCAGTGCTCTGCCATCTGAGCTATCCCGGACGATTATGGTCGAACTTTTTCACCCAGCTAACCTTGATGATTACAGCATCTGGTCTGAAACCTGGTTCAGCTCAAGAGAATAAATCTCAGGTAATGGAACTCCAGAAATCGCTGGATACGAAATTACACTAAATTAATATTAACACAATTATTCTAATTGGTAAACAAATTATATTAGATGTAAATTTCCAACTGGGCGAAAAATGTCCGGACCAGGATTCGAACCCAGGACCTCCTGGCTGAAGCCGCCAGTGCTCTGCCATCTGAGCTACCCCGGACGATTCTGGTCGAACTTTTTCACACAGCTAACCTTGATGATTACAGCATCTGGTCTGAAACCTGGTTCAGCTCAACAGAATAAATCTCAGGTAATGGAAGTCCAGAAATCGCTGGATACGAAATCACACTAGATTAATATTAACGAATCCTGGAACGAAAAATTCGAATCCTGGTCCGGACATTTTTCGCCCAGTTGGAAATTTACATCTAATATGATTTGTTTACAAATTAGAATAATTGTGTTAATATTAATCTAGTGAAATATCACCATGTTGTCTGAACGTGGTTCGGAATATTTGATTCACTTGACACCTCCTTCTGGTCATTGCGGAGAAATAGCAAAATCATTATAAAATTCTCTAAGCCAGAATGAAGTCTGCTTTGGAAAAAATCAAGAAGGGAACTGCAACATTTGATATATATTCTTCATACGAACGAACTTCCACTCTGACAGCTAAATTAACTGTCTAAACTAGATGGTAGAACCACTTGACTATAAGACCTTTACCAACTCAAACGGAGCTAGATTAATAGAGTACTCAAATTTACAGTCTTTTGCATTTCTGATGTCCATGAAACAGAAATAGGCTCGTAGAAATGGACACGTACATTTTCGCACGCCATTAGTGATATATGCTTCGTATTGACGGTGCCGCTTGTTCCCTTTTTTCTATGAAGATCGTGTTATTTCTACCATTAAAAAATATGGTTGTAATTTTTCAACCTCCAAGATATTCCTCTTCCCGTATCTTCTTTTCAAGTTTCTTTTTCTGTCTCCTGACCAAGTCTTTATCAATGACGAGATCCTTATTCCTGGTTATCACTATTCCTGCATCCTGAAGCACAGATAAATCTCTTAACGCAATTTACCTATGTGATATACCAGTTCTAAATCCAGCGAACGCTGTGTGAGAAAGGGGTATGTGTTTGGAAGTGTCTGCTTTTGAAGGCCCTGGTTCAATTTCTGATTCAAACGAACTACCTGCTTCAAAGTTCCCACTTTTTTAATCTTCTAACAATAGCTGTATTTTAGAGCAGAAAAATAATTAACATCCCATCTCGCAGTTACTCCTATCCCTTATTTCCTCCCTCATCCTCATGATGACTGATTGCATTTCCATTGGTTTCTACTCTACATTCCCCTCTCCTTCCAGAATTGCTGTCAAGACATGTTGTGGTCCGGCATTCAAATGTGTGACTCTGAACGCATCGAAAAACCGAAGGAAGAGCGAGGAACACAATAAAGACAAAAGAGAGAAACCGACGAACGAACGAAACAATACTTACAATTTGTACTCAGTTATACGCAAAAAGGCTATAAAAATTGCCTAATTCAAGATACACATAACTAATAAATAGATAACCCGAACTTATTTAAACATTTCGTACACTAAACATGACATTTCAAGTAAATTCAGCAAAAATAAATTTAATTTAACATTTTTAAAATTTTTGCTAAAAAAGTTCAAAAATCAGCATTTGAGCGAAAATTCAAAGCCATTTGCAGCAAATGAAGGAATTGGTCGAAAAATCTCACATTTTTTGTGTAAACTTAGTGCCACCAGTGGCAACTTTTCTGCACTACCCATCATCAAAAATCGAAAAAAAGTTTTTTTCGGCCCACCCTATTGTATATGAAGTACGTAGGATTAATAGTTCATTTACACGGGCACCCAAAAGAAAAGAATTCCATTACATTATGGTATATAGGGAAAAATCGTTTGCAGAGTATTTTAATGACATTACGCTATTTCAAATGTCAGGGATGAGAATTGCAAAAAAGAAAAAAGACAAACCACGCGCAAACAAAAAATTGTACCACATGTTATCCGTGAAAGATACTTTAAGAAATAAAACCAGGGTCTGATTTCCGGGCAAATGGAGAAAAGCGCTGTATACTACATTACAGGAGTGAAAATACCCAAATTACACACAGCTCTTAAAACATTGAGTGTAGGTCATATGAAATGCTCGACTTATCAGAATCATGACCACTCCTGAAAATGAAATAATTTAATTAAGAATAGAGTTTTTGTGTGTCATAATTTTAATAATTTTTTTAGCAAAAAATATGAAAAACTTAGTGAAAAATCACAATGGTTAGCTATTTTTCGTCACACGGGCTAATTGGACCAGGACCTACAGCCAGCTTAATGTGAATTCTGAATCAGGAGTGATTCTGAGCAACAACAAAAAAATTTGAAATTCACAGCAAATTTTCTGAAAGGTTACAAAAAGAGGGGGGAAGGGGAGATACACTAAAAGCACTAAATACATGTATTTTTCGCGTCATTTTGACGAAATTTGCCTCTTTTTCGCGATCTTTTGACGAAATTTGCAGCTTTTTCGCTATCTTTTGATGAAATTTGAAGTTTTTTCGCGAACTTTTGACGAAATGTGACGCTTTTTCGCGATCTATTGGCGAAATTTACCGTTTTTTCGCGATCTTCTGATGATATTTGTAGTTTTTTTCGCTATCTTTTGACAAAATTTTCTGCTTTTTCGCGATCTTTTGACGAAATTTTCAGCTTTTTCGTGATCTTTTGTACAAAATTTTCTGCATTTTCGCGATCTTTTGACGAAATTTGCCGCTTTTTTGCGATCTTTTGACGAAATTTGCCTTTTTATCGCGATCTTTGGACGAAATTTGCCGTTTATTCGCGATCTTCTGACGATATGTGTAGTTTTTTGTGATCTTTTGGTGACATTTACCGCTTTTTCGCAATCTTTAGACAAAATTTGCCGCTTTTTCGCGATTTTTTGACAAAATTTGCCGCTTTTTCGCTATTTTTTGACGAAATTTGCCGTTTATTCGAGATCTTCTGACGAAATTTGCCGTTTTTCCATCACCTTTGAATGTTTTTACGAAATCGGAAGACAAGCGGAATCGATAGGAAAGTGAAAGTTTCGGAAAATAATAAAATTTTGCAGGAGAAAAAATACGGAATCTTCGGAAAAAAGGCGGAATTTCGAGAAAAAAAAAGCGGAAATTCCTTGAAATAACAAAAAAAGCGGAAATCCGCCAAAAGACGGAAAATTCTCATCCCTGAAATGTATTGAAACTGATATAAATCACTGAATTTCACTACGATCACGTTAGAACAGGGCATTCATAGCATTTTTTAGTCATTTACAGGGTCACACAAAAGAAATCGATTACAGTACTATCTTTGAGTAATAATTGCTGGAGTGTACGTTTTAAAATTCGGTATGAGCTTTTAAATGTAACTAATTTTTTGCATGTTACTCGTTATATATAAATTCCATACCTCATATACAGGGCTGCACAAAAGTATTCACGTACCATTCTCCTTATTAGAGGAAATTACTGAAGGGGAATTTTCAACTGAAGTATATGTATTTCTAAGTGAACTAAATTTTGCAATGCATGCAGTTAATAGATACAAACCTATGTATCTGCTCAGTGAATTCGGATCATTTTCCGATTGTAGATGGGAACAATTGAAATTGGGTTTTCAAATGTGTTATGCGTTTCCATACGGTTGAATTAGACATAATATTTTAACTTATTAAATGGTGCAGTTTTATTACATTATTCTGAATGTGTTGGAAAGTGTTTCATAATCTATGCTTGACGCATGATTTTTCTTTCTTGTTTATTATTAATTGAGGAATAACCCACACTAATCAAACACAAATGAGCAAAAATAGGAGAATAATATAAATAAGCAAAATATCACTTACATCAGTGGTCACCGACCAGTGGTCCGCGAAAAGATTTTGGTGGCCCGCAGAAAATCTGAATATTATTTGATTTTTTTTTTTTTTAAATGTTAACTAATAAATGTAATGTTAACTAATAATGTTATGTTACACTAATAAAATATAAACAATATTCAAAGAATTTTTATATTTAACTTTTTAGATGTTTAGATTTGAAATTATAACAATAATTGATATTTATGTTAATAGTGTTATTGGCTAAACACATAATTTTTAATTTTCTCTCATATGAAAACCAAATTTTTTGCTCTTCATAGGAAAATGAGAGAAAAAGCAATGAAAAATTTGATTCACGAAATATTTTTCCGAAAAGTCATTTTTATTCGTAACGGCAATAAAATTTGATACTTTTCTCGGCTCGAAAGAAAAACGTTTTTTATTTTGCAATAACGTTACTGGAATTAAAAAA
The DNA here is from genome assembly GCA_963932465.1 of Maratus speciosus. NCBI lineage: Eukaryota > Metazoa > Arthropoda > Arachnida > Araneae > Salticidae > Maratus > Maratus speciosus. The sequence continues at coordinate 362,630,396 of OZ010786.1, read as the reverse complement.
TCCACTTCAAACAGGCAAGAACAAATATCACACTAAAATTGTGCGGTATTTAAATAAGATTTTATTATTTTGTAATAATTAAAATAACTTAACACTTTTGTTGTATATAATTTTTTGTTAGGATTAAATGAGCACTCAAGTTTATTTTATTTTTTGTTGTTGTTAATTGAATAAGTATCCTATCCATTTATCTGTTATGTTAAGTAAGTAATCTCATATTAATAAAATGGGAGTTCTATGCTAGAGGTCCGCGGGACTTACAATTATGAATTTAGTGGGCCGTGAGGCCTGAAAGGTCGGCGACCGAGGACACAGGAATCGGCATTTGCGGATCAGTTTGCAACGATCTATGACCATTTTTAGGTTACTTAAGGTAGTCTCCATACCTGACAAAATGGATTGTCAGGTATGAGTTTGTAATTACTTAATGTAATTGCGGGTTTGATCTTTAGATATTTCAAGATTAAGGTTTGACGCTAAATTTTATTACCAAGGTCAAGAAGCTCGTGTTTCTGACAAGGTTTAGACCAGTGGTTCCCAACCTTTTTTTTTGCCCGCGCCCCACCTAAGCCTCTCTAAAATCATTATGTGCCCCCCCCCCCCTCCGTTCTATACCATATAAATTTTTAACTTTTTAAAGTCATTTCACATTCTTTAATTTATCAAAATTATATTTTTTTATTACATGTATGTTTTTATCATAACTCTGTGAATGCAGTGAGGCCATGGATCTTCGCATTTACATCTACAAAAGTTTTATTGTTTCTGGGCAACAAACCCTCCGATTTAAAACTGATAAATAGCCTACATTTTCATCTTCGCAAAATTTCTTGAAATCTCTCTCACATTTTGTATTACATCTGATAGAATTGATACATTTTATAATGGATTTTAGTATGAACTTCATTAAGAACAAATGATTTTTGTTTATCATTGAGACTGTATAGATAATATAATTCACATGTAAAATTTCCGGATTCACGCTTTTATCCATTTTAAGCAATTATTTTTCTTTCCCGTCATGATATACTTCTTTGATGGCGCACTTTCTTTTTCCCATTACTAATATTTGGCCATCATATTTTGCTCGATTTCAAATTTTAAAATGCATATGTCATGAAGTATGTTTATATACTGCGTGTGTAGTCTGCAGAAGAGCCATAAGAAGTTTACTTTCTACCTATTTCCTTCCGCGATGCGCACGCGAATTTATTAATTTCATAAAATTAGTACCCCATTTAAATAATTCAAAACATTTTTTAGATTAACCATGTCAAAATACTAGTCAATATTAGATATACCCTATAAAATTTCATATGTAAAAGCTCCTTAATGAGTCATATTGTGATAAATCAGGTGGTATAATGACCCTTTTAAAATTTTGCTGACATAGTATTTGCAATTCTGACTGCAAATCAGTAGCAGCTCTATGGGTTATTCCAGTATTAATGCCCTCATTATTGAGAAATTGGATTATTTATTAAATTCTAAATCAATTAAATGTCATTAAAACGAATTAAAAAACACTTAAAAACTGTAGTTTATAATTAAAATGCTTCACTGTATGAAAGACAATTAAAACCAATAAAAGCCACCGACGTGGCTTTTTTTAATTTTACCCGGCTTTTTTGCAACCATCAACTTAACATATTTTAATTAGGGATTGACCGAATACCGAATAGTTGATTCGGTATTCGGTGGTTCGGCATGTAAACCGAATATTCGGCTTCGGCCGAATACTTAAAAGTATTCGGCCGAATAATTGCAGATAAGTATTTTCTTAGAAGTAGAAGAATTCTCTGTTACTTAGCAGTAGAATAGGCTAAACGATGAGTTTCAATATTATGTGCATGAGTTCAGAGTTCAGCCGCACTACAAAAAACATGTCAAAGGCCATTTTCATTAAAAAAAAACTTTTTCCTTCCTAAAATAGTCTACATAGGTGCGAAATCAAAACAACTGTCTACAACAGAGAAAAAAAACAGTAAGGAAGCTGTGCATTATCATTTAATTTTATTTACTTCTACATTAGTTTTTTTTTTTTTATTTAAATTTATTTAATGTGTATTTTCTTTAATATACACATCAAATAAGTATGCCCCTATGCCTATCCTATAGCTTTTACAACCATTATATCAAAATTGCTCAAATTTCTTTTCTTCATCACCACAATGTTAAAACATTAATCAAAATATAAATATTCTATCAATAATTTGACGGAAAATAGTTAAATGTACAAACTGATATGATACCTTTTGTATTTTGAGAACTTTCCTATTCAATATGTTTATAATTAGACTTGGTCAATCAGTAAATCAACTTAATGACAACATTGTTTCTTTTTATTTGAATGAACTTTTGTTTTTCTGACAATCCTTATCCTTAATAATACCCTGTATAGTTTAATACTTTCATCGGTTATTTTGGGGTACTGACTAGTGATAAAATAATAAAAAATAAATGATGGTTTAATGATTTTGTGAATGGAAAGAAGTCATTAAATTTTTTTTGTGTAATTAGATTTAAGAATAAAAATGTAACTGAATTAAATTATTGAGAATTTAATTTTAATTAAAGCTTATTAAAAAAGCTAATATATGCAAAAATACGTATTAAAAAGTTTCAAGTATTCGGTTGCCGAATACCGAAACTTCGGTACACACTTCAACCGAAGCTTCGGTATTCGGTAAAATTGCTGCTTCGGTCAATCCCTAATTTTAATGAAATAAAAAAGGTTGTTTTGCAAACACAACCTAAACAAACAAATTCAGCACTGAAGGTGAAGACTATTTAATAAAGAACTAAATTCGCACCTTATTAGTATTCAAGCACAATTAATATTTATTCTATGTAAAATGAAATTATATTTTAATAATAGTTTTTCTAATTAAAAGTGAAACTAAATTGTATCATTAAAGTGTTAAATAAAAGTATTCAATTGCATAAAAGTATGTAGTATATGAAGCCTTTATGTTCTAGTATATAGAATCTAGAACATAAAGGTTTCTCAGTTATGCACTATCTGAAATATCTAATTTTAATTCAGTAATAATTTAAACAGATTTTCACTTTATTCCAGATTCTGAATATTACAACTTCAATTAGGAGCTTTCTTTATTCATTAATTAGTAACTGAGAAAATTAGAGATTATAATACGAAATTTTCTGTACGCAATTAAGTTTTAATGACTAAAAATTATAAAAATATTGAGAGACGAAATTGACAATTTTGAAAACTTCGAACAGTATGCAAAGGTAAGGAGATGAAGAACAATCTCTCTAGTATATGTGTGCATAGTTATGCATCAAAATTATTCTACAACGAAATACAATAAATAAATACGAACAGTTTTAGAAATATGTATGAGAAACAGCTACGAAAAATAATATTAAGGTAGGCAAGCGACAGATAAAATAGATTCAAAAAATTAATTTCCCCAGGAAATTCAAATGCCTAACTTAATAAAACAATGTGAAAAGTTTTGTATCTTATCACGCACTTAATACCGAAGTACGTTGGGGAAAAAAAAAAAGAACTGCATGTGAAAATTAAGTATGTTAAATTATTTTTTGTTTTTCCCACTATTTTCTCCTCCTTCCAATTTTTGTGAATAATTTTCTGCGAAAATAGAAATAGTTCAGAAAAACTTATTTCACAACAAAAAATTTTAATGGAAATTCTCTGCAAAAAATAACATGACATTCACAATTTTATTTACAGTCCTGTAGAACAAAAAAAAAAAAAAAAAAAAAAAAATTAAAAAAGAAGAAGAGTGAGAGAATTTGACGAAGATTACATGTTTAATTCCTCAAATATTTTTATGTACTTTCTTTTAAATGTATATATAATTAAAATTCAATTTGAGTGGGAAAGATGCTGCCATATTCAAAATTTGCTTAAAAGCTAATCCAATAATAAAATTCTAAGTTTTAAAAATGTAGTACCCGAATTTGACATATTAAAAAACTATAATAAAATAAATTTTAAAGTACTAGTACAAATCAAAGTCATAATTTTAAAATCATTAATGCATATAATAAGCAGTACATTTCCGGAAAATAGCGTATTTTTTTAAGCTGATTCTGAATATGCAATTTTCGTAAAAATCGATGAACTTTGTATTTTATCAAAAAATTGACTTTTTTAAAGGAAAAAGAAATGCTTTCCTACAGCATATTATTTAAATCTTAGAAGTTTCCACTAATTATAATTAGGTCCGATTTCTTATTATATGCACATGACAGATATTATGTTAGAGACTAGTAAGCTTCGCTTCAGGGTTGGCACGGTTTAAACCAATTGGTTTTAACCACGGTTTAAACCTTTTTTTTTTTTTTTTTTTTTTTTTTTTTTTTTTTAAAGAACAAATATAATATATTCTTTTTTCGTAATTTAAGGGTTTCAAATCGTTGGATATAAATAATTTTTACTTTTAAAAGTATCTGAGCAGTCGACATGAGGCATAGCGAGTCTAAGTCATGTTTGTATGCATATAGAATGAAAACTGCATGTGTTGATGAACATATCTGGAGCTCTAAAGAGAAAACTTAAAACATGCGACTTTAACAAAGATAAATTATATTAAAAATATTCAATATTTAGCATAAAATATTTTCATCTGAGAAAATACAGATTATTTACAGCAATTAATAACATAAAATGATCTTTAAGATTTCAGGCAAGCTGTAAAAGAAAATTTTCTTGATTGGGGAGATTATTTTTTGAATAAAAAAGAAACTGGAGATATGAAGTCTAATTAAGAGGGCATTGAAAAACTGGGTGCTAGTTATAGCATTTCAAGTTACCAATCTATTATTTCCATCACTTGCTGAATCTAATGGTAAAAAATGTTGATTCGGAGTTATCACACAAAAGCAAAATCACAAGAAGTATTTGTAGAGATAAAATTCTTTAACCTCAGATTATTAACATTATATAAAATATATGAAAAAGTTAACCATACTGTAAATACTGTCTTGGAGATGAATTTATTTATATTGTGAAGTAATGATTAGCTCAAAAGAAAAAAAAATATTAAATTAAACTAGCTTTCACTTAAAAAAAAAAAAAAAAAAAAATACTACAGTCAAGGTAGAGAAAATCCTTTATTGGTGTTGAAAACCTATAATCAAAATTGCATGAGAAAATTTGAAAGTGTAAAAAAAAAAGTTTGTTTCTTATTTTAAATTCAATTGAATACGCACCTATTACTATAACAGGGGGGGGGGGGATTTCCCCTAGTTTACCCAAATAGCACCTCATTGCTAATAAGACGCACACTCTTCTTTTTTTACAGACACAAAATTAAAAACTTATTAGGGTAAAAACGAACCAGATTCAACTAATCAATGATGAATTTGTGTATTTACCATGAGAAAGGTTGGGAGGGGGGGGGGGGCGGTAGCAGAAAGTTCGAGACGGGAGACGGGCGTCGCAGATTTTCTTTTCTAGTTTGCAGATTATTTTTCTATTGAACCTTTATTTCGCTTTATATTATGTTTGACTCTTTATTACTTAATACAGTACAAAAACTTAAGATTATTATTAGTAAAATTAATAAAATGCATAATAACGTCAAAGGTAATTCATCGTTTGATTAACGCTTCAATTGTAAAATATTTTCCTGCAGATTATTTTCTGCCCCTGAAGTATCTGTTGCAGACACTTGGAGAATTATCTGCTACTGGTGGGGGGGGGGGGGGGGGATATATGAGAAATAAGGTGCACTTAAATTTTAGATTATAATAAAATTTGTTTAACATAAATGGTGACATTCGTATAGCGGATGGAGAAGGATTGAAATTGTGAGCTTCGGAACACATTTCTGAAATTGCTGATTTTTTTCGCGAGCGTTGGCACCCTGTAAGATTAGTAATAAAATCTTAACATATATTTTTTTAATGATAACAAAATGTCAAAAAAGCAGAAAATCGCAGATCTGCAGAAAAATCTAATGAATGCCCCCTCCACCATCCCCAATAATACTGTAAAAATCAAATTACTTTACTCATTACAGAATCTGAACTCTTTTTAATAAATTACAAAATAATAATAAATTAAAACTAAAATATTCCAATATTACCCAAACATATGAAAATTAATTTTTCATCAAAATAATGCATAAAAATATAAACTAAAAATGGATGAATTTGGATTTTAACCTCAATACTTTCTTTCTTTTCAGACATAAACAGTGAATCAATTTTAGCAAGATACTCAATCCACGAGGCTGGCATTGAAATTGGATGTCAAACCCGATGCATGACTATTTTAAAATATTTTAATTACAGAATAATAGAAAATAAATATATATATATTAAAATATTACCGAAACATTATAAAAATTAATTTTTCATTAAAAGAATGCATAAAAATAAAAACAAATTCGATGAATTTGGATTTTAAATATAAAACTTTATTCTTGTTTTTAAACCATAAATACTCAATTTCAGAGAAAAAAATCTTATTTGAAAAATAAAAGTTATTTCATGCGGACCACCACGGCCAAATCGAAATACACGAAACAATGCAGGACTATACTTTATAATATTTTCATTAATTATAAAACAGTAGAAAATAAAAAACATATGTTAAAATGTTACTAAAACATGTAAAAAATGAATTTTTCATCATAAGAATGCATAAAAATATAAATTGAAAGTCAATGAATTTGGATTTTAAATATTAAACTTTATTATTATTTATTATTATTATTTTTATCATATACATGCTGAATCAATTTCAGGAAAACAATCTTGAAACAATGCACGATTCTACTTTAAAATATTTTAATTACTGAACAATAAAAAATACATATTAAAATATTACTCAAATACGTGAAAACTTAATTTTTCATCAAAAGATTGCATTAGCATATGAACTGAAATTAGATGAATTTGGATTTTAAGAATTAAACTTTACTTTTCTTTTCAACTTTGCACCATATAAGTTCTTAATTTCTAAAAAATACACATTCCAATCTTAAAAACTCGGAATCTCGTTTACAAAATAAATAAATAAATATAAATTTTTACTTAAATCATATTTTTCTTAAATCGCCTTTTTCTTAAATTGGAGAGCATTGAAGCTCAATGTTTGCTTAAATCGGATTATCTTCTAAATCGATTTAACACCAGATTCCCATGTTTTTCTTAAATCTGAAAGCATTGAAGCTTGCGACATCATTCAAAGTACATTCGATTTAAAGCCAATGGCTAAATCATGATTTAAGGCAATGGCTACATCGCGATTTAAGACAATGACTAAATCGCGATTTCCGATGTTGACTTAGATCGATTTAAGGCCAGAGGTTAAATCGGATTTCCGATGTAAGCTTTAATCCGATTTAAAACCCAGGCCTATATCCAACAATGTTTATTTTTATCAATAAATATGCATTTATATGCAATAGGAAAAGATATGTTTAAAAAAAAAACCTGGTTTAAACCAAATAAACCGGTTTTTGGGTTGTTTTATTTATTTTTTTTTTTTAAACCCGGGTTTTTGCCAACCCTGCTTCGCCCGCTATTGGGCTGCATTTGTTATATTTGCGGGGATGGGGGGAACTATTTTCTATTAAATATCGCCATTAGGGTTTTTTTTTTTTTTTAATTTCATTTCAAAGAATCTGGAGTTCTATGCAGGATTCTATGCGTCTCTAAAACTGGCTTAAATCTCCAATTCTGGCACTATTTTCTAAACTGATTGCAATAAAGGAAACAGAAAATTTAATAAATCACACAATAACATGCTTCTTTACATAGTACTTAGATTACATTTTTCTAGAGCTAGCGTATAGTAAAATCTCTACCTTGGGATTCCGGAATTTGCCCGCTATTCGGAAGAAAAAAGTATACAAATATATGTGGATTGTGGATTTAAAAGGGTGCTCGCTAAAAATAGGGATGAGTGTCTGTTAGAGATTTTACAGTTTTTTTTAACTTTATAAAAAAAAAGGGGGGAAGGTCAAGAAATACTCAAATTTTTATGACTGCGGGATGCTTTTATGCTTTTCTTTATAATTTTTTTTTATGATTTTTACGACTGCAGGGAGGTTTTATAACTCTAAAGAACTTTGATAAAAATCATTTAAAATTCAATAAATAAAAGCAAATATACTTCTGCTTAAGATTTAAATATCGAATATCGTTAAAAATGCATATTTATGCAATACATATTAGTTGCTTTATCTAGCCGATACAGACAAAATTAGTAGAACAGAACGTTGGACGGTAAAGTAATACAATTTTTATATATCTTTGCAACTTTTTCTTAATAAACGCAGAAGCTCTATTCTAACTAATGCATTTAAATTTCTTTCGCATTTTAATTTGCCTTTGCATCTCCTCTTCTAGAAATGCATACTCGTAGAACGCTTATAACTAATAAGCGGATGTTTATATAGTTTTTCACTTAGAAATTAAACTTGCTTGTAAATAATTTTTCGAAAAATGAGGAAGGGAGAAAAAAAATAGTAAAAGCGTGCTGTAACTGAAATTAAAGAAGCTTTTATAAAATTCCCATTAGTTTCTGGTTCTTTCACAAAAGCAATCGATAGCTTAATTAGCTAATTAAACGGGTGTTGTTCACTGCCTGATGTCGGGCCTGTCAAAAATCATACCCTATATAAGTACAATTCTAAAATAAATAAAACGTATTAAAATTAACAACTTTTAGAGAGAAATGACATTCATGAAATTGCTACTTTAAATTTATTTAACTTCTGCTATGCATCTTCAAATAAAGTGTCTGATTTTACTTAAAAATTCAGTAGAAATTTAGTTATAATTCTGGCACAATGATGCTTTCTCAATAAATAAGACTATTCTACTTTCTAAGCAATATGTAAAACACAATCTCAATACATAAAATAGGGAAGCGCACGCGGAACATGCACAAAATTAAACTGGTCGAGAAAACATTCATTTGATGTGTCAAGCCGACATTGATTACTTCTATATTCAAAATCAACATTAATATATTGACAGCATAATATACCTACAACTAGAGGTCTGCATGGGTCGAAATTTTCAGGCCCGGGCCCGGCCCGATACAAAAATTAAAAGTTCGGCCCGAGCCCAGCCCGGCCCGTAGAAAAAATAATGTTGGCCCGGCCCGTAAAAAAGTTAAAATCTCGGCACGAGCCCAGACCGAGTGAATTTCTACAAAACATTGATTTTTACATCGATTTGGTTAAAAATTTTGTCTCGTGCGAGGAGTTCTGACCAAAACCATTCATATTAACTTTTTTTCATGTTTATAATCTTCACTTATATAGAAGTGTCGCAGGCTGCGATATTTATTTCTTTAATGAATCTCTATTTCTTGTTTGTAAATGTTTCAGTTATCATTAATATTGTTAATCTATATACCATGTATTGAAGTGTTAAAAATCTGAAAAATGCAATACAATAAAATCTTCTACGACGGAACTGCATAGAAAAGAAAAAAATACGTTATAGACAAATTCCCTTCTTAGAAAGTGTAAAAAAGTGTATTATATATTTTTTTCTTACGTTTGGTATATTAATTTTGCATAGATCAACACAATTTTCAGTCTAAAACAGAGTTCAGTCATAGACAGGTTCCTTTTCACACGTTTTACTATATTTTAATTTAGCTATGTTTTAATAGGCGTTGAAATCTACTAGACTTTAAAAAGAATAAATTTTAATGTATAAGTGTAAAATAATGGCGATTTTAAAATGTATGCATTTTTTGCAAAAATTTTTGGGCCAAGCCTAATTTAACTGCCTTTTGAATGGACCAGGCTACTCTGAGACAATGATTTTCATACGGTCTGGGTCAAAATTAGGGCTGAAAATTTTGGGCCGTGAAGACTAGGCATGAAACCATCGCCGGCTCTGTACAGAAAAAATAAGTTAGACCTGGCCTGACCCGGCCCGGCCCGAAAAGAGTGGACACCAGGCCCGACCCGAGTGCCGTGAATGAAAGTCGGCCTGAGCCCTGGCCGGCCCGTGCAGATCTCTACCTACAACAGCTCTGCTAAAGTTCTTGGCCGTCAAGAACTACGATCAATAATAGGCCAATATAAATCTTTCATCGGTATTAAAACTCCTATTGTTTGTTTAAATTTATTGATGTAATCTGTTTTTATCCTTTGTCAACATAGAACCTTAGTTTAATAATGGACCATTTTCATAACAAACTGTGTTAATCATCAGGTAAAATAAATGAAAATGCAATTCCGTCCATAAATCCATCAAATACAAAATGCTTTAAAAAAAAAAAAAAAAAAAAAAAAAAAAAAGGCCTTTTTAAAAAAGTTTTATCTGTGAGACTGCTTCAAGAAATAGTGAAAGGAAAAAAATTCAAGATTAAAAAAATCTCCCACATTTTATGAATAACATAACTGGTAGCTTGTATGTACACATGTATGTGTGTATGTATATATATATGGACAACTATTTAATATACCCAAAACACATGCCTTCTACAGAAAGCTTGTATACATATGTCAATAACAGAACAAAAAGTTCTTATACGCCAGATTCCATTTCGAGATTCTGAAGAATTCCAGAAAATTGAAAGTATCATTCATAGAAAGATTTCGTTCACGAAAATGAAAAATATGTGAAGCGAAACATGCTTGAAAAAGCTAACAATGGGAATAAATAAAATTCCCTTATTTGTTTATGCATTCTGAATACAGGAATGGGAAAAGAAAAAAGAAAGAAAGAAATGCACGAAGGTTTAAACAAATCGGGGAGAAAAAGAAAGGAATGTATTAATAAAAACAGGAAAAAATACTTATCTATTTTAATTAAACATTTTATGAAGATAACAGAATAAATACTACCTGGCAATAAGGTTGTACAATAATACACGCAAGTTGTGTATATTTCAGTTATTTAACTTCATTGAAAAAAGAAATTATATATTTTATTTTGCAAAGTGTCCAGGCAAAGTGTGCAAAGTGTACTCCAGGCGGAGTATTTTGCAAAGTGTCCATTATTAGAGATGCTCAAAAAAGGACAAATAAAAGAAAGTTTTGATGGAGTTTTAATATTCGGTACCTTTATGTTTTTGGGTCGCTAAACACAAATCTGAGACTTGTCAACAAAAATTTTCCCGGGTTTCCCGCCCCTTTCCAAAACAAATCCAAAACTATGCATTCACGTGAAGGGCGACAGTATATAAATTAAAGAGAATAAAATTTCCTATATTTTATGTATTAAAAGTTTTTTTCTCTGATCAATGGTTTAGCGTAATGCGCCCCAAAAAATCGGTGTTAAAAACAAAAAACGGGAATTACAGCACTGTACGTCGATGTAACATGAAAACCAACCATTTTACGCAAATGCTGGCCATTAATGATACTGATACTAAAGATTATATGATTGACTACATTTTACAATGAAATTGCCTGATAATAAATACGGAGACTAATTATGAATCATTAGGTATTTAATTATAAATAATTATGTTTAATGTTTATGTTAATGTTTATGTTTAATGTTATGTTTAATAAGGTACATTTACTTAAAGTAAAAAAGCCTTCTTTTACTTGAAGACCCCTGACATCATCGACATCTACAACATAGAAATAGATGCATGGAATTAGTGGGTGTTTTTATTACTACCAATATTCTAAAATAAATCTTTTCTTAGTGGTAAATATTTGATACCCTGTGGCATAGCTTGTTCATCTTCCACTGGGTTCACGGATTCATTGGGAAGGTATCATCCATCTCCATCTCCGTTTGAAGGTCTAGCTCGTCTTCAATCACCACTGCAATGTTGTAGCAATTCCCCTCGCAGTTAAGGCACATGTTGGAGCAACAAAGCGACTTTTTGCACCCACAATTTTATTAGCAATTCTTTGTGCACTTACGGCGCTACTACAGTGAACACAAGCCCAAGGCTAGTATTTGTTTTCTTTTATCCCCACTCTTCAGCATTTTTATCCCCCCCCCCCCCTCCCAGTTATTGCTGGACCTGACGACATACTTCCTAAAGAGTGCTCTGTCGTGTTGCAGATAGTGGTAAAGCAGCAATGTTCGAATTGTACCTAAAGGCTGACTACTTTTACGAAATATATATTAGGTGGTTCAGCGAAAGCACATTTGTCCCACTATAGACGTACAGTTAAACAAGGAAACGTTCCCCAGCCCAGCAGTTCCAACCATCTCCCGAGTCGCATTCGAGTCTGACGCCAGCAACATGTGGATTCATCCCAAAAATGTCGAGGAACTTCATTTTCCCTTGCATAAACAGTGCTGACTAGAGCTACTAAATAAATATCCTTAATGTTGACGTTATGCCGTAACTTCTCAATACCATGCCCGAAGAGGATGTTTTCAGCAAGTCTTCAACTTGCAGCATTAGTTGGAGAAAATGTCACTGGAGAAATTGTGTCCTGCCGAGGTTTTAAAAAGAAAACGTTTTCAGCTCTGCAGAGATCCATCAAAGTGACCAATAACTCTTCCACAACTACACTGATCGTCTCATTTGATGAAGCCAAAGCAGTGTTTACAATCACGATGTCTGCGTCTTCTTTTGCTTTTGCTTGTATGTAATATATGCCGATGAGAACTTGTCAATCACCATAGATATTAACCGGCCCTTGTTTTGGGGGATTAACAAGGAATGTTTCTTTGGACATGTACGGTTCCCTAAATTTAGACACCAGTATTTTATAAAAGATTTCTTTGGCTTGTTTAATATCAGATAAATAAAGCAGAAAAAACTTTTAAAAGTTATTAAAGCTGTTAAAAGTTAAAATACCAAAATTCAAGTGACAGTACACACGCTGAAAAACAAACCGCCGCCATTCTTGTGTCAGCGGCTCAGCGCTCAGGCCTATTATTCAGGGGGCGGTGTACTGTGTTTCAAGGTCAAAGATCGGCCGAACTTTCCTCTGTATCAAATAACGCGATTTTTCGCCACAATGATCTGTTCAGGGTGCAAATGAAATTTTTAGGAACTGAAGTTCGTGTTAGTTTTTTTCAGCGATAGTCTGTTTTAGTTATTTTTGTGTTATTTAAAAGGCAAATTAAGAAATGTTTTATTAATTTTTTTGTAAAAACAAATGGAAATTTTGATCTCAGGTATGCTCATTTTTATTTATTTTCTAGTTGTGTAGAAAACAATGAACCTCAGATGCGTAACATAAAATCAGTCATATAATCTTTAATATCCTTAATGGTCGACGTTTGCGTAAAATGGTTAGTTTTTATGTAGTCGACGTACAATGGCGTAATTTCCCTTTTTTCAGAGTTTTTTGCTTTTAACACACTTTTTTGCGGCACTGTCTCGACTAAACAATTGATCAGAGAAAAAAACTTAATACGTAAAATGTAAGAAATTTTGTCCTCTTTAATGTATTGCATTGCCATCTTTCACGTAAAATACATAGTTTTTGAGTTACTTTGAAAAAACTGAGAAAGTCCGTTTTTTATATGTTTTTTGTAAAGAAAAAAAAAAAAAAAAGGAAAAGAAAAAGAAAAAGAAAAAAAAAAAGAAGACATTTCCAGAGAAAATTTTTGTTTGCAAATTTCAACCAAATATCAAAACTCCACCAAAACTTTCTTTTACTTTCTACCAAATTACTGGACTACTACTCAAGTTAACATTTTAGACCTTATTGTTTCGAGCTAAAAATTAAATCGTTATCTGGATTTTTATTTTATTTATTTATTTTAAATAAAGGCGATATATTTGAAAATTAATGCGCACAATATCGTCTGTATTTTATTTTTAAAATATGCAGAAAAGAAAATATGGAGTGACAAATGTTACGGAAGAGGAAACTGAATTAAAAAACTATTCCGTCGGAAATTTAAAACGACATGAATGTGCAAACCCCATGTTAATATGCATGAAAGAATATGAAGAAGATTTTGGCATTGTATCTCCTTCAACAAATGAAGTTATTGTTCAGAAAAGTATTCAGAACACTATTATAAAATACCAATAAAAGGGTAGAGGAAAGGGTGGAGTCACAAGCATTTTTCAATATTAATGTGTATTTCTATAAAATAAAGCGTGTTTGTATATTTTTCTCAATATTTATGTTTAAAATCAACTCTTTTTTTTTTTTTTTTTTTTTTTTTTTTTTTTTGGAGGGGGGGGGGGATGATAAAGGTCAAAATTAGCACTAGCCACCGGCCACAGGGCCAGTAAATGAAAAAAAGTGGCTAGTGAAAAATTGCCTATCAGCGGTCACCTTCCGGCCACTTTTTTACAAGGAGATAATAAAATATTCTTGCATTTTCATAAGGATTCTATTTTTTTGGTTCCAATATATTTATATTAACATATTTATTTGGGCTACTCAGTTTTAGATTAATACTTATAGAAATTTTACTGTTTAGCATTTTGAAATAAAAAAGTGGCCACTAGTTTAAAGAAAGTGGCCACTTAAAAAATTAGTCCCACCGGCCGGTGGCCGCTAATGAAATTTCCCAATTTTGACCTATAGGGGGTTGTGACACTTAGTGACACTTAATATAGTGACACTTCATTTTATATATATTTTACAGCAAAATTAATTTAAAATATTTTAAATTAGACTACATACATAGTTTTCTTTTTTGCACGATATTTATTTTATTTTCGATTTGACTGATATTTCATTCTTGATTAACGACCAAGTTTTTTTTTTTTTTTTTTTTTTTTTTTTTTTTTTTTTCCCCTTACGTTTCAAAGTTGGGTAAATTTAACCCATGTTTTAAAAAATAATTTTGAGTTTTAAAAATTTTCTTCACGATGTAAATTTAGATCTAATCTATCTGCATGATAAAAATGTTTAATTCAATAAATCAAAAATATTTATATATTTGACAAAACTGACGTCATAAATGTACTTATTTAAACTGGTTCAACGTCTGCACTGGTTAGAGGTCTGCACGGGCCGGAATTTTCAGGCCCTGGCCTGGCCCGGCCCGGCCCGAACGAAAGCTATCTTGGCCCGGCCCGGTGTAAACATTGGAAGTTCGGCCCGGCCCGTGCAAAAATCAGTGAAAACAGGCCCGGCCCGACCCGACACAATTTCTACAAAAAAAAAAAAAAAAAACGTTTTTTCTCAACATACAATTAAGATTCTTTTAATGAATACTACACACATATTTATGGGAACATTTTACAGTATATTTTACATTACTATGATGTTCGCAAAACAGAAAACACACAATAGAAAATATTAACGATTACTTACAGTGTTTTAGTCATAGTGTCTACAGACATTTCAAAATGGAAATAAGGATTCATTAAAAGATTAATGTAGTTCAGAATAAAGGATTAAAAACATGATAACTTTTGAAGCTGTATAATAAAAAGTAGATTTGTAAAAATATTTCTCTCATTTTTAAGGCTTTTCTCAAATCCAAAGGAGCTAGATTTCGACACATTTATGAATTCTTTTCTTTTCGGAAACGCGTAAGATTGGCAGGTATTCTTATTCAGAAGCTATGTAAATGTCGTTTTTTTTCATAGATAAAAGCAATATATCTTTCTGAAAATACTGTCAAAGTTAGCGTTTTGAATCGAATTTCCGGAAGCGATAGCACAGGAAAGGAGAAAAACGTACTGTCACGTAACAGGAATCTCTGTTATCTCTGTAAGTAATTTATCAAATATGGAAAAAGCTATTCGTTTCCAAATGCCTTCAATAGGCAGGCCTGTCAATTTTATCCCTTTATAGTTAAAAATTTTGTCAGAAAATGTGTCTGAAAGCTTCGCATTGTTGAGCAGTAAATATGAGAAAAACCTTAAGGTATATTTCCAAAGATACTGTTAAAAGAAGTTCATTATCACTATTAATACTACAAAACACAATGACTGTTCTACACATCCTGAGATCGATTAAGACCAGTTCCGTCCCGCCACGAGTCTGCTGAAAAAAAATTAAACTCTGAATCAGACATTTTGTAACTGTACGATGCCGATCTCTACAATGGACGTGTTACATTTCTGTATTGATGTTGTTAAACTCGCATCGGGTCGTGACACAGATTTATACTTCTCGAGAATATCATATTCATTGAAAACGGCTCGTATTTTATCTGCTTCGCTTAAATTCTTATATCGGGCCGTTAGACCAGATTAATTTTTTTTGCCGGCCCGGCCCGCTGATTTTGTCTGTTGGCCCGGCCCGGCCCGTTGAAAAAATTGTCCTAATTCTGCCGGCCCGGCCCGTTTGAAAATTCGCCTTCATTCCGCCGGCCCGGCCCGCGGGCCGGGTACGGGCCTCGGGCCAAGCCCGGGCCAGTGCAGACCTCTAGTGTAGAGTAAAAAAGGTTCTAAAGTTAATATTAGCTAACATGTAGAATGGAAGCTTAACGTTCCCAAACGAGCATTTTTTCTTCATTAAAGTGTATTTCCAGAAAAGAATTTTTTTTTTTTTCGTCACTTTTTGTAATTTAAGGGCTTATGGCCCCCTCGAACATTGTTGTCTAAAATTATTTTTGTTTTACGTTTTATATTTTCAATTCTCTATATTTTTAGAACAAAATTATTATTATTTTAATCAGGTTAATAAATTAATTTCCTTTGCCACAAAGTTTGTTTTATGTCCGATTTCTTCACATTACATTCTTGCTTAACCCTCCGTTCTATGCGTTTTTTAAAATTCAACGGTTCTACGGTTTAAGTAAATTTTACGTATGTTTTAAAAGCAAATTTTGAGTTAAAGAAAGAAAAACTTTTTTTACATAAATTATATAATAAGATAGTTAAAATTCTAAACAATAAATTTTCGTAAGAAAAAAATAACCATTTCGAATTTTTTCAACTTAAACACATGAAATATATTTTTAAATCTTCAATTATTGTAACTTAATGTATGCACCATTATTATGACAAGCAATCTGAAATACGTTTATAAAATAACAATCCTAAATAAACATCTTTCTTAAGACAAGGCATTACCAATTTCTTCACACTTTTATGTTGTCCCTGCTACTACAACCAGGAACGAGGCCGTCGCGAAACAACTTTCTTCTCTACTTACTTCAACTTACTTACTCAACTTACTTCAACTTTCTTCTCTCTAAGAGAAAGAAGTTGTTTCGCGACGGCCCCGCCAGGAATCAGCACGGAAAAGAAAATGCAAGAGACAAAAGAACATGCAA
Source organism: Maratus speciosus (assembly GCA_963932465.1). Lineage (NCBI taxonomy): Eukaryota > Metazoa > Arthropoda > Arachnida > Araneae > Salticidae > Maratus > Maratus speciosus. The sequence goes on along the minus strand of OZ010786.1, from coordinate 362,613,302 downwards.
CTTTGTAATAACAGCACGTGTTCAACACAGCATTATTAAATTTTATATAAACCTATCATAAAATTATCTTAATCATATTGCGTTTGGTAATTATTAGGGATGCACCGGATATTGATTTTGCCGGATATCGGATACCGGATATCCGAAGCTCCTTCGCCTGCCGGATTCGGATATCCGGCCGGATATCCGATCGGATATCCGGCACTAGATATGTTTTTAGTTATATTATAGTGAATTATTTCTCTATATAATGTCATCTCAGAACAATAAATTACAAACATGTTTCACACATCATTAAAACATTTTAGATGTATTGAAATATAATTTACAAAAACTATATCTCGTTGAATATCAGGTCTTGCAATTCAAGTTTTCCCAGGAGAGAGTTTCATACCCAAAATTTATAAATGCAGGGGAGTTGAACTGTTAGAAAGGGAAAAAAAAATCTTTAAATCCTGTTATTTTTTATGTGCTACTTAAAGAATTACATTTATACAGATATGACAAAATACCATTGAAACAATTTAAATTAACAACTCAAGATAATTATTCAAATTTTTTATTTTATTAAAACAAAGCAACAGAATTAAGCTTTATATATACCATGTCTATTTTTCAACTTTCACCTAATGTTATGGGCAATTAACAATCGGGTTGCTAAATGAATTTCTTAATTTAGATTTTATTCCATTTTGTGTACTTTAGCCTCTTTCACAAATTACACTTTTGACAAACAGCACAGAGCAACTTTTATAACTTTAGAAATTATCGGAAACACATGGTTATGCTCTCTTAAAAAGTTTTAGAAAACTTTGCAAAATCTGATGTGCATTAATTTTTAACTTACATGAATAATGCATACTGGTGATGGTATGTCACTTCTGAACAAATTTGTTTTATTATATCCTTAATGGAATTATATTCAAAACTGTAATCCCTGGTATTTTCGTTAATTGAACTATGTTCTATGCATTGGAAATTTAAATCCATATCCAAAGTTTGAAAAGGGAATAGTCAATTGATTTCTTCTATTACATGAGAAAAGGTTGATTTCAAAAAGTCATGTCCTAATTTCTGTTAAGGCTCCACTGCACACAAATTTATTTTCGTCTTTCAGAAAAAGCATGTCTTGTAGAAGTTTCTGGGGGCGTCAACCATGTACCAATGACTGACAGGAAATCCTCCAATTGAAATAAGGGGCGATTTCAATAGGGTCAGATCAACCCTGTGTATGGTCAGATATCACTTTGGGGCAATGGTTATCTTTCCTTTTGAACGTAGCGCGAAAAATCTCCCCTCTCTGCGGGGTCATCTCTTGACCTCAGAATGAAAGGGGAGATTAATTTCAGGTGTGTTTCGAAAAGCAGTTCAGTAAACTCTGTCTAACGCGACGGGACCGGGAAAATTTTCCGTAGTAGAAAATATTTTGCCTTAGACAAATTTCACTCTATGTCTATGGATTTGCAGGGACTTGAAAATCTTTTCGTGTTAGACAGATTTCCGTCTTACACAGAGTCCGCCTTAGACAGAATTTACTGTAATTCTATTTCATTTTGTTCAAATAGAAAGGAAAAATAGTGTAAAATATATGTCCAAATAGGAAGAAGAAAAATTTCATCAATCAGTCACAGAATTTTTAATATTTGGCTAATATGCATATATTTTAGAATATATGGGATGCCATTGTTATTTAATTTTTAAACAATATAAAGAAATTTACTATGTTCGAGTTTTGTGTTTGAATGCAATTTTCCATATGAAACAAAATAAACATTTTCGGAGATAAAGTAAAGTTTTAATCAACTTACGACGATCTCGTGAAACATTCTCCATTCATCAATTAACGGTAGTTATTTATGTTAATTAATTAATAATTAAAAATATTGAATTTAAGAACTAATATAATTTTAATTCAGATTTAATATTTACTGTGCTATCGCAATTATTATTTTGATATATATATACATGCATGAGCAGGATACCAAATTTAAAGTAGAGACACATTTCATCCCAATTCAAATACGCATCGTTGACACGTATGAATCGTAAATTTTAATTAAAAAAAATAATGAATAAAATGCAAATAGTTTAGAGAGAAAATATTTCAAAGAGATAAAAATAAAATAAAAATGCTGAATATGTCATAAAAAAAAAAAAAAAACTTAAGGGTGTTATTTCGATCCAAACTGCTTGATTCACTTTTAAATTCATTTTTGCTCTCAAACGCATCAAACTGGGAAATTCTCTTATTTAGAAACTACATAATGTGCCGTATTTCTCGATTTTTTGATAAATGCCGAAAATATTGTAAAAAAGGTTGTCAAAGTTGGTGTTTTAAACCAAGTTTTTCGAAGCATGAGATCTGGGAATGAAAAAAAGGGTCATACTGAGAAAATAATTGCTTAAAACTCAAATTCTAATGAATTGAGCGAAAAATGAAATCACACGGCCTCTTATACATGTCTTCAAAAATCACCTCAGCAAGTTTCATGTTTTTTCTTTTAAAAATGAGTCTGAAAATGTCTCAGAAAATTTCGAACTGTTGAGGGTGGAAAATAAAGTTTTTTCGAATACACCCTTAAAAACTTAAAAAACTACAAAGCGAAAATATATTATTATGTTTCAATTAAACAAAAATGCCAAACAGATAATAACCAAACGGATTTTCTAAAAAGTGAACTATGAAAATAAACAATTTATTCATAGGATTTCTTGTTCGAAAAGGTAGATTTCCAGATAGTTAGGCAAAATTATTATAAATTTTATCTTTTTTGATAGAATGCAGTTTGGTTATGATAAACGAGTGTTATCATGATATACGCTTTCGGTCATCGAAGTATTTAAAAAGTTATCAAAGAAACGTGCCTTATACTTCTGCAATAGAAATATTGAAGACGTGACATTCCGATCGCTCTCGCTGTCTCTCTTTCTCTCTCTCACTCACTCTCTTTCTCTCTCCCTTTCTCTCTCTCACTCTCTCTCTCTCTCTCTCTCACTCTCTCTCTCTCTCTCTCTCTCTCTCTCTCTCTCTCTCACTCTCTCACACACTCTCTCTCTCTCTATATATATATATATATATATATATATATATATGTGTGTATGTATATATGAGATCTGCACGGGACGGGCCCAAACCCACGCCCAGCCCGGGCCTCGGGCTTATTTTCATTCACGGCACTCGGGCCTAGTCTCTCCTTTTTTTGGGCCGAGCTCTGTCCTTACTTTTTCCCTGGAGGATCGAGCTGAGTCGGGCATTACATATTTTTTCTGGGCCGAGTCGTGACTAGTTTCATTCTTCACGGGTAAAAATTTTCAGTCCCGGTTTCGACCCAGCCCATATGAATGGGTTGGGTTGATTTTTGACGGCCAATTATCTACACGAGGGATATAGGCCCGGGGGGAGTGCCCTCCGTGGGGGTCTTTCTAAGGGAACCTAATCCGTATTAACGCATGGAAGATCCACGGCTCGAAGAAAACCACGAAAACTCCGAACGATTAGGCCGACGGGCGCGATTGGGATCGAACCCAGCACCTCCCGTCTACCAGCTTCGAGAGCAGAACCTCTCGGCCACTGGTGGGGCCCAGCCCATATGAAAATCGTTGTCTCGGCGTTGCATGGTCCGTTCAAAGATACGTAAAATTTGGTCTGGCCGAAAAAAATTTTGCCAAAAAATGCATACATTTTAAAATCGCCATTATTCTATTATTTAATATTAAAATTTATTCTTTTTAAAGAATAGTAGATTTCTAGGCTTATTAAAATATAGCTAAATTAAAATATAGTAAAACGTGTGAAAAAAGAACCTGCCTATGACGGATTATTATGCTAATATTAACGATAACTGAAACATTTACATACAACAAATAGATTCATTAAAAAAATATATCGCAGCCTATGGCACTTCTGTAAAAATGAACATTTTAAACATGAAAAAAAAAAAAAGAAAAAAAAAGCTAAGTATTTTTGGTCAGAACTCTTCGTAAGAGACAATTTTTAACCAATTCGACGTAAAAATCAATGTTTTGTAGAAATTCACTCGGGCAGGGCTCAGGTGCAAGATTTTAACATTTTTCCGGGTCTGGCTGGTCCCGGACGGAACTTTTAATTTTTATACCGGGCCGGGCCGCATTTTTTTTATTTGTCGGACCGGGCCCGGGCCTGATAATTTCGGCCCGAGCAGACCTTTATTATATATATATCGTCATCAAACGTTTTCAATCTACTGCTGAATATAGGTCTCGCCAAAATTTGTCACTTATTTCCTGCTAGTGCGGTAGAAATCGCAGTAATCTATATTATAAAGGACAAACATATCTGTGCGTAACGCATACGTCATTTTGCGAATGGCAACACTTTGAAATTTGAAATAAAATTTTGGTTTTGCTTTTTCTCTACTGCAAATTTTTAAACTTCTATGCATAACACATTTTAACTTTTTACACCGTCGTATAAGGAAAAAAATTCTCTTTTAAATACCATTTGTTTGAAAGCTGTATCTCAATTTGTTTTTGAGATATTAATTTTTTTGTAGTTTTTAATACAAATTTTGTAATTGTGGCAACTGAAGTACTCCATTTATATTGAAAGTAAAGGGAAAATATTCATGGTTTATTATTTTTATTCATTATATCCTTATTGATGCCATTTTCACATTACAAATAAAAGTAACTTTTTTATAATTTTTGAACAGAAAATGATGTCAGATATTAAATAAAACACGCATTCTTCTTCATAAATCAGCTACATTTTAATATTTTTACATTACGCTGATAAATGAGTTTGAGGCGCTCGGCAAAATGATTCATTGAGTAAAAATGATATATTTAAAACAAAACGATCATTTTTTTTTTTTTTTTTCTTTTTTTGATAAAACTAAATATTTGACCAATACTATAAATGGCGAATACTATGACAACTAAAGTCAAATTTCTGATTTTTTTTCGCGGGTACTAAGATTAGAACTTAAGGTTTGTGCGGACAAAGTTTTGTATCGGACAAACGTGACTTTAACTTTGGAAATGCATTCATTAATAATCTATTCTTTTGCGCGTTAAAATACTTTCAAATTGTGAATTTCAGTGGTGCGTATGTAAATTACGAGAATGTGAAAATAACGTACAGTTTAGATTTTATGGGGGGAAATTTTATGATGTGACAAAGCGAAATCCTTTTTACTGATTTTTCATCCCGTGAAAACAAACATAAGAGCTCAATCCATAACTTCATCATAATTACTCATCTTGATTACGTAATCTAATACAGTTTAATTTTTCAATAATTTAAGCAGTTGAAATTTGTAGAAATAATATTTTGGTAATTTTGGGTTTAAAATATTATTTGTTTTAAGAGTTAGACAACCAATGTAAGATGATTTTTTTTGTTGTAATTATTTTTGTAGGTTTATTATAATTTCGATCCGACAGTTCCTTTCAAACATTTTAGTACGTTGAATTTCAACGGGTTGCAACTCGTTTCTGTAATAGCTAAAATCTAGTAGAAAAGATAGAGGCCTGCACCGGCTCGGGCTAATTTTCATTCACGAAACTTGAGCCGGGCCAAACTTTTTTTTTCCGGGCTGAACGGGACTGTACTTCTTTCTTCCTTTCTTCAGAAGTCCGCACGTGCCGATATTTCAAGTCCCGGTATAGAAGCTAACAGTTCATTGTAAAAAAAAAGGGGGGAAGGCTGAAAAACGGAGGTTCTACTGGCAATCTAGACGCCAGTACTATTTCCGTTTTTTTACAGAAAACGTTTATACGTTTTATACGTTTATACGTTTTTGGTCCTTTTTTTTTTTTTTTTTTTTTTTTTTTTTTTTACAGTGTTCGGTTCGTATCAATCCAACTGAGCTCGTATGAAGACTATCATTAGTCCGGCCCTGCTCGGCTCATGCAAACCTCTAAATTATTCACTTCAAGCTCACAATGGAATAAGATTTTATTTATTTATTTTTGTAAAAAAATATAGTGATGTTTCTTTTAAATGACTTCTTTTAACGAAATCTTTAGAAATTTATTTTGGCTTAATCACAGAATATATATTCTAATTTTTAGGTAGCTTTCATTACAAAAAGCTACCTAATTGCAGCTGTCCGGAGGAAAGCAATTCCGAAAAATTTTCGTATATTTTCACCGATCATAACCCCCAGACCCTGAAATCCTCCTCGAAGCTTTGTCTGGATAATTTTTACGCAAATGTTGATTTAATAAAAATAGTTAAAGAAAAATGGAAAGGTACATTGTAATAATTAGTTTCAAAGTTTATGTTGGTTGTGATGAATAAGCATTTCTTATTAATGCATAAAACCATTATAAATCATATTAACTTACTTCTATGTATTTATAATAGATTAATTACGATAATAATTTATAATTATTATATTTATATTATTAATATTATTATTTACTTGGTGTAATGATTTTGAATTGTCAGAATTCGCTTTTTACTATAACCCATTAATATGGCGGGGGTTTTGCTGTCATTAGGTAAGCATGATTACAATTCATTATGGTATTTTAAAATATTATATGATTCTATTGCTGAGTAAGCTTTTAACTCACATGTTTCATTTTTATTTCTATTGTGCATGGCTTTGTTCTGTCCGAGTCTTTACATATTGATTAATTATGTATTACTTTCATTTTTTCATGGTGTGGTTAATTGAGAAATGGAAGAAATAAAAATTTAAGCAGTGTGTAAGCTTATTTCTTCCTCAGAAATTATCCGCTTATTACTAATGACTTCGTAATATTGCCCTTGAAAACGAGTTACGAATCATTAGTTCCAATTTTATTCATAATTGCTCTCATATTAAGTAGATTTTGTAGATTTTCTTTTTGAATTAATGAACTTTCAATTTTGAGATCATGCATTTCGTGCAAAGGATTTGTTGATGATGACAATGATTCATTATTTCAGGTCTTTTTTCCTTGGTTAAATTGATTTAGTTACAAATAGTTTTAGAAAATATTTCAAATTATTATGATTTCCTTCACATATTTCGTTATTTACTTGTTCTTTTTATGAATTCGGCATCCTGTTGTTTTTCCCTTCGCCCCCCTTTTGAATGTTTTGACTTTTTAATACTTCATATATTGGTGATTAGGATATAAGTTTATTAAAAAATGCATTAATGATTAGTTAAATTAATAATAGTTGATCCATCTTTATTATGTATAATGTCAGTGTCAGTATTGATACTCATTTTATTGATTTTTAATTGAAAGGAGAAAAAGGGAAGGAAAAGATGATGAATTGTAATATTAATATAATGGTTATACTATGTATATATATACCGGGTGTCCCAAAAAGGACTGACTGATTCTAAAATTCAATAACTTCCAAACGGTGACAGATATTAAAAAAATTCTTGCAGGAGGGTTATGCATAAAGTCAAAAGTTTTATTACATTGATTTTCGATTTTAGTTCGAATTACAAACAATAGATGGCGCTGTAAGCAATAGTCGCTAAATACAGGCTCGATTTTTGGTCCTTTCTGTTGTTCCATGCAGAAAAAGGAGATGGAAATGTATTATCCGGGCCACGAAGTACCAAAAATCGAGCCTGAATTTAGCCTCTATTGATTGCAGCGCCATCTATTGTTTGTAATTCGAACTAAAATCGAAAATCACTGTAAAAAAACTTTTGACTTTATGCATAACCCTCCTGCAAGAATTTTTTTAATATCTGTCACCGTTTGGAAGTTATTGAATTTTAAAATCAGTCAGTCCTGTTTGGGACACACTATATATATATATACATATCCATATCTGATCTTTGTCATGTTGTAACTCGTATTTATTAACTGATTTGGTTGTAACTTGGTGTGTACATACTATACACCAAATGCTACTTTTCTAAATATTTCCACTTTTATATTTTTAATTTAATTTGAAATTTTTTTTTTGAAATTTCATCAAAATGGTAGCAATCGTATTATTTCCACTGGTGCAGAAAAAAAAAGAAATATTGGGGTTTATTTATCCTTATTTATACCATTTACTCATTACAATTTTTAAAAAAGCAATTTAACAAATTACAACGACCATTTGGAAAATGATTTTTTCGAAGACTAAAATTTAAGACATAAAAAATCGCACGGAGTTGATCATACATTACGTACGCCCTGAATTAAACATTAATAGTATTATTACACGTAAAAATTGCAAACGACAAATATCGCCTGCGACTCCTCAGATTTCCTGAAACTTGCGTATTATCCACCTGAAACTTATGTATTATCCAAGCATTTCATTGGCTGTTCGGGAAAAGGCTTTTTCATCGTCAGATTTCCAAGAAATCTGATATCATTTTAAAAGAAATTTCATTTTTTAACTTCTAAATATCCCATAATATTACTTTTTACACCGTCGTATAGAGAAAAAAATGTACTTTTAAATGCAATTTGTTTGAAAGCTGTATCCAGGGATGAGATATCCGCGTTTTTGCACACCGTATTTTGTTAGAGAAAATCATATTTGTTTAATCGGAACACTGTTGCGATTTAACAGAACAACTTTTTCTCTAAGAATATACCGGTGTGCAAAAAAGCGGAAATCTCATCCCTAGCTGTATCTCAATTTGGTTCTGAGTTTAATTTTTTTTTGTAGTTTTTATTACTTTTTTGCTATAGTGGCAACAGAAGTATCCATCTCTGTTGAAAGTAAAGGGAAATACAGATTACTGTATAGACCAATCAGAAAATGAATAAAATGCAGATTAAACCAATCAAAAGATTCAGATATGCTTTTGATTTCCTACCCTGACGAGAACAATAACCATTTTTTTAAATGGTTAAAAAAAAAAAGAAAAAAAAATTAGGGTCAAATAGTATTTAATTCACTAGATTAACATTGACACAATTATTCTAATTGGTAAACATATCATATTAGATGTAAATTTCCAACTGGGCGAAAAATGTCCGGACCAGGATTCGAACCTGGGACCTCCCTGGCTGAAGTTATTGTAAGATGCTGCCCTTTTTGCTTTTTATATCGATAGCTCATTTTTTAAAAATATGTTTATGAATGACTTTTATTTAGTAAATGAACATATAGCTCAACATTTTCTGTTAAAATATAAAAAATATATAAACACACATTTATTGGAAAGTAAAATTTTCACACTCGCATATGTCAACTAAAAAACAAGAAATGGTTCTTCCTGACCGCTGTTGACCACGCTGAAAATTCTATTAAGGTTTTCTTTCACGGGAGACAATCTAGGAGATAAGAGTGCAATAGGACACCTTTCTTGAGTCCTCGAAAAGGGAGAGGCAGGGGGTGCGAAGTTTCCCCAAAAGCACAATTCCATCTTCCATCACACCCACACGGATTTCACCCCCACGACTTCCCCTTAACCAGTAGGGGCGGATTTCTTACGCAAAATGCTGCTTTTTCACAAGATTTTTTTTTAATTCCAATGCAAATTACGCTTATTCTAATTTGCGCAGAATTAAAAGAAAATTATATTTAGAAAGCTTGAACTTTCATGAAATGAGATTAGTTTTTCAAATTCTAGAGATGCTTGTTTTTCAGTCTCTATAAAGCTTTCTATGGAAAAGTACCTCAGTTTTTGTCGAACCAGAATTTCATCCTATTTTACGACTGAATGACAAAACAAAACAAAAAAGTGCAAACTGACTTAACTCAGAAAAGGCTTAAAGTATCTTATGCAAAAAAAAAATTACGAAAATCTTTAAATGCAAATGAGATATAGCTATAGGAGTTTTACATTGGTTTAACATTAACTACGAAAGTCCAGAAGCTCTGTGAAGCGGGGCCTTAATTGTGAGAAACAACTAGTTTGTTGTTTCTAAATATATTTTTTTGAAGTTCATCAAAGTTTTTTTTTTTTTTTTTTTTTTTTTTTTTTTCATGTGCACCACAAGTGTAATCTCATTTTGTTTAGTGCTGACTATTGTCCAATTTGGTTAGAGCTTAGTCTCCGGTGGCCATTGCTGCCCTTTTAGTTATTTCCAATTTTGGGCACACAGGAAAAACATCGCAAAATACGTAAAACGGTCATAGAAAAAAACATTGCTGATTTCGTCAATCATGGTAAAAATAAATAAAATAATTTGTCGATTGGTTGCGAGAAAAAAAACTCAAGTTCATGGGAAATCGAAAGTGGGAAAATATCACTAAATTCGTCAATCGATCATGGAAAAGTATCGTGAAATTTGCTAGTCCATCACGAGCAAATACCGTGAAATTCCTCAGCCGGTCGCAGATAAAAAACACGAAAATTTTCAATTGGATGCAGAAAAACAATCGTTACTTTCATCAGTATGTCGCAAGAACACACAGGGAAATTTGCTAATCGGTCACAGAATAAAATTTCTAAATTTGTCAATTGATTGCAAAATTTTTTTTTTATGAAATTCACCAATCGGTCTCCAGAAAAAAAAATAAAGAAATTCGTCAGTCGGTTGAGGAGAAAAATCGCAAACTTTTTTGGTCAGATGCAGAAAAACAAACACTAATTTTGTCAATTTGTTGTAAGAAGAAACTGTGAAATCTGCAAATCGATAGTGGAAAATATCATGAAATTTGTCAGTCTGTCCCGACACTTCATCGTCGTTTTACAAAGAAACATTTTCGGAAAATGATTTTTTAGAAACAGGAGCCTCCCGCCCCGCAATATTCTTTAGGGCACGAATTTTGCCATCCCATCTCGAAATTCAAGACATGTATCTGCCATTCAAGCCGTGTAATGTATATTAATAATGTTGTATATAAATGTAATTTAAACATTAAAATATTCTGTTTATTTGTACAATGAAATGCCAATAATTGCTACTGAATTTGGATATGGGATTAATTATATTGATAATTGCTAATAATTAATTTGTACAATGAAATGCTGATAATTTGTGTAACAAATTTTAACCAATTAATAAGCTTATAATTGTAGAGTATTTTCACAAAGAAATACATACGTTCTTTTTACAATTTAAACATAAAATATCTACTAATATACCCATGATTAAAGAGTTATTTTCTCCAAACATAAGTTTAGTTGATGTCTTTTTTCTGTTTTAATTATTTAATACTGTTTTGCTTTGAGTCACATTTAGTTTTATTTTAAGTTAAATTACTTTGATATTTAATAAGTAAAAAGAAAATTACTTTTAATTTTAAATATTTATAATGAAGTTGGATGTACCAATCCCAAAACTTTCTTCTATCTCATACATCTTAATATCTCAAAAAGTAGTTCCAAATGTTAATACTTCAATATTATACCAACTTTGATTTTGATATAAAATTTCTATTCTTCAATTAATCAAAATAAGAATAAGTTAATCTCGATCATGATATATTTATTAAAATAAAATCAATATTTTTTTTTTCATTATTCTGTTGTACATCAGCTGATTGTGAATAGCCAGCTTAGCAGGATGTGAAGTTCCCATGGCTTCATGAGCCACCAATATACAGTACGAAAAATTGAGAAAATTTTACAAAAAATGCTGTCAAAGAGCCACCTTCTGGCGGAATATTTCAAAATTCAAGAAAAAACTGCCGGCCATAGCCAAAAATATACACAAAAGATTGCTCCAATTCTATGCTTAGTTCATACACTTTTCGATGATAAAATAATGGAAATAACACAAAAATCACTATTATAGCAACCCCCTTCAAGCAGAATATTTTCAAATTGAAGGAGGACCAGTTGGCCATAGTCAAAAACATACCCCCAAAAATTGGTTGAATTTTATACATAACTTCATACACTTTTCGATGGTACAAGAATGAAAATGGCACAAAAATCACTATTACAGTGGACCCTTCTGGCAGAATATTTCCAATTTAAAGGAGAACCTGCTGGACATAGCCAAAAACATACACAAAAAATTTTGTTCAATTATATGGGCTAACTTATTACATATTTAACATACACTTTTCGTTTCGATAGTACAATAATGAAAATGGCACAAAAATCGCAATTACAGCACTCCCTTCCGGCAGAATGCTTTCATATTGAAGAAGGACCTGCTGGCCACAGCCAAAAACATACACAAAAAATTTGGTTCAATTCTATGCATAACTTCATACACTTTTTGATGGTGCAATAATGAAAATGCCTCAAAAATCACGATTACAGCACCCCCTTCCAGTGGAATGTTCCAATATTGAAGGAGGGCCAGCTGGCTATAGCCAAAAACATTCACAAAAAAATTGGTTCAATTCTGTGCATAACTTCATACACTTTTTGATGGTATGATGACAGACATTTTGTATAAACATGTTTTGGGATCTCTGACCCCTAAAACGTCTAAGCTCACCGAAAACCAGAAATCGAAAAAAATCTCAGTTACAATACTTTCTTCTATAGAAGATAAAAGAAAGTAAAAATAGGCTTGTTTAATTGTTAAACTTAAAAGAGAGAAAGAAAATTAATAAAGTCATACTTTAATAAACAATTTCAGATTTTGTTTCACATTCTGAAAGTAAAGGTACAATTTTCTAAAAGATGTAAACATAAATTCTTAAATTTATTATAAAGAGTTCTAATACCAATGTTAGGAAAGGTGGCAATTCTTTAAACTTTTGAGAATTACCTTTTACTCATGAATAGTGGACTTGCTTTCATATTTTGCATTATAAACAGAAGTTGTTCGGCATTGTTTGGGTCAAACGATCTCTTATCCTTATATATTTGCTTTACTACGTATTGCCGGATATCCGGCAGAGAAGTCGGATATCCGGTGATTGTGATTCGGATATCCGACGGTATTTCGGATATTGAAAAATCAGCCGGATATGCCGGATATCGGATATTTGCCGGATATCCGTTGCATCCCTAGTAATTATGCCATTCAGTAATTATTTAAATTCTCATCTTTTTTTTCTTTTTCGCAGTTTGTCTCACAAATTTACGAATATTGTGAAGGTTAAGAAATATCCAAAAGTTTTGGGCTTAAAACCTGGAAATAAAGCAATCATTTTTCATAGTGGCGACTTGAGAATTGTTTTAACATTTTATTGACTAGTGGCGCGTATACTCGTCACTAATTTAGTGCAGTTTTATTATTATTATTATTATTATTATTCAAAACATCTGCTAGAATCGCCCAGCCTTTTTGCTTCAAAAACTAAATAAAAATTGTTAGAAATTTCTGGTAGATACTTTAAATAAAAAAAACTAACTAAATTAGCAACACAGCCGGTCAACAAAGTGTTAATTGAACTTTTAGATAAAACATATCAGGGGAATTTTGATAAAATACTGTTAAAATTTCAGCCAAACCAACTTAAAAACATTTACTAAGCAAGATATTTCATTCAATTAGTTCCACATTTAATGTTAATTTTTTGTAACAAATGATTTAAACCAATTGAAAATTAAAAAATAAAATTCAAACGCAATATGATACTTAAAATACCCTAAAAACTTGGATTCCGTTCAAATGAAATCGAAATAAGTCTTTGGTTTTTCATAAGGTTTGTACTTCGCACGCACTTTTTCATTTTGTAAACACCCGTCATAAACATAATACAAAATCTGCAATATAAATATTTTTAACTTTAAAAAAGCAAAAGTCTAAGATTTTAAGAAATTTTACTAACGCAGTAAAACATATGTAATTTTTTTTTTTTTTTTTTTTTTTTTATCATAAGCAAAGCATTGACTCGGCAGAAGCTTATTAGAAAGATTTGATAAAAAAAGAAAAACCTATATTTAAATTTAGTTACCCTACTTCCGGTCAGGGGATAGTATAAACGCAAAAATGTTCAATTTGTACTGACTAATTTTTATACATAATATGGTTCCCATATGAGAAAACATTTTTAAAAAATCCACTTTAAAAGTTTTAGCTACGCAATTTCTCTTCAGGGGCGTAAAAAAAACTATCAAGTGAATAACAAATTTCACTGTTGCGTAAGCTTATTCTGATAAAATTACTTAAAAAACAAAAATAAATTTTATTTAAATTAAGTAACTCAATTTCCCGCCAGGGGGGCGCTATAACCACAAAATAAAATTATATTGAATCTGTGATAAGTACTTTAAACTTCAGTATAGATATCATACAATGAAACATAATTAAAAAATAAATTTTATTTAAATTTTGTTACCCTATTTTCATCTCATTGGGAGTTACAAAAGCAAAAATAAATTATGTTGAATAGTACAACCAATTTCATAATAACAAACTAAGCTATTAATATCATAAGATGTTACTTTTCTAATCGGCGAATTATCTTTTTAATAACAGTGATCGATCCAGGCAAAATTTGGGGCCCCTTCAGAAAAATCTAATAAGGCAGGCACCATCACAAAATTCCTCTTAATAAAACAGGCCCCTTCACAAAATTCCTCTTCATAAAATAGGCACCTTCACAAAATTCCATTTCATGAAAACATACTCTTCATTAATTATTTTTGTTTTATTACAATTTAAAATGTGTCATTTGCATAAAAAACAAGTTCACCAGAAAGGAAAACTTTAGCAGAAGGACTTAAAGAAGTTAATACACAAGATTTGACGGTAAATAACTTGAATGTTTCATCAGAAAAATTCTTGAATTTTTAATTAGTTGATTTTAAATTAATTATTGAATGACGAATTTCTATATTGCATGATTCCTATTTTTTTTTTAAGGTGATAGAGGGTGCTGTCAGTCTAACATTCAATGAAGTGAAAGAATTTTAAATTTATAATTTACAACCAATTACGTTTGCTTTTAATCAGTACCTAAAAATGTCGGGTAGAGAATGTATTTTTACTTACTATGGCGCCCCCCCTTTTTTTTTTTTTTGAAAAAAATATTTATTTTTATTTATTTATTTATCTTTTAAAACTACACGACGATTAAAAGTTGCCACGAATTTTTATCTGTCTCATTATCTAAAAACCTAAATTTGAAATGTGATGCAGTTAACGATTTATAATATACATTTTTTATTACTCGAATTTAATTTTACATTTTTATACATTTTTTTAAATATTACACCTGGATATCAAGGTAATTTCTTTTATAGCTCTTATACGAATATTTTTCTTCCTTTCCGTTTTATTTTTTACGGAAAAGAAAGACAAACTTTTCTTTCTGACACACACATATATATATTCTTGATAATGGTCAGAAAATATAACGAAAATTGTAGATCAGCTCAATTTATTTAATTGATAATTACATGCAAAATATTTTAGCTTAAATATTTTAAATATAAAATCATTATTTTTTCAAAATATTATTGAGTGTTAAATTTTATTTGATTATAAAGCATTCATAATTAAAAAAAAAAAAAAAAAAAAAAAATCCTATATCTTCTCTTCCTAATAAAATATGTCATTACTGAAATGAATTATCGACAAAAATATTACACATTTTGCCAGGCTTGGATTCGAACCTGCGCCCGCTACAAAAATTCTGGGGTTTAAACTGTTGCGTTTACCCGCTACGCTGCTGTAACTCATTTTTCTCCCTACTACATTGAAGAGGTTCGAAAAACAGTTGACGCATACGTAATTGCCTGGAATTTGAGTTTTGATCTTACGGAAAAAATTTGGTGTTTTAATATTTATACCTTACTTTTTCAAAGAAGCAGATACAACTGAACATGCTAGTTTCCCAATCTTCGTGTGTAACTATTTGCAATTCATAAGACGGATATAACTTTTAACTTCAAATCACTGTGTTTATCTTCGGAGTGTAATATGACCAAAACAATATGACACTCCCGAAATAAACCATATCTAGCTCACACAGTAAATTTTTGAATTGTTAATAATGCTGAAAGAGCCAAATAATATTAACTTTGTGAAAGAAAGAAAAGCTAGTTTACAGAAAGATCGAATAGCAGACGAACTTAAAACATCTATTTGGGGTGTGATAGTTCAGTTCAACTGAGCTAGCATCTTTGCACATTTGCAGCGCGTCACTCCAAAGAGACAGACTTGTACTTATATAGTGCGCATGCGCAACTGTAGAATTTTAATTTAAAAGTTTAAAAGATGTTTTATTCGAACAGGAGTAACTGGATGTCATCTTTCATTACAAAATGTTATTTTTCACAAAAATATAAATTTCACAAAAATAAGTTTTACTTTTCCTAAAATGCCCCCCCCCCTCCCCCCTGGGTCAAAAAACAACCCTTATCGACTTGACAGGAAAATCTTTTCTATGTGTAAAATGTAACTGATATTCATGCTTAACAATCAGTATCGGTAAAACATATCTCAATTTTTTGTTTTAAGTATGACGTCATATTCACCTGTTTTCTGTATTTATTCATATTGCTGCTTCTTGTTTCATTAACAAATGCTTGGAAATATACTTTTTATTATAAATATGTCGTCATATTCACCTGCTTTCTGTACAATACTCATATTGATGCTCCTTGTATCGACACCAAATATTTGAAAATCTTAGTTTTACTTCTAGTATGACGTCATAAATATGTTCTTTTTAATTCTTCAAAAAAAAAAAATTCAATTTCATTTTTCGCGTGGAAATCGCGTAAAAAAGGTTACATTTTATGGGAAATATGTCCATTGATTCTCATGACTGATAGAAAATAACGAAAATTTATCAAAAATATTTGAATAAAGTAAATAAAATATAGCTTATGCCACTTTCTGGGTTATTATCCACCAATATGGAAAGGCCAAACATTAACACACTTTCAAATTTATAATATTATTAAAATTAGCAAAGAGTAAAAACTGTGTGGCATCAGGGAAAAAACGGTGGGAAGAAGTCAAAAAAAGTTAACAGGTCTATTTGTTTTACAGTGTTAAATTAACATTGAGAAGTATGCACTGCCGCGCAATGCTTAAATTATATAAAATCTGACTACTGGTTTATTTTACATCCACTCCGAAAACAGGTAGGGAGGGAGGGAGCTGTGCATATATAACGTTAGCATTTTAGGGGGGGGGGGGTCTGGCATATGATATCGTAAGATATCGCTGGGGTGGGGTGGGGGATTTGTCTTTTGATATCGTTATCATTTTTCACCCAACCAAAATTTTCTTTTTTTTATTTGTAACTTGGTCTTTACATCAAAATTGTATGTTATCTTTTTTTAGTCTTATCTATTTTTATAATAATACAAAATTATTATTAAAATCTTTGAATGATTCTAAAATTAATTCCAAAATGTAATACCCCCCCCCCCCCCCGACGGTTTGCCATTCCTATTCTTCTGTCATATATGTATCAGGGCTTGAAATTTAATTTCGCCAAGGAGGGGAGTCTCCCTCCCAACATTTATAAATGTTTGGGAGTTGAAATGTTTGGGAGGGAGGAGAAAATCCTTAAAACTTACTGTTATTTAGTTATTTTACGTACCATTTTAAGAATTATATTAATAAAGACATGACAAAATAGTATTGAAGCAATATAAATCAACAACTCAGAATAATTTTGCAAAATGTTTTTTTAATAAAAAAAAGAAGTCGATCGGTCACGGGATAAAATCGCGAAATTCATATATCTGTTACGGGAAAAAAATCTCAAAATTTGTCAGTCGATCATGAGAAAAAGCTGCGAAGTTCGCAAATCTTTCAAAAGTTAGTTCAGTATATTATTTCAGATTAAAAATTATACATATAATAATGAGCATAGATATTCTCTTTGACGAAATTCGCGTTTTTTTTTTTTCGCGATCCTTTGACAAAATTCGCGTTTTTCACGATAATTTGACGAAATTCGCTTTTTATCGCGATCCTTTGGCGAAATTCGCGTTTTTTCGCAATCCGTTGACGAAATTCGTGGGTTTTTTTCACGATCATTTGGCGAAATTCGCGTTCTTTCAGCAATCCTTTGACGAAATGTCCGTTTTCTTCTCGATTTTTTGATGAAATTCACGTTTTTTTAGCGATCTTTTAACTAAATTTGCGTTTATTCTGCGATCGTTTGATGAAGTTCACACTTCTATGATCCTTCGACGAAGATCGCGTTTTTTTCGCGATCCATTGACGAACTTTGCGTGTTTTCCGCGATCCTTTAACAAAATTCGCGTTTTTTTCCGCGATGCTGCGACGAAATTAGAGTTTTTCCCGCGATCTTTTGACGAAGTTCGCGTTTTTTTTCGCGATCCTTTGACGAAATTCGCGGTTTTTACGCAATCCTTTGACGAAATGTGCATTTCTTCGCGATCCTTTGATGAAATTCGCGTTTTTTCAGCGGTTTTTTGGCTAAATTTGCGTTTATTCTGCAATCCTCTGAAGAAATTCGTGTTTATTCTGCGATTCTTTGAAGAAATTCGTGTTGTTTCTGAAATCCTTTGACGAAATTCGCGTTTTTCCGCGACCCTTTGACGAAATCGATTTTGTTTTCAAACGATTGACGAAATTGGTTTTTTCGGCGACCATTTATCGAAATTCGGATTTTCCGTTATATCTTTTCATGGCCGAATTTCCGGATTGATGACCTACTTTTCATAATTTTCGGATCCGAATGCCTTAAATTTTCGGGAAATTCGGAACAGAATCAGCCTTGATTCGTCAATCAGTTGCGGAAAATAACGCGAAACTTGTCAATCGATCGCGGGAAAAAATTTGCGAAATTGGTCAATCGGTCGCGGAAAAAAAATCGTGAATTTCAACAATCTTCGCTGTAAAAAACTCGCACAATGGGAAAATTGGTCGCGCGAAAATGTCACGAAATTCGCAAGGCGGTCGCGAGATTTGGTCGTAGTTTCAAAATGCAAAATTTTTCAGAAAATAGTGAATTTTTTTTTGGACGGGATTTCAAAATTTTGGGCGCGAATCCCGCCCTGAAATTCAATCCCTGTGTATGCATCTATAATCCGCTGTTCGAGAAACCATATGCGAAGTACGTTTGAAATGATACTTTGTGTTTACAAGTAAACAGGGTTGGCAGGTTTTTGACACATGTCAGTTTTTGACATTTTAAACCGTCATGTCAAAAACCTCAAATACTTACAGTGATCTGTAAAATTTCACATTAAATGTCACACATTAGATGTAATATTTAAAATTCACTATTACTGTAATTGTATAATTAGTATATAGTATTAGTAATAATTACAGGGTTGGCAGGTTTTTGACATGTGTCAGTTTATGTCGGGTTTAAACCGTCATGTCAGAAACCTCAAATACTAAATTGATCTGTAAAAATTCAAATTAAATGTCACACATGACAACATTACATGTAATATTTTAAATTCACTCTTACTGTATATCAGTAATTAGTACGTAGTAAAGTATTATTGTTAAGTACAACTTTTTAACAGGGAAAAATTTAGTTTTTTTTTTTTCTTCTTTTTTTTTGTAAAATTGTGTTTTTTTAAAAAGTAGACATTAAGCTCACCTGAGCTGTACATTTTTTCTCTTAAAATCGTTTTAATTTCGCTTGCTTTTGAGAGCTTAAAGCATTAGCTAGCTTTTTTTATGGGGGAAAAAAAACTTAGAAAAGTGTAGATTTTTTTGTATATATAACAAGATAATGTGCATCAATGTTATTCTAGTCTAGGCAATAACCATTCCATTCAAAATTGGATTATTAATTTTAAACATTTACAAAATAAGAGAAGTAATTTAATAAAAAAAAAAGCTTAAAGTCAATCTTTTTAAAACATGCTTTCTTTCAATATATAAAAATGTTTTCGATTTTAAAACTGAACAAAATTGTCTCGGTCATCTAAAAGAAAATTCCTGTAAGTTCATATTGAAAAAGTGCATAATAGAAGGGATCAAATCATGAAACCATACCATTGTTTGGCTTATACTTTGCATCCCAACCATCAGGGGCAAGGGTTGACTGCTGTATCAGTTGATTCAGCTCGCGCTTGAGCTAAGAGAGTTTATGGATGCTTACCCATACTGATTGTGTATGAAGCTAAAGAATCCCCTATTTCCAGTCTTCTTATTTCAGTGCTATAGGGAGGACTCCATTGTTTGGTGGAAAGGTATCACTAAATGCAACAGCTTTTTGAGCCTGCTTCAAAAACTTGCTCATCTAGCAATGCTTTTGCTAACAACCCCTACTAGCTCAGCATCAGTTAAGAGACAGACTATTTTCTAACGCTTCATACACTCTAAACTCAAAAATCTTTTGGGTGTAAATAAATGTGCTAAACAAGTGGTGTGCTGCAGCATGCTGCGGGGTAAAATTCATCCGGATTATTTAATTGTACAAAATTATTTTCTTCTGGTTGAAAAAAAAAAAATGTATTGCAAATAATATATTTTTTAAATTATTAAATTTCAATAAAAGATCACATAAATCATTGACTTATTTAATGTTTATCTATTGTTAAAATGTTTTAGCGTGTTACATGTATTTGGCAGTTTTCGACGGTTTAAACCAGTTTATGACAGTTTTCGACAGTTTATGACAATTTAAACCAGTTTTTGACGCTTGTCATGTCAAAACCAGTTTTTGACGTCAAAAACCCAACCCTGTAAGTAAATAAAAGATAATTTTGTCCGTCTGTTTTGTTGATAATAAGTTCAGTTTGTCTAAAATTACCAAAAAGTTGATAACGTCATATAAGTACAGCCCCTAGGATGGATTACAGGTTCGATAAACAGAGCATTAATTACTTGGAAGGATCCAAGGATGTCATAATAACTTTCTAAATTTAAATTAATTTTTTTCGTAACTTTTAATGAAATTTCTAAAATGATGGCAACTCTGTAAGTTACTCTATTGTTATAGAGAAATGTGGAAATACTAGGAATCACTTTTATTGACACCATTTTCTCATAAAAATAGAAAAAAAGTTCTAATTTAAATAGATAAAAAAAAAAAAAGATTAAATTACATTTTTCAAGAAAAAGCTAAGAAATAAAAGCAAGCTTAATAAATCAGGTTATTCTACAGAAACAAAAATCGTCTGCTGACAACAAGGTTGTTTGGTTTAAACCATTTTTTTTTTTTTTTTTTTTTTTTAACCATGCTGGAGTTTTTTCCTCTTTTTCCCTAATGTTTTCATTTATTTTACACATTATTGAAAAATGCAAAATCCAAGTTATGCAGAAGCTATAAGCAAAGCTTTAGAAAAATGATGAATTAATAAATTTGTAAAGTGACAAGATTTTTAATCAAACTTTTCTTATAAGTTTTAAATCTACATGGCAGACTAGAAAAAAACAAGTTATTAGTTTTTTTCTTCTTTTTTTTTAAGCCTTTTATTTTTAAAAATAGCCAAAATGGCAGATGAGTTAAAAATACACTTTTACTACTTAGATTGCTTGATTAGTTAAGATTTACTAAGGATTACATTATGCCTTAGTGATAACATAATCATAAGTAATTTTCTCCATTGGTTACTCTTTGTTCTGTAGTCTAAAGAATGATTGGCTGTGAAATTTCTTTGCTGTATGGGTATTGGGTTTAGTAAGCCTTTGTTTTTCTTGCATTCCTACATTGGGATTGGGTTTTTGCATTATGATTTTATTCTGTTACCAGCAGGGTTAGCACGGTTTAAATCAATTGGTTAAACAGCTGGTTTTTTAGAGAAAAAAATCTAATATAATATTTTCTCATTTTTGTAATTTATGTGTTTCAAATTATTGGATGTAAATAATTTCTACTTTAAACACCTTATCCCTCGCTATGCCACCGTGAGACATAGTGAGTCTAGGTTATATTTGTATGCATGTAGAATGCAAATTGCATGTATTGATGAACATATCTGAAGCTCTAAAGAGAAAATTTAAACCATATGAATTTAGCAAAGATAAAATAGATTAAAAATATTCAATATTTTGAATAAAATATTTTCATTTGAGACAACGCAGATTATTTACAATTAATAACATAAAATGACCTTTAAGATTTCAGTTAAGCTGTAAAAGAAAACTTTCTTGATTGGGAAGATTATCTGCTCTACTCAACAAGCTCAAAACACTTTGACACATTTACAAATTCATTTTTTAACGGAAAGATATAAAATTGGAAGACCTGACTATCGAAGCGATTTGGAATCGAACCGTGTTTTTCATTTTTGATAAATAAATTACCTATTGAGTTATAAGCAATTTTGATCATGTGACAAATGATGTTTTTAACCTTTTTTGAGTGATTCTTCTTCTTTCGCATGGAAATTCGGTTCAAAATGCCCACTTTGACACTATTTTCTAAAAAATCTATTAATTTGAAAAAAAACGGAAAACCCAGTTTGATTGCATAGTTTCTTAACAACAGCATCTGCTAGTTTCATGCATTTCCGAACAAAAATAAATTAAAACTTATGTCATAAAGTTGCCCTTTCGGATTTGAGAACAGCCTTAAGAATAAAAAAGAAACTCAAGAAGTCGAATAAGAGGACATTGAAAAATTGGGTGCTAGCGAAGCACCTGTTTACTTTTAACTAAAATATGCAATAAGATATATTTAAATCGTCTATTGCATAATCGAATCCACTCCACTATTTAGATCTGACAAAAAAAAAAATGGAAGAAAATTGAAATAAGGCTCGCTTGAGACATAATAGAAAAAAAGTCTCATAAAAATGCCTAAAAAGATATATTATTAATTTTTAATTTAGACATTTAAAAGTAAAATACGTATTATAACATAGCTTAGAAAAAAAGCCTGTGTATTAAGTCTGATGGCGGTTTAAATGTTTTAGTGGATGCCAACTTTTATAAATCTGCTTTCCATTTTAAGATCAATGTTTTCAGTATAAAAAGCTGGTAAATGGGTATTTCTGTTCTGTTTATTTTACTGTCGCCTTTTTTTTACCTGGCAGTTTCAGAGGAGAAGTGTCAAATGACAATACACAATACTACTTGAAACATGTAAAGAATCTACTGCTAAATTTAAATCATTCCAGGAATTCTTTATAAAAAGCTTTACTTTCAATAAAAGATAATTGTTCATGTAGTGTTCTAACAGAAACATGAGATATTTCAGATTGCAAATATCTCAAAGAAATTATTTTGAAAATAGCCATGGGAAAGTATATGAAACTACACCATATATTTATTTATAGCAGTAGTAATTAAAAGATAGTTTATTAAGAATTTCAAGGTATCAATCTTTCACCATGTAGAGCATTTTATTAATGGTACATAAGACAGATGAAGTTATATTACTTATATATTCAACAATGTTTATTTTTTTCAATCAATATGCATGTATATGCAATAGGAAAATATATCTTTAAAAAACCCTGTTTAAACAAAAAAAAAAAACGTGGTTTTTGGAAAAAACGATTTTTTACCAACCCTGGCTGACCAAACAGATATCTAGAAATCATTTTATAGCTTTTTAACACTTTCTAATTCCAACATACAGTGAGCAAAAAAAGTACTTGCACACCAGGTAAATTTGTTGTAGTATATGTATAAATAAATAAAAAGCAACTAAGAATTAAAAATGCCAACACTTTTACAAAACAAATAAACATATTTAATATCTGACTTAATTATATTTAAAATATGAAAACATAACAAAGTAGCATTTGTACTGCAAAAAAATATTTGCACACTAGCAATAAAAATAGAACTAGAGGAATTATTTATAAGTTAACCTTTAACTGATGTGACTAAAATTTGTCACACAACTTATGTGATCCGGTCTCTTAGGTCCCTCGAATAAAATGAATTAAAAAAAATAACTCAAATGGTTGAATTTACTTAAATTTTGTCCTAACAATATCGTTGTACTTCTCTTAGAAGCATGCGAATTAAATTGCATGAAAAAAGTATTTTATTCATATTATTTAACTTCTGTAGAGAAAAGTAAAAAGCTGTAAAAGTGTTTACAAGCTGGGAGACCGCGTGACATCAGTTAAAGGTTAAAAACAGTGCTAATATTTAGTATGCATGCCTTTTGCTCCAATTACAGCTTGTAATCGTCTGGGCATTGATTCTATTAATTTGTGACATGTTTCACTGCTGATTTGTAGCCATTCTTCCCCAAGATCTTGCTTAAGTTCTGATTTGTTAGAAATTTTCTTTTTCCTTATTTTCACATCCAAAATATGCCATAAATTTTCAATCGGATTGAGGTCTGGTGATTGTGGTGGCGTTTTCAATTGATTTTTTACATTATAAAGCAACCATAACCTCGTAATATATGCAGTGTGTTTCGGATCGTTATCCTGCTGGAAATAATATGAATAAGGAATTCCTAATTTCAGAGCACTATTTGAAAAATGATCTCGCAATATATTAATATATTGTTTAGCATTCATATTGCCTTCAATAAAGGTCATTTCGCCAACTCCGTTAAAAGACATGCATCCCCAAATCATTACATGACCACCGCGATGTTTAACAGTTGGTTTCAAGTTTTTAATTTGAAGGGAAGTATTTGGCTTTCGCCATACAGTTTTCTTACCATCTGAGCCAAAAATATTGAACTTGCTTTCATCGGAAAAAATAACAGTTTTCCGAAACTCTAGTGGTTTGCTCACATAAGCTTTTGCAAATTCAAGTCTTTTTCACCCTATTTATTTCACTAATAAATGGTTTTTTCCGAGGGGCTCTTCCTCGAATATTTGCATCATGGAGAATATTTCTAATTGATTGTGGTGTAACTATTGTTCCCGACGTTGAAGCGACAAACAGCCAATTCTCGAGCACTTAGAAAAGGGTTTTTTGAAGATTCTTTTATGATGGCTCTCCTTTGCCTGGTATTTAGCTTTCTTGGACGCCCAGTTCGCGGCTTATTTATTGTCGAACCAGTTTCTTTTTTCTTCTTAATTACATAACGAACACTAGAAAAGTTTAGATTTAATTTTTTTACCTATTCCTCGGTAACTTAATCCAGAATTGTGAATAGAGCCGTACCGAGTACTCGGTAAATACTCGGTATTCGGCCTACTCGGCCAATTTGCCGAGTACTCGGTACTCGGCGAAATTTTGGCCGAGTACTCGGCCAATACCGAGTAGTTGTAAGAATTTCATTTTTTAAGCTTATGAATTTAAAACTGATCTGTAAAAAGTTATTCGAATATCAATGTATAATATATGTAATAATTCATAAAACTATTTACTCGGTATTTAACAATATGTCTACAAAATACAGTAGCCTTCCTCTTAATCGGAACTCTGCTTTAACCGGCAGGCTTTTTTTCCCCAACATCTGGCAAAATTCATAAAGGAAAATTTCTGTTCTCATTTCTTTATGGTTAATTAACTCAAATTTACATAATGTAGAATAATTTCAGCTTCTTGGTATGTGACAAGATTTTCAACAATTTAATTTGTATTGCATATTGTTCATTATTTGTTATTAGTGATAACTTTTATTACTATTAAATTACTTACTATTAGTATTAATTTCACAAATTATAGAAAATATGTACTACAAATTAAAAAATTAAATGCATCCTACACTTTTAATTAATTAAATATGCAGTTATTTATTTACATTTTTTAAATTCTCCAGTTTAACTGTTTTTTCTCTTAATTGGCTAACCCCCGGTTCCGTTTAGGCCGGTTAAGCGGGAGGCTACTCTATACTAAAAGTTAAGAACAAAAACCCTCCTAAAATAATTCCAGATTAAAATTTAGATATTTATACAAATAAAAATAAGTTATTTTTAAATGTATAGGAAAACAGGCTATTATTTTGGATAAAGAAACTGAAAATACAATAAATGTAATAAAAAAATTAATAATTAAATTTATTATATTTCAAATTATGGTGCAAAAATACCAAACGTTCTACATTATCAGTAGACAGGGCATTTCTTTTACTACTATAAATTTTCCTGCCTCTGAAAATATGCGTTCAGAATAAACAGTGGTTAAAGGTGCACATAAGAATTTTTTTGCAAGGTTGCACATAATCGGAAAGTCCCCCCCCCCCCACCCCCCCACCATGCAAATGGAGTGTCAGTTTTACATAAGCCTTCTGTTAAGAAAGCCTGTATCTCTTTTTGTTCCTCTCTTTTTATTTTTAATCAAAAGAAAATAAGGCACAGTTACAAAATAAATATGAAATGTTTTGGATTATTCAATGAATTGTTGCAGTAACCAATTAACATTTTTATTTTTGATAGACAGATTTCAGATATCGGAATAAATTGGAGGGTTGTAGAATATTTAAATTTTATATTGGTTAATAATTGAACTTGTTATGTGTCAATTCTCCTTTTTTTTGTTACTGTTCTGAATTGTCAAAAATTGTCTTTAAAAGGTGCACAAATACATTTCAAATTTAATTATTTAATTTATATATACTATATATATATATATATTTTTTTTATATATATGTACACACAGGTATATATATATGTACACAGGTATATTTATATATATGTACACACATATGTACACATAAGCTCACATTATGTGCACATCAATGTTTTTTCTTTCTTATTACGCAACTACTCGGTACTCGGTATTCGGTACTCGGTACTCGGCCGAGTAGTCAGTGGCCGAGTACTCGGTACTCGGCTACTCGGCCAAAGTACTACTCGGTACACCACTAATTGTGAAGAAATATAACTTTCTCACGGGTAGCAACAGACAGTTCACACGTTTTCGGCGCCATTAGAACAAAAACTACCCAGAATCCCTGCTCCAGTTAATATATTACGTGACTTTAAAGTGCGGGGCTAATGTACTGTGGAACTGATATGCTATACATTTGCACAATGTTCACATTTAATGCCTTTTTTAACAGTCAATGCTTCTTGTGCAAATACTTTTTAGGTATGAGAAAATATTAATTTATTTTTTTAAATGTGTAATATTACTGTTTAAGGAAAATGGGTAGTTATTTTTATTTTCTTCTTATTTAAATAAATGAATAATTAAGAGAATAGTATCAAATTTGCTTTCTATGGTTACTTATGCAAAAAATCGTCTGCGTGCAAATACTTTTTTTGCTCACTGTAGTTAAAAAATGTTTAGGAATTCGGTTTGACTGACCATCTGTCTGCCTGAACTCTATCTCGCGTAAATTTACTGGCATTGCCATGTAATTCATATAAGTTATTGAGGTTTAGTATGGCATGTTTGCTTTGAAAATAAAGTGCTTAGCATTCGCAGTTCGTTTACAAGGGCACTAAAAATAATTCCGTTGCACAATGGCTTGCATTGTACCGTAAATGTATCGTTTGCAGTGTATTTGAATGATGTTACACACTTTTCAAACATAATGAAATTAATATACATCACTGCAGTACACTACAAGATGTTTTCAACAGAATATGATGTGGTAGCCCTTATAGTTAATTTACTGGGCTAATCGAAAGAATTCCGTTACATTATGGTCTATGGGGAAACATCGTTTGCAGTGTATTTTAACATTTTCACAAAATGGTATGAATTTCTGAGATGAATTAGAACACGCTTCCTGTAGATTATAGAACGCAAAGCATTTATCATTCATTTACAGCGTCAAACAAAGGAATTCGCTAATATAATGGTCTACGGAGAAAAACTGATTGCAGAATATTTTAATTATGTTGCGCTATTTTAAACATAAGAAATTGACATACATTTTCGGCTGTGGACAATAATTACTAAAATCTGTTTTTCAAATGTGTTAAGCGTTTTCTAAACTGTTTATTACTTGGGTATCTTCTTTACCTTACTAAACGGCGAAGTTTCGTTAAAATATTCGTGAAATGTTTGAAAGGATTTCATATTCTATGCCTAAGTTAAACAAATTTAATCTCTAGGTCAGCGGTTCCCAAACTGTAGGTCGCGAAACAATCGAGGTTTGTCAAAAAAAAACATTTTTTATTCCATCTATTTAAAAAATATAGCAATTTCAACAGCTACTAATATTTTAACGGAAAATCCTTGATTTCCTTCTGGATTCACACAAGCAGAATATCCAGGAATAGCTCAATCAGCTTTGAGGTCCTTTATAAGGTTCAACACGACATACTTGTGTGAACATGCCTTTTATTTATTGATGTTTTTGAAAAACAAGTCGCAAAAACAAACTGCGCGTAGAAAGAGACTTAAGATTAAAATTAACCAGTTTTAACTCTGATATAGATGCCCTCATCGGTAAACACCCAGTGCCAGTGCTGGACAGATAATTACACCTTTTTATTTTTTATTAAATATATTCAAAATTGTTAATTGGTCCAAATCATCCAAGCAACCTCATAGCAAATTGGTATATAGTTTTATATACCTTAGATAAATTTAAATAATATAAGTGATCGTATTTACCTACATTCTAGTAGAAGAGCAACGCGAAGCATTAATAAAATTAAATTATAATTCGCGTCAAAAAGTAATTATTAAATTTGAATAATTACGAATAAAATTAAGAGTTTGCGTTGTGTATTATTTAGACGAACTCTTCCACATATGAATTAAACTAAAATTTAAGCTGTAAAAAAAAAAGAATTGACACACTTTAAATCTTATTAATTAAATAATTACAGAAACTTTTTTAAAACTTGATTAAATAATTTATTTACATTGAACAAATCTATTTACAGAAAAACATAATATTAATTCAAAAAATAGAAAGCAACACTTTTGTTTGCTTCTCATTATTTTAAGTATGTTTAATCTTTTTTTTAAAAAAAAGACAATATTTTCACGTACTCTAATTATTATAATTGTTTCTTTTTGCTAAAAGAAATACTCTCTTTCATTTTTAAAATTACCTTAATCTTATTTAATTATTGGTTTGGTCGGATCTCAGATAACTCTCTCTACCATAAAATATCAGAAAAGTATTTTTTTAGATTTTTCATATGAACTTATGTGGTAAAAGAAAATGTGTAAAATAGTACCTTCTTTTAATATACGGGATGGTGGCCTTTATTTGTCAAATTCCGAGTTGTTGCGTTGCTTAGGACCATGGCAATGTGTCATCAGGAACGCATCCTCAATTTGGCTTGTTTAGGATCACTCCGATCTGTACATCAGGAAGACATCCTCAATTTGGCTTGTGTAGGCTCACTCCGATAGGTACCTCAGGAAGACATCCTCAATTAGGCTTGATTAGGCTGGATTAGGCTCGCTCCGCTAGGTCCATCTCGCCTGGGCTTTACTAGGGCTTGCGGGACTCATTGCACGGGCTTTCAGGAGAGCTCTTGCATCCTCTACATCTTTTTTCAGACTACCTTTTTTTAAAACTTATTCTTCTTGCACACCAGTTCCTGCAGTGGGTGGAGCTATTTTTGTCTAGTCCACTGTTATTGGATGTGAGAAGATTTTTTATTATACTTCGATAGGCCTATTAGCTAGCAGTCTGCAAATGGCCCCTAACATATACTTTAATATTATTATCTGCCTTAAAGTTTGGGTGGTCTGAAAAGTTATAAATTTATCCCAACACTTTTATTGAGGCCATAAATTGATTCCAACGTTTTTATGATTTTACGACTTCTAATTATACACCACGTTCCATTGGCTTGTCATAAGACGACACCATGGCGTCTGCGTATTGTTGTCTGAGATCCGAACTCCATTCAACGTTATACCTTCATTTTACAATACAACAATTTTTTAAAAATATATATTTAATCTTTAAAATCAACTTAATAATTTTTGTATGAACTTACACTCTTATTTTACTTAAATATATAAACATTATAATTTTACACTCATAATTATATTTTATAAAAAAATATTTATACAAACAGAAATAACAAATTACGCAATTTTACTTTGATTAAACCAACATGGTGCGGGAACATATCATAGTTATATGTTGCCCAGCATCTCTCCCAGTATCGGAAGAAAAAAAAAATAAAAACTGATTGCTGGTTTTATTTTTTTTTTAAAGCTTGAAGGAATGTACGTGTCCATATGACTGTGTATCTACACAGTTTTTGATCGAAGACTGTAAAGTTCAATTATGAATGGTTCTGGTATATTTTATAAGAAGTTCTTCTATTGTTTCATAACAGAAAGTTCAACACATGATAGCATAGTTGTCTGTTGACATTCACATTTATAGAAGATCTCTGTACTGACAATCAGACGTCTTTCTCGAAGCCTTTTTTCTTTACCACACACATGTTTACTAATTTTGTAACTTTACAGTTTAAGTGCCCAAAATACATTCAAAGCTATAATTTTGTCTGAAATTAATATGCCGAAATAAACCTCATTATAAGAAAAATAATGGCATACGCATTTGACATATTATTTCATCACATACAACCTTATGACACAGTGTTTTATCTAAAACACATTTTATACTGAATAAAAGTAAATACAATGCTTGTAATATGACATGTTATATTTTCACATAATTAATCTGATGTATTCAAATTATAATCAGAAAAAATATTGTATACAAACTTGTTACATTATTTTATTTATTTGTTACTTCAAACATGTATGATCTGTCAAAATGTACAAGCTAATTCATCTCCTTTAATATATCATTACGCAATGCTTTCCAACTTTACCCGATACGAGAGAAAAAAAAAGAAGCAGGAGAGAATAAAACCAGTTTTTTGACCGTCGCCGATCCTCCCGAAAAGTGGGGGGTGGTCAAGCTACTAATCGCTTTCTGTGAGGTGATTTGTGCTGTGACAAAATTTTACGACTTCAAAAAGTAAGTATTTAAAACCATTTCATGCTTGTAATTACCGTATTAATTAGTATAATTTCTTGATATACTTTCTTCTTAACTCACTGTGCATGCCTGTATGTAATTTTAAACATAATCTATGCATAAACAGTGTATGTATTTGTATCGTATCTAATGTAAACCTTCTGCTTTTTTTTTTTATTATTTTGCAGGGGAAAAATGGCGATTCTAGCATGTGCATTCTCCTGCCTCATACTTGAACTGAAGCGAGGGTGGCCTTTTTATGCATCCAGGTTTAAATCTAACCCAAATTGCCTTTCAGGATTAAAAAAAAATGCATATAATTTTCTTTAACTGATTACATTGTATATTTTTAGACCTTTTTAACAAACACAAATTTTGATTCATGATATTGTTTACTATTAAAATGTAAACAACACGGAAAAATGACTTCTACGGCCTCTCCAAAATGCAAAATATGCATTACGCTGACCTTAAAAATGCACCTTCATTTAATACTATTAAATAGTGTTGTCAGAAAATGCCATTGACGGAGAAGAGAACAATTTTTGTGTCTTAAATTATTATTTATTTAGCCAACAATTCTATCTTAAAAGATTGTTAAATTTTCATATTTATTTATTTACTGAATGAAATAAAAAATTATTTATTCAAAATTTTATTGATCATTAACATTCCGTATGTGAATTCTACTGTCTAAAATTTAATGATATGTTTAAAAATAAAAGATAATAAATTATTATTAATCCAACATTAATAATTATTATTTAAAAAAAAATTGTTATTAATACACTTGTAAAATTTTTAAAAGTACTAAAAGCAAATGATAAATATTCTGTAAAATCGTATGCAGTAATCCATGAGTACTCGGGCCCGAACCAAAGAATTTCTGCCAGCAGAAAAGAATCTTTGTATACTCATAAATATCTACACCCAATTGTTACAGATTAAGTTTTTAAAAAATAATTACTGTATGTACTATAAAAAAATTAAGTAAATAAATTTATTAAGCCATACTACGTATTTTAATAAAATTAAGGCCAATATATATATATTTATTTATTTATTTTGTTTTCTTATGTTAAATTGGCCAAATTATATATATTAAAAAAAAAATTTATGAACTCACACACTCAAATTTATCAATACTATGTATATTTATATGTGTTAAATTTAGAATTGCATTTAATTCTAAGGGAAAGAAAAGAAAAAAAAATGCTTAAATTCTAAACTAACATAAATTTATAAAATATTTTATTTAAAAAAAAAAAACTAATTTCTAGCTGATTTCAGCAAGATGTCATTTAATATTTATATTAAATAATTTTGCTAATACATTTTATTAATTGTTAAATTTGCATATTTTTATATATACAATAAAAATATAATAGTCTTACATAAAATTTTACACTACAACAATGTTATTAATTAATTTAACTTGAATTTAAGCCTACTTTAATTCTAATTGAATACCGTTAATAAAAGTAAATTAGCTTATCAAGTTAAATATAATATAAACTATGTTTGTCTAATGTTAATTTTGATGAAAATTCCATAAATTTTAACTGTAAATGCTAATTGCTATACCTTTTGTTATTTATTTTGAAAACAACACGAACTTATATTTTTATTTATTATTTTTTTTATTAAATCGAGGAAGTAAACACTGAGCTAGACACTCCATAAATGTGTAAAACCTAAAAATCAAAAATTTTCCTAAAGAAAACTCAAAATGCTGCTTTTTTACAATATAATATTACTAATTTTATTGTTTCTGAGCATAACATCTAGTAATTATACCATACTTAATTTTTTCTTCGATTCCTTTTTCAGCCAAGAATCCTGAAATTTATGCCTAGGTGGACCATATATTGATGTATCTGTGAATTGATAAATTTTCTACAAAAATTTTGTTGGTGTTGGTGCATACCCAGCCGTAGGCCAAAATTGTACCCTATACAGAAAGCCTTTGGTGAGAAAATTCTAATTTTACTTCAATTATTTATTTGTGTATTTTTTTTTTTTTTTTTACTATTATTTTTGTGTGCAATCATGTTGAAATAACTTGCCTTGTCCATTGTTATACATATATATGTTTTTTTAAAAACCAATGTGCTACACCAAAATCCTTTTTTTTAAATTTTTTTTATAACACTTTTGTTCATAAAACTTATCCCTGCTGTCTAAATTCTAGACTTTAGCATATAAGTTGTAATTGAACTATCGGAATAAATCTTAGCACTATTTGTATATTTTATTATATTTAGGCTTATAGCTGACCGCTATCTTAATATAGAGTGCACTAATCATTTATTCCTTGTCAACCATATATTTATATAAAAAAAAATATATATATGAGTATGCTATAAAGCTGTTCTAACTACCCTGAACCTATAGCTTACACCTACTCATTTTAAAGAGTAATTCTGAAATTTTGTCATCTAAATTGTAAGGCTATTAGCAAAGGCTACCCTTATAGAAGACAGAAAAAATTCTCTTTTTTTTTTTTTTTTTTTTTTGAAAATTACTCCAACATTATTTACTATGAAATTAATTAAGTTTTAATGTTATTTGGCTTTGTTAAGATTTTATATTTTCTAATTCATATTCGAAAAGAAAAAAAATATATAACTTTTGCCTGGAGCGAAATATTTCACTGCTCCATTGAAGTTTTGTGAAGCACATTACCCAATTTTATAAGTATGTTTTCGGGTGCGCCCTGCACATTTGCTCAATATTGTAACCCTGAGACAAATTGGCGTTCCCATGTTCCTATCCTTTCTTATTATTATTTTGAATTTTAAAAAGGCAAGTTATTAATTTTGTTTCAATTTTTTTTTTTTTTTTTATCTAAAAGAAAAAATTTATTTTTAAATTTTGAAAATTTTTAAATTTTGAAATTCGATTAATTATGCATTTTGATTTATTTTTAATACCAATTCATATCCCTTACTTGTCCCTTTGATCATCCGTTTTACCCTTTTTATTATACTTTTTCGGATACTTTTGAGCATTCTCTTTTAAATTCTCATTTTTATCCTCATTTGGATAATAACTGGGATGACTCTGAGGTTGACTATTCCTATATGGCACATGCTGAGGGAAGTAATTTGGTGGGGGTGGGGGATATGGAGAATATCCATAGTAACCACCTGTGGGTGCATAAGATTGAAAATTCCACTGCTGGTTTGGGTTAACAAATCTAGGATTAAAATTCGCTCTCGGTTGATACTGTCCATTATAAGAGTACCTTTTATTAAAATGCCGACCTGCGAAATCTCTGCTATCCTTATATGTATTTTTATTATCATTTTTGTACCAGCACGTTTCTAAAGTATGCGAATTTTTTTTACATAATTCGCACCATCTGCTTGATGCAGTATCTTTTGTTTTAATTTTCAAATTGTTTATTTCGGAAGTCAAAATTTTAATTTGCTCCGCGCTTTCCATATTTAATTTTAACAATTTGTCCAAATTTTCCTCAGTGGAGGTTTTTGTAATCGAATTAATTTCCTTTGATGCAACTTGATTGTATGCATCTTCCATTTGTTTCGCAAATTTACATGCGTCGTTGAAATTTTTCGGCGCCATTCTTCGAATGTCCAAACTTAAATCTGCCCTAACTGATTCTAAAAATCTTGTGAATTTTATCATTTCAAATAAACTACCATTACCGTTGTCAATATTTTGGCCACTTTTGTCTAGGTAAAGTTTTGCAGCCGCATTGAATTCACTAATAAAATCAGCGATAGTCTGCGCAGGTTTTTGCCTAAGAGAAAAAAAATTGCTTTGAGCCGCAGAAAAACTTGTTTTAGTAGAAAAAGTATCGATTAATTTTTCTTTAAATTTACCGTAATCTTTTTCTGTATTAAGATTTTCTTCATTAGCTAATTTATCTCTAGCACTACCGACTAATTTCGTTTTCAAGAGCGCTAGTTTCGAAACATTCTCTAATTCCGTTTGTTTAATTAGATTATCGAATTCGTTCAAAAAGAATTTAATATTCGACTCTTTCTTTCCGTCAAAGACGGGGATACAATTCAACAGCGTATCAACACTAGGTTGAGTCATTGTATTCTTTTTAGTTTTTTGTAGCGAATAATTTAGAGAAATAATTTTATTTTTCTGTCCTCTGGTTTTAACTCCAGAAGTATTTAAATCTACACTTCTCCTTTTAAATTTTCGCTTATTGTTGGGCATAACCTTTTAACAGAATGTTTCTGTTTATCATACTTTTTTTTTTTTTTTTTTTTTATATTACCACATATGTATGAAAATATTCTAAATTGCATAAATACATAAAAACAACAACACTAAAATTTAAAAAAAAAATTTCTTAGGAGATGAAGTTGTTTTGTAGATTATTCTTTTACACACATAAATACCCCTAAAATATTTATAATACACGTATATATAAAAAACAACATAATTTCATTTAACAGAAAAATATCTGTCTTATTCTACAGAAAAAACAATCTTATTTTTTTTTTTTTTTTTTTTTATAAATACTGTACTACTACTTCGTAGTACGACTCATAAATTTTCTTTTGTATCAATGTGATACAATTTCAAAAATCGTGATCTATTGACATTTCAATCATTTTTATACCAGACATATTATAAAATTTTACTCATTATTCTTATTATTATTATTATTTATACATTATATTAAAAAAATTATTTTTACAAATGTGTCATCTGTGATGTGAATGCCATTATTTTTCAATGGTAACTGAGATCCAACCACAAGAGAAAAGAGAGAAAAAAAAAACAAAATTGTAATTCCTAAATTTACCTATTATAAATCCCAGAATTATTTTTTTCATTTCCTTTTTGTTTTTTACTAACATATATTATTCATTTTATTTATATAAAATTATTATATGTGTGTCAGTATTGTTACAATAATAAAATTAATTTTAATAAAATTTTAATCAATTAAACTTACATACCTACAATATCTTTAAAATTTTAACATTAAAATAATACTTAAATTTATTTTCCTTTTTTATTATTATTATTATTATTATTTCTAATGACCTCAGATGAACGTTCCTGAGTCATAGCACCATTATACTTAATGAACGTTCCTGAGTCACGGCGCCATTTGTACTATGAAGGGGGGATGCTGGACAGATAATTACACCTTTTTATTTTTTATTAAATATATTCAAAATTGTTAATTGGTCCAAATCATCCAAGCAACCTCATAGCAAATTGGTATATAGTTTTATATACCTTAGATAAATTTAAATAATATAAGTGATCGTATTTACCTACATTCTAGTAGAAGAGCAACGCGAAGCATTAATAAAATTAAATTATAATTCGCGTCAAAAAGTAATTATTAAATTTGAATAATTACGAATAAAATTAAGAGTTTGCGTTGTGTATTATTTAGACGAACTCTTCCACATATGAATTAAACTAAAATTTAAGCTGTAAAAAAAAAAGAATTGACACACTTTAAATCTTATTAATTAAATAATTACAGAAACTTTTTTAAAACTTGATTAAATAATTTATTTACATTGAACAAATCTATTTACAGAAAAACATAATATTAATTCAAAAAATAGAAAGCAACACTTTTGTTTGCTTCTCATTATTTTAAGTATGTTTAATCTTTTTTTAAAAAAAAAAGACAATATTTTCACGTACTCTAATTATTATAATTGTTTCTTTTTGCTAAAAGAAATACTCTCTTTCATTTTTAAAATTACCTTAATCTTATTTAATTATTGGTTTGGTCGGATCTCAGATAACTCTCTCTACCATAAAATATCAGAAAAGTATTTTTTTAGATTTTTCATATGAACTTATGTGGTAAAAGAAAATGTGTAAAATAGTACCTTCTTTTAATATACGGGATGGTGGCCTTTATTTGTCAAATTCCGAGTTGTTGCGTTGCTTAGGATCATGGCAATGTGTCATCAGGAACGCATCCTCAATTTGGCTTGTTTAGGATCACTCCGATCTGTACATCAGGAAGACATCCTCAATTTGGCTTGTGTAGGCTCACTCCGATAGGTACCTCAGGAAGACATCCTCAATTAGGCTTGATTAGGCTCGCTCCGCTAGGTCCATCTCGCCTGGGCTTTACTAGGGCTTGCGGGACTCATTGCACGGGCTTTCAGGAGAGCTCTTGCATCCTCTACATCTTTTTTCAGACTACCTTTTTTTAAAACTTATTCTTCTTGCACACCAGTTCCTGCAGTGGGTGGAGCTATTTTTGTCTAGTCCACTGTTATTGGATGTGAGAAGATTTTTTATTATACTTCGATAGGCCTATTAGCTAGCAGTCTGCAAATGGCCCCTAACATATACTTTAATATTATTATCTGCCTTAAAGTTTGGGTGGTCTGAAAAGTTATAAATTTATCCCAACACTTTTATTGAGGCCAT
This sequence comes from Maratus speciosus, assembly GCA_963932465.1. NCBI lineage: Eukaryota > Metazoa > Arthropoda > Arachnida > Araneae > Salticidae > Maratus > Maratus speciosus. The sequence continues at coordinate 362,576,467 of OZ010786.1, read as the reverse complement.
AAATTGATTCCAACGTTTTTATGATTTTACGACTTCTAATTATACACCACGTTCCATTGGCTTGTCATAAGACGACACCATGGCGTCTGCGTATTGTTGTCTGAGATCCGAACTCCATTCAACGTTATACCTTCATTTTACAATACAACAATTTTTTAAAAATATATATTTAATCTTTAAAATCAACTTAATAATTTTTGTATGAACTTACACTCTTATTTTACTTAAATATATAAACATTATAATTTTACACTCATAATTATATTTTATAAAAAAATATTTATACAAACAGAAATAACAAATTACGCAATTTTACTTTGATTAAACCAACATGGTGCGGGAACATATCATAGTTATATGTTGCCCAGCAGCCAGAAATCTCACTTATTACAAAGTTATGTTTTTATAATAATCAAACGTATTTTTAATTGTTTGTGTGTTGTTTTAATTATTATTCCACTTACACACATTGGGATTACCAATGTTACTGTTTTTGTTAATAGTGTATCCTTCGTATGAAAATTTGCCTTTTTCGTACAATAGGATAGCCGATAACTTATAGAGGTCACACAACAATTTCCATACTGATATAGGGGAGAAAGGGGCACCTTTGAACATTTTTTTAAAAAATCCACATATTTCTTACTTGAATTAAATTTATTGAATTTTAAATATTTCGAGAGAAAGAATGTAATTCTGCATCATATGAAATAAAAAATTACAGTTTTTCAGGTAAATTAAATATGTTGTGAGGCTTTAAAAAGCTGATAGTTTTCTGTTCAAACCTGCCCCATGTAGGGGTACCTTTGAACAAATAAACAAAATATGAAAATATTGACAGTTCTTATTAAAAACTGCGTATCTTTCCAAAATATGAATAAGAATAAAATTACACAATTACATTTAACTGAAACTATTTTTTTTTATTATTATTTAACCACATTTGTATCCATCAAAGCACATTATTGAGACAGGACGGAGGATCTCTCCAATATGTTTAATTGTGGCAGCATTTTTATATAATATCTTTAAAATCCACCAAATTGATATCTGATGCCTCTGGAAAATATATCGTACGTTCTTTTTTTTTACGAAGAAACCTGACATTAAGCAATTTAATCTGCCCAACGTAATGAAGAGGGTTTTTTTTGCATGAAATTGAACTAAAATGAAATCATTTATATTCAAATTGTTATAGAAAATGGATAAAACGCTGTTTTATGAATCTAGAAATAATGTTTTCCATTGTAGATGAAACAGTATATAGGGTTTGTTAGACAAATCTGCTAAATCATTAATTATTGTTGTGTTACCTGAATTTGCCTATTAGTTGAAGCCCTGCATCAGTACAACTTCCATATTAAGTATAATAGCACTTAATTAATCTCTTAATTTTCATATTTAAAAAAAAAATCAACAATAATTAATAATATTTAGATACATCTATAACTGTTTACTTCATAGTTTTAATTGTTCAATGGTGCCCCAACTTTCCCGTTCAATGGTGCCCCATCACACGGGAGTTTAGCATTACAACTATTTACTCAATTAGGTTTGAGAATTTGAATAAAACAAACCTTATAAGTTAAAGCTAACATACTTATTTAGGTATTAAAAAGTAAATTATAATTTTAGGGATACAAGATTATCAACAAAAAGTTTACAACTTTATTTTGTTAAGTTTAGATTCAAGAAAGCAAAATATACATATCTTGCTTAGACAGTAGTGTGCATGCAAAATAGTAAAGCTTTGTATTTTTGTTACATTGAAGCAGTAATACTGTGCTGCCGTATATATTACAAAAATATAATTTATTTAAAGGAAAATATTTACAGTGTTCAAAGGTGCCCCCAGTTCAAAGGTACCTACCTCTCCCCTATACCCTTATATACTATATAGCCAACGATGACCGGTCACTTGCAGACGTTTTGTTAAATATCTAGAAAAATACATGAGGAATTATCCTGAAACTCCAGGTATGTAAACAAAATAGTATAGATCATATATTTCCGCGAAGATTTTTTCCAGAAACCCCATACGGGACCGTCACAAATTAAAAAATAAAGAATATTTTTTGGATAACCCCGTAAAAACAAATGTAGAAAAAGCGTTCAAGCTCTAGAATATGATTAACAGGCTTATTTTAATAAACCGTTTTCATTTTATGAGGATAGCATGTATACCAGTAGAGAAATTAAGGTTTTTATAAAAACAGTCCCACATTTCGCCAAGTTTTTTGCTTATAATTTTGCAGAGTTCTTAATATAAAAAAAATGTTCTTTTCAGAAAATATGACAAACAACATTGTACATAATACCCTGTGATAAAAATTAAAAAATAATAAAATTTGGATGAAAAATAAGCAGGTTTACTAAATAATGTTTCACTACGCATGTGCGAATGTAATCAAAATATAATGTGTACAATAATGCATTAGCTAAGTGTATAGAGCAACTTTTGTGAAAGTCTCAAAAACATAGCTTGAAAATTCTGAAAATTATCGTCCACAAAATCAGCTCGAAATCCATTGTTCCCAAAAGGAAGCAAAAAGATGAGGGGTTGTATCCAAATGTAGTAGTACATGCAATATTGTGTACGCTATATTGGCACTAATCAACGAATATTTGGATACAGCTCCATCTTTTTGGGAAAACAGATTTCGAGCTTATTGTATCAACGATAATTTTCAGAATTTTCAAGCTATGTTTTTGAGACTTTTACAAAAGTGGGTCTATACACTTAGCTAATACATTATGCACATTACACACTGACGGGAAAAAAAATCCCAACACCAAGAAAGACTTGTGTTAGATAAACGAAATTTGGTAGGCATGTTTATACATCTGAAAGATGACATCGATTGAAATTTCGCGCTTCGCGCATAAGTGTGGCGCTAGTAGTGCCACTCAGAACTTGCAGATCAGGTTTACTTTAAATGCGTGCTGTAAAGTTCGTGGGCGTTATTTAGCTTCGAAATGTGACGTATTGAGTTGATGTTAGCCAAGAATGTCTTTAACAAGACGAAGAAGACACTGTCAACAGCTCACCGAGTTGGAACGAGGTCGCATATTCGGGCTACGAGAAGGTGGATTTTTCTTTCCGCGATATTGCAGAAAGACTTGGCTGGAATATATCCACTGTGCATGATTGTTGGAAGCAGTGGTCAAGGGATGGTACTGCCTCAAGAAGACCGGGTTCCAGGCGGCCACGTGGCGCTCCTGAGAGGGAAGATCACCGTATTCGGCGTACGACTGTGGCGCATCGTACTGCGTCTGTGCCAGAAATTCGAGCTGCAGTAGGTACCACAGTGACACAACGAACTGTTAGAAATCGGTTACTTCAAGGACAGCTCCGAGCCAGGCGACCTGTAGCGTGCATTCTACTGACTCCAAACCGTTGCCGTTTGCGAAGCCATTCGTGTCAAGCCAGAGCTCATTGGTGGGCGGAGTGGAGATCTGTTGTGTTTCTTTTTCATCAGAAAACACAACAGATCTCCACTCCGTCATCCAATGAGCTCTGGCTTGACACCAATGGCGTCGAAAACGGCAATGGTTTGGAGTCGGTAGAATGCACGCTACAAGGAGCCTGGCTCGGAGCTGTCCTTGAAGTAACCGATTTCTAACAGTTCGTTGTGTCACTGTGGTAACTGCTGCAGCTCGAATTTCTGCCACAGACGCAGTACGATGCGCCACAGTCGTATGCCGAATACGGCGATCTTCCCTCTCAGGAGCACCACGTGGCCGCCTGGAACCCGGTCTTCTTGAGGCAGTACCATCCCTTGACCACTGCTTCCAACAATCATGCACAGTGGATACATTCCAGCCAAGTCTTTCTGCAATATCGCGGAAAGAAAATCCACCTTCTCGTATCCCGAATATGCGACCTCGTTCCAACTCGGTGAGCTGTTGACAGTGGCTTCTTCGTCTTGCTAAAAGACATTCTTGGCTAACATCAACTCAATACGTCACATTTCGAAGCTAAATAACGCCCACGAACTTTACAGCACGCATTTAAAATAAACATGATCTGCAAGTTAGCGCCACACTTATGCGCGAAATTTCAATCGATGTCATCTTTCAGATGTATAAACACGCCTACCAAATTTCGTTTATCTAACACAAGTCTTTCTTGGTGTTGGGATTTTTTTTTTCCGTCAGTGTATTTTGATTGCATTCGCGCATACGCAGGAAACATTTAGTAAACCTACTCATTTTTCATCCAATTTTTATTATATTTACTTTCTTCTATCTTCAATAGAAGAAAGGATTGTAATCGAAATTTTTTTCGACTTCCGGTTTTCGACGGATTTACACGTTTTAGGGGTCAGAGATCCCAAAAAACATGTTTATAGAAAATGCCTGTGTCCATGTGTCTGTCGCCATTGTACCATCAAAAAGTGTATGAAGTTATGCATAGAATAGAACCAAATTTTTATTTTAAATTTTAGGCTATGGCAAGCAGGTCTTTCCTGAATTTGGAAAAAATTCGCCGATAGGGGGCGCTGTAATAGCGATTTTGAAAATTGTACCATCGAAAAGTGCATGAAGTTACGCATAGAATTGAACCAAATTTTTATTTTAAGTTTTTGGCTATAGCAAGCAGGCCCTCCTTGAATTTGGAAAAAATTCGCCGGTAGGGGACGCTGTATCGGTGATTTTTGTGCCATTTTGAATGTTGTACCATCGAAAAGTGTATGAAGTTATGCATAGAATTGAACCAAAAAATTTTTTTAAGTTCTTGGCTATGGCAAGCAGGCCCTTCCTTAATTTGGAAAAAATTCGCCGGTAGGGGCGCTGTAATAGCGATTTTGAATATTGTACCATCGAAAAGTGTATGAAGTTATGCATAGACTTGAACCAAATTTTTTGTGTTTGTTTTTGGTCATGGCCTGGAGGTCCTCCCTGAATTTGAAAATTTTCCGCCAGAAGGGGGTGCTATAATTACGATGTCTGTGCCATTTTCATTATTGTACCATCGAAAAGTGTGAAGTTATGCATAGAATTGAACCAAATTTTTTATGTATATTTCTGGCTATGACATGGAAATCCTCCCTGAATTTGAAAAGAAATCTGCCTGAAGGGGGGGGGGGGGGGGTGTGTGCTGTAATTGCGATGTTTGTGCCATTTTCTTTATTGTACCATCGAAAAGTGTATAAAATTATGTATACAATTGAACCAAATTTTTTGTGCATGTTTTTGGCTTTGGTCAACAGGACCTCCTTGAATTTGGAAATATTGCGCGGTAAAGGCGCTCTGTGATAGCGATTTTTTATACTTTTCTTGATTTTTCTTAGTTCTATTGTCCATCGGCGGCTAATGCAGCGGCGGAAACTAGCTTCCTGGTAAGCCGGCTATTCACATACTGCTGATAACAACAGAATAAGGAAAAACTATTAATTTTAACAAATATCATGATATAGATTAACTCGTTTTTTTTTTTTCCCCGTTTAATTGACTGAAGCAGAAATTTAAGATGAAAATCAAAGTTGGTATAGTATTGAACTAATAATATTGAAGGATTAACATGTGCAGGGTTCATACAGAGTTGGGAAGAAAAAATCCAAGGAGTACCCAAAAAATCCAAGGAGTCCAAAAAATTTTAAGGATTTGTCATTTTTTTGTTGTTGTTGTTATCGATATTTTTATATGCTGCATCGTTATGTGGTACGCACACTCCAATTTTTAATTCCCAATTTGGCGAGAAAAACATTTCAAAAACAAATTTTACTCTATTAGAATCTAATTGCCAGTGCTGAAATAGCACAGTATTCACAATATATTGCTTATTGATTTCATAAGTTTAAATACAAAATTGACAATCTACTTTTTTATGCAGTGACCAATGGTCATGTTACAGGGGTGATTCTGAATAAAAAAAAATAAAAAAAAAATCTGAAATTCACAGCAAATCTTCTGAAAAGTTACACCAGAGGGGGGAGAGGGAAATCCACTCCCGACACTAGCTATGCGTTTTCTCCGCTGCTCTTTGACAAAATTCGCGATCTTTTGACGAAATTTGTGGGGGTTTTTGCGAGCTTTTGACGAAATTTGTGGGTTTTTTCGCGATCTTTTGACGAAATTTGTGGGGTTGTTCGCGATCTTTTGACGAAATTTGTGGGGTTTTTCGCGATCTTTTGACGAAATTTGTGGGATTTTTGCAATCTTTTGACGAAATTTGTCGATTTTTCGCGATCTTTTGACGAAATTTTTCGCTTTTCGCGATATTTCGACAAAATTTGCGGGTTTTTCGCGATTATTTGACGAAATTTGCGTTTTCCCCGCGATCCTTTGATGAAATTGGCGATTTTTCTGCAGACGATTGACAAAATTAATTTTTTTCGGCGACCATATGTCCGAATTTTCGGATTGGTGACAGATTTTTAAAAATTTTCGAAAATGAATGCATTTTCGGAAAAATCGGACTAAAATCACCCCTTGGTGATATAAATAGAGATTAGTCAAACCCCAAACACTTATTATGTATATCACATACTTGATACATCTTAAAGAAAATTTTAAAGGGCAAAAAAAAAAAAAAAAAAAAAAAAAAAAAAAAAAAATGTTAAATGCAACATACAAGAAAAAATATAAAAGTTTTGAATTTATTCTTTTAGAACAACGGTAATCGCTTTCTTTGAAGGTGAAATTTTGACGAATTCGCATTTTTTTTTTTTTTTTTTTTTGCGATCTTATGATGAAATTCGCGTTTCTTTCGCGATCTTCTGGGAAAATTCGCTTTTTTCGCGATCTTTTATTGGAATTCGCGTTTTATTTCAATTGTTTAATGAATCTGACTTTTTTTTCGCGATCTTTTGATGGAAACCGCGTGTTTTTCGCGATCCTTTGATAAAATTCACATGTTTTTCGCGATCTTTTGAGGGAATTCACGTGTTTTTCGCGATCTTTTGAGGAATTTCACGTGTTTTTCGCGATCCTCTGGGGAAATTCGCGTTTTTTTCGAGATCTACTAATGGAATTCGCGTTTTATTTCGATCGTTTGACGAAACTAACGTTTTTTTCGCGATCTTTTGGTGAAAACCGTGTGTTTTTCGCGATCCTTTGAGGAAATTCGTGTGCTTTTCGCGATCTTTTGAAGAAATTCGCGTTTCATGCGATCTTTTGAGGAAATCTGCTTTTTTTCTCGATCTTTAACGAAATTCGCGTTTTTTCGTGATCCTTTGAGTAAATTCGCGTTTTATCGCTGTCTTTTTAGAAATTCATGCCTTTTTAAGAAATCCGAGTTTTCCAGCGATCTGTTGGAGAAATTCTCATTTTTTCACGATCCTTTGACAAAATTACGAATTTTTTCCGCGATCGATTGACGAAATTTGACGGTATTTTTTTTTTGTAACATATTTGCGAAAAACGCGATTTTTCCGAGATTCTTGGCTAAATGCCAAACATCGATAACATTTAAAATAAAGGTCGGCTAACAGTGTCGAAAAACGGACTTTACGGACCTAATAATTGAAAAACGGACCTATTAAGATTACCCTGCACAATCAATGTTGTGCTTCAGATGAATGACGTGCATAAAGGATTTACCGTGCGTTTTTCAATCACGATTTTTCCCCCCTCGGCAGCAATATCGCTTGCGTCCGAAGCCGCAATAGAATATAAGGAGTTTCTAAGTAGTGGTTTGCTTATCTAAGCAGTTCTAAGTACTACTTGGGAATGTTTTCATTTCTAAGGAGTTTCCAAGGAGTCTAAGGAGTCTGTGGGAACCCTGCATGTGTAACAACTTTTTGAAACATTAAGATGTATAAGATAGAAGAAAGTTTTGGGATTGGCACATCCAACTAGTTAATTCTGATTGCATGGTATAGTCTACAATGTTGTTTTTCATATTTTCTGAAATTTTTTTATATTTAGGACTCTGCAAATTATAAGCAAAAATCTTGGCAAAATGTGGGACTGTTTCTATAATAACTAGAGATGTAAATTTTCCGGAAAAGTTGAAGCGGCAGAAAAAAACCGGTTTTTTTCCAGTTTTTTTCTGGAAAAGTTGGAAAAATAGGAAAAATTGATTTCCTATAAATGTTCCTCAAAAATAAGTTATATTTTCCTAAAAAGTATACAATAATAAACTTTTTCAATATTTTTGCACACTAAGAAAAATTATTTTCACTTTATATACGAATACGTTATTAAAAAAAAGAGAGAGAGAGAAAAAAAACAGCTTTTAAAAGTTTATCCTTTCAGTCTTAGAATTCTGACAATAGCTTTTCTTGCTTAATTTATCACCAGTGTTTGTATAATATATCATGTGTCTGTTGAAATGATTTTTCAGTAGCACTTGTTTAATTATATCAGTAGAGCTAATTTAAAAAACAAACAAAAAAATCTTTCGTTTCAACCAATATCACTGTAGTTTTAAAGCAGTTTTAAATTGTATTGTACATCACACCTACATAGTACTCATAAAGGATGCCAGTGTAAAATAAACAAATTATAGTAGTTCTGGTATTATTATAAATACTGTTATCATTTTCAAATCTTCCGTTGTTTAAAAATTAGTATTATTTTACAATATTATTTCCCCTCCCCCCACTTACAGTTATAATTTTCATTTCCTGCATATGTAGTTTTGGTACAGCTTTCCAGACTTAACCCAAACTATGTTTTAGTAAGATTTAGATTCTTAATATTGAAAGCGGTATTTTTTTAAAAACAAAACTTTTAAAATGGGTGGATTTTTCCATATGTTTAAAAATTGTTTTCAAATAGATTTTTCACAGAGATTTGCTTACATTTTCTTTGCAATGTTTGTATGGATTTATGTTTTTTGAAAATACATTTAGACAACTCTAAGAATTTATATTTCAAGAAAAGAAAAAAAATTATACATAATTTCAACTGCATGTTATCATCAAAAGAATTTTTTTTAACAATAGTAAAAAATTATAGCCATGCGAATACAAATAAATGCATGTTTCAAATTTTACATTAAATTTTCCATCTTACCATTTTCATTTATTGGTATAATATTGAAATACTTTTGCACATGAATTTTCATTTTTAATGAGAGAAGTTCCATTTAATTATCTTACCAAGGATTTGCTTAGACTTTTTTTCACACGATCAAGTTTTTGCGAAATTGTGAACTTTTATAAAAACTTATGAACTTGTAAAAAATGTGAATTAAATGTAAAAAATGTAATCGGAATTTTGTAAATTAGAAATTACATATTTAAGTTCTTATTTAGACATTATTGTCCTTTGTACATATAAACAGCTAGATAATAGATTCATTGGTTATTGCAGCTATTATACAATAGGGTTTTTTTTTTAATAAGTGAAAGAATTTTGTTAAAGGTCATATGTTTTAAGGAGAAAAAACTATGAAGGATCCTTTAATAGACTCAAGTTCTTTCTAAAGAGATTCCTGCTTACAGATAAGATTTTCCATGTTAAGGTTTTCACGAGGGACACTAAACATGAAAAAAATATAAATAAAAGTATCAGAATGTAGCAATTATAAAATTTTGACTACATTATTTTATAAATGAAATTTCAATTTTTCCAATTTGGAAAAATTGAAAAATAGCCCTTCGGAAAAAAACTGAAAAAAACCGTTTTTTTCCCAACTTTTCCGGTTTTTTTCCGAGCATTCCCATCTCTAATAATAACCTTAATTTTTCCACTAGTACACATGCTATCCTCATAAAAATGAAAGCAGTTTATTACAATAAACCACTTAATCATGTTCTAGAGATTGAACGCTTTTGCTACATTAGTTTTTACAGGGTTATCCAAAAGATATTAGTTTTTTTCAGTTTGTTGACGGTCCCCTATGGGATTTCTGGAAAAAATTTTCTCGGAAATATGACCTATACTTATACTATTTTGTTTACACACCTGGAGTTTCATGATAATTCCTCGTGTTCGTGTATTTTTCTAGATATTTAACAAAACATCTAAAATCGCAAGTGACCGGTCATCTTTGGCCATATTGTGAGTGTATAAGTTGGGTCGCGGAAAAAAAAATTAGTTAAAGACGGGTCGCGTACCAATAAAGGTTGGGAACCGCTGCTCTAGGATTTAATGCTCATTTGAGGAAAAAAAATAACTAGTTATTCAGTGTGTCTACAGAAATTCTAAAAAAAAGTTCCCTGATTTTTCCATGATTTCCCTGACTATTTTTATCAGACTTCCCTGATTTCCATTATTAACAATACACATACGGTATTTTTTCATGTATGCTGATTCCTCATATAACACACTTATCCAGCTTGCTAATATCTCATTTGGGAGAAAAACCAAGAGAAAAACAAAAATTGCCTAATATTCATTAAGTATTGGTTGACAGTTTTATAAATCCGAACTCAACGAACTTCATAGCGTCCAACATCATATAGAAGCCAATGGATATAAGGTAACCAGACAGTTTCCTCATTTAATTATTATATTCAATTTAGTATTCAATTCTAAGACTTATCTAAATCTGATGGCATAACTAATTGGATTAAGCTGGGCACCTGGTCAGGTTATGCTAATGTATCATTTAAAAATTTTTAAAAATGTGTAAATTGCCTTCAATATAAGTGCTATGTACAGAAAATCAGGACATCTGATCACCTTAATTTACGTTAAATATCAAAAACTCATACCATGCGCATCTTTTAAAAAATATTAGGAAAGATTAATCAGCATGTGAAAAAATATGGTACATAAAATAGACGAATCAGTCTCATTGGTAAGGTGAAAATGCAAATATTTTCACAATATAGGCAAATTTCCCTGATTTTCCAGTATTTTTACAAAGTTCCCTGACATTTCCCTGATTTTTCCAGAGTGATAACCTCTATGATTTTTCCATGATTTCCTGATTCTGTAGACACCCTGTTATTACTGAATGATGTTGATTATAATTTAGACTAAGCATTTATTTTAATTCATAAAAATTTAATTATATTGATTATCGTAATAGCTGACACAAAAAAATAATTAAAGCATGTATTTGAAAGCTAAATTTTAACGATATGTTAGTATAGAAAGCAATTTCTAAAAATTTTATCAATGAAAACCAATCGAAACAAGTTGGAAATTGCACGTCAGACGTGGCAAATGAGGGTGCGTTCGTACTATAACTAGTTTTATAAATATGTCTTGCACCGCATATTGTACTGAATGTATATTTTAGTGCACTTCATAAGTGCATATCAATTTTATTCTGTTCGAAAAACTGTAACATCATTAAAATGCACTTGAAATAATTTTTTCCCATTGGCCGTAATGTAACTGAAAACTTTTGACTGTCTCTGTCATTAAACTATACATCCGATTTTCATAAAATTTGAAATGACTCGACAAAATTTTGCAACAATTATATATTTAAAATTTCAGACTATTCGGTTGGATAGTTTTTGCTCTGTTATATGCGGACGGACCGAACGACGAGTATAGGTGCTACGTATTTATATAATTACGAACGCACCTAAAAAAGTATTTAAAACTATCAACTGACTATATTTTTAGAGTGGTTTTCATGACAAGGATTCTCAGGATATATTACGAAAGAATTCAAGACAAGCCAGTCAAAGAACTTTTAAATTTAAAAAAACTTTTCCAGTTACATTGGAAAGTGTTGACAAATAACTTATTTCCTTCATAAAAAAATAAATCTAAGAAATTTGTACCTTGAATCACAGGAAGACATAAAGAAGTGGGAAAAAAAAGTATATTAAAATGAAGAAAAACTGAACTGGAAACCGGTTCAGATTGCAGCCGACTGTCTTAGGGAAAAATTTCAATTATTTGACGATGGAGACAGTAAGGGATCAAAGTAACAGGTGAAAGAAAATGAGTAAACACGGTAATCAATTAAGTGTTGCTATCTGTAGCTTAATTAAAATGTCCTTTCGGTTAAATGGAGTTAAAAGATTTTGCGTTCTTTAAAAGAACACAAAATAATTATGTTCAATCAAATTAATGTAAATCGAAAGAAGTTCAAATGGTGATTTTTTTTTCTCAAGTGCCAGCATATTAAGTAAGAACATTTATATGATATCATCACTAGGCCATACACGTATTTAACCCTTTATGTACTGAATTATGAATTCATGAAAATTTTATCTTCTAAAGTAGGGATGCACAACCTGATGGGTTAACTTGTGGCCCGCGAATTTCGTCAATTTATAATTGACAAAAATCGCAATTTTTGACAATAGGTTGCAGGAAAAAATCACAAATTTCGTCAATTTGTCGCGGAAAATAATTACAAATTTCGTCAGTCAGTTAAAAATCGCGAATTTTATAAATCGCCGGCCAACACCATTTGTATCAATATAGGAAATTCCCGAGTTGCTAATTTCCTCAGTTGCTAGATTCATCCATCGCGCGCGGAAAACTTGCAAATTTTGTTGATCAGAGCATGGGAAAATCGCGAGTTTCGTCAGTTTATCGCGTGAAAAAGTCGCGAATTTCGCCAATTTGACGCGGGAAAATTGCAAATTTCGTCAGTCAGTTAAAAGTTGCGAGTTTCGTAGATCGGGCGCAGAAAAATCAAGAGTTTCGTCGATCGGGAGGAAAAAAAACGCGAATTCTGTCGATCGGGCGCGGAAAAAAACGCGAATTCTGTCGATCGGGCGCAGAAAAAACGCGAATTCTGTCGATCGGGCGCAGAAAAAACGCGAATTCTGTCGATCGGGCGCAGAAAAAACGCGAATTCTGTCGATCGGGCGCAGAAAAAACGCGAATTCTGTCGATCGGGCGCGGAAAAAATGCGAGTTCTGTCGATCGAGCGCGGAAAAATCGCGAGTTCTGTCGATCGAGCGCGGAAAAATTGCGAATTTTGTCGATCGGCTACGGTAAAATCGCGAGTTTCGGCAGTTTATCGCGAGAAAAGCCGCGAATTTTTACAATTCGCCACGGGAAAAAATTGAAAAATTTCGTAATTCGGTTAAGAATCGCGAATTTCGTTGACTGGGCGCGGACAAAACGCGAATTTTGTTGATAAGGTGTGAAAAAATCGTGAATTTTGTCGATCAGGCGCGGAAAAATCTCTAATTTAGTTGATCGGCTGCTGAAAAATTGCGAGTTTCGTCAATTTAACTTCAGTCGTAAAGTTACACATTTTTTTCGGCACTAGCCAACTAGTCACTTTCATGTTTTTACTCCCTAAATAATATCAAGGAATATTTTCACTTCTTGAAAATAATCCTTGTTATATCTCTGTTATATATATACAAACATAAACTGTTGATAGTTCCTTGCCAACTGAATCGGGTATGTTTATTGGGTAGGGGAACCTAAAGCGGTAAAATTGCCACCCCTATGAAACCATGATTTTTAAAGGCCACAGATCACCCCCCCCCCCCCCACTCTCTCGTAATAGAATTATTTCTGTGTTACTAATGTGGCCCTCGAAAACTCAGACATTTTTGTAAGTGACCCTTCTTTTAAAAAGGTTGTGCACCCCTATTCTAAAGCATTTTTCGTGAATTTTTGAAACTGCATAAGAAGATTTACATGATCATATAATATATTTTTGAAGGATTTTAGAAGGATTTAGAAGGATTAATTAAATTTGAATTTATAGGGATTTTGTGCAATATTTATAAACCATTCAAATCTTTTATTTTAAATATTTTTCTTAGTATTTTATAGAATTAGGAAATGTACAAATATAATGTTCTTACAATAGAAATATTTCCGAATTGAAAAATCCCCCCCCCCCCCCCCCCCAACGCCAAGAAAGCTGAAAAGATGAAAAGCCAAAAGAAATCATCCTTTTAAAAATACTTTTGCTTTGTGTAACCAATAATGCTTTTGGAACAAGAAAACGTAATGCGTCTATAACTCATTCTAAACTGCATTACTACTAAATCGACGTATTAAATGAATTTTATAACAAGTTATTTTAATGGCACTTATAAGTACGGACAGTAAATAAAGGATTAAAGTAATGATTTCACACAAGGGCAGTCAGAAGTAAATATGTTAATCATTAAATGGGTTGTTCTCTACAATACTTGCAAATTTGGCCAGCAGTCTGACTTGAATGATGCATATGTAAATTTTCATAAAAATTAGATAAATGGTAAGAAATCAGTCAATTATTGAAGATTTTAATAGCAACAGAAATTGTTTTAAAAATTTGACTTAACAAAAAAAATAAAATAAAAATTTGTGGAAAAAATAAAATAAAAAATGTGAGGGAATGACAAGTGAGGGAATGATGAAATAAGACATTTTTACTAGTTGTAGGGGGAAAATGCAAAATTATGAAGAAATCCAAACTGTTTCCTTTAAGAGAAACACTTAATATATAATGTATGATAAAATTAAAATTTTTGATATTTACAAAAAAATGAATATTCTGTGTGAGGGAATGACTGCTAATAAAAACGCTTCCGGATATACTGATTAAAAAAAATTCTGTAAAATTAACAAAATCTTACACCACCAATTTATGTTGCTGGACTGACAAGTGCTGAAAATAGCTTCTTCTCTGTGAAGGATGCTAGACTGCTACTGCTCATTAGTGGTAGATATTTGAGATAATAGCAATGTGTGAGGGAATGATGGTCTAACATGGGGAAACATATAATTGATTGAGTAGACTATATAATAATAATAAAAATTAATATTTTTATTATTTTTTGTAATGTATCAAATAAGAACTTTATTTTGCTTAGGGTATTTTTAATTATTTTTATTTCTGGATGGAAAGAAATAGGCAATAAAATATGGTAGTACAGGTGGGGGAAAGGTGAGGGAATGATGTTTGCATGATATATGTTATATTTTTAAATACTAAATTTATTTATTTTTAAATTTTACTTTCTGCCCCTAATAAACTATGTTTAGATCTTCTAATAAAAATAAAAATAAATAAAAATGTAATAAAATTAAGAGCATTTATATGGCTGGGAAGCACTTTTTGCACTATTGCAGAGAATAACCCAAATGAGCTCGGGGAAGAAAAGTATAAACAAAGGTAATATTTATTCTTCGAATATATATATTTTTTAATTTAAATAAATATTAGTTTTTATATAATGCAAGAGTCGAGAACCAAAGCTTCAATGCAAAATTTTAAAAAATACAGAAATATATAATAGCTCGCGTGGAAATAGAATACAGTTTACGAAAACACTGCTAAAATGTGTTTTGTGTTCTCCTTAATATGAAGTGAAAAAATTTGACAGAAAATCTTCATTCCAATCCATTCTCAGCCCCCCTCCCCCCTCTTTGTGAAAAACAGTTAAATGTTGTCTATCTGTGGATTTGGTCTATCATCTATCCTACAGCGGGAAAATTATTTAAATTAGTTCAGTAATTTCAAAAAGTTTTTAGCTCATTTCACGATTTTAAATTTAGAATTTTTTTAAACTGTTCCTAGTGAAACATTTACGTCTCAAACGTAACTCCCAGTTCAAATTCCAAGTTTCTAGCCGTAACAATTTCAAAGAAATCTTAATTTTAGAAAATTTCTCGTTCTGGCATCCTGCTTGGGAACAGGAGTCTCGAAATATGAATGAAGCCTAAATACAGACATTCCCCATTATAAAAGTTGAATTTTTTTAAAAATCCATGGTTCATACACTCGAGAACAAATAAAATTCAAGCACTTTTCAAGCACTATTCCAGCACTATTCAAGGATTGTTTAGATACATGCATAAAAATGGCGTAGAATAACACATAAGGAAAACAGCCACCCCATTGATTATCTATTTCAAAGAAATCTTATCAAATCTTTAAATTTTTATAACAGGCATTTTCAAGACATTATTAGAGAATTTTTAAAGAAAAATGTGTTTTAACTTAGTAAGGTACCATGGGAAGAAATTTCATATATAATAAAAAGTTAAGAAAACAGAGCTTGCTTTTTATTATATTAGATGTAAATTTCCAACTAGGCGAAAAATGTCCGGACCAGGATTCGAACCAGGGATCTCCTGGCTGAAACCACCATTGCTCTACCATCTGAGCTATCCCGGACGAATCTGGTGGAACTTTTTTCACCCAGCTAACCTTAATGATTATAGCATCTGGTCTGAAACCTGGTTCAACTCAACAGAATAAACCTCAGGTAATCCTGATCAGATCCCTGGTTTAAATCCTGGCCCGGACCTTTTTCGCCCAGTTGGAAATTTACATCTAATATGATTTATTTACCAATTAGAATAATTGTGTTAAAATTAATCTAGTGTTGATTTTTATTCTCTAAAAGGGAAAAATAAAATAAAAATAAATAAAAGGTATGGTATCACTACAAGAGTAGAAGACCAGTTAAATTTTAGGAATTCTGAACACTCATCAGGAGTCAAATATTAGCATTTCTGAAGTTGTGAACAATTTTTTACAAGTTATACTTTTTAATACATATTCTCTGAATTCTCAAACCTTACATCATTTGCACTTATCCATACAAAAATAATTGAAATAAAGATTAGATAATTTACTTCTACTTTTTAAATACAAAAGATTTTTTAAAAATGGATTTATAAAAATGAAATACATTTTTTTTTTATCTGTTACACAGTGAAAAATTTGGACTGTCAAATGATAAAATTCATCTCGTCAGAGAAGAATGTCAGTTATAAGTTATAAAAAATATTTTTCGATTTAAAAAATAGCAAATTAAGATATTTTACATCGTTATGATTAAATTATGGAAAAATGATTCGCGTTCAATAAATAGCAGGACATAATGTTTGACAAAATTTGCAATTTTTATGAATGACGGATTTTTTTTTTTTGGGGGGGGGGGGGGGCATATATGAAATCGGCATCAAACTGGTGAATTTCACAATTTTTTCGACAAATTGACAAAATTTGTATTCTTTAACGATGACCAATGGACAAATTTTGCGGTTCGTCTGTCGTATTTTTCCCCAGTGGATTCTTAAAATTTGCAATTTTTTTTCAATGACAGATTGAAGAAATTTGTGATTTTTTTTCAGCGTATAGTTGATGAAATTTTTAAGGGTGATTCTGAATTTAAAAAATTCTAAAATTCACAGCAAATTTTCTGAAAGATTACAGCAGATAGGGGAAGGGGTAAATCCCCTCCCAGCACTGGCTATGCGTTTTTTTTTTTTTTCAAGGCCCTTTGACAAATTTAGTCTTTTTTCGTAATCTTTCGACGAAATTTCCCTTTTTTCGCGATCCTTTGAGGAAATTCGCGTTTTTACCGCGCTCCTTTAAAGAAATTAAGAGTTTTTTCTGTGATTCACCTCAAATTTTCTGAAAAGTTACAGCAGAGGGGGGAGGGAATCCACTCCCAGCACTAACTATGCGTTTTTTCTGTGGTTTTTTGACGAAATTTGCCATTTTTTTGCGATCTTTCGACGAATTTCGTCTTTTTCTTCGCGATCTTTCGACGAAAGTTGACATTTTTTTCGCGATCTTTCGACGAAATTTGCCAATCTTCTTGCGATCTTTCGACTAAATTTTCGGTTTTCGCGATCTTTTGACGAGAAATTTTCGTTTTTCGAGATCTTTTGACGAAATTTTCAGTTTTTCACGATCTTTTGACGAAATTTACGTTTTTTCCGCGATTCTTTGACGTAATTTGCGTTTTCTCCACGATCCTTTGGCGAAATTGGCGATTTTTCTGAAAACAATTGGCGAAATTTTTTTTTTCGGTGACCATGTGCCGAAATTCGCGATTTTTTATGGCCGAATTTTAGGATTGGTGACTGATTTTTTAAAATTTTCCGAAATGAATGCCTTAAATTTTTGGAAAATTCGGAACAGAATCACCCCTACGTGATCCTTTGTAGAAATTCACAATTTTTTGCAATCTTTTGTCGAAATTTGTGTTTTTTTTACGATCCTTTGTCGAAATTTGCGTTTCTTTGCGCGATCTTTTGATGAAAACACGCGTATTTTCGCGATCTTTTAATGCAATTCGCATTTTTTCTGCGATCCTCTGGCGAAATTTGCGCTTTATTCGAGATCTTTTGTTGAAATCCCAGTTATTTTCTCTAGTCTTTGACGAAATGCGCGTTTTTTTCCGCGACCTTTCGACGAAATTCGCGTTTTTTCCACGACTTTTTGACGAAATTCGCATTTTTTAAGCGATCCTTTGGCGAAATTACCGATTTTTTTTCATGCGAACGATTATTGAAATTGACATTTTTCGGCAACCATTTGTCGAAGTTCGCGATATTTTCCAGCACTTTTCATTCCTGGAAAATGAATACTTTTTTTTCCAGCACTTTTCATTCCTTGAAAATGAATACTTTTTTTTCCAGCACTTTTTCTATTTTTTCCAAAGCGTACGAACCATGAAATCGGATCGGTAGTTTCAGAATAACTGCGATTTTAGAATGCTTTCTGGTGAATTTCTCAAGCTTTTGTTTTAAAAATAACCATCATATAAACTTTCAAATTTCCAGCCTTAACAACTTCTAATAGTAATTTTTAATTTTTTCTCCCTTGCATCCAGATCTCGAGGTAAAAACTAACCTAATCTTTACGTAGAGATAGTCAGAGTGATCTTTATAATGACGATTTATTATTATTATTATTATTATTATTATTATTATTATCAGTTTGGTAGTTTCGTACTAATTGTGATCTTTAAATGTTTTTTTCATTTTAAATTTCGAATGCCTTTTTATTTATTTATTATCGTTATTTGTTAGCATTTACCTTTTAAAAGTAACCACCATGTCAGCTGTCAAGTTTTTGAATCCAACAATTTTAAAGAAATCTTTTTTTCAGAACGCTGTCCGTTTAGGTACCGACATAAAAAGTAACTTATATTGGAGCACAGACAGTAACCATTATTTTTGATTATTTGAATAGATTCGGTAATGTCTCCTACAAAGAAACATTTTTTCCCCATAAAATTAGCATATAGAAAAAAACGCAGCTCTTTAAAAGAGACCAGAAAGGTTTCAAATGACGAAAAAATGTATTATTCTTCGTATTATATGTTTAACAATGCTTGAACCTTTAAGAATGGTGTACAATTGGTACAATGGGGAAGTTCCTAAAATTACGGTCGTAGTAAAGATAACCCGGGTAAATGACATTTAACTATGAATAAAAGTTTTCTAAAACTTTAAACTCAATTATCTCGAATGCAACGATAATTTTTGAAGTAAAGGAATTTAAATTCGCTACAAACTATACTTGAAAAACAATTTTTAAAAAATTCAAGTTATAACAAAAATATGGTCAATTTTAAGGATTTTGTTGTTTTTTTTATTTTGCATAATGAAGGGGAGAAATGACTCAAAAATATGGAATCTATACTTCAAAATCGCAGCAGAACTAGTTTTCCAAAATTTATTTTGTTATACAATATTAAAACTTAAAAAAAAATTGACAAAATGTTTTATAACATTCATAAATATTTAAATAAATAAATGAATAATCATAAATAAATAAATGAAGAAATGACTCAAAAATATGGAACTTATACTTCAAAATCGCAGCAAAACTAGTTTTCCAAAATTTATTTTGGAATACAATGTTAAAAACAATTTAACAATTGTTTTATTTCTATAAAGTAGGGATGCACAACCTGTGGCCGGCGATGGGCTAACGTGTGTCCCGCGAATTTCGTCAATTTATAACGGGGAAATTTGCAATTTTTGCTCATAGGTCGCAGGAAAAAATCGTGAATTTCGTCAATTTGACGGGGAAAATTGAAAATTTCGTCAGTCAGTTAAGAATTGCGAATTTCATTGGATCGGGAACGGAAAAACCGCGAATTTCGTTGATCGGGTGCGGAAAATAGCGAATTTTGTCGATGAGGCTCAGAAAAATCGCGAATTTCGTTGATCGGACACGGAAAATCGCGAATTTTGTCAATCGGGCTTTGAAAAATCGCAAATTTCGTTAATCGGGAACCAGAGATGCGTCATTTGCATTGATGATTTATGAAAAAATTGCAAATTTTGTTGATCGGGTGCGTAAAAATCGCAAATTTCGTCGATTAGCTGCGGAAAAATCGGAAATTTCATCGATCAGGCGCTGAAAAATAGTCAATTTCGTCGATCGGTTGCAGAAAATCGCGATTTTTGTCGATCGGGCTCCGAACAATCGCGAATTTCGTTGGTCGGGCACGAAAAAATGCGAATTTTTTTTATCAGTTACGAAAAAGTCACGAATTTTGTCGATCGGGCTTCGAAAAATTGCAAATTTCGTTGATCGGGCATGGAAAAATCGTGAATTTTGTCGATGATGCGCGGAAAAATCGCAATTTTCGTTGATCGGCTGTGGAATAATCGTGAATTTCGACAGTTCAACGCGAGAAAAAATCGCGAATTTCGTCAATTTGCCGCGAGAAAAAATTGGAAATTTCGTCAGAGTCAATTAGGAATCGCGAATTCCGTTGATCGGGTGCGGAAAAATCGCGAATTTCGTGAATCAGTAGCGGAAAAATTGCAAATTTCGTCGTTCGGGCACGGAAAAATCGCGAATCTTCTTGATCGGGCTCCGAAAACTCGCGAATTTCGTTGGTCAGACGAAATTATCGCGAATTTTGTCGAGGATGCGAGAAAAAAAAATGCTATATTCGATCGGCAGTGAAAAAAAATCACGAATTTTTTCGACCAAGCAGGGAAAAATTGCGAATTTTGTCCATCGGCTTCGGAAAAATTGCGAATTTTGTCCATCGGCTTCGGAAAAACTGCGAATTTTGTCGATCGGTCGGCTTCGGAAAAACTGCGAATTTTGTCGATTGGCTTCGGAAAAATTGTGAATTTCATTGATCAGGTGCGGAAAAATCTCTAATTTCGTTGATCGGCTCCTCCTCCGTTCTGCGTTCATAAAGTTCAATTTTTTTTTTTCCGGCACTAACCACTTTCATGCCAATGTTTGTTTTTTAGCACTTTTAATAAAATAAAATTTACTCTCCCGAAAAAAGTCAAGGAATATCATCACTTCTGGAAAATAATCCTTGCATCTGTTATATATGCAAACGTAAACACTGTTGATATATCCTTACCAACTGAATTGGATATGTTGACTGGATAGGGGAACGTAGGGGGGTAACCCCCTCCCCCCCTCTGAAACCATATTTTTTTTTATCTGATTATAGGCCACAGATCACCTCCTCGAAATAGAATTCTCCCCGTGCTACTGATGTGTGATGTGGCCCTCGACAACCCAGACATTTTTGTAAGTGGCCCTTCTCTTAAAAAGGTTGTGCACTCCTACTGTAAAGCATACATAAATGTAAAAAAAGAAGCAATAGTCTAAATTAAAAACAGACTTCATGATCATACTTCAAATTTCGTCATTTCAAAACTTTGTATATGAGGAATTTTATATTACCTTATAATGGTTTTACATTATAAACCTCTTCGCTACTGAGAATTAAATGCAGTATTATTAATTATTACTGAATATTCTTTAATTATTTCTTCTCCCATTTGACTTCAGAGCAAGATTTTTATTTTATTTGTATTAGTTCGAATCTGAGACTTCGAAACATAACATTCTGATATCGAAATTGTAACTATGTTCGAGCACCATTAATAAAATGCTCCAAAACGGAGGTCCCCATTTGGGGACCCAGGGAGCGAAGAGGTTAAGAAAAGGGATGGCGATTCAAGTACTCCCGGATAAATTCTGTTATATATACGTATTTTGGATACTTTTTTTAGACCAAGCGACAGTAGCTCCTCGTTATATTGATCATTCGGATATATCGCTCCATTTAAATGTCTCCCGAAAATGTCACGTTTTACTTCAAACCATGTCTTTGTAAATAACTTACGTGTAATTCGAATAGAATAAGCGAAATTATTTATCGTTCTTCGTTCGCTAATGAATAAAATAGCTCAATATGCTCAATAAACCGATATTTTTTTTTTGGGGGGGGGGGTTCCCCCTGGTGGCTGAAGGGCGGATAGGTGGCGAGGTTATTATAATATGTCTTGAAGTTAGTACGCGAGCTATAAAGAGAAGTTACTGTATTGAGAAACTATAAGTATAGAAAATAAAGCCTTTGTGCAACAATATCAAAAAGCAGAAAAACCAACCTTTAAAATGCACAAATAATACATGAAAAGCAGCAAACAGCAGTTTCGAATCTACTAGCGAGATTCTTCTTCAGTGCAAGATAGAGAAAAAGGAACAGCGTGCTAGAAAAAGCAAGGCTGAGCAAAAAAAAAAAAAGGCAGCAATTTTTTTTAACCATTTGGAGAAATGGTTATTGTTCTCGTCAGGATGGGAAATCAAAAGCATATCTGAAGGTTTTCATTGGTTTAATCTGCAATTTATTCGTTTTCTGATTGGTCTATACAGTAATCTGTATTTCCCTTTAATTTCAACAGAGATGGATACTTTCTGCTGCCACTATGACAAAAAAGTAATAAAAACTACAAAAAAAATAATAACTCGGAAACAAATTGAGATACAGCTTTCAAACAAATTGCATTTAAAAGTAGATTTTTTTTCTCTATCCGACGGTGTAAAAAGTAATATTGTCGGATGTTTAGAAGTTTAAAAATAAAATTTCATTTAAAAATGGTCCAGGAATATTAATGTTTAATCCGTGGCATACGTAATGTATAACCAGCTCCGTAGAAGTTTAAAAATTTACAGTACCGAAAATTCTAAAACTGAAATTTCTTTTAAAATTTGTTCGTGATGGGTCCAGGAATGTTAATGTTTAATCCATGGCGTACGTAATGTATGATCAACTTCGTGCGATTTTTTATGTCTTAAATTTTAGTCTTTGAACAAAATCATTTTCCAAATGGTCGTTGTAATTTGTTAAATGACTATTTTTTATTTATTTATTTTTTTGTAATGAGAACTTAAATGATCAAAATAAGAGCAAAATTATCATTGTTATTTTGCAAAGAGACAAATGACTTCGAATTGTGGGGAAAGACGCGGGACCCCACAAGATCTTAACAGGCGAGGGGCCCTGGCCAGTCGCCCCGTTTGTCCGATGGTTATCGCCGGCCCGTTTTAGAAAGAAGTTTAAGAATGAAATTTCATTTAAAATTGGCCGTCAGATTTCCTGGAAATCTGACGGTAGAAAAGCCTTTTCCCGAACAGCCAATGAAATGCTTGGATATTTACGTAAGTTTCAGGTGGATAATTCTTAAGTTTCATGAAATCTGACGGATCGCAGGCGATATTTTTGGCTTGCAATTTTTACGTGTGATAACACTATTAATGTTTAATTCATGGCGTACGTAATGTATGATCAATTTCTGCGATTTTTTATGTCATAAATTTTAGTCTTAAAAAAAAATCGTTTTCCAAATGGTTGTTGTAATTTGATAAATTGCTCTTTTTTTTTGGGGGGGGGGGGGGGGGGGGCTCAGCCTTGCTTTTTCTAGCACGCTGTTCCTTTTTCCCTATCTTGCACTGAAGAAGAATCTCGCTAGTAGATTCAAAACAGCTGTTTGCTGCTTTTCATGCATTACTTGTGCATTTTAAACGTTGGTTTTCTGCTTTTTAATATAAGTAGTTCTATATTAGTAATAAATTTCAGTGGCTTTGAAAATAACAGCAATCGTGGAAAAAAAAAAAAAAAAAAAAACGAAATATACAACTCAACTCTATATTTACCACAATGCGCATGCACTGCATAACATCCGCTAGATATAAACAAAGAAAAATGTCACAACCAAAATTAGCTCTTTTCAACTTCTGGCCAAAATTAATGCAGTTTTTCTTACAATTTATGATAAAAACAAATAGTGAGCATAAAAATAATTAGATGTCATATCTATCATGTCTTTAAATACTGTAAAAGCACTTATTTTCGCGAGCCGTAATTTTCGCGAAAATGAAGATATCGGTGATTTCGCGAGCTGAAAATTTCGCGAATTTTATATGAACTGAACCGAAAGTTGAAAAATTCAGAAACTACCTAAATAGAACCCCTTTTGCATAAGGCAATTTAAGAAACTTCCTTTTATCCAAAAAGTTCTTCACCCCCTCCCCTCCCTCCTCTAACCATCGCTCTAAAAATGAATGGCTTCAAAGAAGCTGATATAAATATTGTAAGTGAATGAGCTGCATTCTATTAGTTGTATTATTGTTTTTATTCAAGAAGTAGTTGTATAGTATTCAAGAAATAGTTGTAAGTATTCAAGAAATTTTTGTACTTATTTCTTATTTAAGTAACTGTAATCATTAAATTTTGGATAAGTGAAAAATTTCTGATTTTTTATTATCATTTGAGTCGAAAAATATATATATATTTCGCGAGGCTTAAACTTTCGCGATTACGACGGGCTCGCGAAAATAAGTGCTTTTACAGTAACATATTTGAAATTGATCGTAAAAAGGTTTTGTTTTGCTTTGTGTCCTTCTCCTCAAAAAAAAAGTTTCCACTTTCACATACACAAAGAAATTCTTTAGCCTTAAGCGATTTACTTAAAGTTAAAAAGAATAACTTTGACATCTGTTTGACTGTATTTAACAAGTGTCGAATAAACGTAGCTTACTTTTCTGTATCTTCAACAATTTTATACAAGAATTGTTCAAATTGAATTTAAAATAAACCCAGGAATATGTGTTGCAAAAGGTCAGTAAAACAAAAGGTGGAAAAAAAATATATGAAACATTATAAAATAAATCTCTAACCAAATGCCTGTGAGGGTTTGTAGAAAAGAAAAATTTAAACAGATGGAATCAATCACAAGAAAAAAGGGATAAAAAAAAAAGTGGGTGGGAAGACAGGTGTCTATTCCATGCAAGGTTTATTTTCGCTTAAAAAAAAAAAAAAAAAAAAAAAAAACGAAAGAAAAAATAAATAGCTCAGTTTGGAATAATAACAAACGTACAGGCTTTCCCTAGACCAGCCATACTCCCGGCCACCTTTCATGTGCGGCCCGAGACACAATCATTAAACCATATTTTAAAAATTAATTGATGTGCATAAAAAATATTTAAGACCTTAAATGTTGTTTTATTTATTTTCATGGAAAGACAAAGTCTGCCCTGTTTTTCCATAATTTAAAACTTTTGAAATGCTATTTTCTTGGCAAAAGTGTTTTTAATCCCTTAAGGGGCAGTGAAATGAGGCATTATCCCACCCCACTTAATTTTAATACAGAATCGAACCAGAATTTTTAATTAAAATTTTACTTTATAACTTTGGTGAAAAGGGGCTTTAAAATTGCATTTTTTTTATTTTGAAATATTTTTATTTTAATTAATTAATTTATTTATTTTTTGAAAAATCTGATGTGAATTCAAAATTAGATAAATACAATTACTTGCCCCTAAAAGAGTTAAATGTAGTTCTAATTGTGTTACAGTGGAGTACACATTTCTCAGTCTTCATCTCTAATTAAATATTATTGCAAATTAATTTGGACTACATATTTCTACATTAAAAAAAAAAAAAAAAAAACGAAAGATTTTTCATTCAGCAAAAGATTGATTTATTAGAGAAAATCTGATGATTTTTTCTTTTTTCTTTTTTTTTTTTATAAATTTGGAAATTTTGCATTGTTATATTATGTTTTATACTTATTTGTATAGCTAATACTGCTTTTCAGGGTTAGACGTTTGTTACAGAAAATATTGGAAACCGAAAAATTTTACAGCGCTATTTCCAAACAAGAAACTTCGCGGCATATTTCTAAAGCATTGCAATAGAAATCTATCACTAAGTTTATTGCTTGAAAATAGTGGTGTTAAAACTTTATGGTAACATATTCGTTCAAACATACTAGTAAAAATAACCTTATTATATTGCTTTGTTATACTATTTATGTTACCTGACTATTTTTATTACTTCTTTTTTACCCTTTTATAAGTGTGTTGTGGCCCACCTTTGCGGCCCACGAGGAAAAAAGGTTGAGTATGGCTGCCCTAGACTGTCCTGATATTTAACAGCCTATCCTCGCAATCTATCTAGGTCAGGGGTTCCCCAAACCCAAACTTTTAGAAGGGCGTACCACTAGATCGAAGTTCATGCTTCCGCGTACCACCAGGTAACAAACAAAGCTAATACATGAAAACCTGTCTAAAAAGGAACATTTCTCCATTTTTTTCCCCTACTTCTGTTTTAGCAGCTTTTACTATATTTAAAAATGCATGATTATATTACTAAATTTGTACTTAGATTGACCACTTTATATTAAAATTCAAATATAAAAAGTAATATCATTACATAAATAGATACATTGTTTTTTAGAAAAATAAAAACCGAATGACATATTGGCATATACACTGATTCACATAACATATGTGACTAGATTGTGATATGCTCCAATCATTTTTTAAATGTCTAATTTTTTTAGTTTTTTTTTTTTTTTTTTTCAAAATTTCATTATCTGAAAAGAGATTTAGTTCATAATTTGAAATACTTCTATCTACTGCTGCCAGATTTTAAAAATCCCAAATAATATTTACAATACTCTTTTCAATTGAAAAATATATTTATCTACACACGAATAATTTAAAAAAGAAAGAAAACTTTAAAATAATTAAATTATTACATGTGAAAAGCATTTAATGATGAAAGTTACGTCATAATTAAAATTGAAAGCAATATATTTAAGAGTATTTTCTTACAGCATTGTTATAAAAATCCGGATGGTAGTGACTTTTTTATTTAATCATTTTATACAAACTGACTTTCAAATGTGTCATTAATCTTACTTGATCACAAAAACAGTCAACAGTGATTGGTTTGACCTTAAAAACTGGAAAAAACCCAAGTCGAAGTGAAATGAATCGCAACCCTATTACAGAAAATCATCACCACTGGTCATAATATCATCCAATCTTTCCGTAATTGGAAAATCTTTTTAAAACAGAGTAAATTTGCATGTTTTTAGAGCTTACAGTGTCCTATTTGGGGGCTGGCAAGCATAGCTCATAGGGGGCAAAGCCTGTTAGTTTTTAAGAAATAAACCATACCCAGGGGTGTAGTCGTAAAAAAAACAGAGGGCATACGTTCTAAGCAGAGGGTATACGCTCAAGGCAGAGGGTATACCCTAGCGTACATATACTATAGCTTTCTTGAGAAACAGAGGGTATACGGTGTTCCTTAAAAAAATCCAGAGGGTATACGGCGTATACCCTCCACTACATCCCTGACCATACCTATTACTGAAAATCCAATTCCTAATTTTATGAAATGCAAGGTATGTAAGAAAAAACAATACCTAATCAAAGTATATATTGGAGTTTTAGAATCTTGATCATGTTGGTCTATTAAAATTACAAACTGAAAAAAATTAACTAAAAGATTACTCTACATTTAAAGGGAAATGGATGCAGTAAAAAGCCTTTTTCACATATTTATAATCATTGGATCTTTATAGAACTGTGCCAGAATCTGATAGGAATGCCTAAATACATTTTAAGCAAAAAATTGGAAATTGATATTTTTGATTTTATTTCAAAGTTTAGAGAGTGAGTACCTTTCATGTATTTAGTTGAATACTTCTCAGCTATCATTTATTTTATACTAGCTGACACGCCCAGTGTTGTTGCCCAGGCCCATGATAATATTCTTAAATAAACCTTAAATTTGTATGATTTTATATCTGCTGCAAACGTGCCGCTCAAATGATTTATCAAACAGCTGCCAGATAAATGCTCGAAAAATTAAAATTGTTAATTTCAAATCGACAAAAGATATGGGTCATTCCATGTGAAATCAACCAATTTAAAGAAAAGTTGTTGCACCATAGTCACAGATTTTTTTTAAATTTTTATTACAGACAGATGTAGTAGTGAAACCCTCAAATCTAAAATTTTAAGATAATTTGTGCAATATTGACTGAGATATAGCCTTTTGAAAATTGATCATTTTTACCAAATGGCGGCCATCTTGGATGCTATCCCTATGTCTATAAATGTCCATAACTTGACAACTAATGACTCAAATTTTATAGTTCTGGTACCAATTTAAAGCTATTTGTATAAAGAATGCATATATGATATTAAAACAATAGTAATTTTTTATTTTAATACTGTTTATTACATTCAAACTGAAAATATCACTCTCAAAAAATGACTTATTGTAATGGGCCATAAAAAAAATGACCCATCAAAATTTTTTTTCAAACTTGCTAAAAACATTGCTCCATATGTGTACTTTAAATAGAAAAAAAATTGGAGAGGTAATATTTTTTGTTTAAAAAAAATAGCTTTTTACACATAGGATGTCACTAAGCAGTGACTATCTTAAAACATGTAAATATCCCTGATTTAAGAAATAATGGCCAAAACTAAATATTTTTTAATCCCTGAATTAATGTAAAACTATAATGAAATATAATCTCATAAGTTTTTTGTAGGACCACCCTCCAATTGCTCCCCCCGCCCCCCCCCAAAAAAAAAAGAAGTCATTGCTAAAAATGTATAATTGAAAAAATTTAACACTGAAGAAAAGAAAATAAATAAAGAATATAATGTATAATTGTGAAAAACCTTTAAATGCAATATATATAAATGAGATTTTACTGCATGTGTATATGTGGAATCTATTCAAAACGTTTTCCATGCAAGAAATTCAATTTTTATACCTAAATTTCTATTTCTTACTTTAAAAATTGCTCACTTAAAAAGTTTTACATTTGTATGTAACTTTATAGAAAAATTCTGCTGTATGCATGTATTTACATCATTCAAGTTGCATTAAATATTCAGATATAAATATGTCTGTTTATGTATTTTCTATTTCAGTAAATTTACATACTAAGAATGACAGAATTCATGAAATGAATGCTAATCTTGCATAATCTATTTTCCTTATTATTTGAATTCAAAATATGATGTAATAATGCATCATCTTCTATCCTGATGTAATCTTGCATCATGTTATATGTTTATGCAATTTTATCATAATGTATCCAACAAATCTTTTGTTGAAAATTTTTGAAACCTTTTGTGGGTAAGCTTATTATAAACTGCATTATATATAAAATTTTAAATAAAAAAAATATTTGATATAATTTATGAATTATTGCATCATGTTGTATGCTGATGCAATTTTGGGAAAAGATTGCTGCTGTATCGTCATCTGTTTTCTAATTGGTTGTAATTAAAGTATGATGAAATATTACATCATAATGTACAAAAAAATTTGACTATCCCTTTTAAACATCATTTCTGTTTATGTTTTCAATGTAGTATGCACTGGCATAGAATAGTTATTTTGTGCTTAAGATTCTACAGTGGACATGGAGTGTTTTGTATGCAAGAAACTTGGTGTTTCATTGAGTACTGATCTGATTCCTGTTCTTCAATTGTCTTCACGTGATTTGCAGTTATTAAAAAAAAGATTGCATGATGTAATCCCAGATGAAAAATGCTTTGTCCATGGAAATAGTATATGCAAGGTTCACAAGGATAAATATCTAAAATGGTATATTTTAAGACAGAGACAGTGTTGTGATCCATTTAATAAACATCCAAATAGCATCAGAGCAAAATCACTAAAAACAATATCATTAGATATGTCTAAAACAAATCCAGATATCTTCATTCCAGGAAAAAAATTGTGTGTTTCCTGTTATTCATCAGTAAATATGAAAAAAATGTCTATTGTTGACAGGATAACCACCTCAGGAACAAAAAGCCCCTCTGATTCAGATTTTAATGAACCCACAGTAGTAATAGAACAATTAAACAAAAGTTGTGAATTGTTAGAGTTATCGCCAATAAAGGTAAGTAGGCGTACCTCAAAGAGAAAACTTAATTACATGCAAAAGAAAGTTTCAAAAATAACTAAGTGTGTTGCAACTAAAGCAGCTACAGTATTAGGTGTTGAAACCATAAATAAGCCTCAAAATAGTAAAGACACAACTTGTCCTGACTGCACATCTATGATGGATAAATTATTGGAAAAGTTTACAAACGCATGTTTTAAAGAAAAAGTTCAAATTCTAACACTAGTTCCAGATTCATGGACAATACAGCAAACAATGACTTGTTTTAATACTACACAGTATCTTGTAAAAAAGGCAAGGAAGTTTAAAACAACAGAAGGGATGTTATCGATGCCTAGTGGAAGAAAAAATGTTAAACTGAGTCCAGACGTTATAGAAAAAGTTATTAATTTTTATTATGATGATAATAACAGCCGCATGTGTCCTGGAAAAAAAGATTTCATATCTGTTCCAACTGAAAACGGCAGAATATTAAAACAAAAGAGATTGATTTTGCACAATTTAAAGGACTTATATATTGCATTTAAAGAACAACATGACTTAAAAATTGGATTGTCTAAGTTTTGCTCACTACGTCCAAGAGAATGTGTTATTGCTGGAAGCAAAGGTATTCATTCTGTCTGTGTGTGTATACCATCAAAATATTAAACTTATGCTTCATGCTATTCATATCAATGACTACATATCACTGCTAAAAAAACTTGTTTGTTGCATTGAATCTGAAGAATGCATGTTGCACAGGTGTGATAAATGTCCATCTCCTGAAATTTTAAAGAAAGATTTAATGGGTTTAGATGAATTGGAAATGAGTAATGATATTATTTATAAACAGTGGGTAAAGACTGATGGAGCAGAATTAAAAAAAGTGATTAGCCTGTTGATGAATTTGTTGATGATTTAATTACAAAACTCCTTGCTTTATGTTTACACCACTTTTTTGCAAAATCACAAAGTTTATATTTCAAGAAAACAAAGGATGAATTGAATACAGAAACTGCTATTATTTCAGCTGATTTTTCGGAAAACTATACGTGCATTGTGCAAGATGCTATTCAAAATATCCATTGGCAAAAAGAACAGGTTACAGTTCACCCCTTTCTTGCTTATATAAGGGACAGTATCACTGATACTGTGAAATCTATTCCTATGTGTGCAATAAGCGAGCATTTAGTTCATGACACTACTACATTTTGGGCTTTTCAAAAAGTAATTGTCAATTATTTAATTTCACAAATTCCACAGATTAAATACATAAAATATTTTAGTGATGGATCATCAGCCCAACACAAAAATTATAAAAATTTTATTAATCTCTGCCATCATGAAGAAGACCATGATGTGAAAGCTGAATGGCTTTTTTTTGCCTCTTGCCACGGAAAAGGAGCTTGTGATGGAATAGGCGGCACCATAGAATGCATGGCCACCAAAGCAAGTCTTCAGCATCCATTCAAAGATGGTATCTTAAATGCATTTGATCTGTATACATTTGCAAAAGAATATGTTAAAGGAATTGAAAGTTTTTTTATAACAAAATCTGAAATTGAAATTGCCAATAATCAGTTAGCAGATAGGTATGCAAAGGCAGATACAATCGTAGGAACAAGGGTTAATCACAGCTTTGTGCCAATAAATAAAGGCCAAATACTGGTTTCCAGGGTATCAGGCTCCTCAACAAATTTTATTGTTACTGTGAGATTTAGTGAAACCGACAAACCACAAACATTTAAAAGTGAACAATATGTTGTTATATGTATGTATATGGTGTTAATTGGTGGATTGGTAAGATTTTAGATTACTGCGAGGAATTCAATGACTATAAAATTATGTTCATGCATCCTCATGGTCCTAGTTCATCATATTCATGGCCAAAATCTTCAGATGTTTGTTGGATTCCATATGAGCATATAATGAAAGTAGTGTCTACCCCAATGACTGCTAGAGGAAGAACATATACTGTTGCTCCAGAGGAGCATACAGCAATTCAACTCTTATTCTTAAACTTCAAGACAGATTAAATCCTTGGTAATTTTCAACAACATA
Organism: Maratus speciosus; assembly: GCA_963932465.1. Taxonomy (NCBI): domain Eukaryota; kingdom Metazoa; phylum Arthropoda; class Arachnida; order Araneae; family Salticidae; genus Maratus; species Maratus speciosus. The sequence continues at coordinate 362,544,853 of OZ010786.1, read as the reverse complement.
TTATCAAATTCCTTTCAACAATATATTATAAAGTTATATCCATGTAAGTATCCTGTTCTTGTTTTATGTAAATATGTTTCATATAAGTTTTATCTAAGTCTTACTTTTATACATATTTGATGTTTTTGTTGTACATTTGTATCACACAAGATTTGTGTACTCATTTTGTCAAGATTTGTTCATTTAAATTGAAATTGGCAGTGAACTGAATAACTAATGTCAACTCAATCAACTCATTAATATTAATTTTTAATCTTTTATTTGAATTCAACTGATTTACAGCTAGTATTTCTGCCATATTTCAAAAAAATATGTTTTATGGCTCTTTTTCCTTCTAAATATTTTCCATTATGTATATTTTTTTGAGAATTATACATATTATCATTTTATATGAAATAAAAAGTATTGAAATGAAAATTTACTGTTATTTTAATATGTATGTGTTTTTAGTATAATTAACTGCTGATTGGTATTTCTAAATTGAATTATTTATATATTGATGCTCATACATTAATTCATATGCCAGAAAAAAATATTTTTAACCATTATTTGTTAAGCCAAAGATACGTGTTTTAAGATAGTCACTGTTAGGTAAATGACATCCTATGTGTAAAAAGCTATTTTTCTTTAATGAAAAATTTTACCTCTCCAATTTTTTTTCTGTTTAAAGTATACATATGGAGCAATGTTTTTAGCAAGTTTGAAAAAAATTTATGATGGGCCATTTTTTTTTTATGGCCCATTACAGTAAGCCAATTTTTGAGGGTGATATTTTCTGTTTAAATGTAATAAACAGTATTAAAATAAAAATTTACCATTGTTTTAATATCATATATGCATTCTTTATATAAATAGCTTTAAATTGGTACCAGAAATATAAAATTTGAATCATTAGTTGTCAAGTTATGGACATTTATAGACATTGGGATAGCATCCAAGATGGCCACCATTTGGTAAAAATGACCATTTTTAAGGGTATATCTCAGTGAATATTGCACAAATTAGTTTTAAATTTCAGATTTGAGGGTTTCACTACTATGTCTGTCTACAAAAAAAATTTAAAAAAAATTCGTGACTATGCTGCAACACCCATTGGTTGAATTCGTGTGGAATGACCCAAATACGAAATAAAGTTTATTTTTTCTATTGAAGAATTTGAACACGAATGTAAGTTTGTCTGCTTTTTCATTCCCTAATGTACTGTGCAATTTAATTTAGATTGAAGTAAACCAAAAGTAGAAAAGATTCTAATGCATCTATTGAAGGAGAAGCTTTAAACAACTGATAAGTTAAATCATCTTTTATGGGCTGTTCTAATTTAATGTTATACCACCAAATTTTTGGTTCAACATTTAAATATTCAGTTTCAAACATAAAGCTTATAAAATTGAAATTTTTTTACTAATATCCAATCACCAATTAACCCCTTTATCCCATTCTAGCAGGTGCAGTGTACAAAAAGAATTGAGACAGGCTAGAGAGGTATTGTTCAAAGACATATAGATTTCTTATGGATGTAACGGGAAAGCTGCAGGTACAGTCCAAAACTAGCTTTTGGAGTGTAGGGAATATTTTGTTATTCTTTTTAGTTTTTATTACAGATGAGCTCATTTTTAATATGAGTCGAAGACATTTACATTTACCGAGACAGAAGACATTTACACTTCTTTTGACTGAAAATATTTTGAAAATAAATATCAGATTATGAAAATATCAAGAAATATGACACTTAAAAAATAAATATCAAATGTATGAAAATGAAAATATCAAAAACCTTGATATTTTGAAAATAAATATCGGATATATATCATGATATACATCAAGATACAGTCGTCTCTCTGTTTAATGTCGCTCTACTTAACGACGATTTCTACTTAACCCCTTCGGGACAGGAGCCTTTTACGAAGTTTTTAATCTTTTGTCACCGCTTTTTAAAAACAGAAATTTATGTCTTCTTGAATCAAGAAAATGCGCTGATTAAATAAGGCAAATTTTACAGGTGAGAAAAAACAAGGATTCTGAGCGCTTCATGCGGCATGTATACGTGCCGCTCGTCCCCAAGGACGATTTTTTGCAGTCCCGGCTCCTTTAAGTAAAAAAAATCTATTTAAAGACTAAATTGTTTCTATTTAACGACAATTTTCACTATTTTCAGATATATTGCGTATATTCCAGGACTTACAAATGTGTCAATTTTTTACCGCTAATTGCACAATTAAGTTGTAGCCATTAGACCTGGGAATTATTTTTAGTGTAGAAGCATATTACCGAAAATCCTTAATTAGCAAATTATTAAATAAATTTGCTGACAAAAATTAAATAAAAAAATTTACAATTTTGGAAGTCATGCACATGATTACATCAGCCTCGAAAGAAGTTTCTCCTTGCACTTGAAAACTGCTTTCGAGCATCTGGAATTGGCATTCAAGAACAAATGGTCACAACAGATGCACAACTCGACACAGGAGATATCATCACCGAAGAATGGAAAGTCTTATTGGTGATGAAGATATTTTAGTAAAAGATTCTATCGATTGTGATGAAGACATTTAAAAGACCAACTTCAGAAATTTAGATCAAATATATGAAACCATCGCAAATGAAAATTCAACTTTAGATTTCAACTGCAGAAGATGATGATGCTCATGATACAGAAAGCTAGACACCACCTCCTTCTTACTCAGATGCGAATTCTGCCCTGGATATTCTTCGCCAGTACATTGTTTCATTAAATATATTAAATATGGAAGATGACTCATTCAACCTTCTTGAGAAGCTTGAAGCAAGGGTATTAAAAACTAGACCCCCATTGAAACAATCTACAGTCTACACTTTTTGATTTCCTAAAAACTTAATTTGTTTAATTAAATGTATTATAAATATTTTTATCGTACTGTAAGTAACATTTTATGCAGTATAATTAATGCAATTTGTATTTGTGCAATAGAAATATGAATTATTATGTTCGTTATCCATATAAATAAAATAATAAAAAAGAAAGAAAACATAAAATAAATAAAACAGTTAGTTCTAAACTCACCAATATATCGAGAAATGTATTAACAGTCTGTAAAGTGTGAAGGGAAATGTTTTTCAAATATTATTTTCCACAAATTCTGTTTAAGGACGATCTTTCAAGGTTCCTTGAAAGTCGTTAAACAGAGAGCCAACTGTATATAGCTATTGATATATATCAACGAACCCTGGTGCTAGATTAATCTGTAAGGCCAAAATAATCTGCAGCACTGTCTCTGCTACTAGGGTAGTAGTCAGGGTGTCTACAGAAATTGTAAAAAAAAGTTCCCTGATTTTTCCATGATTTCCCTGACTATCATTATCATACTTCCCTGATTTCCATTATTAACAATACACATAGTACGGTATTTTTTCATGTAAACCAATTCCTCGCATAACACGCTTATCCAACTTGCTAATATCTCATTTGGGAGAAAAAACAAGAGACAAACAAAAAAATCGCCTAATATTCATTAAGTATTGGTTGACAGTTTTATAAATCTGAACTCAAAATTTAGTCCAACTTCATACAGTGGCCAATGGATATATGGTGACCAGTAAATCTCGTTTTCTGAAAAACATTAAATTCCAAGACTTATCTACATCTGACGGGATAGCTAATTGAATTAAGCTGGCCACCTGGTCAGGTTATGCTAATGTATCATTTTAAAACAGGTAAATTGCCTTCAATATAAACGCTATCAAAAGAAAATGAGGAAATCGGATCACCTTAATTTTATAGCACAAAATTAGCACTCGCCACTCGCCAGGCGTCGAATAACACTTAAAACGTGGCGATTAACTTTATTGTCCTCACTCGCCAAACTCAATGGGCACCACTCGCCAAACGCGATGGTTGAAAGGTCGATGGCAGGGAGGAAGGGGGTGAAATTCGTTCAGAATTTACGGCGTCCACATCGGCGATTCTCCCAAACGTAAGGAAGGAAAGTAGCAGGGGTGATTCTGTCTCGAATTTTCCGAAAATTTAAGGCATTCGTTTCCGGAAAAAAAAAAAAAAAAAAAAACGGCCATCAGTCCAAAAATATCGCTAATTTCGATATGGTCGCCGAAAAAAATCAATTTCGTTAATCGTTCGTAGAAAAAAATCACCAATTCCGTCAAAGAATCGCGAAAAAACGTGAATTTTGCCCAAGGACCATGTAAAAAACGCGAATTACGTCAAAACGTCAAAAACGCAAATTTCGTGAAAAGATCGCTCAGAAAACGCAACTTTCGTGACAAAATCGTGGAAAAACGCAAATTTTGTCAAATAATCGCGGGAAAAACACAAATTTCGTGAAAAGATCGCGGAAAAAACGCAAATTTCGACAAAAAAATCGCGAAAAAGAATCACAAAATTCTTCAAAGTATCGCGAAAAAACGCAAATTTCGACAAAAAATCGCGAAAAAGAATCACAAAATTCTTCAAAGTATCGCGAAAAAACGAAACTTTCGTGAAAAGATTGCGGGTAAAACGCAAAATTCGTGAAAAGATCGCGGAAAAACGCAACATTCGTGAAAAGATCGCGGAAAAAACGCAACATTCGTGAAAAGATCGCGGAAAAACGCAACATTCGTGAAAAGATCGCGGAAAAAACGCAACATTCGTGAAAAGATCGCGGAAAAAACGCAACATTCGTGAAAAGATCGCGGAGAAAACGCACTTTCGAGGCAAAATCGCGGGAAAAAACGCAAATTTCATCAAAAGATCACAAAAAAACGCAAATTTCGAGAAAAGATCGCAGAAAAACGCAAATATCGACAAAAGATCGCGGAAAAAACACAAATTTCGAGAAAAGATCGCGGAAAATGCAAAATTTGTGAAAAGATCGCGGGGAAATGCAAAATTTGTGAAAAGATCGCGGGAAAAACGTAAATTTCGTGAAAAGATCGCGGAGAAAACACAACTTTCGTCAAAAGATCGTGGAAAAAACGTAAATTTCGTGAAAAGACCGCGGAAAAAAGCAAATTTCGTCAAAAGATCGCCTAAAAACGCAAATTTCGTCAAAAAATCTTGAAAAAAAATGCAAATATTTTCAAAGAATGGCAAAAAAAACAACACAAATTTCGATAAAAGATTACAAAAAAATGCAATTTTGTGAAAAGATCGCGGAAAAAATGCAGATTTCGTCAAAAGAACGCGAAATTCGTTAAATGGTCGCAGAAAAATGCATTTTAGTTAGTGCCGAGAGGGGGTGGGGTCCCTCTCTGCTGTAACCTTTCTGAAAATTTCCTGTGAATTTATTTCATTGCAATTAATAGTAAAAATAAAATTTTTCAGTTGAGTGTAATCATATCGAATGGTAAGTAATATATATTAGTAAATTACAATGTTGATAGAAAAAACACTGTTTTGTATGGAGCGTACATAACTTTGTTACTGGCCAGTGGTTAAAAAAAACTGGCCAGTGAAAAAAATCAGTGTACTGGCCATTGGGTAAAAATGTTAATTTTGACCTGTACTTAATTTGCGTTAAATATCAAAAACTCATACTATGTGCATCTTTTTAAAAATATTGGGAAAGACTTATCAACATGTGAAAAAATATGGTATATAAAGTAGACGAATCAGTCTCGTTCGCAAGGTGAAAATGCAAATAGTTTTGCATGTAAACAAATCTCTCTGATTTTTGAATATTTTTACAAAATTCCCTGACTTTTCACTGATTTTTCCAGATCGATAACCCCCCCTGATTTTTCCATGGTTCCCTGATTTCCAGATTCTGTAGACACTAGAGATGTAAATTTTCCGGAAAAGTTGAAGTGGTGGAAAAAAAACTGTTTTTTTCCAGTTTTTTTCTGGAAAAATTGATTTCCTACAAATGTTTCTCAAAAATAAGTTATATTTTCTTAAAAAGCATACAATAATAAACTTTTTCAATATTTTTGCATACTAAAAAAAAATTATTTTCCCCTTTATATGTGAATATGTTATTTAAAAAATGAGAGAGAAAGAGAGAAAAAAAAAACAGCTTTTAAAAGTTTATTCTTTCAGTCTCAGAATTCTGAGAGTAGCTTTTCTTGCTTAATTTAACACCAGTGTTTGTAATAATATATCATGTGTCTGTTGAAATGATTTTTCAGTAGCACTTGTTTAATTATATCAGTAGAGCTAATTTAAAAAACAAACAAACAAAAAATCTTTAGTTTCAACCAGGGTTGCCGGCTTTTAGCCAGGCCAAAAAAAGCCGGTTTTTATTTTTAAAAGTTGGTTTACAGTTAATTCGTTTTAAATTTGGATCAATTAATTTTTAATACACTTATAAATATTTTCTACTAAAAACAAATTATAGATTTCTATTAAATTTGTCAAATAAAGAAGTCTTTATAACTTCTAGAAGGTAACAGTGAAGGCATTATGTGTGAAAAAAAAATTATAAATGCTGAAAAGTATGTAAGTTAGGCTCCAAACTGGTGTTTTGAAATTCTATATTACACAGCTTCACATATAATACACATTTTAAAGATTATATTTAATTAATGACAAAATGTAGCACACCAAAATGGAAACATTCTTATGTGTACATATGGAGAGATTAATTTGTAAATGTTGAAAAAGGATGTAATATTTGAGGAGAGTGGTACATTAAGTGTATAAAAAATAGAGCATTTAAACAAGAAAAAAAAAATCTCTAAATAAAATTTTGAAAAGCTTGTTGCTAAGCATATTCATGCATATGCTATTTATAATGCTTTTAATAGTGAGAAATGGTGTTTTTATTAAAATGACTATGTATAATTTTAAATGTTTACTAGAAATAAAATAAGGCTTGTATATTAATAGCTCTTAAAATTAATTAAGTAATAAAACATGTAACTAAGTAACCATTGTCCTCTAATTTTAAAAAGCAGTAAAAATGAAAAAATTGGCAGTTGCTATGGCTCTTAAAATTTAGCTGACATGTTTGCAAACTACAAATCACAAGCAAAACCATCTAAGTCTTATTCCAATATCAATGTCCTCATTATTGAGAAATTGGGTTACTTATTAAACACTAAATCAATTAAATGTCATTACAACTAATTAAAATACTTTAAAATGTGTAGTTTATAATTACAATGCTTCATTGTATAAAACCAATTATAGTCAAAAAAGGCCAATTTTGGCCAAAAAAAGCTGGTTAAAACCAATAAAAGCCACCAGCCTGGCTTTTTTTAATTTTAGCCGGCTTTTTTGCAACCCTGGTTTCAACTAATATCACTGTAGTTTTAAAGCAATTTTAAACTGTATTGTATGTACATCCCATCTACATAGTACTCATAAAGGATGCCAGTGTAAAAGAAACAAATTATAGTAGTTCTGGTATTATTATAAATACTATTATCCTTTTCAAATCTTCCTTTGTTTAAAACTTGGTATTATTTTACAATATTAGCCCCCCCCCCCCCCCTACAGTTATAATTTTCATTTCCTGTATATGTAGTTTTGGTACGGCTTTCCAGACTTAATCCAAACTGTGTTTTAGTAAGATTTAGATCCTTAATATTGAAAGTGGTTTTTTTTTTTTTTTTTTTTTTTTTTAAATGAAACTTTTAAAACGGGTGGATTTTTCCATATGTTTGAAAATTGTTTTCAAATAGATTTTTCAGAGAGATTTGCTTACATTTTCTTTGCAAAGTTTGTATGGATTCATGTTTTTCGAAAATACATTTAGACAACTCTAAGAATCTATATTTTAAGAAAAGAAATAAAAAGATACATAATTTCAACTGCATGTTATTACGAAAAGAAATTTTTCTAACAATAGTGAAAAATCACAGCCATGCGAATAAAAATAAATGCATGTTTCAAATTTTACATTAAATTTTCCATCTTACCATTTTCATTTATTGGTATAATATTGAAATACTTTTGCACATGAATTTCCATTTTTAACCAGAGAAGTTCCATTTAATTATCTTACCAAAGATTTGCTTAGATTTTTTTTCACACAATCATGTTTTTGCGAAATTGTGAACTTTTATAAAAACTTATGAACTTGTAAAAAATGTGAATGAAATGTAAAAAATATAATCGGAATTTTGTAAATTAGGAATTACATATTTAAGTTCTTATCTAGACATTATTGTCCTCTGTACATATAAACAGCTAGATAATAGATTCATTGGTTATTGCAGCTATTATACAACAGGTTTTTTTTTAAATTCTGAAATCATTACGTTTGTGAAGGATTTAATTTGGAGATTGTAAAAAAATTCTGAAATGTCTATTTTTAAGTGAAAGAATTTTGTTAAAGGTCATATGTTTTAAGGAGAAAAAACTGAAGGATCCTTTAAGAGACTCAAGTTCTTTCTAAAGAGAATCCCTGCTTACAGATAAGATTTTCCATGTTAAGGTTTTCATGAGGGACACTAAACACAAAAAAAAAAAATATAAATAAAAGTATCAGAATGTAGCAATTATAAAATATTGAGTACATTATTTTATAAATGAAGTTTCAATTTTTTCCAATTTGGAAAAATTGAAAAATAGCCCTTCGGAGAAAAACTGAAAAAAAAAACTTTTTTCCCCAACTTTTCCGGGGGTTTTCTGAGCATTCCCATCTCTTGTAGACACCCTGTAGTACTTGAAACAATTTTACAGAAAAATTAAATTGTAATAAAATTAGTGAATATTTATGTTAAATACACTTGTTTTAAGCAAAATCCATAACCAACTCCACAAAAAATACCTTAATGTTCCTGCCTATTTGTCACTTTTCTAAAAATCATCTTATTGTATTATCTTTATTTCACTTTAAAGCACTAAAAGTGGATATTTTTTCTTTTTATTGTGATATGTGAAATGTTCACAAATTTCATTCTTCTAACTAAACACAGCATTGCTATCTTAATCAGAATTTTAGCTATGCTATAACATTTATAAGTAATTCTACAAGAATGCAAGAACTGCAGAAACAGATAAGTAAAAATTAGCAATTCAAAAATATGGCTCATAGGAAACTTGATATGTTTACCTACTAATGACTGAAGATTCTTTTTTCTCCTGCAACATCAATAGGAAAATAAATAATATATTTTCCCCAGTAGGAGAAATTTCTCCAAGTGTCTGCAACAGATAGTACTTCATGGACAAAAAATAATCTGCAGGTAAAATATTTTTACAACTGAAGCGTTAATTAAACAAACAATCACTCACGTGTAGTGTTTTTAGGCATTTTATAAATTTTTATTAATAATAATCTGAACATTTTGTATTACGTAATAAAGAGCGAAACATAATATGAAGCAAAATAAAGGTTCGATGAAAAAGAATCTGCAAAAGAAAAAAAATCTGTGACGCCCGTCTCAAACTTTCTGCTACTGGGATATTTTCTTTCATAAACTTTTTTTTTTTTTTTTTTTTTTTTTTAACACCATATTGATGAGTTACGTCTACTTTAAAAAACAAAATATTTTTATATACATATTTTGTGCCGATATTTGCAATTATATCGTGGATGATGTGTACATGTGTATGTAACTTATTTTTTCTTCATCATTAACTGATTATGATGTCACACCATCATGCACTGGTTTTATCAGTTAAAAAAGGGAAAATCGTTGCCAAATTTTGGGGACTGCAATTTCTGGTAACCCGTCTGTTATGCTTGTGTTGACATCACTGATGATGAAATTTGAGATTGCAAGCCTCCTCAACATGATTTGTAAACGGTGTAATTTGGAAACGTTTAGATGACAGACCATTTTTTTTCCATATTTAAATGATGAAAATTTTAATAGTGAAATTTTAAAATTTAAGTTCTGGTGTGACCATAATGTTTGAGTTTTTTTTTTTTTTTTTTTTTTTTTTTGCTAGAAGGTTAAATTACATTATGCTTACAACTGAAAAAGTGTAATCTGGTGACTCGGTTTTTTATTGTGTTGTGTTCTGAGAAAGGAAATGTCAAAAAGATGAGGGATATATTTTTTGAAAACTAACATTTAAACAACCATTATATTATCGTTAGAAGACATATGTTAAGAAATTTATGTATATTTTGTATAGGGATGCACCAAACCAAATAGTGATTTTGGCCGAATGCTGAATATTCGGCCTGCAGACAGGGTTGCAAAAAAGCCGGCTAAAACTAAAAAAAGCCACGCCGGCGGCTTTTATTGGTTTTAACTGGCTTTTTTTGGCCAAAATTGGCCTTTTTTGGCCATAATTGGCTTTTATACAATTGAGCATTGTAATTATAAACTACACATTTTAAAGTGTTTCGAATTAGTTTTAATGACATTTAATTGATTTAGAGCTTAATAAGTAACCCAATTTCTCAATAATGAAGACATTTATACTGGAATAAAACTTAGATCATTTTGCTAGTGATTTGTAGTCCGAATTGCGAATATGTCAGCTAAAATTTAAAAGGGCCATACTAACTGCTTTATCTGGTTTACATTGACATTTAACCCCCCACCAGGACCAGGGTTGCAAAAAAGTGGGCTAAAATTAAAAAAAGCCACGCCGGTGGCTTTTATTGGTTTTAACTAGGGATTGACCGAATACCGAATAGTTGATTCGGTATTCGGTGGTTCGGCATGTAAACCGAATATTCGGCCGAATAATTGCAGATAAGTACTTTCTTAGAAGTAGAAGAATTCTCTTTTACTTAGCAGTAGAATAGGCTAAACAATGAGTTTCAATATTATGTGCATGAGTTCAGAGTTCAGCTGCACTACAAAAAACAAGTGTCAAAGGCCATTTTTTATTAAAAAAAACTTTTTCCTTTCTAAAATAGTCTACATAGGTGAGAAAAAAAAAGAACTCTGTCTACAACAGAGAAAAAAAAAGTAAGGAAGATGCGCATCTTTCCCTTATCATTTAATTTTACTTACTTCTATATTAGTTTTTTTTTTAATTTGAATTTATTTAATGTGTATTTTCTTTAATATACACATCAAATAAGTATATCAGAGTTCACATCGGTATATCTAAGGTGTATATTAAAGAAAATACACACATCAAATAAGTATACCCCTATGCCTATCCGCTTTTATAACCATTATATCAAAATCGCTCAAATTTCTTATCTTCACCACCACAATGTTAAAATATTAATCAAAATATTCTATCAATAATTTGACAGAAAATAGTTAAATGTACAAATTGATATAATACTTTTTGTATTTTGAGAACATCCCTATTGATATGTTTATAATTAGAGTTAGACAATCAGTAAATCAGATTAATGACAACATTGTTTCTTATTATTTGAATGAACTTTTGTTTTTCTGACAGTCCTTATCCTTAATAATACCCTGTATAGTTTAATACTCTCATAGGTTATTTTTGGGTATTGACTAGTGATATGATAATAAAAAATAAGTGATGGGTTAATGAATTTGTGAATGGAAAGAAGTCATTAAATTTTTTTGTGTAATTAGATTTTAGAATAAAAATGTAACTGAATTAAATTATTGAGAATTTAATTTCAATTAAAGTTTATTAAAAAAGCTAATATATGCAAAAATGCGTATTAAAAATTTTCAAGTATTCGGTTGCCGAATACCGAAGCTTCGGTATACACTTTGACCGAAGCTTCGGTATTCGGCAAAATTGCTGATTCGGTCAATCCCTAGTTTTAACTGGCTTTTTTTGGCCATAATTGGCTTTTATACAATGAAGCATAATGAAGACATTAATATTGGAATAAAACTTAAGATGGTTTTGCTAGTAATTTGTAGTTAGAATTGCAAATATGTCAGCTAAGTTTTAAAAGCGCCATACCAACTGCTTTATCTGGTTTCCACTGACTGACCTTTAACCCCCCACGCCCTGAAATTTTTTCATTTTTACAGCTTTATAAAATTGAAGAGGACAATGGTTACTTAGTTACATGTTTTATTACTTAGTTAATTTTAAGAGCTATTAATATACAAGTCTTATTTTATTTCTAGTAAACATTTAAAATTATACATAGTCATATAATAAAAATATCATTTCTCACTATTAAAAATATTATGAATATGCTTAGCAACAAGCTTTTCAAAATTTTACTTAGAGAAATTTTATTTTATTTTTTTCTTGTTTAAATGCTCTATTTTTTATACACTTATGTACCAAACTCTCCCCAAGTATTATATCCTTTCTAATTTCTCTTTTAACATTTATAACTTAACTCTCCATATGGACACATAAGAATGTTTCCATTTTGATGTGCTACATTTTGTCATTGTTTAATTAAATATAATCTTTAAAATGTGTAGTATATGTGGAGCTACGTAATACAGAACTTCAAAACACCAGTTTGGAGTCTAACTTATATTCTTTTCAATATTTATATTTTTTTTTCAGACATAATGCCTTCACGGTTGCTTTCTAGCAGTTATAAAAGAATTATTTATTTGACAAAATTTAATAGAAATTTATAATTTTCTTAGTAGAAAATATTTATAAGTGTATTATAAATTGATTGTTCAAAATTTAAAACGAATTAGCTGTAAACCAACTTTCAAAAATAAAAGCCGGCTTTTTTTAAGTGGCTAAAACCAAAAAAAGCCGGCCGGCTTTTTTTGGCCTGGCTAAAAGCCGGCAACCCTGCCTGCAGACGAACCAAATATCGAATATAAGCTGAATAGTAATTGTTAGGCCGAATACCGAATATTCGGCCAGCCAAATAGTAACTATTCGGCCGAATACCGAATATTCGGCTTGTCGAATACTGTTATATTTCAAAGTTTAAAAGCATTAAAATGTTAAATTTTAAAACAATTTTACATAATATTTAAAACAAACTTTCATTTTGATAAACAAAAGCTTTTTTCCAGTAAACTTTAAGCTGAAAAAAATCTGCTTTGAGTTATTTAAGAAGGAGATAGTTATGAAATTTTTTTAATTAATAAAATTTTAAATTTCATGGTTTCTTCTGTGAATTAAAACAAATGAATAAACTTTTCTTAATTCTAAAACAAACATTTTAAAATCAAAGAGAAATTGCGAAAAAATTTGAAGAAAAATTGTACAGGATCTTATAGGATTCATATATTATTTGTTTGTCAGGAAGAGACTAAAGTAAAAGTAAATAAATAATACAATCTATTCAAATTTTATATGGTGGCAACTCAGCAAGAATAACTGTTCTACTCCCTTTGATTAATGCAACTTAGATCGGTGTCAAGAGTGGACGATCATTTTCAGAGATTGTAAATGTTATTCTTAAATCTTACCAAGAAACAGGTTATTTACTGGGCAATGTTCAGGAACTTGCACATTATTAATTCCTATAAAAATCCTCGTAATTGGTTAATTTTCTTAAGTAATACTTAATAAACAGCAAATAAATAATGTAAAAACATTTTATTTTATTTAAATATGATTCTGTTTCTAATTATTCTGAATATCTTTATAAGTTGACTGTTAAACGTAGAAGTTGTATAAAGCTTTTTAAAAATATGTTTTTAAAGTTTTTTTTTAAGTATTCAGCCAAGCTGAATATTCGGCCATACCGAATATTCAGTAACATGGCCGGATACCGAATAGATACTGAATATTCGGTGCATCCCTAATTTTGTAGTAATATTTTTTATTAGACTTTTATTGTATGTCGCATGCTTGTGTTAGAGACGACAACTTTAACGAATTTCATGCATTTTTTAGATTGCTGCACAATAAGGTATAAAAAGTACTAGTTTAACACTCTCACAACAATAGTTGCAGTATGAAATGCAAGCAGAGCATGGTAGGGGACATGCCCCAAAGGTGACACGTTCAGTGGAATACCCATTTTTGTTTTATTTTGTTTGTCAGTGCAATCTTGAATTGCATGCTATAATCAATATACATTTGTAGAAACATATGCGCTGTAACTTTTATTTATTTATTTAATATTTATATTATAACTAGATGGTACCCGTCAAGATTTGACGGTAAATAACTTGAAAGTTTCATTAGAAAGATACTTGAACTTTTAATGAATTGCTTTTAAATTAATTAGTGAAATTATGACAAATTTCTATATTGCATAAGTGATTCCTATTTCTTTAAAGCGATAGAGGGTACAGTCAGCCAAACCTATTCAATGAAGTCACATAATTTTAACTTTATAATTTACAACCAATTATACCTTTTTTTACCAGAAATTTAACAAATAAGAGTGGGTAGAGCATTTATTTTTATTTACTATGGTCTCCTTTTTCAAAAAAATAACAGTATTTATTTTTATTTATTTATTATTATTTTTTAACTACATGACCATTAAAAGGTGCCATGAATTTTATTTTTATCAGTCTCATTCTCTAAAAGTCCAAATTTGAAACTTGGTGCAGCATATAATTTTATTACTTGAATTTTATTTTACATTTTTATACATTTTTTGAATATTAAACAATGGATATCAAGGTAATTTTTTTAATAGTTGTTATATGGATATATTTCTTTCTTTCCGTTTTCTTTTTTTAAGGAAAAGAAAGGCAAGCTTTTTTTTCTGACACACACACACATATATTCTTGATAATGGTCAGAAGATGTAACAAAAATTGTAGACAAGTTCAATTTATTTAATTGATAATTACATTAAAAATATTTTTGCTTAAATATTTTAAATATAAAATTATTATTATTATCATTTTAAATATTGTTCAGCTTTAAATTTTATTTAATTATAAAACATTCAAATAATAATAATAATGAAATAAAAATCATCTAACTTCTCCTCCTAACAAAATATGTCATTATTGAAATAACTTGTCGCGAAAAATATTATAGAAATCATTTTGCTGGGCGTTGGGTTCGAACCTGCTATCCACTATCGGCGCTTTAAACTGCTGTTTTAGACCGCTCAGCCACCGAGAACTCGTTCTCACTTCCTCTAAATTGAACGGGGTTGATGCATGTGCAGATGTCCCGAAATGGGCCTACTTAAAATTTTACCTTTACGTTTTAATATATATATGATGATTTTATAGTTTTTGAAGGTTTTAAAAAACTGAAGAAGGCTATATGTTATACAACGTAGATTAAATAAGGCAATTGTTCCACTTATAATACGGCATCGGAGTGCTTAAACCTAACATGGCCGAAGTAAAATGGTTGATTTGAACCAACTATTATCAAGATCCGGATGAGTTCACGCCGGAAGCATTATACACTTTGCGCCATTATATATATATAATTTATAATGCATAAACAGTTCTTTTATGCATATTTGTTAGTGAGAAAGAAGTATTTCTGATGTAGCAGGGTACTTTAAAAGATTGAAATGCAAGATGATTTTATCTAAAAGTTTGTGTAAGTGGAATACTGAATTTGAGCTATCAAATGTTTTCTCTGATGTAGCAGGGCAGTTACATTAAAATGATGCAGAATGCACATTTTCCATTAAACCTGTGTTGTAAAAAATTTATATTTTTGCTTTATTTTGATTATCACATTAAAAAAAAAAAATGCTTTCCTGTGTTGTCTAATACATCCTTTATTAATATTTTATTTCCCATGATTCCAAGATGATGTATTAAAAATCAGCAGCACGGTGAGAGTCCAGAAAACGTGCCAAATAAAATGTTACCATAACACGTGTGTTTTGTAATTACACATTGGTTCTATTTACCTTAAATGAATTTCTTTTGCAAATTTACATTAAATATTTAAATCAATAACTCTCTTTAAAAAAAAATTACCCAAAGGCATTTTGTTATTTCTGCATTTTATAAACCAAAAAGACTTCATTAATACAATAGTAAAAGTTAACATATGAAGATTTTAAAAAATACATTTTTTATTTTTTGCTCAAAAGTCACCAAATAGGGTAGATGTGCCAATAATGGACACCCTTAAGGAATTTCTTTCAAAGTTATTTTTTTATTAATACAGTACAGGACCTATTATCCGGAATCCTCGGGACCGAAGGCTTTCCGGATTTCGGGTCCTCCCAAATTTCGTCAAAAAATTGCGGGAAAAACGCAAATTTCGTCAAAGAATCACGAAAAAACACAAATTTCTTCAAAGGATTGAAAAACTCCCCTGCAATTTCGACAAAAGATCGCAAGAAAAAACCGGAAATTTCGTCAAAAGATCGCAAAAAAAAAAAAAAAAAAAATTCTTCAAAGAATCGCAAAAAAAACCCATGAAAATTTAGTCAATGGATCACGGGGAAAAAACGCAAATTTCGCCAAAATCTCACGAAAAAAAAACACAAATTTTGTCAAAAAATAGCGAAAAAAACTTCTTCAAAGGATCACAAAAAACCCCTTAATTTCACCAAAAGATTGTGTACAAATGAGAATTTCGTTAAAAGATCATGGTAAAAACTCATAATTAGTGCCGAGGAGCCCCCCCTTTTCTGTAAACTTAAAATTTGCTGTGAATTTCAGATTTTTTTACTCAGAATCACCCTTGATTCAAGTAGTAACACAATTGTGTAGCCATAATATTTTGTCAAAGTGAGAGAGGGAGGATGTGAAATATCTGACGATTTTTTTAAATAGCGAATCGTAATATAAATTTTAAACTAAAATTTGACCAAAAAAAAAACGATTTTTTTTCGGGGGGGGGGGGGGGGGGGGGGGGGTCAACAGTGTTCCCCCATCACTGATGTAACATATTTTAGTGGTTACACATTGCAACACAATAGACCAAAAGAAATTAAAAATCTAACATTTTTGAAAAATTTCAAAAATCACAAAATTTTAGTAAAAATTTACAAATTTAGAAAATTTATTTTTTTTTCCGGATTTTGGAAATCTGGATAATGGGTCCTGTACTGTAGTTATAATTATTATATTCCAGTTTTTTCAATATTATATTAACTTATCAACAATATTTAACCATTCTTATAGTCTCATTTCCCAATATGAATCGAAATTTAATTTTAAATAACAGAAATATATCAAAACACCCAAAAGCCCAGTAATGGACACCCTCTGGCCCAGCAATGGACACCAGAATAAAAAGCAATAATTGTTTTTATGACTGTATTTAGAATCAGAATTTAATGAATACATACTAATGAAACAAAATAGTTATCTTCAAATAAATTTAACAATTAGGATACCAGTAATTAATAAAATATTTGTGATAATCATTTACTGTTTGCATCAATTATTGTAATTATCAGAAGATTGATGTTTTAATTATTTTAGATGGATAGTTTAAAATACTAAATATCAGGCAATTACAGCTATCAAATTATTGAAACAGTGGGAGATTTTAAAGGTAATTTAAAAAAAGTTTTGGAATATTAGTGTTTAGTTTTGTCTCACTATTTTTAACAATTAATCTTCCAGAAACTAGTACTTGATATATTATTTATAATAATTAATATTATATAAATATGAAAGAAATGATATTGTGAGTTGAATATTTTAAATACTAAATAAAATAATTTTAAAATAAAACTGTAGAACTGATGTTTGAGGCCACTGATCTGCAGATTCACTAGTTTCATGAATGTTACCTATAACTTTCATTAATATTACGTTTTTTTTTTTTTTTTTTTTTTTTTGTAAGAGATGAATAAGGAAACATTTAAGACAAAAAATAGATTTTTAATAACTTCTGTAACTTAATTGTTTTCATTTAAACGAAGGGGAAATTAAGCCCTATGAGCCCCTCTTTGACTGTGCTCTTAAACAATATTTTCTGCTTCCTGGCTGGTTTGATTGCCAGATTATAAAATATGCAAGGTACATATACATAAAAAAATAATAAATAAAATAAAAAATATATATAATAATAAAATATTGAAATTTTATTAATCACATAATATAATATGAAAGCAACTACTTATAAAAGTTTTGGTGTTATTACTTTTTGATAAGTATAATTTAAAAATTAAATTTGATTATTTAGGTTTGCAGTTAAGTCAAAATATTTTATGCACTATAAACATTACTGAAAGTGCATTTTTAGCAATGTCTACATGGGGTGTCCATTACTGGAAAATGACTGATTAACCATCCCAGTAACGGACATCCCCTCTTAAAACCTTAAAAATAAATGAAATTTTGTAAATGGCCGTTAGTATATAAAATTCTAAGTTTCCTATTGCTACTCAAACAAAAACATTCAAATTTTGCAAGAAAATAAATAATATATAAATTAATTAAACAAAGCCAGCTCTTAGCCTCTTCATTAAGATTTTCACAGAAAAACAGCAAAACTTTGAAACATTATGTTCTGCTTCCTGATTGGTTTGATTAAAAGTATTAGCAATAACACAGTTTTATAAAGCATGCAAGATGGAATTATTAAAAAAATAATTAAAGCTAAATATTTATTAGTTATTTTTTATGAACCAAAAACATCAAGGGGTGTCCATTACTAGCACATCTACCCTATAACAACTCCTAATTTAAATTATTATAACTATTATTACCAATGACACACAAAGACACATTTGAAAGTATTTGCAGGGCCCAGGGACAAAGTTTTATTTGTGAACAACTAAGATATTTCAGCAGTTGCCCAGTCCTGGGCATTTGCAATGTTTTTTTATGATTTTTAATTTAGAAATAATGACACAGTGAACCCAGAAGCAGAATTTTCCGTGTCAGTCTGCAGCAAAAAAAAAATTTATCTGCAACTAAAGGTCAAAATTAGCACTAGCCACCGGCCACAGGGCCAGTAAATGAAAAAAAGTGGCTAGTGAAAAATTGTCTATCAGCGGCCACCTTCCGGCCACTTTTTTATAAGGAGATAATAAAATTTTCTTGCATTTCATCAAGTATTCTACTTTTTTTGGTTCCAATATATTTATATTAACATATTTATTTGGGCTACTCAGTTTTAGATTAATACTTAGGGAAATTTTACTGTTTAGCATTTTGAAATAAAAAAGTGGCCGCTAGTTTAAAGAAAGTGGCCACTTACAAAAAGCCCTACCGGCCAGTGGCCGCTAATGAAATTTCCCAATTTTGACCTATATCTGCAACCCCATAAGCCTACTATCATAAGAAATAACAGAAACACTTAAAGTAAGCAAAATTTCCATTTATAAAGAATATATATAATATAAGGATACAACAAATACCATAAATCTAGAGACAAAGCAAATTTCAGCTATTTTTTAAGCCCAGCATTTATTTTTAAGTTGGTGGAGTAATCTGCAAGGTTTAAAATAATCTGCAGCGCCCGCTTCCGTGTTGCACTGTTTCTGCTACTGGGACAGTGAACTTTATTAACTTTACTTTAATAAACAAATATATATGGTAGATGTGCTAGTAAAAGACAACCTTCATTGTTTTTGGTTTATAAAAAAATAAAAATTTAGCTTTTATTATTTTTTTCCTTAACTCCCCCTTGCATGTTTTATAACCTGAGTTATTGTTGATATTTTTAATCAAATCAATCAGAAAGCAAACAATGTTTCGAAGTTCCACTGTTTTTCAGTGAAAATCTTAATGAACATGCTAAGAGATGGCTTCGCTTAATAAATTTATATATTCTTTATTTTATTGCAAAATTTTGTTTTGGTAGTAATAGTAATAGAAAACTTAGAATTTTATATACTAACGGCCATTTACAAAATTTCATTTAATTTTAAGGTTTTAAGACCATTACTCGAATTCTTAATTAGTCAATTTCCAGTAATGGACACCCCATGTACACATTGCTAAAAATGCAATTTCAGTAATGTTCTTAGTGTATAAAATCTTTTGACTTAACTGAAAACCTACCTACGTAATCAAATTTAATTTTTAAACAGCATAAATTTAAAAATTTAACTTCCAAAATTTTTATAAGTAGCTGCTATTAAATTAATTTTGTGTGGTTAATAACATTTTCAATATTTTAATAAAATTAATTATTTTTTTATATACATATTATAACTCTGCCTTGCATTTTTTATAATTTGGCAATCAATGAAACAAATCAGGACAAAGAGAATAACAGAAAAGAGGGGCTCATAGGGAACAATTCCCTCTCCATTTAAATAAAAACAAGTTAAGTTACAGAAGTTGTTAAAAATAAATCTATTATTTTCTGTCTTAAATGTCTGCTTATTCATCTCTGAAATAAAAAGAAAAAAAAATTGAATAATTTTAAATTTATAGTAGAATGAAACCAGTAAATCTGCAGATCAGTGGCCTGAAGCATAGGGTCACCCGGGGTAATTCCTGGTCAGCAAGTTTCTGGGGTAATTCCTGGTCACAGTCCTTTTTATGTTTTAAGAACGCTTCACCAAAATGAAAAAAAAACATAGAAGTACTCTGAATTATCCTTTTTGGAATTTATTACTTAATTATGAGTTTATTGTTTATTTATTTTGAAAAAAAAAATCTTTTTGAAATAGCTTGTTAAATTTCTGTAAAATAACATTGGCCTTAGTTATCATACATTTTTACAAAGATCTTTATCACAACTCAAATTTTAAATATTTTTCTTTTCTTTCTTTTTGGTTCAATTACCAACTACTTTAGCTATTAAAAAATAGTCTTGAAATTTTTTATACTATTTTAAATAATTTACAAAAGTTGTTCAAATATTGCCCCAATGTATCTGGCTGGGGTAAATAAATCTTTGTCACGGGGGTAATTCCTGGTCAGTGTTTTTATCATCATTTAATTCCTTTTTATTGTCATATTTAGTGATTTTAATTGTCACAAACTCTTTGAGAATTAACTACAACCACACTGTTCACCACATTTTAGTTAATTGTAGTTCTTAATAAAGTAGAGTCACCCGTGGTAATTCCTGGTCACTGAGTTTCTGAGGTAATTCTTGATCATTTTCGCTTTTGTTAAAAAAATAACAATTTATGAAATTGAAAAAATCTCAAAGATACTTTGAATACTTTGCTTTGAAATATATGCCTTAATTATTCATTTAGTTGAAATTAAATATTTTAAAAAAATTATATTCAAAACTGCTACTCAAATTTCTGCAAAACATCAATCTTGATTTTTACACATTTTACAACAGATCATTGTCATTCTTGAAGTTTAATTATTTTATTTCAACTAATGGCATATCGCAGTCTTTAAAAAAGATTACAAAATTTTCTCTACTATATTAAACACTTTTAAAAGAAGAAAACTAAGTGCTCAGAGAATAAGACAAACTCTATGACTGAACAATTTAAGTAGAAATACTATCTCACTGCAAAATGTCAAATTGGTGCATAAAAATATACATAATGCAATAAAGGAACCTAATTATTATGCTGCGTATTATATTAAAGGTCTGTAGTGAAAATTTCTTGAAAAGGGAGCCAAAAACTTCAGTTGGCCTAAGCAAAATAAAATTGATAACAAACATTCAGTTGTATTTTTTATGGACCAATACATTTGCAAGTTATTAATAAATCCATTCACAGTGGATTTAAATGGAGTAATAAATACTGCTTACAAATGTTCTAAAACTGCATAAAAATTCTTTGGCTGATTCGATTTTTGATTCTTTGGCTTGGTTTTGTAAAATGTACAAGTCTTTTGCACATCAAATAACTTTATATTTATGCCCAAAACAAAATCTATGCTCCATTATTCCTCAATTATGAGATGAACAAAACTTTTAGAAGATTGATTCTACTTATTTTATTACTCAGTCATAAACAAATTAACCGTACAACTTTATTTACATGAAAAAAGATGCTGACCGATAATTACCCCAGAAGTGACCAAGAATTACCCCACTTCCAGGGTAATTCTTGGTCATTTAAAAATTATAAGTGCATATATATTTAAGTAAGCATGTTATAATATAGCCATCAGAGGGGGCTTATTCCACAAAAAAATTGGGAACAATACCTTTAATAGTTTTTATAATAATTAGATGTTAATGCTTTTTGACCAGGAATTACCCCAGGTGACCCTAAGTTCTGCAGTTTTATTTTGAAATTATTTTATTTAGTATTTAATACATTCAACATGCAGTTTTATTTTACTTCCATATATTGTAATACTCATAGACTACAAGTAATATATCAAGTACTTTCGGAGAGTTTAACTGTTAAAAATAGTAGGATATAGTACACCAATCTATGCATCTATCTATTAAAAAAAAAAAAAAAAAAAAAAAAAAAAAAAATTCAAGGGTTTTTTTTTTTTTTTTTACTCTTTTAAACCACCCACTGTCTCAATAATTTGATAACTGTAATTCCCTGTCATTTAGTACTTTAAATTTTAAATCCTTTATCTAAAATAATTACAATATTGAACTCGTGATAATCACAATAACTAATTTAAACAATGAGTAATTCTCACAAATACTTTATTTTATTGATATTTTAATTTATTTGAAAATAACAATTTTGTTTCATTAGTACGCTTTCATTAAATTCTGGTTCTAAATAGTTATTTAAAAAAAAAAAAAAAAAAAAATCTATCACTTGAGGTGGAGTGTCCATCTACTGGAACAGAATGTCCAGTTGCTGGAATACTGGGTGTTTTGATATATTTCTGTTATTCACAATAAAATTTTGATTAATGTTGGAAAATAAGAATGGTTAAATATATTGTTGATAGATTAATATAATATTGAAAAAACTGGAATATAATAATTATAACTATTAAATAAAAAAAAATTACAGAAATTCCTCAAGAGTGTGCATTACTGGCCCATCTACCCTATAAATGTATATATATTGCATATATAATTTAGATAAAAGTCTTATTGCAACCAATTGAAAAATGAAATAAATAAAATTTAGAATTTCTCACTATTAATGAAAATATGAGGAGTACATAATTAAAATTTCAGTAGCTCGCAGATGTATTTGAAAAGGAAATTTTTTTTTTCTCTCTCTCGCAGTAAGTCAAGAAACTTAAAAATCCAATTTCTCTTTTTTTTAAAGTAGAAAAATAATCAGAAATGTTGATCTACTGATCACTTTAAATGATTTAGATGTTAAAATTAGATACTACTATAATAAAATGAAACTGCAGGTTATATCAATAAAATTTTAGAATATTTAAATCCCTTAATAGTTTGATTAAAAAAACTTATAAAGGTATGTGAATTATTTTTCAGCGCTGATAAAAATGACTGATGTATTCAAATGATATTTTCTCATAAATATCTACAGCCAATGAAAATTTAAATTAAGCAAAAAATAAACACATCAGCCCTTTAACGCTCATAAACAGCTTTTAAGTAGGAGGAAATCTTCAGATGTGACTGAAAGCAACGGTGTCATAAAATAATTTTAACAGTAAAAATGACTTAACAATACAAAGTTTTATTGCATTCAGACTGGTTCAAAACTTCCTTTTAAGGAAAATGCAATAGTTAGTAACAAAAATTATAATTAAAATAAGTGGTACGGCAATATTTACATCAAAAAATCAAAAACTGAGTCGCAGTTTGTAATTGATAAATATACATGAAACTGACAAGGATTAAACAGAATTAATCAAGAAACAAATATCAAATAATACCTGTACGTAATGGGGCTTATATTTCCCACTTCTAAATTAAAGTCAACACCGAAATGTAAGAAGACCAACACTATTCCAAAAGGATATTTCTTTTTGCGAAATATCATAAGTATTTAAAAGGGTGAATATCAACAGATCTTGAACTAAAATATAGCATTCCACAAACACAACTTTCCCAATTGACATTGATCCTCAAAAACAGACGAACGACGTTAACCCCGAATCTAATTTCTTCACTTCATATCTTCTCAATATAAAACTGTAAAACCGCACCCACTTTATTCATGATTCAAACGGTCTATAGAGAGCGCTAGATGTCAGAAGTACGCGCGCCGTTCCGGTACAGCGCCCTAGAAGATAGAGTGTAGAAAACGGCTACAAAATAGTGCTAAAAAATTGAATCCCATAAATGTACAACGATGCTGAATAACAAGATGTCGATCGTAGCGCCATCGTAGGGATTTAAAAACGATAGTCATTCTAAAAGAGATTCTTTAACCTATTTCACGTCATTCCTTAACTAAATTAGCTTATAACAGACCAAAATATCTTATACTTATAGTTTCCGATATTTAACATTCTATAATTTTAGAAAACACAGTGTTTATATTGAAAAGCGTTACGAGATGGCGCTCGTATCAGCATATTGCCGCTGAGCATTGTTGTGATTTCACAATCCATCACGCGTAGCACGATTAAGAACAATATCGAATGGTGATTGGCTGAAAGATGGTTACGTACTTGTTGGAGGAGGAGTTAAATGATTTCAATTCAACAAACTAGTAAATGAGAGATTTTGTTTAATGTTTGACAGAAAATGAGGGTGTTGAACCATACTGAATTAACTGATTAAAGAACGAATTTACTATTCTGAAGGTGTCGAGTTGTGTTCTTGTTAATGAATTGCATTTTTTTTTTTTTTTTTTTTTTTTTTTTTTAGTTTTGTTGATTTTTATTGATTTAGTTAATAAATGTTTTTTGTTTTCTATTTATAAATAGTATTTACTAACTGATAATAAAGATTACTTATTATCAGTTGCTTTGTAATTTGTAATTGGCAATTAGATAATTAAATTAAATCATAATTACAATTAAGTTATAATTAAGTTAAATAAAATTTAATTTTGCGTAAATTACAATAATATAATGCACATTTTAAATATTTTTAAAAATTCATGTGAACTATTTTTTTAATTATCAAATGAACATTTATTAAAATGCAATAACTCCTAAACTTACATCAATAACATTTTTATGCTAGAACTTTAGAAATAGTTAAATATAAATACAATTGAAATAATTTATTAGTTTTCATATTTTAAATTATATATATATATATATATATATATATATATATATATAATTTAAATATATATATATATATATATATATATAATTAATGTATCTGAATATCAGTATTGATATTTAAAAATATATAATTAATATTAAAGTATTAATATTTAAATATATATATAATTGTATTAATTACTATTTTTGTTAAGTATATATAAATAATATTAATTAATATTTTTATTTAAATATATAATTAATACTAATAAGTGTCATTATTTAAATATGTAGTTAGTAGTGATTAGTTAGCAATACATAAATTATGAAAAAAAATAAATCAATGTATGTTAAAGAATAACTGTAGACATAGCTCGAAGAATGATCTTTTATTTTGGGTGATTCACTTTGTACAAGCCCAAACTTTACAAGTATCAATTACGTGTAAAATTAAACTAACTGAATACAAATTAAAGGAAACCTACAATGGCATCAAATCGCAGCTGTGTATAAATAATAAAAGAAAAAGTATAAATATACTCCATAAATAATAATAAATATAGTTATCGTTCTTTGATTTTGAAAAAAAAAAAAATTGAGGGGAGGGGGTGCGTAATTAGTTACCTATTTTAAAATCACAGCATATATACATACATATGTATATATTTATTTATGTAATATAAAAATTAACTTCTGTTTAGCGAAATAGCTCAGCTGGACTAAAATTTCAGGACTATTGCTCAATATGTATTATTTCTGTAATTTGGGTCTTCATCAATACCAAGGTTTAAAACTATATTGACAATTTTACCATTATCTGAAATTGATATCCAATTTACAATGTTATTTTCTATGAACTATGAAGGACCATGTGAGAGAAATAAAAACCTAGTGAAAAGTGTTTTACGTTTTACTAAAACAGTTCATATATATGAACTGTTTTAGTATAGCTCTCATTTTAGTATAGCTCTCATTTTTTATATAAAGTATTTTAATATAATTCAGTTTCATATTGCCTATTTATTTTTTATGTTACATTTGGCTGGTAGATGGCGCTACCATACATCAAAGGAAGACTCATTTAAAATAAATAAAATTAAAATAAGAGTTATGTATTAATGAAGTAAAAAGTACAAGTCGCCTAAAAAACTGGTTTTAAACAAATATTATTAAAATGAAAAATTTAAATATTGAGTTAAATAAATAAAAAAAAAATCAATTCTCAATTTATAAAAAAATCACTGCGAAATTCTCGTATCTTCTGTTTATTTTATAAATTATTCGTTTTGATGTTGAATTTTCCAGACAGAGGGCGACACTACACAATTTCTGAAGTATTTATTATATTATTAAATATAGATTCCTTGTTTCATGCTTTTTACGTTATTTAATTACTGAATAAGTTTTATTTCAGTTATATTTTTCTCTGGATCCATGTAATTTTTGCATCGTTTTAATCGTGAGGAACAAAAAAATACAAATAATTAAAATATATTTCAAAAATTAAATATTTGCATGACAAATTTTGTATTTTGTGATGAAGCAAATAGTTTGTTTAATAAACCTTACTAAAAAAAAAAAAAAAATCAAAACTATGCATAAATGTAAAGACTGCATTGCTTAAGTATATATTAATTTTATGCAGTAAATTTTTGCAATAATATTAAGCACAGTTAAATAAGGTTTTAATAGACTAATAATTTTATTTTTGTTAATGATCTCAATTATGATGATCTGAAAACAATAAACATTTAGAAAGCCAACATTTTTTAGTTGTGATTTCATGTTTAATTCTAGCTAATTCTCAAAAATAATATAAATAAAATTTAAATTAAAAAATAGAAAAAAAAGTAAGTATGTTAATTTTATTTAAAAGTTGGGAGTAATAAATGTTAAAAAATATAATAAAGTATAAATAAAATAGACAATGAAAATATTATTTATTTTTTAACTTGCTACAAATTGAAATTATCCTCCACCCCTACCCCGCCCCTCCCCTCTTTTAAGACTTAAAACTTTATTGTTTAATTTATATGGTTGTAATCATTTGACTGACAATATCGTAATTTATTCTATATTAAATTTATAAAGTATAAATTATAACAGTACACAAATAATTGCGCTATATTATTTACAGTGATAGCGTTTAATTCTATAGCATACGATGGTAGCATTATATTTAATCCTATTTTATGTCATAATATAAATTACTTTTCAAATAATAGAAAATATACAAATACTAAATTTATTTATGTCTTTTATCATATTGCAGTAAGTGTAATTCAAAATAATCTGAAGATTGAATTAGATTCGGGGGAAGGGGGGTGTTTGCATAAAATTAAAACATTTATAAAGGTCTTTTAAATATGAAATGTTCTTTGTTCATATCATTTTCATTGTTTTCGGAACGAAAAATAGGACAAAAATACGAAGAAGAGCAGAACTGAAAAATGTTGCTGTTTAAGCAAATTAAACCCCTCCTACAATGTCTTGGTCGATGAACCAATCACCATTCGACCCCGCCCACAATCGCGCTGTGCGCGATGGTTTGTAAAATCGCAGCATTGTTGGAGATTTATGGGATACAAGTTTTTAGCACTTTTTAAAGCATTATAGGAGTAGCGTTTTCCACACCCTATCTTCTAGGCGCTGTAGTTCCGGCGAGCTCAGGAGACAGGAACATGGAGTGGGTCTTTATCGTGGATGCAATAAACGTTTACCGCGTTCACGAACAAATCACGGTTTGATTAATTATGGTGCTAATTATAAAGATAATTTGTTGCAAACCAAGTACGAGCTAGATGGCTGAATGGATAGCGCCTTGAACTCGAGACTAGGGGCTCTTTCATATTATTTTTCATATAAATCATAATATTTTTCATCATCATCATCATCATCATCAACAACAACATTATGAATTAGGATGAACGGGGAAGCTGAGGGCTGCCTCTGAACATGCACTGCGGCGTTACGTGCACTAAATTATGAAGTCCAGGCAATAGGGGATTTTATCTGGAAAAATTAATACTAGTTCTGGATTCCGACTCACTTTGTTTTTTGGGTCGCTGAATCCGAATTTGTAACTTCCCACCAAAATTTCCCCCGGCAACCCCCAAAAATTGATTTTTTGAAAAAATTTGGTTTTTGAGAAAAGCGCGCAGGGAATGTTCCGAGGCAGCCCCCTCTCTCCCCGTTTATCCTACGTCATAATGTCATATATCCTATTTGTTGCAAATTTTGTCTAGTTTCTGAATTTCGTAATGCTTTTCCCCTAAAACAATAAGAAATTTAAGTTAAAAACAACTATTTGTGGGGGGGGGGGGGATTTTGGGGGTAAGTTAAAAATTTGAATTCAGCGACCCAAAAAAACTTAAAGTAAACCTTATAGAGAAAGTTCGGAGGGAAGATGGGAGGGCTAATGTAAACGTGTGAGTGGTTAAGTGGAAGTGCGCAACTTAGTCCACGCAGCACTGCGACGCATGTTCCGAGGCAGATCCCCCTTTCCCCTTCATCCTAAGTCATAATGTCATATATCTAATTTGTTGGAAATTTTGTCTACTTTCTGAATTTCTAGGTACTTTTTCTCTAAAACAATAAAAAAATTGATTTTTTTAATAAAAACCTTTTTTGGGGGCTTTTTACCAAAATTTGGGGAGGTTGCCGGGGGGAATTTTGGTGGGAAGTTACAAATTCGGATTCAGCGACCCCAAAAACATCTAGAAAGCCGATTTCCAGTACTACCATTAATTTTGCTAGGTAGAGTCCCTATACGGTCTCTATTGCCTGGACTAAAAACAATTTAAAATATTTGCGAACAGGTTTCTGCTACTAAAAATAGAAAGAACAGTTTAAATCTATACAACTTTTTATGGAATATTCAACACAAAAATTAAACTAAAAATTAGAAATATTATCAAACAAAAAGCAATTTTTTTAAAAAAAGTCAAATGTCAAATGAGAGTTTTTGAGTCTCTAATAATATCATTTTTTTTTTTTTTTTTTTTTTTTCTTTTTTAGTTTGTGAGTTCAAGATTATGCACAAAAATTAACAGGTCTTTTAATGATAGATGTTCATATGCATAAGAACCACATCACCTACTTTAACGTCAGAAGTCTTATTCTGGTCCGTGTAGTGAGCAGATTGTAAGTTGAGAAGGCACTCATTTTTCAAGCGCTTCCAAAAATGATTCAGAAGAGTCTCGCGCAAACGGAAGAGTTTCACTAAGGATTCCTTGGTTGCAGGTAAACACAAGATATGCTCTAGAGTTGCTATAACTAGTTGACCAGGGCGAATGCTAAATTTCTTTAAGATTGCACGTTTGTTTAGGATTGATTTTATGCACTGTCTAGATTTTAAAATCCAAAACTTTTCATGAGTTTGTACAAATGTACTGGACACTCTGGAATGAAAAACTTTTTCATGTGCATCTTTTACAATTAGATCAGTAATCTTATGTTTTGCAGGAATCACAGCAGGATGATTTTCATAAAATGAGAAATCAGACTTTTGTAACCGTCCTCGTACCAACAGCAAACCTTCATCTTGTAAGTAAAGTCGCATGACAATATCTAAATATGAACCCTTGGACAATAGACATTTTTTCCTTACTCCATGTATTTAATTTATTTGATTCAGACGAAAAACGTGAGATGTTCGACGATGAGTTTTATGTTGTTATTATGGTTTGGATGTGTATTCGTAGTTGCTGTGATGTGTTTGTCTAAATAAATGTTTTGTGTGTTTTTTAAAGAAGTTATGTTTATAGTAAAATAATTATCATTATTTTAACTAAAATGTTAAAAATAAATAACAATTTGGTAGTGGCGCAGTGGTTTTAAAAAGCGAATTTTCTATGTTGATTGCACAAATAAGAAGAATAAATAAATACGGATTGTATGAACTAGGCCTAATACAAGTTAAGAATTTGTTCCATTGGATTAACCGCCAATAGGAAAAATTTAAGAGGTAAGAAATTTATATGCATTTAAAAATTGTTTGGAAGATAAAGTATTTTAATTATGTGTGAATCCAATATGTTTGGAATTCCTAGAATAGAGCCGTTAACAAGTAAAAATTATACATTATGGAGTATGCGAGTTGAAGCTTTGATTAAATCAAAACATTTATTTGATGTTATCGAAAATGATGAACCGGTAAAAAATGAAGGGTATCCCGATAGTTTAAAAGCGCATAAAACATGGTTAGAAAAGAATGATGAAGTGTACGGTATAATTATATTGACGTTGTCCGCAGAACAAATGATGGCTGTTAGAGGGATTAAAAAAGCTAAGGATTTATGGCAATTACTGAAAAAGCGTTATGCGGGAATCGAAAATCAGAGAAGAATTCAGTTAAAAATTAATCTTGCGAGAATAGAGAAAAACGAAAGAGAAACAATAGAAGAATATTTAATAAGAGCTCAAGGGATAGCTAATGAAATATTAGAATTGGGTACAGAAATTGATGAATGCGAATTAATAGGATTTATTATAGAAGGGCTTCCAAAGAAATATAGCGAAGTAACAACTGCGATATCATCAAACCCAAATATAACTTATGAAGTAATGCGAGAAACTTTGTTGAGATATGAAAGAAAACATGATAGATTTCACGAAAACGAGTCTAAAGCATTTAGGGCTAATGAAAAGAAAAAGGTTTTATGTTATGCTTGCGGAAAGCCAAATCATACAGCGCGGAATTGTTATAGTAATTCGGATATGGTACACTCGCGAAATAATAGGGAGTATTCACATAAGAAAAATGTTCAAAATTATTATAGTAATAAAGTTCAAGATGTAAGAGAATACTCACGCAACAATAAGAATTATAACAAGACTAAAAATGTTTTAAACAAGAAAACAAAAGAATATACATGTTTTACAAATGAACATGCATTGCAGTCAAACGAATTCAATAGAAATGAGTGTAAAGAATCCGAAAATAATAGGGAAATAACCTGGATGTTAGATTCAGCTTGTACTTCGCATATGACGCATAAAGAAGATTCTGTAGAAAGAAAACCTGAAGATATAGAAATTGCAACTGCCGACAGCGAGCGATCAATACAAGCGAAATATCGTGGAAATGTTCATGTTACGGCTTATGATCAGGAATTTGGCGAAACAAAAATAAAGCTTACAGAGGTTCTTTGCGTACCTAATTTAAGAGAAAATTTGATGTCAGTTCCAAGTTTAGTCAGAAAAGGAAAATATGTGATATTTGATAATGAAGGAGCAACCATTTATGAAAAGAATACAGGCGAATTAATAGCTAAAGGAACATTTGAAGATAATACATTTAAAATAAACTTAGCTGTACAAGAAACAGATGAACTTAGAAACGAATCTTGTTTAAGAACAAATGAATCAAAGAATTATGGCATAGAAGACTTGGGCATATAAATTATGTATAGTTACAAAGAATGTCAAGAGAAAATCTTGTAAGGGGATTAGAAAAGATGAATGGTGAAGAAACAAAATGTGAAATATGTATTCAAGGGAAATTAGCAAGAACACCATTTAATCATGTGATAGAAGGAACAACACGCATTTTAGAAAGATTACATGTTGATTTATGTGGACCAATGAAAGTACACTCATTGGGAGGGAGTAAATACATGCTAATGGCAGTAGATGAATATAGTAGAAGATATTTTGTAGATTTTTTAAGAAGTAAAGATGAAGCAAAAGAAAGAATTATAAATATAATAGAGAGAAGAGAAAATGAAACCGGCAAGAAAGTAAAAGCGGTTAGATCAGATAATGGTGGTGAATTTACTAACGAAGAGCTCGTGAATTATTATAAAAGGAAGGGTATAAAGAATGAAAGAACCACAATTCATAGTCCACAAAGTAACGGGATTGCAGAAAGAGCTAATCGAACTGAAATACTGAATATATGAAAACTGAAAATACTACAATTAATACTGCAAGAACATTGCTGATAGAAGCAAAACTACCTTTATCCTTTTGGGCCGAAGCAGTATCAACAGCTGCTTATATACATAATGTTACTCCAACAGCTACGAGAAATAAAACGCCATTAGAATTATGGTCAAATAATAAACCAACAGTAAAGCATATGAGAATATTTGGATGTAAAGCTTTTTACCGCAACGATGATATCAATAAAAAGAAATTTGATGTAAGAGCAAAACCGGCAGTGTTTATCGGATATTCAAGAGATCGGCGAGCATACAGATTGTACGTTTTAAAGAAAAAAAGAATACGTGAAAGCAGAGATGTAGTATTTATAGAAGAAAAAATGGGATATGAAGATATAGCTAACAAGGAAGAAAGGACTGATGAATTTGAATACATCAACATTACCAGTAATAAGAATGTAATAAATGAACAAGAAGAGAATAATTCCGATGAAAATGAAGAAGATTCAAATCAGAAAAAGGACACAATTGCGTTGTGAAAGGATTTGAATGATTCTGTGACAGAAGAATATGAAGTAAATGATATAATTAATGAAAATGAGGAACAGAAAGAAAAAGAAACTAATGAGAATAAGCTGTTTGAAGAACCTAGAAAATCATCACGAATTAGGAAACCGAATCCAAAGTATGTAGCAAATCTAGTGCACGAGGAAGTTCCAAAGAATTACAAGATGTATTAAATTTTAAAGATAAGGATAAATGGATAGAAGCAATCAAAAAGGAATTACACTCGTTAGAAGAACACAAAACGTGGAAAATCGTTGACAAACCAAAAGATGTGAAGGCACTGAGAAGCAAATGGATTTTTACTGTAAAAGAAAACGGCGAAGATGTAAAATATAAAGCAAGATTAGTAGCCGACGGATCAAGACTTAAATTTGGAACAAATTATCAAGAATCGTATAGTCCTGTAATGAAAACTGAATCATTTCGAACTTTATTGGCAGTCGCAGCGATGAAAGGTTACAAAACTAAATTTTTCGACGTAGAAACAGCATATCTGAATGCAGATCTAGAAACTGCTGTCTATATGAATCCACCTGAAGGTCTACAAATTGAAGGAGGAAAAATATTATTGGTAACAGGAAATTTATATGGGTTGCCAGAAGCAGGAAGATGCTGGTATGAAAAATTAGTTAATATATTTGATAAAATTGGGTTACAGCCATGCAAAGCAGATCCATGTGTGTTTTTTAATAAAACTGATAATAAATTTATTACAGTTGAAATATATGTCGATGATGGAATAATCGTTAGTGAATCCGAAGAATTAATAAATATATTGATACAAAAATTGAATAAAGAAGCAAAAATTAAAGAGCTGAAGAAAAACCTTAAATTCCTTGGTATTGATATTAAAGAAAATAATGGAGAATTTTTGCTAGGGCAAGCTAAGTATGCAGAAAAGTTCTTAGAAAAATTTGATATGGAAAATTGTAAAAGTGTGAAAACCCCCTGGTGTTTCTGGAATAAAATTAGATGAATATGAAAGTGAAAATAAAATTGATGAAACATTATATCTAGAAATGCTTGGAAGTATAGGATATCTAGTAAGAGGAACAAGGCCAGATTTAGCTTTCACTTTAAGTAATTTGTCTCAATATGCAAAAGATCCTAGAGAAATCCATTTAGAAGCAGTGAAGAGAGTTTTGCGGTACATTCAAGGCACTAAAAACTACAAACTTCGAATTAAAAATAAAAAGGGCCAATTATCACTTTGTTCTGACGCTAGCTGGTGTACTACAAAAGACTCAAAATCATTTGGTGGCTATATCGTAAAGATAGGAGAATCACTAATTGAATGGAAATGTAACAAACAGAAACTGGTTGCACTTTCTGCAATGGAATCTGAACTTTTAAGTTTATGTGATGCTGTTTGCGAAGGAAAATGGTTAATGGGTCTTTTAGAAGAGTTAAACCAAAAAGAAATGGTGAAGCGTCCAATAAAAATCAGTGCTGACAGTCAATCTGTAATTGATTGGATTAAAAACCCAAGAGTGAATAATCGCAACAAACATATAGGTAGAAAATATCATTTTGTAAAAGATGAAAGAGCGAAAGGAGAAATTGAAACAAAATATGTCAATTCGTCTGAACTGGAAGCAGATATAATGACTAAGAATTTGAGTTATGATGCCATGAAAAAACATATTACAAGTCTGGGAATTGCTGAGGATTATTGACATGCGAAAGGAGGGATTTGTAAGTAAAGTCGCATGAGAATATTTAAATATGAACTCTTGGACAATAGACATTTTTTCCTTACTCCATGTATTTAATTTATTTTGATTCAGACGAAAAACGTGAGATGTTCGACGATGAGTTTTATGTTGTTATTATGGTTTGGATGTGTATTCGAAGTTGCTGTGATGTGTTTATCTAAATAAATGTTTTGTGTGTTTTTTAAAGAAGTTATGTTTATAGTAAAATAATTATCATTATTTTAACTAAAATGTTAAAAATAAATAACGCATCTGACAACATAGAATTTAACTGTAGAAGATTTGATTCTTTAGGGATACTCTTGTTACATTTCAAGGATTTTATAACTTCGGGAAAACTTTCTTTGTGCACTAGTTTTGACCAAAAGTTTTCAGCATGTAACATTTCCTCAGCTGATAATTCTGAAAAATCTCTTTTTTCTACTTTTTCTTTGATATTAGAAATAAATCTAAATACCCATGCAGTTACTCGATACAATTTCTTTAGGGAGCTATATTTTTCAAGATTAAAAATAGGAATTTTGTCAGATTTATTTGTTTGAACAACACAAGAAATGGTTACTGCCTTTCGAGATTTCTTTTTAGAAACATCAGGTAATTGTGTAGCGGCAATTTTAACGCTAGGCCACTGATCTTCGGGCAAGGAAAGAAACTCAGGAACATACACATTAGGGTTAGCATCAGGAAAAATATGTAATTGGAGATGCTTCTTTTTCATGATCATGTTCAGTGGCGTACCCAGGATTTTATTTCGGGGGGGGGGGGGGGGTGACTTAAATTTCCATAATGTTCTAAATCTTACGATTACGAAACACGTTGAACTGTGTTATAAACAGAAATCATTTTTGCCAATAAGGCTGTAGCCAGGAGGCGCGGGGAGGGGGAGGGACAGGGGTGACTTTGTTCCCAATTTTCCGAAAATTCGGACTTAAAAAATATCGCGATTTTTGACATGGTCGCGAAAAAAAACGATTTCATTAATCGTTCGCAGAAAAAAAAATCTCCAATTTTTTTAAAGGATCCGAAAAGGAAAAAAACGAAATTTTGTCATAGGGCCACGGATAAAAGGCGACGTTTGTCAAAGGATTGCGAAAAAAAAGTCAAATTTTGTCAAATGATCAGGGAGAGAACGCGAATTACGTCAAATGCTCACGGAGAAAACGCTAATTTCGTGAAATGAGCACAGAAAAAACCCGAATTTCGTCATAAGGCCGCAGAAAAAACGCGAATTTCATCAAAAGTTTCCGGGGAAATGCGAATTTCGAAAAAAGATTGCTAAAAACACGCATTCCATCAAAGAGGGCTGCGAAAAAAAGCTAATTTCGTAAAGGATCGCAAAAAAGCTTATTTCGTCAAGGGGACAAGGAAAAACGTAAATTTCGTCAAAAGGGCGCAGAAAAGCGCAAATTTCATCAAAAAGACGAGAAAAAAACGCTAATTTTGTCAAAAAGTCGCGGGAAAAAGCGCGAATTTCGTCAAATGGACACCGAAAAAGTGCGAATTTCGTCAAATGACCACAGAAAAAACGCGAATTTTGCAAAAGGCCGCAGAAAACGCAAATTTCATCAAAAAGACGAGAAAAAAAGCAAATTTCGTCGGAAAAAAACATAAATTTCGACGAAGGATTGCCTAAAAAAATGTAAATTTCTACGAAGGATTGCCTAAAAAAAGGGAATTTCGGCAAATAACCACAGAAAAAACGCGAATTTCGTCAAAGGGCCGCAGAAAAAACCCGAATTTCGAAAAAAAGATCTCTTAAAACATGCATTCCGTCAAAGGGCTGCGAAAAAAAGCTAATTTCGTCAAAAATCCGCAAATTTCGACGAAGAATTGCGTAAAAAAACGCGAATTTCGGCAAATGACCTCCGATAAAACGCAAATTTCGTCAGAGGACTGCAGAAAAATGCAAATTTGGACAAAGAATAGCTAAAATAACACACATTCCTTCAAAAGAAAGCTGAAAAAGCGCGAATTTCGTCAAAGGGACAGAGAAAAATGCAAATTTCACCAAAAAGACGAGAAAAAAGAGCAAATTTCGTCAAAAAGCCGCGGACAAAAGGCAAATTTCGACAAAGGATTGCATAAAAAAAACGCTAATTTCAGCAAATGACCACAGAAAAAACGCGAATATC
Organism: Maratus speciosus; assembly: GCA_963932465.1. NCBI lineage: Eukaryota > Metazoa > Arthropoda > Arachnida > Araneae > Salticidae > Maratus > Maratus speciosus. The sequence goes on along the minus strand of OZ010786.1, from coordinate 362,508,955 downwards.
GTCAATGGGGACCCAGAAAAAGCGCAAATTTCGACAAATAATCACTAAAAAAACACGCATTCCGTCAAAGGGAAGCAGAAAAAACGCGAATTTCGTTAAAGGATCGCAAAAAGAAGAAAAAGCAGGGTAACAAAGAAGGGCCACAGAAAAACGTGAATTTTGTCAAAAAGCCGCGGAAAAAAGACATTTTCGACAAAGGATCTCGAAAAAAAAACGCAAATGTTGTCAAAAGGCCGCCGAAAAAACGCGAATTTCATCAAAAGGTCGCGGAAAAAACGAGAATTTCGAATAAAAAGATCGCTTAAAACAAGCATTCCGTCAAAGGGCTGTGAAAAAAATGCTAATTTAGTAAAGGATCGCATAAAAAAAGGGTGAATTTCATCAAAAAGACGAGAAAAAAACTCAAATTTCGACGAAGGCTTGCGAAAAAAAAAAAGAAAAAAAACTCGTATTTCGGCAAATGACCTCGGAAAAAACGCGAATTTCGTCAAATGGCCGTACAAAAGGCGCAAATTTCGACAAAGCATCGCTAAAAAAACACGCAATCCATCAAAGGGAAACGGAAAAAATACGAATTTCGTGAAAGGATCGCAAAAAAGAAAAAGCAGGGTCACAAAGAAGGGCCACAGAAAAACGTGAATTTCGTTAAAAGACAGCGGAAAAAAGAGAATTTCTTCAAAGAGTCGCAAAAAAAAAGCGAATTTCATCAAAATGACGAGAAAAAACGCGAATTTCGTCAAAAAAGCCACGGAAAAAAACAAATTTCGACGAAGGATTTCGTAAAAAAAACTTGAATTTCGGCGAAAATCGGCGAAAAAAACTTGAATTTCATCACAAACCCGACAAAAAACGCGGAAAAAACACAAATTTCGTCACAGATCCGTGGAAAACATGCAAATTTCGACGAAGGATTGTGCAAAAAAACCGCGAATTTCGGCAAAAAGCCGCAGAAAAAGCTATTTTTTTTTCAAAGGACTGCTGAGGAAATGCAAATTTTGTCATAAAACCGTCGAAAAAACACAAATTTTTGCCATGGAGATGCGACAGAAAAATGAAAGTTAATAAGCTACTTTTACAGTCACTCTTCCGTACCTCCGGTTTTCCGATTTACCCGAAATCGACTTGTGATTAGCTGTAGTGTTACTGTGCATTAACATACTTCCGCATTGACTATCTTGGTGCTCGCCGAATATGAGAGAAATTAAAAATCTCCTTAAATTAAACTACTTTTAGATTTGTCGAATTTACTTGTAGGTGTCTTGAACTGACCATATACGTTTTCATTTATCCCGTTAAACAGGCATGGAGCTATCTATTTTTCAGTCATTTGAAAATTGATTTTGTGGTTTCAAGTAAATTTGGTCGCAGGACTGAGGAGGATTTTGGATTAACACGAAAAACAATTTCGTGGCATGCCAGAAAATAAAATAAATTTATCTGAAAAAGAAGGAATATCAGTCCTTTTTTCATTTCACTGCGATCTCTTCGGAGGTGGAATGGAGCTGTAACCTCATAACCCCCGTCGCCATCGATTTCTTTGGGTGTATGCTGCGGCATCACTGTGCACTAGTATATGGGACTAACCAGAACCGCTGCATCGCACAAAAAATATTTCAATTTATCTCAAAAGAAAGAAAAAAAGAGCTTTTTTTTTCATTTTTGATTACTTCGAAAGGGAGCCCTATAAACCCATCAACCTCCTTCCCCTCATTGGGTATACAGTGGTGTAACTGTGCGCTGATATGACACTAGCCAGAAAGTCTAGTTCATTGTATTGCAGAAAACAATTGCAGTACAAATTTATCTCAAACAAAAATAAAAAAAATCAGCACTTTTTTCATTTCATTTTCAACTATTTTGGGAGAGGTCTGTAAGCCCATCACCCCCTTTCTACTTCTTTGGGTATAATGTGGTGTCACTGTGCACTAATATGGAGCTAAACAGAAGAGTGTGGCTAGTCTGTTGAATAATTGGAGAAAAAAAATGTAAATTTATCTCAAACAGAAAGGAAAAAAAGCAACATTTTTTTCGACTATTTCGGGAGGAGGGGTATGTAAGCTCATCAGCCGCATCCCCTTCTTTCAGTATGCTGTGATGTTAATGTAGACTAATATTAGATTTAACGAGAATGGCTATTTCGCTGTATGGCAGAAGAAAAATTACAAATTTATTTGAAACAAGAAGAAAAAAATCAGCCTTGTTTTCATTTCCTTTTCGACTATTAAGGAAGGGGGCACCCCATTAACCCCTTTCTCCTCTTTGGGTATAATGTGGGACCACTGTGCACAAGTATGGAACTAAAGAGAAGAGAGCGGCCAGTCTGTTGAATGATAGGGGGAAAATACAAATTTATCTCAAACAAAAAGAAAAATATCAGCACTTTTTCATTTCATGTTCGACTTTTTGGGGAGAGGGCTGTAACCCCACTAGCCCCCTTCTACTTTTTTTATTATAACGTGGTGTCACTGTACACTAATATGGAACTACAGCGAAGGGAACAGCTAGTCTGTTGAATGATAGGGGAGAAAATGGAAATTTATCTCAAACAGACAGAAAAAAAATTCAGTACTATTTTTTCATTTCATTTTCTACTATTTCGAGAGGAGGAGAGCTGTAATTCCAACAACCCCCTCCCCATCTTTGGGTGTGCTGTGATACCAATGTGGACTAATATGGAGTTAACGAGAATGGCTATTTTGCTGTATGACAGAAGAAAAAAATTACAGATTTATCTTTAAAAAGTAAGGAAAAAACACCTTTTTCATTTAATTTTTCGACTATTTCTGGTTTTGGGGGGGGGGGGGGCTGTAACCCCGTCAGCCCCCTTTCTCTACTTTGGTGTCAATATGGACTACTATGGAACTATGCGAAGGAAGCGCATAATCTGCTGAACGATAGTAAAAAAAATGCTAATTTATCTTAAACAGGCAGAAAAAATTCAGCACTATTTTACCATTTCATTTTCGACCATTTCGAGAGGAGGGGGATGAAATTCCATCAGCCCCCTCCCCATCTTTGGGTATGCTGTGATGTCAATGTGGACTGATATGGTGTTAACGAGAATGTCTATTTTGCTATATGACAGAAGAAAAAATCGCAGATTTACCTTAAAAAAGTAGGAAAAAATTACTTTTTCGTTTCATTTTTCGACTATTTCGGGAGGAGGGGGTGGGGCTGTAACTCCGTCTGCCCCCTTTCTCTTCTTTGTTGTCAATGTGGACTAATATGGGACTTATGAAAATGGCTAGTCCGCTGTATGATTGAAAAAAATTAAATTTTTTTCCAAAAAAGAAAGACGAAAAAGCAGCACTTTTTCATATCACTTTCGAAAATTTCGGGTGGGGGGGCTGTAGCCCCATCAGCCCCACCCCTTGGGTACGCCCATGATCATGTTGCTAAAGTACTACCTAGGAATTTTCAAGTGAGCGAGATTCGAAATTTCTGAAAGCCATTTTTGCCAATTATTTTCTAGTTCACCAGAAAAAATTTCATTCCATGATATTCTCATTAACAATAAATATTGTAAGAGGCATTTGATGCGAATAACAAAAGGGGCAATATATCCGGCTAGATCAAATAACATAGTTGCAGTTTTCAAAACATTGCGTGTAGAAGAAGAATCATTATTTAATTTTTCTAACAAGGATCGTAATTCTAGTGCAAATTTATCTTCTGTATTGTTCCAGATCAATCCTAAAATGTTCAAGAAAGTATTTGGGGATTCGAAACTCAAAACAGGAATGTTTTTATCAAGCCATTTTTTCCTAATTTCATCAGAATTAATTTCAAATCTTCTTAACTTCATCCCCCCTTCATTCAAAATATCAACAGCTTCTCTAGTCGAGCTAAGAACTTCTAGAACATCGTTTTCTCCTGAAAACAAATCCTCAACATAAAAAGAAGAATTTAGGATTTCAAATGTTTTATTATGAAAGTTTTTATATTTATTAATATGTTGCTCAATAGTACAAGCGAGGATAAAGGGACTGCAGGTGACACCAAAAGTAGTTCTGGTCATTCTATAGGGTACTATGTTTTTATTCTTATCAAAATCTTCATAATATAAGAATCTAAGATAATCGCGATCTTCCTCGGCTACAGATATTTGCAGAAAAGCTTTTTCAATATCAGCCGAAAAGGCAATTTTATGTAAACGGAATTTCAAAATTATGTCTAAAACATTAGGATTTAAGTTAAAGCCGTGATTCAAACATTCGTTTAATGATAGAGAATCACCATATTTGGAAGAAGCATCATAGACTATGCGCATTTTTGTTGTAGTTTTATCGTCACGGATAACAGGTCTGTGTGGCATGTAATCATAGAAACTCGACAGAGTTTCTCGCCAAGCAAAAGAAACAACAGTGCAATGAACCGTAAATGAAAGGAATTTCCGCCAACTGATGCCAAACGATTTTGTAAAATTTTTTTAGTACTCTCTTGTCTAGTTTTTATATTTTCCGGACTGACCAAAACGGGATTTTGACACATCTATAGCACGAGAACTATTTATGATAGAAACAAAATTCTTGTTCCTATGGAATGGGGCGTGCCACATGACTCAAAAAACGAAAGTAAAGTGGAATCCGGCGAATAGGTTTTTAGTAAATGCGATTTTAAAAGTGCTGTTTTTTTGCACTTTTTAAATTCTTGTTCCGACCAAATCTGTTGACACGGCTACAGCAATGTGTAATTATCGGATTTTTACGCGCTTTACGGCATTTGAACTGTTTTTATGAGTAGTTCAAACCTTTGAAATTTTCATGTAAAAATATTAATTAGTTTTTGATTTATACCAGTTTAAAGTAATTTACTCTTATATTTCAGCGTGGCGTACGTAATAATATCTCTACTTATATTTCCATGTGAGCTCAGCATGGCGTATGTAATATGTAAGGTTATTGTGCTTAAATGAGGCGCGATTCCCCATCGTTTTGTCGCATTTAGGGTATACAGTGAAGCCTCTCTGTGCGACCACCTCCCTGAACGACCATTTTTTTCATGGAACGAAATTTATTCCCATAGACTCAATACTAATTTTACCTCCATTCAGAGACCATCCCAGTAGAGCTCCCTCCATGTGCGAAGTGCGACCCATTTCTTTGAAGAAAATAAAACTAATTCCGTTTTTTTCCTGGTCGCTTGAAGAAGGTTTTATTAGAAAAATAATTCCGGATAGCGCATTATTCAGCAAACGTCTAAACTAAGTTTAGAATTTTTTTTTATTATTCCAATAACTTTTAGGTGTTTAAACACATCTGTGCCTTTTTAGGCAATGAATTTAACTCTGATGACGAATTAAGAATGACGGTCAATAAACTCCCCTGCCCTATTCTGCCAGAAAACTCTCACAGAAATAGACAAATTAATGAAATTGTCATTATTTTTTCCCGTCAAAAAAAAAAAAAAAAAGCAATTTAACAAATTACAACGACCATTTGGAAAATGATTTTTTCAAAGACTAAAATTTAAGACATAAAAAATCGCACGGAGTTGATCATACATTACGTACTCCATGAATTAAACATTTATAGTGTTATCACACGTAAAAATTGCAAGCGACAAAAATCGCCTGCGACACGTCAGATTTCATGAATTTTATGTATTATCCACCTGAAACTTACGTATTATCCAAGCATTCCATCGGCTGTTCGGGAAAAGGCTTTTCCATTGTCAGATTTCCAAGAAATCTGACGACTAATTTTAAATGAAATTTCATTCTTAAACTTCTAAACATCCCACAATATTACTTTTTGCACCGTCGTATAGAGAAAAAAATGTATTAGGTAGCTTTCATTACAAAAAGCTACCTATTGCAGCCGTTCGGAGGAAAGCGATTTCAAAAAATTTTGGTATATTTTCATCGATCATGACCCCCAGACCCCGAAACCACCCTCTGTTCAAAATTGATATATATATATATATATATATATATATATATATATATATAGACATATAGTTCCAATTACAAAAATGTTTTAAATGAGGTAAAGAATTATTTTTAAAGCGATTTAGGTCAAGAAAAACATTTATTTAAAAATTACGAAATTTAAATTTTTATACGGTTCCTCGGTCCTATAAGTGATATTTAGTAAACTTTTCCTATTTCTCTAACAAGTACGGCAAAAAAAGTCCCATTCATCTAGCCCTAAAATTGACCGAGTTATGACATTTTCAATTTTATGACTTAAACCACTTTTCTGTAACTGAAAACAGATGAGTTGGACCAAGCTTTCAGGGATCGTACACGAAGTGCTTAAAGTATTATAAAGGGCGTCCATTCCAAACGATGTTCAATGGCTAATTCCTAAACCGTTAGTCAAAGACATATAGTTCCAATTACAAAAAGATTTTAAATAATGTAAAGTAATGTACTTTTAAAGCGATTTAACTGAAGATGCTGGCCGCGTATAAATATTACGGTAGTGTTAATTTTTAGTAATTAACTTTCAGATTGGTTAAAATAATTGAAGAAGTGAGTTTCAAAACTCGCCTTATCGAGAAAATCAAATTTTGGGAAATCACGTAAAACGTTTAAATGCGTCCATTGGTATTCATTGAAAATTTGGAGATTGTAGTGCTTGATTGGTACATTTATACCAATAGAATAGATTGATAGAGAAACACGATTTTTTAAATTTCGGATAAGGCGAGTTTCGAAACTGACGTCTTCAATTGTATTTTGACTTTTCTTTTTTTTTTTTCTTTTTTTTTTTTTTTTTTTTTTTTTTTTTTTGTAAGGAAATGAGTGTGCTTCTTTTGATGATTTTATTTTTAAAAGTTGTATTATTTTTATAAGCTTTTAACTTACGACGTTCGTATGTATGTCTTCCTAATTCAAAATTTGTATTCCAATTTTAACTCACTTCCAGATATCCGATCAAGATTAAATTTTGCATAATTATATAAATCCAATGACAATGTAATATTAATATGATTTTAGGTACGTACCATTTATATTTATTTTACAGGACCACTCCAAAAATTTCGTATACATTATTACCTACAAACAGAAATTTTAAAATAAAAATCAGTAACATTTATGTAAGGCACTAAGATTCACAATGTAATTTTTCCAAATGAAAGTGCGTTGCGTTTATATTTTTTATACAGTGCCGCACAAAAGATGTCAGATACATTACGATGTATGAGCAGGGATTGCTTATTATACATTTTGATGATATTATGCTTTTTTCAAATTCAACTTTTTAGTTCTTTATAAAAACTTGTTTGAAAAAAATATTTTAGAGACCAAAATTAAAATACAATTTATACTTGCTAAACAAAAAAAAAAATATTAAATGGAGTGAAAATTTTTCCTGTTGGACAAGGAAAATGAGGTAAACAACTTTATTTGTTACAATAGATGTGCCAAAACACTTGCGGCCTCAAATCATGCACATACAAATATTTTCTAAGGTTTAAAATGCATATTTTTTTCCCAACCATGTTTTACCAATTTCTAATCTGATTGGCCAGAGGTTTCGGCGTCAAAGTGACTCATCTTGGCGGTATTCGTGCTTGGCAAGTGCAGAGGCAAGTGTTTGATGGCAAAAGTGATTTATATGCTTTTGAAACTTGCTTAGCGAGAAGTACGGCAAAAAAAAATTATAAATTGTTAAATGTTAAAATTTAATAATTTAACATATGTTTTGATTTAACAGTAATTTTCCCCTAATTTTTAATTAAAAAAAAAATACTGCTCTAATGAATATTTGCTGAGGGGAGAGACAGTGGAATTTTCGGAAGGGGTAATGTAAAAATAATAATAATTATTATTTTTTTTATCATTACAATAAAAGGACAAATGGAACAAGATCTTAAAAAAAGAAAAGTTAATTAAAAAGAGAGAATGTGGGTGGTTATATGATGTCCGACCTTTAATGGATAAATCTGTGCTCTGTTAGAACAAAATATTAAAATATTGTAACAATTTTGGTATTTTTATTTAAATCATCGAAGTAATCGCACAGGTAGAATCATATAATTCAAATAATTGATGTTTAATGTAAAAGAAAATAAAAGTGATATGAGGATCATTTTCAAAAAGGGACATTTTAATTTCCTTAACATATTCAGAGCAGCCATTCAAAAGTTATGTATAAAAATATACGCATAAAAAACAACAAAAAAAGTTTTAGATTAGGTAATCTAACTATGTATCATTTTCTAAAGAGTTGTGACTGTTGCTTTTATAATCATTTAACAAAATTTCTGGATTTTTTTTTTTCTTTTTACTTATATTTTTAGTACAAGTTGTATATTTTGTTTTAATATGTCAGAATGAACAAAAATATCAAAATATAATTGTAATGTTAATTTACTCTCAATGTTTAATGCTAAATTTTATATCTGACGATTATTTTTATTTCTAGTAAATTTGTGACTGACCCCTATTTTGCAGCAAAAATGATACTCCAACTTTAAACATCTATTACTCGGTCAGTTTTAATCGCAGAGGAATGGGACTTTTTTTGTATTACTTGTCAGTACAATAGGATATTTTTCCTAAATATCAGAGGACCTGATACCTGAGGACCGTATAAAAATTTAAATTTCGTAATTTTTTAATAAATGTTTTTCTTGACCCAAATCGCTTTAAAAATACCTTTTTACCTCATTTAAAACATTTTTGCAATTGGAACTATATGTCTATGACTAACGGTTTAGGAATTAGCCATTGGACACTGTTGAGACCGGACACCCTGTATATCTGACCTATGTCACACTGTAACTCTCGTAATTATGAACCGATTTCGATGTAATTCGGTGTGTACATAGTACTTACCAATGTCTCAACCGAGTTCGTTGGCCAGCTTCATCCGCCGTTTTGCTTCAAAATGGCGGCCATTTAAAAATTTTCAAAAAATTTAAAATTTGAAATGGGGTACCAAAAAATTAAAAATGGAAAAATATTTTTTTCTTATGTATTTGACCTTTATACAAAGATTCCGGAGCAGATTTTGTTTCGTCTATATCTTAAAAAATGGCTGAGTTATAGCATTTTGAATTTCTAGCGTGGCTGACATTTTGAAACATCCTGAATTTTGTGACGCGATAAAAGGCGTATTTATGAACCGATTTCGATGTAATTCGGTGTGTACATAGTACATACCAATGTCTCGACCGAGTTTGTTGGCCAGCTTCATCCGCCATTTTGTTTCAAAATGGCGGCCATTTAAAATTTTTTTAAAAATTTAAAATTTGAAATGTGGTAACAAAAAATTGAAAATGGAAAAATATTTTTTTCTTATGTATTTGACCTTTATACAAAGATTTCGGAGCAGTTTTTGTTTCGTCTATATCTTAAAAAATGGCTGAGTTGCAGCATTTTGAATTTCTAGCGTGGCTGACATTTTGAGACGTCCTGAATTTTGTCACGCGATAAAAGGCGTATTTATGAACCGATTTGGATGTAACTTCGTTTATACATAGTACATACCAATGTCTCGACCGGGTTCGTTGGCCAGCTTCATCCGCCATCTTCTTTAAAAATGGCGGCCATTTAAATTTTTAAGAAAAATTTAAATTTGAAATGCGGTACCAAAAATTTGAAAATTGAAAAAATATTTTCTTCTTATGTGTTTGACCTTGATAAAAAGATTCGGGAGCAGTTTTTGTTTCGTCTATATCTTAAGAAATGGCTGAGTTATAGCATTTTGAATTTCTAGCGTGCTGACATTTTGAAATATCCTGATTTTTGTCACCTGATAACAGGCGTATTTATGAACCGATTTGGATGTACCTTGGTGTATACATAGTACATACAAATATCTCGACCGAGTTCGTTGGCCAGCTTCATCCGCCATGTTTTTTCAAAATGGCGGCCATTTAAAAAAATTTTAAAAATTTAAAATTTAAAATAAGATACCAAAAAACTGGAAAATGAAAAAGATTTTTTTTTCGTATGTGTTTGACCTTAATACAAAGATTCCGGAACAGTTTTTGTTTCGTCTATATGTAGAAAAATGGCTGAGTTGGCTATAGCATTTTGAATTTCTATTGTGGCTGACATTTTAAAACAACCTGATTTTTGTCACGCAATAACAGGCGTATTTATGAACCGATTTGGATGTAACTTGGTCTGTACATAGTACATACCAATGTCTCGACCGATTTCGTTGGTCAGCTTCATTCGCCGTCCTGTTTTAAAAGGGTTGCCATTAAAAAAAAATTAATTTAAAATTTAAAATGAGGTATTAAAAAATTGGAAAATGAAAAAGATTTTTTTATGTGTCTGGCCTTGATACAAAGATTCCGGAGCAGTTTTTGTTTCTGAAAATTTGTTCTTTTGGTTATATCTTAAAAAATGGTTGAATTATAGCACTTTGAATTTCTAGCATGGCTAACATTTTGAAACGATCTTGTATTTGTCACGCGATAACACACGTATTCGCCTATTTCGATGTAAGAAGGCATGTGGATAGTATACATCAATATCTCGACCATGTTCGCTGGCCAGATTCATCAGCCATCTTGTTTCAAAATGGCGGCCATTAAATTAAAAAAAATATATATATATATTTAAAGTGAGTTGCAAAAAAATTAGAAATTGAAAAAGGTTTCTTTCTTAAGTATTTGACCTTGATATAAGGATTCAGGAGCATTTTTTGTTTGTCTTTATCTTAAAAAATGGCTCAGATATAGCAGTTTCAATTTTTAATGTGGGTGACATTTTGAAAAATCTGATTTTTTGCCTGCGACAGCACTCGTATATATCAACCGATTTCCGATGTGAGTGAGCATGTGCACAGCAATTACTAATGTCTCGACCAAGTTCACTGCTTAGTTTCATCCACCATGTTGTCTTAAAATAGCAGGCACTTTAAGAAATCGCCGAATTTGGCAGCCAAATATAAATTACTTTAAAGAAAAGCAGCTTGGATAAAGCTGACTAATTTCGCGAAATTCTCATTTATTATATTGATAAAAATTAGTATTGAATCTCCTATATTCTGTTTCCACTAAATTGAGCTTCGTGTGTTTGAATAATATAAGTTGGCTTTTTTAAAATAAGGAATATGAAAGCTACCTCTTCCTCCCGGCACTGGCCGGAAGGACTTTTTTAAATGCAATTTGTTTGGAAGCTGTATCTGAATTTGTTTCTGAGTTATTAATTTGTTTTTTGTAGTTTTTATTACTTTTTTGTCATAGTGGCAACACAAGTATCCATCTCTGTTGAAAGTAAAGGTTAGTATATAGACCAATCAAAAAATGAATAAAATGCAGATTCAACCAATCAAAAGCTTCAGATATGCTTTTGATTTCCTACCCTGGCGAGGACAATAACCATTTTTCCAAATGGTTAAAAACGCTTTAAATGCAGAAAAATGTTTTGGGTTCTGTTCATTAAGATCGGATGCCTCATTATACATCATTTATTTATAATTCTTGCATTAAGATTTTAATTAAAAAAACATTATCGCATTTAGGGGTTACCATATTTCGGCGCACTGACCTTATATCTAACATTGCAGTAAACATTTAAAACGGGTTAGAACTCGCGCGATTACGTGTTGAACATAAAATAGGAAAAAATTCGACAAAAACATAAAAAAATCGATTTAATTTTTTGGCCCCAATCGTTCATGAGCTCACAAGCAACCCGAGTGCCAAATTTCGTAGCCCTGCGCCCTGTGGTTTCCCAGTTCTTGAGGTTACATTGACAGATACGCGCACGTATTTTAATAGGGTAGATGTTATTGCATTCGACCCAGTTAAGCTCTCTATTGTAAGGCGGCATTGAAGCATTTACGGTTCGTTTACATGGTCACTTAAAAGATCTTGATTACATTACAACCGATGATTATTTACTGAGTGGTATGTATTTTAATGAATTTGTACTATTTCAATCTCTAGAAAATTTTATCATGTTACTTGAAAGTTGAATATGAATTCAATTTGTTCATCAAAAGCTCAACAATCCAGATTTCTACTTGATGAAAGATGTTTCTATTATCCACTTTATTAAAGATGCTTCTAGATTTTAGCCCACACCTTTTTAAAATTGCAATACTATGGATATTTTTGCACACAAAATTTAGATAAAAATTAAATGAAATTTTATTTTGCACGAAATCGGGATGATTTTTGACGAAGGACTGCGCACAATAATCATCGCGGAATGTCCTGCTGATATCTGAGGAGAAACTAGATTATAGAAACGTGCCAGTGGAACTCGATTATGGAAAGATTCTAGGTAAACACCGACTACGGAGGAACCACAGAACGTGCTCAGAAAGATAATGTAAACACTTTAGTGAATCACAGAGTACTTATAGTCATGAAAACAATTCGACAGAACTTTAGGAATACTGTCTAGTGTCTATCATATTGAAATAAGCGGGTAAATGTTCTCTTCTGTATTGCTTTTATATTATAACGCACATGTACTCAAATATTTTTTTCAACATTCCAAACTTTACAATTTATTAAATTAAAACCATTTTACAAAGGTAATACAGTCAATCTGGTTTTTTATTACACTTTTTTTTTCTTTTTTTTTTAAACCCTTTTAAATCAAATAAATGTTTGGCAGTTTTATTGAAATTTTTCGTTTTACTTTTCATTTAAAAAGATTAATAAGGGGATTTATTAAACTAATCGACTCTTATATTGGACTTGGTAATTAACCGTTTAAGACCAGGAGATTTTTTGGTAGAAATTTAAAGTTTGGGTGGTTTTCCCTTACCGATAGGACCGTATTTGATTGAAAAAAATATTTAAAAAAATACCCCATGTTAGGTTATGCCAAGGGAGGACCCACACAATTGTGTGGGTTCGGGCTTAATGCAGCCATTTTTGGGCTGTATCTACACAATTGTGTAGTTTGGGATTACGTATGCAAATACCTAAAAATAAAAGGTTAAGCAAAAAAAGTTGTTGTTTATTGAGATAATTTTCACCAGCCACAATGAAAATGTTTGAAACAATTTTTGTTTTTGGACAGACCACTACAATTTCATTTTCTGAGATGTGCTCAGTGCTCGCACCCCTCTTAAGAGCAAATGGTATGCGTTGACAAATGGTATGCCCTTCACTCCATTTGGATTGTGCCTGATCCATCAAATTTCTTTTTTTAGTTTTTCCAGCAGCGGTACTTTGTTGAAATACCGATCGAAGTACATAAAACTAGGTGTGAACCAGAGTAAGGACTACAGCAGGTCTTAAGCCCAGATCCTTGTGGATTAGGTCTGTACTTTCCCACTGGTAAACTACAAAATTTAAAACTATCCCAGGTGATACTGTTACAACAGAGTGTGGTTTGTTTTTTATATACTGCTTTACTGAAGCACGTCCTAAAAAAAAGGAATCGTCTGCTCCTCTATGGAAAATTTTCCCTGATCTCTTGGTAAATTCAAGCAGACACTACGGAATCTATCGAGCATTTGCTGAACTTTCCATAATTTATTATTTATTCCTTGTGGATTACTTGCTGTGTCGACAAAATGGAATGAATTTATCAAATTTAAAAATCTATCTCGTGATATGCATATAACTCATATAAAACTTATAAATCATATATGACATCTATAACTCAGAGCAGAAACATACCGTTCGTTACATGTGCATATTATATATCTAATACTATCAATTTTAAATAGAAATCAGGAATATTTTAAATAGAAATCATGAACAGTACAAACCTATTTAAAATTAATCCGGTTTAAAAATGTAATAAATAAAAAATAAATTGCTAAAAACATAAGTTTTAAAAAAATAACTTAAAAATAAAAAAAAATTTATATATTAGGAATTGTACCCATTTTGGAAACGGTAAAACCCGGACCCGCAAAATTGTGCGGGTCATTTGTTTTTCAACATTTGTAAAGCCAAATTAAATTTATCAAAGACAAAATCAATTAAAATCATGAATAAAGTATATGAAAAGAAAAATTAAATCTAAGCAAACATTAAAAATCATATTTAAAAGAAATTACGTCAGTACATACTTTTTGCCTATTGCTGTCAGATGATATAGTCTTTTTTAAAGCAGAAAATCTAACCCTGTATTTTAGTTAGTGCCCCCTAGTGGAGTCTTATCAAAACATGTGAAGCCAATTAACTCATATAAATGTGCAGATTTGGTTTCAAATCTCACAAAAACAGGAAATAGTCATTATCTTTTACTTTAGTATCACCCCCCACAATTGTGTGGGTCAGGGCTTAAAGGGTTATAGAATGCTATCAATATGCCAATAGCTTAGTTAATTTTTAATAAGATTATAGAGCTACTTAAAAATTTACAAATATGACAGAAATTAGGGAAAGTCATTTCATAATGATGAAATATCGAATTCTGAACTTTTATTGAAATGAATGTAATTTATCGGATGAATTATCCGAAATACATGAGAAAATACATGGAAAGCATACGACTTAGTATGTCTTGTTAGTCACGTAAAAAAAAATTAGGAATTTAGAAAGTACATGCATTGAAAATTCAGAAAATTCAACATATGTTAGACCTTATGAAAATATTTAAAAATAAAAAAATAAAAGCTTAATCAGATAATCTGTGTTTCTGTCGCGCTTTTCGGAGGGACGTTGGATTTCCTGAAATAAAAAAACTAATTTTATTTAAAAATTACTTCAAGCACGCCCGGTGATAAAACAAATGATCATTATTCAGTCTGTTTTTATGTCTTTACATATTTTGTGTAAAATGATGTGAATTTTGATAATGTAAAGGCAGTTTTTGAAAAGTTATTAGGATAAAATCCTTCCTGAGTTAATTAATGAATCACCATATAGCTTATTGAACAACAGCAATAAATATATCCGGTTAGTTTGACAGATTTTATCATTTCTAAAAAATAAATGATTTCTTCTGAGATTTGTAAGGATCGATAAAATGGTTTTGAATTATTTTTAAAAAGTCAACCATTATGTCTTACAGATATATTACACTTTTGAAAAGTTTATAGCATCACTATTAAATTATTTTTTGACTACTATCATCTTTCGTTTATCTTTTCTTTTCTGAATTAAAACGGAATATGTATAATGCAAATGAAATACCTTACAAAAAGAAGTGATATCTAATCAAAAACAACTCGTTGTAAATGATCCCGCCAAGCCACAAACCTAAAACGTCAGTCATAAAAAGAAGTGATATCACATAAAAAGAAGCGATATAGAAGTGCATACTACGAGTGCCGTGTAAAAATCTATCACTACTCATAATGTTTCCAAAGGACTCGGAGTGAGGTACAGTATGTGAAAACTGCTTGGCGACCTGCAGGCGTATATTTAATATATGCAGTACCTACATCAATTTCGAAAAATTGTGAAAGTCGAAAAAAGTAAATTTAAATTCTTATTATATAAGTTTTATAAATATTTGTAGGAGGAAGATCTGTAATAAATCAGAAAGATTTGTAAGGCAAGCAGAAAATAGTATGTAATTGTGGTAATCATCGATTTTTACAATTATACTTTTCAATTTTTTAAACATAATGTGTAATTACATAAATACGTATAATAATACACTGTTTCAAAATTAAAGGGAAAACTGGTAAAATGAATCCTGTTTATGACAAAATTAATTCTTAAACATAAAATGTCATGTTTCCGACATAAGGAATATTATATAATACTATTGTAACAAAGCCTTACTAGAACAGATTTTTCCCCTGTCATGTGCAATTCCGTTAACGCAAGCTTTACTGCAATATATCTTAGTTTAGTTAACGTCTATTATTAGGTGCATATGTTAGTAATATTCATATGATCATTGTTTTTTATTATTATTTCACAAACTCAAAATGTTTATTACGTATTTACTTAGAAAATACTCCGCGTAAAGTGGTCTTTCTTGTTTAAATGATGGTAAATAAAATCAACAAATCGATCCCATGATGTTAAATAAGAATGGGCATGTAAACACCAAAAGCTTCAACCTTTCACGGTTTAATGGAATCAGTAATTCAAGAAGAAAATTGTTAAACAAATAGTCACATGTAAGTGCGGGAAAAACAAACATTATAAAAGCCTGCAGGTCGCCAAGCAGTTTTCACATACTGTACCTCACTCCGAGTCCTTTGGAAACATTATGAGTAGTGATAGATTTTTACACGGGACTCGTAGTATGCACTTCTATATCGCTTCTTTTTATGTGATATCACTTCTTTTTATGACTGACGTTTTAGGTTTGTGGCTTGGCGGGATCATTTACAACAAGTTGTTTTTGATTAGATAAGAATTATTAGAATGTTTCTCGGTGCACAATTCTATTACACCCTCATTAAACTGCTCTAGCAAAATGGAATTATATTCGTTAAATAAAGAATCGTTTTTCAAGAATTTATTTTCTAAACTAGAAAACCGCTTCTTTGCTACATCAAGATTATTTCTAAGCAATTCACGAGAATTTTTCCACAATAATTTTGCTTCATAACGCCCATTTACGAATTTTAAATTTTCTTTAAATTCTTTTATTACCTCATGATCGGTAATGTTCTTTTCATTGCTTTCAGCAATGCCGATAGCTTCCAGCTCCCAAAATGCTTTCAGCTGAGTATTTATATTTTCAACTGAAACACGCAAACAAGCTACTTCTTTTTTATTCGACTCTATCTGCCCTTGCACCGTATGACCGAAAATAGTTTCTGCAACGTATAATTCTTTTGTCAATTTTCCCTCGATTCCCTTTAATATTTTCCACAAAAAGTCAGACCCCAGCAAAATATTTATTTCCTGTTCAAGACCTGTATCAGCAGGCTTAAAGCCTCTTGTTCTCATTATGTCTAGAAGTTCTGGTTCTAGGGATTTCACAGAAGCTCCAGTTATATTATCAACCACTAGTGCTTCGATCTTTATCGAGTTAATAGGTTGCACAACACTGGATAATTCAAGAGCAACAACTTCATAACAAGATTCATAAGGGCGTCCTCCGCCGAAACATCCTCCGCCCAAAAGGATAAACTAATAAATTTTCTCTTCGCAATGGCTTCAGTTTTAATTTTTGTACTAGAGATCTCTTCACGAAGCATTTTTCTGAACCACTATCACATAAAACGCCAGCCAACAAGCATTGTTTACTAGCAGACACAGAAACTGTACAAGTCTGCAATAATGTTGCTTTATTTTGTTTATATTTTTGTACTGACATCATAGATACAATTGCACCTTTCTTTTCTTTTTCAGGATTTTCTTTTGTTGTTTCTTTAAAACAAAACAAATGACTATGGGTGTTGTTACCACATTTGGAACAAGGATTAATTTTTGTTCTACAATTTGCAGATAAATGCGACTTGTAAAAGCATTTGTAACAGCGACCTTCTTTCTTTAATTTATATCGTTTTTGTTCATCAGTGAATTTCGAACAATTTAGTCCTACATGATCAGAAGACCTGCAAAATATGCAAAACTGTTTTGTAGATGTATTTAAAGCAGCAGCCGAAGGTATATTTTTCTTTTGAGGAAAATTTTGATATTTACTTAAAGAATTTTCATATTTGGTTTTAGAATTTTCATAAGCCTTGCTTTGGGAATTATTTACTAAATTAGTAGCTTCCCGGCATCTTAATTCCGTTTTAATAAAATTTATTAAATCGGTGACTTCACAGTCCTTATCGGGGTCACGTTTTCGATGGAAATCTAGTATCAAATTTTCTGGTAATAACCTTAATAATATGGGTAGTAATAAATAACCGTAAGAGCCCGATGTCACTCCTAACGTATCAAGATTTCTCATACAAGTTTCGATATTATCATACAACTTTCTTAAAGAAATAACATTGTTAGAGGATTTTACTGGCTCAAGAATCAGAATTTTGTTCATGTAACAGTTTATGATATTTTCCCGCTTACCATACTAACAACTTTAAACACGTTGAATAATTTTGATCTGTCAGTTCAAAACCAGCTACAATATTATATGTAGGTCCAGACAACAAGGATTTAAGATATTGGAATTTTTCAATTTTTGACAACGATTCGTTTGAATCTATCGCACTAGAAAATAAATTAAAAAATTCTAAGAACTGGCTTGCATCACCAGAAAATTTTTCTATGTTTAGTTTAGGCAGCTTCACTGCCGAAACTAGTTTACTACCGATTTTTGAACCGTTACTTGATTCTAGTAAAACTTTTGGTTCAGTTTCGATTTTACATTTTTTAAGCCTCATCTTAATTTTAAATTTCAAACTTGATATTTTTTCAGAATATTCTTCTACCGATTTTAGTTCTTTTTCACATTCAGTTTTTTCCTGAATTAGCTCATCTATTTCGGAATCTAATTCCTTTAGTAGAGTTTCCTTTTCATTTACGAGCTCTAACGATTCCATTAAAGAATCGCAATCAGTTTCATCAATATCAACAGATAATAATGTATCACATTTTGTAATTAATTTCGTAATAGCTGCGCGAACAGTAGCTCTTTTACTTTTAAGTTTTTCTGGTTTATCCATGTTTAAATTTTAAGTCAATATTCAAAATAAATTATCATGAAAAGCGTTATTTTCAATAAATCAAGAGTCAATAGTCATGCAGAATAATAAAGGTATTTCTTACCTTTTTTCCAGGTTGTTGAGACACCAAAGAATAAAGAATAATCTTCATGAAATTCAAGAGCTTCACGTTATTCTTAATTTAAATCAAAGTTGGGAAAGCTTAGATGAAAACTTCACGATTCAGGTAAAATCATATTAAAATAATCAAGCATATTTCCCGTTGAAAGTGCGCAGGTGTTGTTCAATAAAGGAGCACATGATGATAGAAAACTTGAAAATTCTATTTACACTTTTTAAATATTTACAATATTTACAATGAAAACATTTGGATAATATTTGTTATTCCTCGCTGGGAATCCAAGATATTCATATTAAAAATTTCAACAATTATTTTCTTCTATAAAGAAGCCAAGAAAATAGCATGATTTTATATTCGAAAATAAATTTCCCTTTTTAAAATCAAAACATCATTTCTTCGATTTGAAGATCCTGACAAAAAAAAAAAAAAACACGCAGACTACCTGCTGCGTTCAAGGTTCACATTCACAATATAACTAAACTAAAAAAGGAACAAGAAAGAAAAAATGTTTTTTAATATTAATTCTCTAGTCAGACCACGTGATCTGGGATCACTGGCGCCTAAGCAGGTCTGGCTGATTGCTCGAGAGAGGAAGGGGTTTGCGAAATTTCACACCGATTGCTTTGAAATTCACGGATTGCGTTGCATTCGAATACGCGCTTGTTTTTATATACCTATCACGAACCTCGCTCCTTCCTCCTCCAATTTCCTCGCCACCACCAGGGGGCGCTTTTTAAATTTTTTCAGACACACGTCATGTGACATATCATTAGAAAGCCCTTTGGTTACTCTTTCATATTATGCACCTACCATCCCCCTCATCCCACTTTCCCCCCGTGGGATTTAATACATAAATCCTACATAAACTAAATGTAAATTTTCGTTTGTACGAAATCTTAAACCTCCGAAAGTTCTTCACCGACTTCTTTGAAATTCACCGATTGCTTTGCATTTGAATGCACGCTTTTTTTTTAAATATTTCTATTATGAACCTGGCATCCCCCGCTTCATCCACTTTTTAAATATTTTTCGACACCCATTATGTAGTATATCGTTAGAAAGCCCTTTGACCACTCTTTCATATTATGCATCTCCCCTCACTATGCCCTCCGGAGATACACATTACTGAAATATTTCGTCAATATTTTTTATATTTGCTTTTTCTTTGTTTTTTAGTTCGTGTTTTTTTCTTTTTAGCTCACAGGCTATTAAAGCCTGAGAGCTAATGAGCCCGCAGGTTCTGTATGTACGTATATATGTAACGCGATAACTCTTGATAGAAATATCCGATTTGCTTCAAATTTCGTAAATAGTTTCATTCTGATAAGGCGCTTGCCTGATTATAGTTTTTGGAGTTCATTGGTTAAGTATAAAAGGGGAACGGGGGACTAATCCTCCCTTAATTTAGATAAATGGGTTTTTCACGCAGAATTTTCCGATTTGCTTCAAATTTTGTAAATGCGCTCATTCTGATAAGGTGCTTAACTGATTAATTTTAGGAGTTCGTTGGTTAAGCATAAAAGGGGCAACGGGGGGCTAATCTCCCCTTAATTTAGATAAATGGGTTTTTCATGCAGAATTATCTGATTTTCTTCAAAATTTGCAAAAAGGTTCATTCTGATAAAGTGCTTCCCTGATTAGTTTTGGTGTTTTATTGGTTGTGCAAAAGGGAACGGGGAGCTAATCCCTCCCCCTTAATTTAGATAACTTGGTTTTTCATGTAGAATTATTCAATTTGCTTCAAATTTTGTGAATAGGTTCTACCCGATAAGGCACTTCTTTGATTTGTTTTGGGGGTTCATTGATTAAGTATAAAGGGGCGAACGTAGGCGAATCCCCACCTAATTTAGATAAATGCGTTTTTCATGGAGAATTATCCGAATTTCTTCAAATTTGGTATACCGGTTTATTATGATAAGGCGCGTTTCCCTGGTTAGATTTGGAGGTTCATTGGTCAAGTATAAAGTGGGGGGGGGGAAATGGGAGGTAATCCCTCTTAATTTATTTTTCAATGGACATTATTATTTGAAATAAGAGTATAATATACAATTATTGTGAATAGCCTGTGATCTCAATACCATAAGTTTAACCCGGGACATATCTTTTTAATTCACTCGATTTGCCAGGAATGCCACCTCACGTACTGCAATTGACAATTGGCCTGCCAATTATGATGTTGCGAAATATTTACAAGCCAAATCTTTGCAACGGCATGCGACTTGCAGTAAAAAAATAATGAGCAACTTCTTAGAAGCAACAATCTTGACAGGACCTTTCAAAGGTGAAGATGTCCTCATTCCTCGCATTTCTTTGATTCCAATGGATGCGCAATTTCAATTTAAGAGATTGCAATTACCTATTTGATTGGCGTTTGTAATCTCCATCAACAAAGCTTAGGGCCAAGCTTTAAAATTCTGCGGTTTAGATCTAGACATGAATTGCTTCTCACACAGGCAATTATATGTTTCGTGTTCTAAAATCGGCAAACCAGACAATAGCTATATCTGCACAGACAATCTAACAACAAAAAATATCCAATAAATATCATTAAAAATCCAATAATATTCCAAAGGAATGATAATATGTTAAAAAAAACTGCAACAAACCATAGTTCAAAGTATTTCTTTGTGTTTGTAAATAGTCTTATTCATCTGTTTTGTTTTATTGTGAAGTGTGATCAGTATTGTGCCCAGCATATATATTATTCTAGTGTATTTAATCTTCAAATAAATGTTTTTTGTTCATCCTAAGAAGAATATATTTCTATTGAAATACATCAAAACATAAAGGTAAAATTTTTAACTTTTTATTGTTTACCTATTGAGGAATTTCGTATTCATGCCTTCCATATGGAATAACATTCCATCAGTCGATTATGAGACTGAAGTTATCTCAATTTTAAATATAATAATATGAAAGAAGAAAATATAATATAATTAAATTCAAAGAAATAATTATTTTCTGAATGTTGGTATTTTTCACAAGTGAATGATATAAAAGAAAATTCAAAGAATTGTTCTTGTTTTGAAATCAAAAGTATTGTGTATTGCTAAGAAAAGAAATTATTTAGAATTTTATTTTGCCAATTTCTTATTGAAATTTTATTATGCAAGTTGAAAATGTAAAATTTATGTTTTGAACAAAGAATTGAACATTTAAGAACAGTTTTTCTGAAATCAAAAGTAACTTCAAAAATTGTTCTCAAGAATTTTATTTTGTTCTTATTTCATCATTAGCATTATATTTGAGTTTATAATTGTTGTTTTTGGTGTATTAATAACATAAAAAAGTTTTATTTTCTGTGAAATAAGCAAATATTATTATATTATAATGTCTGGTCTTAAAGAATCTCATTATGTTGATAAATTAACTGATGACAACTATTCAGTTTGGAAGTTCAAAATAGAACAATTGTTAACCCGGGAGAACTCGCTGCATGGGATTTTCTCTCACAGTCGTACATTTTTAAGACTCTTATTTAAATCATTTTTCATTTTAATTAAAATTTCAAAATGTTTTACAATTATTTGAACTATTTTGTGAATAAAAGTACTAAGCCAACCAAAAAAAGTTGATATTATATGAATGTAAAGTAAAAGAAAAGCAATTGGGCATTCTCACTAGCGAGTTCTCCCGGGTTAATCAAAGAAGGTCTGTATGATGTTGTATTTGAACCTAAAAAGGAAAATGATGATAATTGGGTAAAAAATGATAGAAATGCTAGGGCATTAATTTGTTTAAATATCTCAGATTCACAAATTGTTCATGTCAGACATGCTAAAAGTGCTAAAGAAACGTATGATCAATTGAAATCTGTTCATGAAAGAGTAAATTTAACAAATAAACTTTATCTTCTTAGGAAGCTGTATTCCATTAAATATAATGAAAGTATTAAAATGCAGGATCATATTAATTCTGTCTTAGAATTAGCAGAAAAATTAAGAAGTATAGGTGAAGTAATACAAGATGATAATTTAATAGCTATTTTGCTCTATTTATGTATACTCACAAGTATTGTGAAATTAAACATATTAGAAACGCGCACTTTCTCTTTTCTTTCTCTTCCATTTAGCCAGACTGAGCCACAACAACGCGTGACCGGGTACAGCTAGTATATAAATAAAAATGTAAATAATCGTTGGTACAAAATTGCTAATCTCGGAAAGTTCTTCACCGATTGCTTTGAAAATCACGGATTGAATTGCATTCGAATATGAGCGTGTTGTTATATAACTTATTATGAACCTCGCTCACCGTCTCCCCCAATTCCCCACCCCCACAAGGGGACGCTTTTTAATTTTTTTCCGACATCCATCATGTAATATGTCATTAAAAAGCCCTTTGACGACTCTTTCATATTATTCACCTCCCCTTTCTCCCACGGTGGGGGACATTTCTATATAAAATAATATGTAAAATGTTCGTTTGTACAAAATATTAAATCTCCGAAAGTTCTTCACCGATTGCTTTGAAATTCACTGTTTGCGTTGCATCCGAATACGCGCGTGTTTTTATATGTATATGTTAAAAAATGCTCTTTTGTTTTAAGAACATTCCACCAGAAGGCACCATCAGACAATCCTTTTTATTTGATCTACTGTGACAGACACTCAGAACAGTGAGTATTTCTCCTTCCCTTATAGCAGTTGGCAGCAAAATGCTGGTGGATTAAAAATACAATAATATTCCAAAGGAATGATAATATGTTAAAAAAAAACTGCAACAAACCATACTTCAAAGTATTTCCTTGTGTTTGCAAATAGTCTTATTCATCCGTTTTGTTTTATTGTGAAGTGTGATCAGTACTGTGCCCAGCATATATATTATTCTAGTGTATTTAATCTTCAAATAAATGTTTTTTGTTCATCCTAAGAAGAATATATTTCTATTGAAATACATCAAAACATAAAGGTAAAATTTTTAACCTTTTATTGTTTACCTATTGAGGAATTTCGTATTCATGCCTTCCATATGGAATAACATTCCATCAGTCGATTATGAGACTGAAGTTATCTCAATTTTAAATATAATAATATGAAAGAAGAAAATATAATATAATTAAATTCAAAGAAATAATTATTTTCTGAATGTTGGTATTTTTCACAAGTGAATGATATAAAAGAAAATTCAAAGAATTGTTCTTATTTTGAAATCAAAAGTATTGTGTATTGCTAAGAAAAGAAATTATTTAGAATTTTATTTTGCCAATTTCTTATTGAAATTTTATTATGCAAGTTGAAAATGTAAAATTTATGTTTTGAACAAAGAATTGAACATTTAAGAACAGTTTTTCTGAAATCAAAAGTAACTTCAAAAATTGTTCTCAAGAATTTTATTTTGTTCTTATTTCATCATTAGCATTATATTTGAGTTTATAATTGTAGTTTTTGGTGTATTAATAACATAAAAAAGTTTTATTTTCTGTGAAATAAGCAAATATTATTATATTATAATGTCTGGTCTTAAAGAATCTCATTATGTTGATAAATTAACTGATGACAACTATTCAGTTTGGAAGTTCAAAATAGAACAATTGTTAACCCGGGAGAACTCGCTGCATGGGATTTTCTCTCACAGTCGTACATTTTTAAGACTCTTATTTAAATCATTTTTCATTTTAATTAAAATTTCAAAATGTTTTACAATTATTTGAACTATTTTGTGAATAAAAGTACTAAGCCAACCAAAAAAAGTTGATATTATATGAATGTAAAGTAAAAGAAAAGCAATTGGGCATTCTCACTAGCGAGTTCTCCCGGGTTAATCAAAGAAGGGCTGTATGATGTTGTATTTGAACCTAAAAAGGAAAATGATGATAATTGGGTAAAAAATGATAGAAATGCTAGGGCATTAATTTGTTTAAATATCTCAGATTCACAAATTGTTCATGTCAGACATGCTAAAAGTGCTAAAGAAACATATGATCAATTGAAATCTGTTCATGAAAGAGTAAATTTAACAAATAAACTTTATCTTCTTAGGAAGCTGTATTCCATTAAATATAATGAAAGTATTAAAATGCAGGATCATATTAATTCTGTCTTAGAATTAGCAGAAAAATTAAGAAGTATAGGTGAAGTAATACAAGATGATAATTTAATAGCTATTTTGCTCTGTTCCTTACCAAATTCTTATAGTACCTTTATAACTGCTATTGAAAGTAAATATATAACAGATTTATCATTAAAATATGTTCAAAACAAATTAATTGATGAGTATCTTAGAAGAGTTGAAACTAAACAAATTTCAACAAAATTTGAATCTATTGCTTTAAAGGGTAATAGGGATAAACCAAAGCATTTGAATAAAGCAAAAATTTTGTTCTCATTGCAAAAGGAATAATCACAACCATGAAGATTGTTTTCACTTAAAGGGTAATAATACTAACAAAACAAAACCAAATTTCACCCAAGATATATCACGTCAACAGTTTAAAAAAAACCCAAACAATTTCTCTGCCTCTACTGCTAGTCAAAATGAAAATCTATCAGATTCTCAAAACTATCATGAATTAATTGAAGAATCAAATTCTTCGAGTTTTGTTATGAAATCTCAACAAAATGGAAATAAAAACAAAAATTCGTCTTTTGTTATTGATTCAGGTGCGTCTGTTCATTTAACCAATTCTTTGGAACTGTTCTCAGAATTAAAGAATTCGAATAAAGATACAATTACAATTGCTAATGGAACTAAATTAACTGCAAAGGGAAAGGGTAAATGTACTTTTAATATTGAAACACTTAATGGTCAAACAAATAGAGTTACATTAGATCATGTGCTTTATGTTCCCGAGTTGGATAGTAATTTATTATCTGTCCAGTCTTGTACTGAGAAAGGTTTTGCTGTAGCATTTAAAGATGATATGTGTTTAATTAAAAAGGGCAACATCTTAGTTGCAGATGCAAAAGCTGATGATGGGTTATACAGATTAAAAATAATACCTACAAATGAAAAGGTATATAGTGCTTCAGAAATATTACCCGTTTGTTCTAATGTTAACTGCATTCTAAAATGGCACCAAAGGCTGGGCCATAAAAATTTGGAATCCATCAAGAAAATTCAAAAGGATGATTTAGCTTTAGGTATTACTGTGAATAATTGTTCTCATAATACTGAATGTTCAAGTTGCATAAAAGCTAAGCTAACAGAAAAATCGTTTCCAAAAGAAACACAACACAGAAGTAAAAAACCACTTGATTTGATATACAGCGACGTATGCGGTCCTGCGGAAACAAAAAGTATGGGATCAAAAAGATATTTCGTTACATTTATTGATGATTACTCTCGTTATACACAAGTATATTTTATTTCTTCTAAAGATGAAGTATTTAATAAATTAAAAGAGTATGTTGCATCAACAACAAATAAATTTAGATTGAAGATTAAATCCTTGCGTAGTGACAATGGAACAGAATATTGCAACGAATCTGTCAAAGACTACCTTAAAAACTTAGGAATAAATCATGAAACAACGACGCCATATTCACCGTTTCAAAATGGAGTCGCAGAAAGAAAGAATCACTCGCTTATTGAAATGAGTAAAGCCATGCTTATAAATGCTAAATTGCCAAAAACATACAGGGCAGAAGTCATAGCTACAGCAGCCTACTTGCAAAATAGATTACCTACAAAATCAACTGAAAAGACACCATATGAACTGTGGAATGGGCATAAGCCAAATTTGAGTCACCTTAAAGTATTTGGATGCAAAGCATATGTGTATGTTCATAAACAGAAGAGACAAAAATTTGACGAAAAAGCCACTGAAGGAGTATTTGTTGGTTACGATTTAAGAAGCAAAGGATACCGAATTTATATAGGCGGTAGAAAAATAGTGATAAGCAGAACAGTGAAGTTTTTTGAAAATATGAACTGTGAAAATGTTTTTAAAGAAAATCCTGAAGAGCGAATCTCAGATTTAATGCATTTCAATTTTTCAGAAGAAAATCTTGAAAATGATAGTGAAGCTATCCGAATAGAAAATACTGCAGAAGAAATAAATACGGATGAAAAATCAGTAGATAGCCCAACAACTGAAGAAAGTGAAGATAATTTCCAGAGAAGAATATCTAACAGAGAGACTAAAGGAATTCCACCAGAAAGATATTCTTACAAAACTGAAGACAGTTGTTCCAAAAATCAAGATCCTGAAACTTTTAAGGATGTTTTAAAATTGCCAGTAAAAGATCAACAGAAATGGTTTCAAGCTATGAAGGAAGAATTTAACTCTTTAAAGGAAAATGAAGTATTTGAGCTTGTTACTTTACCCAAAGGCAAGCACGCCATTGGCTGTAAATGGGTTTACAAAACAAAACATAATGAAAATGGAGAAGAAATAAAATGCAAAGCACGATTAGTTGCCAGAGGTTTCGCTCAAAAATTAGGCACTGATTATGATGAAACCTTCTCTCCTGTCGTCAAACATACAACTATTAGAGATTTTCTGACCTGCACAGCTTATCATAAAGCCAGAGTATTCCAAGTAGATGTTAAAACAGCCTTTCTACATGGTAAACTAGATAATTAAGAATTATACATGCATCAACCAGAAGGCTTTCATGATGAAGAAAATAAAGGCAAAGTCTATAATTAAAAAAAGGCTATATATGGTCTTAAACAAGCCGCCAAGTGCTGGAATGAAGAAATAGAGAATACTCTAAAGGCATATGGATTTAAACAAAGTGAAGATGATCCATGTTTGTTCATAAAAGAAAAATCAAAGAAGACAATTCATCTCATACTGTATGTAGATGATATGCTGATGAGCTCAGAAGATGAAAATGAAGTTAATGAAGTAATAAATTACTTAAAGAAATCTCATCCCATAACATCACTAGGAGAAGCAAAATACTTCTTAGGTATAGAAATTTACAGAAAAGAAGATGGAAGTTATTTACTTTCACAAAGAAGTAAAATAAATCAATTAGTTAAGGATTTTCAGCTTGAAGAAGCCAAACCAACTTATACCCCAATGGAAACTAACTATTATAGTTTAGATAAAGAAGAAAATCTTTTATCATCAAATGATAATTATAGACAAGCTATAGGAAGTCTTTTATATATTTCCTCATGCACAAGACTTGATATTACCGCTCCTACACACATACTAAGTCGAAGATGCAATAATCCAAGACAAAAGGACTGGAATGCTGTTAAGAGGGTAATAAGATACTTAAAAACAACGAAAGACCTTGATCTCCACATTTCTTCAAAAGAATATCCTAATATAGTTAGTTGCATACTCGGATGCAGACTGGGGACAAGATGCTACAGGCAGAAAATCCACCTCAGGAAATGTAATCTTCTTAGGCAATAGCTGCATTTCTTGGTTCTCACGAAAACAAACATGTGTGACATTATCGTCAGCAGAAGCTGAATATGTGGCACTGTCACAAGGAACTCAAGAGGTGCTATGGATCTTAAAATTATGTAAAGATCTCAATTTACAACAACTTTTTCCTATTAGAATTTTTGAGGATAACCAATCTACAATTAAATTGGTTGAAAGTGAAAAATTTAAATCTCGCACTAAGCACATTGCTACAAAGTATCATTACATACGAGATTTAAAAATGAAAAATGTTATAGATGTCAAATATCTATGAACAAATGAAATGATAGCAGATATAATGACGAAGCCGCTGCCAAAGGCCAAATTTGAACTTTGTAGAAACCTTATCCACCTGGTGTCAGATTCTATCACAAAACGGGAGAGATGTTAGAAAATGCTCTTTTGTTTCAAGAACATTCCACCAGATGGCAGCATCAGACAATCCTTTTTATTTGATCTACTATGACAGACACTCAGAACAGTGAGTGTTTCTCCTTCCCTTATAGCAGTTGGCAGCAAAATGCTGGTGGATTAAAAATACAATAATATTCCAAAGGAATGATAATATGTTAAAAAAAACTGCAACAAACCATAGTTCAAAGTATTTCTTTGTGTTTGTAAATAGTCTTATTCATCTGTTTTGTTTTATTGTGAAGTATGATCAGTATTGTGTCCAGCATATATATTATTCTAGTGTATTTAATCTTCAAATAAATGTTTTTTGTTCATCCTAAGAAGAATATATTTCTATTGAAATACATCAAAACATAAAGGTAAAAAATTTAACTTTTTATTGTTTACCTATTGAGGAATTTCGTATTCATGCCTTCCATATGGAATAACATTCCAACAGTATATTATAAACCTCGCTTCCCTCTACCCCCCCCCCCTCCCGGAGGGCACTTTTTAAATTTTTTTCCGGAACCCATTATGTGGTACAAGCCCTTGAACCGCTCTTTCAGTTTATGCACCCCCCGTCTCCACTCTCCTCACTTTGCCCCGGTGCACATTACTCAGATATTTCGTTAGTGCTTTTTATATCTATCCTACAGACGTGTGAAAATTATTAGAATAATTGTGATTTTTTCAGTTATTCTTGATTAATATTGTATATACTTGCAATGTTTCATGAAAGGTAATTTTTTTTTTTGTTGATCCAGTCAATTTTTCACTCTTTTAGAATAATTTTGGGAATGTAATTTTGTTAAATATTGCCTTTTTTTTTTAAATAAAAATATTTGATCTAAAGTAATCAAATTGTTTGCATTGCATAAAGAATTTGTTTGATAAACAAACGAATTAAAAATAAAATTTTAAAATCTTCTGCTTGCTGTGCTAGTATTTTCTTTTTTTCTCGAGTTCTTTTCTCGAGTTAGCATCAGTATTATGTTCTTCTTAAAACGAATCTTTTCGCTATTTTGATCATTATACTAATTGATAGCTTTTTTCGTTTGTCAAAGGATTATTGCGTGATTATGGTTAAAGCAAGTGATATTTCTCCTAAAAAACTAGCTGTGGTAAAGTCTCTCATCCAAGAAAATCACTATACACAGGACGAAATCGCTAAAAAAGCAAAAATTTAGCAAGCAGTGTAAATAAAAAGATCTTTGGACACCAAATGTGAATATGAAAATTCTAGAGTAGGAAGATTCGGAAGGAAAAGTAAATTTACTGCAAGAACAGAAAGGAAATTAATTCATATTGCTAAAGCTAACAGAAGAGCAACTAGTCATGAACTAAAAATCTCTTTACAAGCGTATGCAGTAAATGTATGTGATTCTTCTATCCGTAGAATGCTCATCTCTGCTGGACACAGTGATTGTCGTCCTCGTAAAAAGGCTAAAATCACATCTGCTATGGCAATTAAGAGACTTGTTGTTTGGGCAAAAGTTGTGTAAGAACAATTCGGAAATGACTGGAGCAGGTGAGAAATATTAATTTTCTTTTAATTAATCAGTTGAATTCAAGTTGTTCATTTCTTTTCCTGAAGTCATGTTTTTTGCATACTGACTAAAGATGCATAACTGTTTATAAATTTGATTACAAATTACTTTATAAGAATATTTCTCTACAAATTACATACCTTAAAGTATTTTTTATCTTTTAGGTATGTTTTCTGATGAATCAGTAGTTGCGATATCAGAAGAAAGCAGTCAATATATCAGGAGGGTTTAGGTGCGCTCCGCACGGGTCATCTTTAACAATAGAACCCCATTCTTAATTTTTCTCCAACTCGGAACCCCGATGGGTTATATCTGTGTGAGAAGATACAGCGTATGAGTTTATCGCTCTTTCGGCTAAGTCTTTCTCTCGCCTGATAAATAGTTCATCTCTAATAACGTAAAAATAAACTGAGAAAGAACAAGTTCCAAAGAAGGTTTATTTAAGATAATCTGTAGTTAAAAAATGTTGTTGTTTAGATGTAGTAATCTTACTTGGAGTTCTGGATTTAGAATTGTAAGCAACAAGTAAAGTACTTATTGATTAGCATGTTATTAAAACTGAGTACTTACTAGAATTTTCTGTTTTAAAAATTTAATACATCTCAAATTTATAATATATGTATATATATATATACATAATAAATTTAAAATCACAAATATATGAAGAAATTGATAAAGTTCTAAAGATGATTTAGAAATGAACATATGAAACCAGTATGTAAAATAAGAAACTATGAATGTATATATATATCTTATATATATATACAATTGATAAGAGAGTAAAAAAGAGACTTAAGTAGTTTAGAAAACGAAATAATTTTTTATCACTTTTATTTTTGAGAAAATTTTTTTGATTTTTTGTTTTTGATTTTTATAACATATATAACTGCTTTATATATAATTGATAAGAAAATTATATATAAAAGAGATTAATGGGGAGGTGGGTATTAACTGAATGTGTTAAGTTGTTATAAGCTTTAGTAATTTTTTTAGAAATTCTGTTTTTAAAAATTCCATTTAACTCATTTCAATTAATTCCATATAACATACGTACAGTATGTTATATGGATCCATTTTTTCCACATTAAATACGAGAATAAGTAAAAAGTAAATATGATAAATAATTTTGAATTTTTAATAATTTTTTTATTTTATTTCAGTGTTGAAATCAGGCATTTTTCTGGAGGAAGAATTTTTAAAGCTCCGGAAAGTATCTGCACTTAACAATATTAATAAGCGTTAAATTAAAAATCTTCCAATGAGGTTAACCCCCTCCCCCCCACACACATACATGCATACACACACACTCGAACCAAGGCTACCTCCTGAATTTATCATTAAGCACCTTTGTTTTGAAATATTTAAAAAATATGATTTACATTAAAGAGGCAAATAAAATCTTATGCGCTACAATAAAACAGTTATGGAAACGTTAGGGCTTATTGAAAAGTTAGGGCTTGAGGAGAGGACTTTTATATTTTTAATATGTATTCGACATTAGGGATATTTATTTTGTAGAAATTAGAATTTAAAGCAAGTGCCTCCTTTTTTTTAACCTGCAGGCATGTTTTATGCTATTACAAAAATATTGATTAATTAAAAAAATATGTGTGTGGGTGGGGGGTGGCGATGGGGACTGGAAAAAGGTGGTAATAAATTTTACATGTACTCTATCATATCTGTTTGTGCCATGTTATTGACTGTGTAGTATTTCAGTTTATATATATTTATTCTTTTTATTAGATATACAGGGATATTTTTTATAAGGGCCTTTTGTTAGATTTTGAAATGCAAACGGAGCATAATTTTTATTTCTTTCATCAGATAAAAAGTAACAACCATTACTGAAATAAAATATTGCAGTTTTAAAAAACTTGTAAACTATTTATGGAAATAATTTTATTGAGGTTGCAAGTAATCTTAAAAAATTCTAAGAAAATGGAAGTTTAAAACTAATTTTTGAGATATGTTTGTCATGAAAAGGCAGCTTTACTCTATGTTCTGGGCCTTATTCTAAATATATGTAATACTTCTTTTTCCTAAATGAAATGATAAAAATGATTCATGGCTGAATCATAAAAACTTTTGTTCATAAAAAATATACAGAAATTAAATTAATACTTATTTTAATAAAATTGCTTTGAATTGTTTTTCATTATATAAGACATTCACCTTCATTTAAATTCTCTTTGTATTAATTTCAGATTATTAAGTCAGAAATAATAAACATAAAGAAATTAAGGAAGCAAACAAACAAAAAAGGGAGGATAGAGGAGGTATAAAAAGTTCCAATATCACAGAATACGCGAGTAACTTTTATATAATTAAAAATTAATTTAATTTCAAAATAGTATACTATATAAGCAATGGGCATTAATAATTAAATGATAATAGTAATTTAGTAACATAAAATAAAGTAATAGACTACTGCTTTAAATATCATTATTTAAATTACGATGCATTATTAACATTTAAATAATAAAAGCTAAGTTACCTTATATATACAATGTATGATACATGAATATATTATATTGCAAAAAAAGAACTTTATTTTATTTATTTATTTATTTATTTTATTTTTTGTACAATAAAGAAACATAAATCTGTATTTATAAAATATTATGTAAAAGTTAACAGGAAATTTTCACTTAATATTTCAATTACATCCAGTGGCAAATAATTACATATTGTATTTAATAATTATTGTTTGTAAAGTTTTAATGAAATAAAAATATTATAATAAAAGTTATATTAATTATATTCTACATGCATATTTTCATACCTTTCTGAACAAAAATGAATTGAAACTTGTGTCATAAAGTTGCCCCTTTAGATTTGAGAACAGTCATATCCATGTCATATCAGTCATATCATATCCAAGTCACATCCATGACAAAAGTTTCATATTTTCAGTATTGTCAGTATATTCATATGTTCAGTTTCATATTTCCCGACTTATGCAGGTGCATGCGGAGCCGCCGCCCAGGCCCCATGAGAGTAAGCAGGATTTTCATTAAAAGGTGTCAAATGATATAAATTAGCCAAAAGTGACCAAAATTCATATATTTCAAACATTTAGGAAGGGAGTGTGGTCCCCCTCCCCCCCCCCCCCCCCACACACAACACCCATACAAAAAACAAACTACATCATTAGAAAACTAATGATTAAAATTTATTAGTATGCCATTGTTTTCAAAAGAAATTCTACATTAAGGCTGTTCTTAACTGCTCTGCTCAACAAGCGCAAAACGTTTTGACACATTTACAAATTCATTTTTTAACGGAAAGCTATAAAATTGGAAAGCCTGACCATGGAAGCGATTTGGAATTGAACTGTGTTTTCCATTTTTTTAATCAATAAATTACCTACTGAGTTATAAGCGAGCGTTTTATCTCCTTTCGCTCGGAAATTCGGTTCAAAACGGCCACTTTGACTCTATTTTCTGAAAAATGTATTGCGTTTCCAAAAAATATGAAAAAAAAAACAGCTCGATTACATAGTTTCTGAACAACAGCACCAGCTAGTTTCATGCATTTTCGAACAAAAATAAATTAAGACTTATGTCAGAAAGTTGCCTTTTCGGATTTGAGAACATCCTTAACGTTTTCCTCGTAATGTGGCATGTTAAATCATTAATGATGACCAATTTGTTGCATTCTCTTTTAGACATCTTATAACATACAAAGCAAAAGTTTGCAAAGAAATATTCGTGTCAACCAATTTATCATTTTTTCTACTATTGCCCTACTAGTATTTTTTCTTAAGGGTGTATTCGAAAAAATATTTTTCCACCCTCGACAGCTCGAAATTTTCTGAGACATTTTCAGACTCATTTTTAAAAGTAAAAACATGAAACTTGCTGGAGTGATTTCTGAAGACATGTTTAACATGCCGTGTGATTTCATTTTCAGCTCAATTAATTAGAATTTGGTTTTTAAACAATTATTTTCTCAGTAGGACCATTTTTTTCATTCCCAGATCGCCCGCTTCGGAAAATTCGGTTCAAAGCACCAACTTTGATAGCGTTTTTTACAGCATTTTCTGCATTTATCAAAAAATTGAGAAGCACGGCACATTATGTAGTTTCGAAATAAGAGAATTTCCCAGTTTGATGCGTTTGAGAGCAAAAATGAATCTTAAAATGAATCAGAAAATAAGCAGTTTGGATCGGAATACACCCTTAAGGCTGTTCTCAAATCCAAAAGGACAACTTTATGACATAAGTTTTAACTTATTTTTGTTCGGAAATGCATGAATCGAGCAGATGTTGTTGCTCAGAAACTATGTAATCAAGCTGTTTTTTCTGTTTTTTTTTTTTGTTTTTTTGTTTTGTTTTTTAAAGCAATAGATCTTACAGAAAGTAGTGTCAAAGGGGGCCAGTGGGCGTTTTGAACCGAATTTCCTCGCGAAGGAAGAATAATCACTCATGAAAGGGTGAAAAGCGTGTTTGTCACGTGATCAAAATCGCTTATAATTCAATAGGTAATTTATTTATCAAGAAATCGAAAACACAGCTTGATTCTAAATCGCTTCCATAGTCAGATCTTCCAATTTTATATCTTTCCGTTAAAAAACGAATCTGTAAATGTGTCAAAACGTTTTGCGCTTGTTTAGCAGAGCAGTTGAGAACAGCCTTAAAGTTGTGACCATATTTTTGTGATACCCTGTATGTAGATGTGAGCAGTACCGGGTACAAAATTTATGCATACATATATGTATGAAGTTTAGTACTAGTCATTTCCACATTATTCACAAGAAAATTCTACAGATAGATAGAAGCCCCCCTCCCCCAACCACCAGCACCAGCAGAATGATGCTTGCCCCGGGGTCTTCTATACTCTTAGTCGGGCCCTGCATATTTTATCGGTTTCGTTTAATTTTTATGTCGGCCCGGCTCGTTTAAAAAATTGTCCTAATTCTGCTTTTACGGGCTATTGGAAAGTTCAGGGCTTTGGCGAAGCCCCGTTCGCTGACCGCCAAAGAAAAAAAAGGCAGCAAGACGCGAATGCGCCATATCTGTCCCTTCAACTTTCAAACCCCACCCCTCTTGACCTTTGGGGAGGAAAACGTAATTAAAGCGTGCTCCTTAAACTTTTACGATCAGGGGAAGTACCAGTGAAGCATTTCCCCCTAATTGTATAGCACAAATGGTTAGTAAAATAATGGTTTGGAGCCTGATGTCTGCTCAGGGTTCTGGATGTTTATACGTTGTAGAAGGCATGATGGACCAGTATCAGTATAAAAAAGTGCTTGAACAAAGACTAATTCCACAATTAAAAGACTGGTTTCCAAATGGAGACTTCATATTCATGCATTATGGAGCTTCGAGTGACAAAGCTTCATCTGTGACCACATATTTGGATGAAAAAAATATAAAAACACTTCCATGGCCTGGAAACAGTCCAGATATGAACCCCACAGAAAATCTTTGGGCCATTGTAAAGAAAAAAATAAAGAAATGAAACATCATAAACAAGAATGGTCTAATAGAAAGACTCATCTAAATTTGGCACCATGACAACAAAATACAAATTAATTGCCAAAAACGCATGCAAAGTATGCCAAGACGTATCGAATCTTTAATAAAGAACAAGGGGATGCACACTAAATATTAAATGTATCGATATTTTTAAAATAATGTATTATTTCTTTAATATAACAAAATTTTATTGTAAATTTCACAATTATTCTAATAATTTTCAAACGTCTGTATATATATAAAATCCTAATGAAACGAATTTATGAAACGGATATATGAAACGACTGAAATGTAACGAATTTATGAAACGATTCTATGAAACGACTGATTAAACAACTGATTATGTTTCGCGGCGATTTCTCCTAAAATATGGAATACTTTGCGATGAAATTAACACCAAAAATCGGTATTGATCCGCAGATCTCAAAACTGGTGTTAGAATTTTTAAATTCGAAATAGTTTTCGAAATATTAATTTTTTTCTAATTTTAAATATTTTTTCAATTCCTACAATTAGTTCACACTCTCCCTATATTTATTTATTTATTTATTTATTTATATATCTTGTTCAAATTTTCAATCGCTCATACAATACTTATTATTCATCCTAACAAGTTGAAATAATTTTTTTAAAACTTGTACTGCATGACAATTGGTGTTAATACAGTTTTTTCAAATATTAATTCATTAATTAAATTTTAATTAATTAATTCTAGTTTTACATGGGAGACAAAATGGCGGCCACTGGTTATTGAAGCATTTAATGCATCTTCATATCTATAAGAGGGGTTACCATAGGGGCACCCTGTTCTGTCGCCAAATACAGCCAAGTCTGTCGCCAACTTGGCGATATATCGCCAAATTTGGCGACCAGAATGAGTCGCCAAAAGTGACGCCAACTTGGCGATATCTCTAATATTGTGCCAAATTCCCATAGACTTCCCATAAACCTACTTGCTTATAGAAAATCAACAAATTGGGGTATTTTAATGCAACAAAAACTAATATTAGCTTAAGGGATTACATTAAATTTTCCTTTGATGACCTAAGTAGGAATTGACTTTAAAAACAAATTTTTTATATTACTTGTTTCTAATGATGGCAACTCAAATTTTAATCATAACAGATTTTTTTTTTTTTTTTTTGTATTTTAGTAAAGGTTATTATTTTAAACTAATTTGGCGACCAGTTTGGCCTCCCTTAAATGTATGCTAAGGACAATGCTTTTTTTTTTTTTTTTTTTTTTTTTTTTGTATTTCATTATTTTATTTAATACAAAACTTTCATTTAAAGCTGAAAAGTTTAAAATTAATGGCTTTCACATCTTTCTTTTTTTAAAACGAAACGAAAAGAAAAATATTAGGCGCAGATGTCATATACGCACCGGGATACCTAAATGGCGTTATTTTTCCTGGCATGGTAACCCGGCTATTGTTGCTTATTTATTAATACATGTTTATTTACATTTATTTTCTTTTTATTTAAAAAAATATTATAAATTGTTTTGTTCTATAGTTATTAATTTTTTTTTATTTATTGTTATTTCATTAAAAAAAATAATAGAAAATAATTTAACACGTTGAGTGCCACGATGACTGACACTGAAGCGCTGAAAATTTACAATGTTTGAAGTGATTTTTAAGAAAGTATAATCCTGTAATAAATAAAAGGTAGGTAAATTTTAAATGTTTATTCAGTAATTATTTAAAACAATGTACATTTTTTCAGTTTTCTATCATATTTTAGACGTCAGCCATCTGTGAATGACGCGTTTTAAACGGAAAGTTCGCTGCCAGCCACCGGTGGCTGACGTGGCGCTTAACGTATTAAAAATACATATGTAACTGGTATTCGAAAACGAGGTGTTCGCCAAATTGTCGTAAAAAAAATCACGCCAAACCCGATTAAATAATGCAACAAATCCTGACATTTAACTTCAAATTCAAAGCAATGTTTTAAAGGTACTACTTAGTTATCCTGCCGACCAATTTCGGCAAATTATATAAACCGCCAAACCCCTCACCAAATTATACAATTTGACGTAATTTTTATTTTAAATAACGAAAGAACAAATAAATTAGTAAAATATTAATAAAAATACAAATAAAACGTCGAATTAAAAAGCACTTGATGACGTAATAAACACGTGTAATGTGTTTAATGTCAAGTGAATGTGATGTTTACGATAAGCCAAAATTGGCATTTAATCTTACTAGGGAATCGTACCCGGGCTTCCCGGGTGAAAGAACATTTTTACTTTCTTCTATCTGTGCAAGAAGAAAGTACTGGATGCGTAAAAATTTTCGACTTCCGGTTTTCGACGGATTTACACGTCTTAGAGGTCAGAGATTCCAAAAAACATGTTTTTACAAAATGTCTGTCTGTGAGTCTGTGAGAATGTCTGTTTGTCTGTCTGTGTGTATGTGACACAAATTTTGTGGGCGCTCTATCTCAAGAACTAATGCACGGAATTTAATAAAAATTTATATTCAAGTAGTCCCTAAAATAAATTGGTGCTGATTAGTTTTTGGTATAAATCGCCTGACAGGTGGCGCTGCTATGCTGCATTTTTCGCGATTTCTGAACTAGTTCTATCTCAAGAACTAATGCACGGATTTTCATCAAACTTCAGATTCAGTTAATCCTTCATATGAATTGGTACTAGTAACGCTTTGGTGCAAATCGCCCAACAGATGGCGCTGCTATGCTGCATTTTGCAGCATTTACACGATTTTCGTAATAGCTCTATCTCAAGAAATAATGCACGGATTTTCATCAAACTTCAGATTCAGTTAGTGCTTGACATGAATTGACGTTTTGCACCTTGTGGTGTAAATCACTCAACAGGTGACGCTGCTATACTGCATTTTTTTCATTTCTGCAATAGATCTATCTCAAGAACTAATGCTTGGGTTTTCAACAAACTTCAGATTCAGGTATACCTGTATATGAATTAGTGCTGTTTATGTTTTGGTGTAAATCGCCCAAGAGGTGGCGCTGCTATGCATCATTTTTCACGATTTCCACAATAGCTCAATGTCCAGAACTAATGCACGGATTTTCATCAAACTTCAGATTCAGTTAGTCCTTGACATGAATTGATGTTTTGTACCTTTTGGTGTAAATCGCTCAACAGGTGGCACTGCTGTGCTGCATTTTTGTGATTTCCACAGTAGCTCTAGCTCCAGAACTAATGCACGGATTTTCATCAAACTTCAGATTCCGGTATACCTAATATGAATTAGTGCTGTTTGTGTTTTGGTGCAAATCGCTCAACAGGTGGCGCTGCTATGCTGCATTTTTTCAGAATTTCCCCTACAGCTCTATCTCAATAACTAATGCACGAATTTTTATCAAACTTCAAATTCAGGTATACTTTGATATGAATTGGTTCTAAATTGATGTAATTTCTTTTACTATTTAAATGATTTATTTGACGTGATTTATATAGAAGAAAGTTTTGTGATGGCCACAACATACTAGTTTTAAATTGAAAACTAATGATTTTTTTATGTGCAATAATTTTTTTAGATTGCCACTTACATTAAAAAAGCATTTTTCACATGGAAAATACGAATTATACAATCAAATAAATTTTTGAAATTTATCAAAATCGATATTTTCTTATTAGCCGCATGCTAAGGGGCTGTTCAAATATTACGTAAGCACCTAAAGGGGGGGGGGGAGGGGGTTAGCGATTTGCTTATTTTTGCTGAAAAGGGGGGAGTGGGGGGGGGTTGAATGATGCTTACGTAAGACATTTTCAGAATCTCTAACTTGTAAAAAAAATAAAATTATAAAATTTCAAATTGAAAGAAAGAAATAGCAAAAGAATATTAAACTTGAAGTTCTGATGTCAGCTATTTTGACCGCACAAGCAAAACATAAACGATCTCTTTTATCTAAAGGTGACTGTTCATGTTTGATGCATGAGGGCTTATTATTTCTGAGAACATTCTACTATTTCCAGTTGTGAGAATAGAATAGAATAGAATTGAATGGACCGATGCGATATGATGTATTGTGACAATATGAGTTTTCCGGGAAAGCTTCCAAAACGTAAGTAAAATTCCATCTTTTTTTGTTTCCACACCTCCTCTGTCAAGTGGTTGAACCCCATAACCATAGTGACCGACTGCTCTACTGTCTGGTGTCTCGTGAGTTTTGAAAACCTCTCAGTAGAGATCTGCACGGGCCGGGCTCGGACCTATTTTCATTCACGGCACTCGAGGCGGGCCAGGGCCATACATTTTTCTGAAGGCTCTGGCCGGGCCGGGTTCGGACCTTACTTTTTTCCTGGGATATCGGGCTGTGGTCCCATTTTTTTCTGTACAGAGCCGGGACTGGTTTCATTCCAAGTCTTCAAGGCCCAAAATTTTAAGTCCTAGTTTTGACGCAGCCCGTATGAAAATCATTGTCTCGGCGTGGCCTGATCCGTTCAAAGGTCAGTAAAATTAGGCCAGGCTCAAAAAATTTTTAAAAAAATGTACACATTTTTAAATTGCTATTATTCTACAATTAAACATTCATATTTATTCTTTTTAAAGAATAGTAGATTTCTACGCTTATTAAAATATAGCTAAATGAAAATATAAGAAAACATGTGAGAAGGAACCTGTCTATGACGAAATCCTGTTATACACTGAAAAACGTGTTGATCCATACAAAATTAATATACTAATACGTAAGAATAGGATATATAATACATTTACAACTTGCTAAGAAGGGCACTTGTCTATGACGGATTTTTTTTTTCTTTTTTATGCAATTCCGTTTTAAAAGATTTTACTGTACAGCATTTTTCAGATTTTTAGCACTTCAATACATGGAATATGGATTAACGATATTAATGATAACGAATTCATTTACATTCAAGAAATAGAGATTGATTAAAAAAATAAATGTCGCAGCCTGCGCCACTTCTATAAAAATGAAGATTATAAAACATAAAAAAATAGTTAAGACATATTTTTGGCCAGAACTCTTCGTACGAGACAAATCTTTAATCAAATCGACATAAAAATCAATGTTTTGTAGAAATTCAATCGGGCCGGGCCGAGATTTTAACTTTTTTTCCGGGTCGGGCCGAACTTTTAACTTTTTTATCGGGCCGGGCCAATAATTTTTTTGTACGGGCCGGGCCAAATTTTTTTCTCTATGAGTCGGCCGGGCCCGGGCCTGGAAATTTCGGCCCGTGCAGACCTCTACCTCTCAGTACTGCAGTGTAGTGGTGTTTAAAATAAATAAAATCAGAAATATGTCTTCATTTCGAGAAATCTTGTATAAAAAACTTTTTGAAAGTTTCAAAAAGTCTGTATCAGATAAACCTTTGAAGGATATCTAATGTAAAACTAATGATGTGTGGCGGCAGTACAAAAAGTCTTCTAAAACTGACAAAGAGTTAGAGGTATTGGTGCTAAAAAGAATTGAGGACGAACTGCGTAAGGCAACCAAAAAGAAATCAGTCTTTCTTGATTATTTTATAAAGGTAATTATAATCAATTTATTCTTAAAATTTTAAATATATTTTATCATAACTTTAAGTTTACATAATTACTTGCAAAAATTGGAAAAAAGATAGATAAGATAAAATGACCGTGTAGTCATGGCAAAACATGGTCAGTATGGGAATAAATAAAGACCAAAAAAAACGTCAAAAAACGAGTTATTACTTTTTAAATATGGCGTAGCCAAGCTAAGCCTTATTTTTTCTTTTCAAATAACTCAAAAATTAATGCATCCATGGGGGAAAAAAATTAAAAAATATGTTAGTTTTGTAGCAGATAATCTTCTAACTGTTTTCAAATTTTGCACCAATTGCACCTTACTAAAAATGAAATGTAACCCAATTGAATTGAAACCAATGTATCTCAAATTCAAAAACAGATAAATAAGGTCTCCAGTGATCTCAAAAAAGGAAAAACAATCCTTAAAAGGGAAGCGACAAAATGCCGAATACCAAAGAAAACATCGAACCATCAAACGAACAAAGCTTGGAGAAATCTGCCATGATAATACAGGCATAAAAAAAAAAAAAAAAAAAAAATAGCTTTGAGGGAATCAGTAGGAAGACCAAGTTTAAACAACCATTATTACTTAAAGCAATAGCAGACATAGCTATTATTGGAAGCGCTGCAGATGCAAAAAGAAGAAGCAAGTCCGAAGTGTCAAAACTCTCGATGACTTGACTGCAAAACTGAAAAAGGTTGGTTTTGCAATAAACAGGAGTAGAACATATCTTCGTTTGCTTCCAAAAAATTCCTCAACCATCGAGTGTCGAAGACATGTCACCACAGTGCCGATAAAACTTTCTTGGATTCTGGCTGATTATCACCGATCTCACATTGATACCCAATTTGCAGTAATATCCATCCATTATTTAGAAACTTTAGCTTCAATTCTTGGACCCATGCAAGTGTTTCTTCTTTCACATGATGACAAAGCGGGCGTACCTTTGGGAATTACAGCAGCCAATAAACAGGCTCTGATACTGATGCATATGGAGTATCGTGTATCCTTAAGGGTCCTGTCCCTGCCGGCGAAGACACTCACGAGCTAATGCTAATCTTATATGGGGAGGGATTTTTCTAATATCTCGTTTGCATTTCGGCATTTTTAAATATTTTTTTTTGCATTGGATAGCCGAGGTCCGTCTCTACAGCGCACCTTGGTTACTTTTTCGATTGTGGTCGCAGATATTTTTTAGAATGACACTTTCTTTTTTAGAACCGGTTTTGAAAATGAAAGTAACTTTATTAAAAATATCTGCGACCAAAATCAAAAAAGTAACCAAGGTGCGCTGTAGAGACGGACCTCGGCTATCCAATGCAAAAAAAATTATTTAAAAATGTCGAAATGCAAACGAGATATTAGAAAAATCCCTCCCCATAGGATTAGCATTAACTCGTGAGTGTCTTCGCCGGCAGGGACAGGACCCTTAAGCGATCACGACTGGGTCATCGCTGAACGCCGCAAACTTATCCCATGTGTTTACGCTGGTATTATGATTGCTCCTGTCATGGCAGGTCAAAGTAAAGCCATACATAGGTTATTCTGGTCCAACGCTAATAGCTATAAGAAGTGGGAAACACAGTTCTTCCACAGCAAATACTCATGCTCAGGATTTTGAAACTCTGTTAATACTCAAAGATTTTGAAAAAATAGTGAAAACAGAAGAGGGTTTCATCAAACCTGTAATCATAGTTACGGTTGATGGAGGTCCAAACGAGAATCCCCGCTACCAGAAAGTTATATCGTTTGCTATTAACCATTTCAAAAAGCATGATTTGGATGGAATTTTCATAGCGTGCAATGCTCCTGGAAGAAGTGCATACAATTGAGTAGAAAGGCGAATGACAC
This sequence comes from Maratus speciosus, assembly GCA_963932465.1. Lineage (NCBI taxonomy): Eukaryota > Metazoa > Arthropoda > Arachnida > Araneae > Salticidae > Maratus > Maratus speciosus. Next base: position 362,466,309 of record OZ010786.1, on the reverse strand, counting down.
CACTCAGTCGAGAACTGTTTTGTTTTATACACCCTCATAACCATTATGGTTCCCATCTCGATGAGAACGGTTACACTACTGATGAAGAAATGGAGCAAAATAACTTAGCATATGCTGGTAAAACTCTCGCAGATATCTGGAACTCATTAAACATTGACAGTTATCCTATTACTGCCACATATGTTGATTCAGGCGAACCAGAGTCTCTTGTTATGACTTGGATTGGTATTCGAAGCTCGTACAGGAAAGTCAATACTTGCTGCAAATTGTAAAATGCGAAAAAAAGAATTGTTGCTCTCCTGCACGTAATGGATTATTTCGTATATTAAAAGGACGATTCATTCCTCCTCCAATTAAAATGATACAATCGTCAAATGACATCATTACAAGTGAAGAGGGAGAATTTATAGATTTAAGTCTCCGTCTGGCCTTAAATCTGAATATTACAGAAAAGGGATTTTTAAAGATGCGGTATGATTATTTTTGCTCCTCCATAAAGTTCACGCAATTATCCGCAAGAACTTGTGGAAGTTGTGGCCAATATCATGCATCTCAGAAGTCAGCAAACAGACACAAAAAAATTCAACAGAGTGAAAAAAGCGAGAAGGACCGCCTTATACGACCATTGAGAATTGCTGCTCGTCGAGCAAATGAACTTATGCGCTTCGTAAAATTCGTGGAAGATATGGAAGATGTTGAGTGGATCAATGAAGATGAAGTTGAAAGAGATTGCATCCGAAAAGTAAGCGATGAAGATAATCAAGTAAAACTGGAAACCAATATCATAACAGATATGGAAAAATGGCTTGAGCAGCCGTGGTCAGCATCGGAATAGATATTGTCATGTTCAAATTTAAATTTTTCAAATGGCTAAGTTCTTCTAAAATTGTGATCTAAGAAATTTTCTTAAATAGAATTGTAAAGAAATAAAACAAGCGTTTATTATTATTTAGTAGTTATATTAGTCGAGTAGAATTTTTTAATTTGTATTGTGTCCTAATTTTTTTTAAGTAGGGGGGAGGGTTCCAATTTGCTTACGTAATTATTAAGGGGGGGGTTCGCGATTTGCTTATTTTTGCTGGCAAGGGGGGAGGGGGGTTCAAAATTGTCAAAAACATACTTACGTAATATTTGAACAGCCCCTAAGAGTTATTTGACCAAGATTTTGCTACTTAAGGCATCCTTTTATATTCTGACTAGGGGGCTCTGCCCCCTGCAAGCTACGCTCGCCAACCCCCGTTCAGACACCGCAGAATCTAAAAACGCGCTAATCTGATCGGTTTACAAAATATTATAGAAGATTGAATTATACTGAAAAAAGCTATGCAGATCTCCCTGTAAACGGGTTTCCATTCAATTTCCTTTGATTTCAAAAATTTAAGGCCGAATCAGTTGCTGTTAAGACATCCAATGGTTGTTTTCGTGTTTTATTAAAGAGGATCAGTTAAACGTTTGAAAGAAGCTAAAAATAAAAGGAATTAAGTGTACAGAGTCTTTGACTCCCGGTATTTTAAAACAATCTATATAATAAAAGCCTAAGTCATGTGACTGTCATCAATAATTCCGGGCTACCCGCTTCACTTTCTATAAACCAAGCGGCCAATTTAGTACTTTAATGTTAGCCAGGCGCAGGTGATAAGTCGCCAAATACCATATAGATTATTATTATAAAGCGCAAAGAAAGCACTTTTAGAAAGATCGTATTCAAAAGTTTATTATGTTTGAGAGATTAGCTGCATTCAGATATCTATTTATTCTGAGATAACTTCAATTGAAATGACATTGACAGTCCAATATCTGTTTCCACCAAAGTAAACACAAAAGATTTGTTCTTCATTGAGCGAAAAAAATATTAATTTATGGAGGTAATCATTCACACAGCAAGCTCTCCAACAATGAATTTGTGCAAAAATAATTCAAGCCTTTAAGCCAATCAAAGTTCGGTATCTCATTCTGTTAGGTAAACTGCTATACGATTCAACTTCTTTCACGATATTTTCTTCAAAAACAAACCGAACTCATCTATATAATAAAAGCCTAAGTCGTGACTGTCATCAATAGTTCCGGGCTACCCGCTTCACTTTTTATAAGCCAAGCGGCTAACTTAATACTTTAATGTTAGCCAGGCGCAGGTAATAAATCGCCAAATATTATATAGATTATTGTTATAAAGCACAAAGCATTTGGCTGTCATGAACAGTTTGCAACAGGATAAAACTGCATAAAAGTTACACTTTTAGAAAGATCGTATTAAAAAAATTATAATGTTTGAGAGATTAGCTACATTCAAATATCTATTTATTCTGAGATAACTTCAATTGAAATGACATTGACAGTCTTATATCTGTTTCCACCAAAGTCAACACAAAAGATTCGTTCTTCATTGAGCGATAAAAATATTAATTTATGGAGGTAATCCTTCACACAGCAAGCTCTCCAGCAATGAATTTTGTGCAAAAATAATTCACGCCTTTAAGCCAATCAAAGTTCAGCATCTCATTCTGTTAGGTAAACTGCTATACAATTCAACTTCTTTCACGATATATTCTTCAAAAACAAACCCAACTCATGTAATAATATTTAATGAATGACATTTCAAATCGCATAGTCAAATAATTTGATATTTATGTATTATCCGTGCCAGGAGGATAGATCACCGTAGATGATTGTTAATAGCCAAACCTTTGTCAATATCACATTCAAAACAGTGATTTAATATACCGGGTGTCCCAAAAAGGACTGACTGATTTTAAAATTCAATAACCTGCAAACGGTGACAGATATTTAAAAAATTCTTGCAGGAGGGTTATGCATAAGGTCAAAAGTTTTTTTACAGTGATTTTCAATTTTAGTTCGAATTACAAACAATAGATGGCGCTGAGATCAATAGGCGCTGAATTCAGGCTCGATTTTTGGTACTTCGTGGCCCGGATAATACATTTCCATCTCCTTTTTCAGCATGGAACAAGAGAAAGGATCAGAAATCGAGCCTGTATTTAGCGACTATTGCTTACAGCGCCATCTATTGTTTGTAATTCGAACTAAAATCAAAAATCACTGTAATAAAACTTTTGACCTTATGCATAACCCTCCTGCAAGAATTTTTTAAATATCTGTCACCGTTTGCAAGTTATTGAATTTTAAAATCAGTCAGTCCTTTTTGGGACACCCGGTACTTTATTAAATAAGAGCATTAAAAATGGTAACTAATATTGAAGCAATGTAAAATTACACAAAACAATAATTAAACACTGAACAAAAATGAATGATCTTGATGTCACATTCACTTGACGTCAGATTCGTTCACGTGTTTGTTGTGGAATATTTTGCAACTCTCGAGCGGGCCTCTCTTAGCCAGGCGGGCGCCGTGAAGGATCACGTGACCTTCGAGAGAATTAATATTAAAAAACATTTTTTCTTTCTTGTTCCTTTTTTAGTTTAGTTTTGTTGTGAATGTGAATCTTGAACGCAGCAGGTAATAAGCTGCGTATAGGTTTTTTGTCTTGGTCTTCAAATTAGAAGAAATGATGTTTTGATTTTAAAAAGGGAAATTTATTTTCGAAAATAAAATCATGCTATTTTCTTGGCTTCTTTTTAGAAGAACATAATTGCTGATATTTTAATATATTTATCATGGATTTCCAGCGAGGAATAACAAATATTATCCAAATGTTTTCATTGTAAATATTGTAAATATTTAAAAGTGTAAATAGAATTTTCAAGTTTTTTATCATTATGTGCTCTTTTATTGAACAACACCTGCGCCACTTTCAACGGGAAATATGCTTGATTATTTTAATGTGATTTTACATGAATCGTGAAGTTTTCATTTAAGCTCTCCCAACTTTGATTTAAATTAAGAATAACGTGAAATCTCTTGAAATTCATGAAGATTATTCTTTTATTCTTTGGTGCCTCAACAACCCGGGAAAAAGGTAAGAAATACCTTTATAATTCTGCATGACTATTGACTATTGATTTATTGAAAATAACGCTTTCTCATAATAATTTATTTTGAAAATTGAAATAAATTTTAAACATGGATAAGCCTGATAAGCTTAAAAGTAAAAGAGCTACTGCTCGCGCAGCAGTTACAAAATTAATCATAAAATGTGATACATTATTATCTGTTGATATTGATAAAACTGATTGCGATTCTTTAATGGAATCGTTAGAGCTCGTAAATGAAAATGAAGCCCTACTAAAGGAATTAGATTCCGAAATAGATGAGCTAATTCAGGAAAAAACTGAATGTGAAAAAGAACTAAAATCGGTAGAGGAATATTCTGAAAAAATATCAAGTTTGAAATTTAAAATTAAGATGAGGCTTAAAAAATGTAAAATCGAAACTCAACTAAAAGTTTTACTAGAATCAAGTAACGGTTCAAAAATCGGTAGTAAACCAGTTTCGGCAGTGAAGCTGCCTAAACTAAACATAGAAAAATTTTCTGGTGATACAAGCCAGTTCTTAGAATTTTTTAATTTACTTACTAGTGCGATAGATTCAAACGAATCGTTGTCAAAAATGGAAAAATTCCATTATCTTAAATCCTTGTTGTCTGGACCTGCATATAATATTGTAGCTGGTTTTGAACTGACAGATCAAAATTATTCAACGTGTTTAAAGTTGTTAGAGGAGAGGTATGGTAAGCGGGAAAATATCATAAACTGTTACATGAACAAAATTCTGAATCTTGAGCCAGTAAAATCCTCTAACAATGTTATTTCTTTAAGAAAGTTGTATGATAATATCGAAACTTGTATGAGAAATCTTGATACGTTAGGAGTAACATCAGGCTCCTACGGCCATTTATTACTACCCATATTATAAAGGTTATTACTCGAAAATTTGATACTAGATTTCCACCAATAACGTGACCCCGATAAGGACTGTGAAGTCACCGATTTAATAAATTTTATTAAAACGGAATTAAGATGCCGGGAAGCTACTAATTTAGTAAATAATTCCCAAAGCAAGGCTTATGAAAATTCTAAAACTAAATATGAAAATTCTTCAAGTAAATATCAAAATTTTCCTCAAAAGAAAAATATACCTTCAGCTGCTGCTTTAAATACATCTACAAAACAGCTTTGCATATTTTGCAAGTCTTCTGATCATGTAGGACTAAATTGTTCGAAATTCACTGATATACAAAAACGATATAAATTAAAGAAAGAAGGTCGCTGTTACAAATGCTTTTTTAAGTCGCATTTGTCTGTAAACTGTAGAACAGAAATTAACCCTTGTTCCAAATGTGGTAACAGTAGCCATAGTTATTTGTTTTGTTTTAAAGAAACACCAAAAGAAAATCCTGAAAAAGAAATGAAAGGTGCAATTGTATCTATGATGTCGGAATAAAAATATAAACAAAATAAAGCAACATTATTGCAGACTTGTACAGTTTCTGTGTCTGCTGATAAGGAATGCTTGTTGGCTCGTGTTTTATGTGATAGTGGTTCAGAAAAATGATTCGTGAAGAGATCTCTAGTACAAAAATTAAAATTGAAGCCATTGCGAAGAGAAATTTTATTAGTTTATCCTTTTGGGCGGAGACGCCCTTATGAATCTTGTTATGAAGTAGTTGCTCTTGAATTATCCAGTGTTGTGCAACCTATTAACTCGATCAATATTGAAGCACTTGTGGTTGATAATATAACTGGAGCTTCTGTGAAAACCCTAGAACCAGAACTTCTAGACATAATGAGAACAAGAGGCTTTAAGCCTGCTGATACAGGTCTTGAACAGGAAATAAATATTTTGCTAGGTTTTGACTTTTTGTGGAAAATATTAAAGGGAATGGAGGGAATATTGACAAAAGAATTATACGTTGCAGAAACTATTTTCGGTCATACGGTGCAAGGGCAGATAGAATCGAATAAAAAAGGAGTAGCTTGTTTTCGTGTTTCAGTTGAAAATATAAATACTCAGCTGAAAGCATTTTGGGATCTAGAAGCAATTGGCATTGCTGAAAGCAATGAAAAGAACATTACCGATCATGAGGTAATAAAAGAATTTAAAGAAAATTTAAAATTCGTAAATGGGCGTTATGAAGCAAAATTATTGTGGAAAAATTCTCGTGAATTGCTTAGAAATAATGTTGAAGTAGCAAAGAAGCGGTTTTCTAGTTTAGAAAATAAATTTTTGAAAAACGATTCTTTATTTAACGAATATAACTCCATTTTTCTAGAGCAGTTTAATGAGGGTGTAATAGAATTCTTAACCGAGAAACATTCTAATAATTCCTATTACATGCCACACAGTCCTGTTATCCGTGACGACAAAACTACAACAAAAATGCTCATATCTATGATGCTTCTTCCAAATATGATTCTCTATCATTAAACGAATGTTTGTATCATGTCCCTAACTTGAATTCTAATGTTGTAGATGATGAAAACATTCCTGTTTCGAGTTTCGAACCCCCAAAAACTTCCTTGAAAATTTTAGGATTGATCTGGAACAATACAGAAGATAAATTAGGACTAGAATTACGACCCTTGTTAGAAAAATTAAATAATGATTCTTCTACTAAACGCAATGTTTTGAAAATTGCAACTATGTTCTTTGATTCAGCCGGATTTATTGCCCCTTTTGTTTCTGGTGAACTAGAAAATGATTGGAAAAATTGGCTTTCAGAAATCCCGGCTCTCGCTCACTTGAAAATTCCCTGGCAGTATTTTAGCAATCTGATCATGGAAAAAGAGCATCTCCAATTGCGTATTTTCCCTGATGCTAACCCTAATGTATATGTTCCTGAATTTCTTTCCTTGCCCGAGGATCAGTGGTCTAGTGTTAAAATTGCTGCAACACAATTACCTGGTGTTTCTGAAGAAAAGTCTCGAAAAGCAGCAACCATTTCTTGTGCTGTTCAAACAAATAAATCTGATGAAATTCCTATTTTTAATCTTGAAAAGTATTGCTCCCTAAAGAAATTGTATCGAGTAACTGCATGGCTATTTAGATTTATTTTTAATATAAAATTGAAGGTAGAAAAAAGAGATTTTTCAGAATTATCAGCTAAGAAAATGTTACATGCTGAAAATTTTTGGTTTAAGCTAGTTCAGGAAGAAAGTTTTACCGAAGTTATAAAAAGCTTGAAATGTAACAAGAGTATTCCTAAAGAATCGAATCTTCTACAGTTAAATCCTATGTTGTCAGATCAAGGTTTGCTGTTGGTACGAGGACGGTTACAAAAGTCTGATTCCTCGTGTTATGAAAAACATCCCCTTGTGATTCCTGCAAAACATAAATTGACTGAAATAATCGTGAAAGATGCACATGAAAAAGTTTTTCATTCAGGAATGTCAAGGACATTAGTACAAACTAGTGAAAAGTTTTGGATTTTAAGATCTAGACAGTGCATAAAATCAGTCCTAAACAAACGTGCTATCTCCAAGAAATTTAGCGTTCGCCCTGGTCAACTAGTTATAGCAACTCTAAAGCATATCTTGTGTTTACCTTCAACCAAGGAATCCTTAGTGAAACGCTTCCGTTTGCGCGAGACTCTTCTGAATCATTTTTGGAAGCGCTTGAAAAATGAGTACCTTCTCAACTTACAATCTGCTCACTACACGGACCAGAATAACACTTCTGACTGTGAAATATATGATGTGATTCTTATGCATATGAACATGTATCAAGAACTTTCTGGAAGTTGGGTATTTGTGGACAGAGATTTAAACAAAAAAAAAAAAGGTCTTACGAACTGAAGACAAATAATTCCATCATTAAAAGACCTATTAATTTTTTGCATAATTTAGAACTGAAAAAAAAAAAAAAACTTTGATATTATTAGAGACTTATGATGCTTCTTCCAAATATGATTCTCTATCATTAAACGAATGTTTGTATCATGTCCCTAACTTGAATTCTAATGTTGTAGATGATGAAAACATTCCTGTTTCGAGTTTCGAATCCCCAAAAACTTCCTTGAAAATTTTAGGATTGATCTGGAACAATACAGAAGATAAATTAGGACTAGAATTACGACCCTTGTTAGAAAAATTAAATAATGATTCTTCTACTAAACGCAATGTTTTGAAAATTTCAACTATGTTCTTTGATTCAGCCGGATTTATTGCCCCTTTTGTTTCTGGTGAACTAGAAAATGATTGGAAAAATTGCCTTTCAGAAATCCCGGCTCTCGCTCACTTGAAAATTCCCTGGCAGTATTTTAGCAACCTGATCATGGAAAAAGAGCATCTCCAATTGCGTATTTTCCCTGATGCTAACCCTAATGTGTATGTTCCTGAATTTCTTTCCTTGCCCGAAGATCAGTGGTCTAGTGTTAAAATTGCTGCAACACAATTACCTGGTGTTTCTGAAGAAAAGTCTCGAAAAGCAGCAACCATTTCTTGTGCTGTTCAAACAAATAAATCTGATGAAATTCCCATTTTTAATCTTGAAAAGTATAGCTCCCTAAAGAAATTGTATCGAGTAACTGCATGGCTATTTAGATTTATTTTTAATATAAAATTGAAGGTAGAAAAAAGAGATTTTTCAGAATTATCAGCTAAGAAAATGTTACATGCTGAAAATTTTTGGTTTAAGCTAGTTCAGGAAGAAAGTTTTACCGAAGTTATAAAAAGCTTGAAATGTAACAAGAGTATTCCTAAAGAATCGAATCTTCTACAGTTAAATCCTATGTTGTCAGATGAAGGTTTGCTGTTGGTACGAGGACGGTTACAAAAGTCTGATTTCTCATGTTATGAAAAACATCCCCTTGTGATTCCTGCAAAACATAAATTGACTGAAATAATCGTGAAAGATGCACATGAAAAAGTTTTTCATTCAGGAATGTCAAGGACATTAGTACAAACTAGTGAAAAGTTTTGGATTTTAAGATCTAGACAGTGCATAAAATCAGTCCTAAACAAACGTGCTAGCTCCAAGAAATTTAGCGTTCGCCCTGGTCAGCTAGTTATAGCAACTCTAAAGCATATCTTGTGTTTACCTTCAACCAAGGAATCCTTAGTGAAACGCTTCCGTTTGCGCGAGACTCTTCTGAATCATTTTTGGAAGCGCTTGAAAAATGAGTACCTTCTCAAATTACAATCTGCTCACTACACGGACCAGAATAACACAGGCTCGTAACCAGATGGGGGCTATGGGGGCTTAGCCCCCTTTAGCTTCCTCTAGAGCCCCCTCTAACGATTTCCCTACTTTTTATTTTTTCAACAAAATGTACATTTTAACTTTCTTAAAAGGAAAAAAAAAACTAGCAAGAAAAACATTTAGATCGTTTAACTGCTTGAATGCAATGGAAAAAGCCAAACATTTTGCGTTCAGAACCTATTAGATTAGTTGTTTTACATTATCTTGCTTACGATACAATACTCGAAACGCGTTCTAGGTAGGAACATTTCTTTCTCCCGAAAAAATTAAGTCCAGATGCACCAACTAGCCACCACATGTTTTCGTACATCTTGACATTTTAAAAGCAATGATCGTATACGGGATGAATGGAAACAGACATATGCTGCTCAAGTTAATAGATAATTAGTTAAGCAATGGTTAAACGTTTTCACTAAAACATAGTCACAAAAAAGACGTGTTTCTAAATGTTAATGATTTGCCTGTTGACATTATGTATTTGATAGCAGATTTAGTTAATGATGAAATATCACTTGGAAACTAACTATAGAATGTTTGTTGAAGGAAATTAGAAAGATAACAAAATGTCATGTTATACAAATGGAATAAGAAAAATGATTGCTTGAAAGCCAAAAATTGTTTCATGCTATGGGTGTAGGCAGTAGGAAAGCAGGGGTAGAACAGTTTTTTGTTTGCTTTTTGAACTTTCGTCTAATCTTTTTTTCTTGTGTTCCATGAATTTTCTAAACATTTTTCTTTTCTATTTGTCAGATAACAATAAAAAACTTTAAGTGAAAAAGCATGATTAAGGTTAAGTTTATTATAAGATTATGACAAAAATATCTTCAACTATTTTGGCGTATGTTTTATTTAAATCTATTTTCAAGCATAAATGCGCTACTTTCTGACACATTTTCGAAATAATTTTAATGATAAAGGCATAAAATTTGCAGATATGATTATTAAAGCTCAAAGAATTAAACTATGTTCTGTGTTTTATAAGGCTGTTTTCCAATCTAAACCAGCTACTTTCTGACATATTCGCGAATTTCTTTTATTTATAAAGATATTTGCAAGTATTCAAACTATACAGAAAATTAAAAAAAAATCTGTCAAAAAATGACGGCAAATTTGACTTTGTAGGCTGATTTTCTTGGCATTTAACTACGAAATGCTAGTTATCGAGTAGCAAATGACTATAAATCATGTTATTTATAATCATGGCATTTATAACAAAATGGGAAATGCTATTCAATTCTTAGGCGCATGAATCTGAGACGCTAAAAATTTTAGGCAAAGGGAAAGAAAATTACTTCTTAACTGCATCAGGAAAATTTTCGTTATTGAGTGAACGAAGAATATTTTTAAAGATCTTTAGAAATGGGGGAAACGTATAATAATAAATAGTCGCCTACATTTAATGAAAACTGTTCGAAAAGGGCGTTCATGCCCTTGTGCTTTTTTTTTTCTTTTAATGAGATTGAACAAATTTCATGAAACACATGTAAAAAGTATGCAAAAACAATCTATGTTATCTCTATTTAAATGAATTAAATCTAAGTTGTTTTCTTTGAAAAAAAAAAGTATTGAATATAATATTAAAATTACAATCCCTTTTTTTATTATTAAGTCCAGGTATGTTTAAAAAATATGTAATTAATATATATATTTGTAATAATTGATTCATATTTAAAATGATATAATCATATGCAGAATTTTAAATTTAATTATTATTGCGAATTGTTAAATGGTTAATTTTATAAATCATATTATTAATAAAATAAGGTTAGGTAACGCTCGTTTTAAAGAGAAACAATATCATCACTAAATTAAATCGTATACAAATAATTGTGATTTTAAAATGATCTAATAATTCAGCAGAAACCAAAATATTAATAAAATTAAAAAAATTACAAATAGCTATTAATTAAAAATATTAAACGTATGGAATTAAAATATTAAAATATTTTTTAAATGATAATAGTAAGTTTGTGAATTATTCAAATTAATAAATATAGGACACATAACCATAGATGCCAACATCTCTTAATTATTCCGGAGTCTGATCTAAAACAAGCATGTTTTAAACTGGAAAAAATATATAAGGAATCGTGTCTTTTTTCGATAAGGTACATTTTAGATTTAAATTTGAAATTTTTGATTAAATGAAATTTCCTGTTGGAAATATTTTCGTCTTGTAATAGACTCCGGATAAGTGTTGTTGGCATCTATGCATAACGCAAAAACATTTGCAAAATCTCAAATTTTCGTTCTTTTTTTCTATATATTAAAAAATTGAACAGAATATGATATTTAAATCTATGTAATATCTTCAATTTACAGAAAAAATATGTGAAAAGAACTGCATCCTACAGTAGAGATCTGCACGTGCCCGGGCTTGGCTAGAAGCCCGTACTAGGCCAGGACGGCGAAATGAAGGCGAAGTTTCAAACGGGCCGGGCCAGCAAAATTTGAACGTGCCTGCCGGGCTGAACTGGGTCAATAAAAGAAATTAAGCGGGTCTGTCGGCCCGATATAAACATTTAAACGCAGACGAGAAAATATGAATAATTTTCAATGAATATGAGTTTCACGAGAATAAGTATAAATGTGCGTTACGAGCCGATACTAGTTTGCCAGCATCAATATCGAAATATAACATTTTCCAGCATAGAGATCAGCATCGCACAGTTACATGGCGTTTGAGCCCGGGATAAATTCTTTCAGCAGACTCGTGCCGGACCGAGATCAGGCTTGCATTTTTTTTTTCAGCATAGCCAGAAATGGACTTATTTGTTCTCAGGGTGTTTAGGGCAGGCAATGTGTTTTGTAAAAATATTAATAGCGATAATGAACTTCTGTTAACGGAATTTTTGGAAATATACTTGAAGGTGGTTCTCAAATTCACTGCTCAAAAACGAAAAACTTTCTGACACATTTTTAACTGTAAAGGCATACAATTGACAAGCCTGTCTATTGAAGGGATTTGGAATTGAATAGCGTTTCCCATTTTAATAAGTAAATTACTTATAGAGATATAAGAGATTCTTGTCACGTGACTGCAGGTTTTTATCCTTTTCCGTGCTATTGTTTCCGGAAATTCAATTCAAAACGCTAACTTGGACAGTATTTTCTCAAAAGTATATTGACGTTTTCGAAAAGAAATGAATTCAGAAATGTGTCAGAAAGTAGCTTCTTTGGATTTGAGAAAAGCCTTAAGGAATAACAGAAATATTTTCGCAAATCTGCTTTTTATAATATAGCCTCAAAAGTTATCATCATGTTTTTAACCTTCCTGTTTTTCTTTTATTCTAAACAATATGAATTTTTTAATGAATCCTTATTTGAATGTTGAAACGTGTAAGACTCTAAGTAAATCATTAGTGTTGCTATTGTGTATTTTCTGTCTTGCGAACACATCGTAAATTTAAAATATGCCGTAAAATTATCCCATAAATATCTATGCAGTATTCTTTAAAAGAATCTTAATTGTATGTTAAGAAAAATCTGAATTTTTTGTAGAAATTGAGTCGGGCCTGATTTAATTAATTTTTCCACTGGCCGGGTCTGTTTTCACTGATTTTTGTACGGCCGTGAACTGTGAAAATATGAACGGGCCGCGTCAAGATAGCTTTCGTTCGGGCCGGACCCGTGCCTGGAAATTCCCGTGCAGATCTCTATACCAACAGATTCCTTTTTCTCAATTTTTTCAAAATGCATCTTTAAAAAAATTGTCATGCTGGGTCGTTGAAGATTTCTATGTTTGTTGTATGAATCGGTGTTTTTGTAAATAAAGATGTACTTTTCTGTCAGAATGCTAGCATGATAAATTACACTAATTTATTTAACAGAAAGACTGATTTGATTAATCAGCGGTTCAAATATGCATATATATATAATCAGTGTTCAATAGAGTATAGCGCTGATAATCCGGACCAATCGGGGCCGATCCGGTTAAGGAAAAATCCGGATAATTGGACAACTTTAAAAAACGGCTATGGCAGTGTTTTTCAGATAACTTCCCTTCACACTTTTCCAGGCTTAGGACTGGCAATTGTAGTGGTGCACATTTTAGCATATTACAAATGGCCTGTTTAGAAGTTATTTTTATAACTTTTTAAAAATTTTATTTTCCACAAAATTGGTACAAAGTTATAGATATAAGTACACATAGAAATTATTGCGTGTATATATGCATTGTACGAACAAACGCGAGCGGAGAGGGGGGGGGGGGTTCCTTTTTCAGAAGACACCAAGGGACAAAAGAAGCAATATGCTTAATAATGCAAAATTGCAATGGGAATAGAATACCGTGTACAATCCATTAGTTTTCCTTATTAAAATTTAAATAAACTCATTTTTTTTATGAGATGTCGTATGCCATCTATTTTTTTTTTCCATTAAATACAATAAGACCTAAGACTAAATTACACGGAATGGAGAAAAGTTCTATTTTAGGTAGGTTTTCTTAAGAGGTACACCGCCCCTAATTGTTTTATATTCATTTTCCTATTACCATGAAGTGTTTTCCGTTTAAGAATTTCATTATAGAAAGTTCCGTTCTAGAGAGATTACGCTTTAGACGGGTTCCTTTATAGACAGATCCATTTTATCAGTTTTACTATATTTAGTTTGCTTAAGATATGGATTGTTAAAAGATGTTAGCCCCACCAAAACAATTCAGAGCCCCCTCTGACTGGACTCGCTGGTTACGGCCCTGGAATAACACTTCTGACTTTGAAATATATGATGTGATTCTTATGCATATGAACATGTATCAAGAACTTTCTGGAAGTTGGGTATTTGTGGACAGAGATTTTTTTTTAAAAAAAAAGGTCTTACGAACTGAAGACAAATAATTCCATCATTAAAAGACCTATTAATTTTTTGCATAATTTAGAACTGAAAAAAAAAAAAAAACTTTGATATTATTAGAGACTCAAAAACTCTCATTGACATTTGACTTTTAGAAAAAAACTTTAATTGTTTCTGTTATTGACTTTTAAAAACTTTTTATTTTTTTCACTTAAAAAAAAAAAAAAAAAAAAAAAAAAATGTTTCTTGTTTGATAATATTTCTAATTTTTAGTTTAATTTTTTTGTATTGAATATTCTAGAAAAATTTGTATAGATTTAAACTGTTCTTTCTATTTTTAGTAGCAGAAACTTGTTCTCAAATCTTTTAAATTGTTTAATTATTTTATTGAAGTCCAGTATGTAAGTATATATTTTGATTTGTATTGTATTTATGTATAGTGTAATTCATGATTTTTTAGAATAATTTTATTTCTACTTTAATTATTTTGAATCCCCATTTTGATGAACCCTTGTTCATCGGGGAGGGGGGGGGGGGGGGGGGAGTGTGGAATATTTTGCAACTCTCGAGCGGGCCTCTCTTAGCCAGGCGGGCGCCGCGAAGGATCACGTGACCTTCGAGAGAATTAATATTAAAAAACATTTTTTCTTTCTTGTTCCTTTTTTAGTTTAGTTTTGTTGTGAATGTGAATCTTGAACGCAGCAGGTAATAAGCTGCGTTTAGGTTTTTTGTCTTGGTCTTCAAATTAGAAGAAATGATGTTTTGATTTTAAAAAGGGAAATTTATTTTCGAATATAAAATCATGCTATTTTCTTGGCTTCCTTTTAGAAGAACATAATTGCTGATATTTTAACATATTTATCATGGATTCCCAGCGAGGAATAACAAATATTATCCAAATGTTTTCATTGTAAATATTGTAAATATTTAAAAGTGTAAATAGAATTTTCAAGTTTTTTATCATTATGTGCTCTTTTATTGAACAACACCTGCGCCACTTTCAACGGGAAATATGCTTGATTATTTTAATGTGATTTTACATGAATCGTGAAGTTTTCATTTAAGCTCTCCCAACTTTGATTTAAATTAAGAATAACGTGAAATCTCTTGAAATTCATGAAGATTATTCTTTATTTGCTACGTCAAGAAGTGATTTTTAATTCCACATTTATCTATATTTTTAATTATGTTTTACAGATGTTAGTTTTTCTCTAATTAAAATATCAATTACGTCATTAAACGGGGACGTCATGATATTAAAAGAGTACAAACATTCAAAAAATGTGATGATGCATTAGTACAATAGATCTGTTTGAACTGTTTTAACTGAAGGTGTCCATTTATTTTATTGGGCGTTTGGCGATAGTTTTTTTTTTTTTTTTTTTTTCATAGGAAGTGATCGACGGGATAGTGGAGAACAATTCTAAAAAGATATTATTAACAATATTGTCTTAATGCAAGTGTGGGTATTATTAAAGGCTTTTCACAAAAAAAAAAATCATTGACTAAATCCTATTAGCTAAAACACGCCATTTGGCTAGAGACCCAATTACGGAAGATTACTTAATAGGTTTAAAAATCTCCTCATTTGTGAACGTATTGCAACTGATAAGCAAACGAACACGAAGCATAAATTTCTAAGTGAACTAAGCGGTTTTCCGAAAACAAAAAATACAACTCAACTAAAAATATCGAAATGCTGCGATGATCGCGAAGTGTTCTTGAGTTCTCTATCAGAATCTCTCGATTTGGCGAAGAATTAAACATATAAGTTAAATTATGAATGAAAGTAACATATTGCTATGCATAGCATACATTAAAAGGAGACCAAACTGGTCGCCAGAGGCGGCTAGTGTAAAAATATTTAATGAATGACATTTCAAATCGCACAGTCAAATAATTTGATATTTATGTATTATCCGTGCCAGGAGGATAGATCACCGTAGATGATTGTTAATAGCCAAACCTTTGTCAATATCACATTCAAAACAGTGATTTAATATACTTTATTAAATAAGAGCATTAAAAATGGTAACTAATATTGAAGCAATGTAAAATTATACAAAACAATAATCAAACACTTAACAAAAATGAATGATATTGACGTCACATTCACTTGACGTCAGATTCGTTCACGTGTTTGTTACGTCATGAAGTGATATTTAATTCGACATTTATCTGTATTTTTAATGATGTTTTACCGATTTATTAGTTTTTTCTCTATCAATTACGTCATTAAACGGGGGCGTCATGATATTAAAAGAGTACAAACATTCAAAAAATGTGATGATGCATTAGTACAATAGATCTGTTTGAACCGTTTTAACTGAAGGTGTCCATTTATTTTATTGGGCGTTTGGCGAATAGTTTGGCAATAGTTTTTTTATATATATTTATAAGTCAATTAATTTATAGGTCAGATTTTTATTTGCAACTTTTTATTAGAGAATCTATTGAAATTTACGTCAGAAACTCAATGGTCTGCAATGATTCCTTGTCATTTCAAATCCCAAATATTTGGATTGAATTGTTAGATAATTTGAAAATAAAATAGGGCAACGTGAAACATGTTAAAATATTACGCGCGTGATTTTTATTTATTTATTTTTAAATTTCATTTGTAATAGTTTATTGTCATTTTCCATCTTTGTGTTTATTTGTTTTTCTGATGATGATTGAGTAAATTCAATCGAAACATGTCAAATTATTAAGATCTTTTAATGTATTTTATTAACGTTTGACGTCCTTTTTAGCAATTAAATGTTTAATATATATTTTGAGTGTTTTTAGAATATATAGTTTTGAAATAGTTTTTTTTTTTTTTTTTCATAGGAAGTGATCAACGGGATAGTGGGGAACAACTCTAAAAAGATATTATTAACAATATTGTCTTAATGTAAGTGTGGGTATTATTAAAGGCTTTTCACAAAAAAAATTCATTGACTAAGTCCTATTAGCTAAAATACGCCATTTGGCTAGGGACCCAATTATGGAAGATTACTTAATAGGTTTAAAAATCTCCTCATTAGCGAACGCATTGAAACTGATAAGCAAACGAACAAGAAGCATAAATGTCTAAGTAAACTGAGCGGTTTTCCGAAAAAAAAAAATTACAACTCAACTAAAAATATAGAACTGCGATGATCGCGAAGTGTTCTTGAGTTTTCTATCAGAATCTCTCGATTTGGCAAAGAATTAAGCATATAAGTTAAATTATGAATAAAAGTAGCATGTTGCAATGCATAGCATACATTTAAGGGAGACCAAACTGGTCGCCAGAGGCGGCTAGTCTCTACAATAAAAGCCTAAGTCATGTGACTGTCATCAATAGTTCCGGGTTGACCGCTTCACTTTTTACATGTCAAACAGCCAATTTGGTAATTTAATGTTAGCCGGGCGCAGCTGATAAATCGCCAAATATTGTTCCATCGCCATCATATCATCAGTATTATAATAGTCCATCGCATGCGACTGTCATAAACAATTTTTCAAGAGTTAAATTAAAACAATGCTTTGATTTTGAAATTAAATGTCATAGTTTATAGTATTATTTATTACTTTTTTTTCTTTTCTTTTCTTTTCATTCTTTTCCTTTTTTTTCTTTTTTTTTTTTTTCTTTTTTTAAGAAATAAGAGAAAACTGAGAGTCATAAGCTTTAATAATTTCAGTTTTAAATTAAAGTTATGTATTTTAAATAAAATGAGTGAAAGTAATGAAATTAATGAAATAAGAAAAAAATACGACGGGTACAATGTTTGGCGATATATCATCTGCACTCGGCTAACATAAAAATACCGAGTTCATGATTTCTGTATCTTCCGATTTGGCGAAGGATTGAGTAAGTAAATTAAATTATGAATCAAAGTAACACGATACAATGCTTAGCATATAGATTTAAAGGAGACCAAACTGGTCGCCAAGGGCGGCTAGTTTCTATGACAATAGCCTAAGTCATGTGACTATCATCTAGAGTTCCGGGCGAACCACTCCGCTTTTTATATTCCTGGTGCCATTTTGGTACTTTAATATTAGCCAGGTACAGATGATAAGTCGCCAAATATTATTCTATCGCCATCATTTCATCTACATTATAATAGTCCAAGTCATGTAACTGCCATAAATAAATACGCTCTGATCCCTTCGCTTTTCATATGAAAGTTTGGCCCAGATATCATGTACGGCCTCATATTGGCGCGATTTTTTTTCCGACGCTAATTTGGGGAAAAGATCAACAGCATAAACAATAACATCCGGCTTATCAAATCAAGCAAAATAACGATACTATGGCGCCAGTTAAGTACCCGTTGCGTATATGACATTGGCGTCAGAAAAAAATAGCGCCAATATGTGACCGTATGTGGCATCCGTGCCGAAAGTTTTCCATTTCGATTAAAAAAAATCAATTCTTTTTTTCGAATAATACTACATAAAAGCATTATCGCAAAGAATTCTTGGTACTGTTACGCTAGCCGGATGCAAATCTCGCCAATAACTAGTTTTTAACTCGCCAGTTAGCATTTATTTTTATTTTTCGAGTGGTAAATTATAACATTGCTTTGAAGTTGGAATTAAATGTCATCGTTTGTTACATAATTTAATATTTGGCCAGATGTCATATACGCACCCGGTTTGGCGTGATTTTTTTTACGAAAATTTGGCGAAATCCTCGTTTTCGAATACCAGTTACATATGTATGTATTTTTGGTACTACTTAGTTATCCCGTCGACCAAAAATCTATCACCAAACTATAAGATTAAATGTCAATAATGGTTGATAAATGTCACATTCACTTGATTTTAAGCAAGTTACACGTCTTTACGTCATCAAGTGATTTTTATTTCGACGTTTTATTTGTATATTTATTAATGTTATACTATTTTCTTTGTTCTTTCGTTATTTAAAATAAAAATTATGTCAATTTGTATAATTTGGGGAATGGTTTGGCGATTTATATAATTTGGCGAAATGGGTCGATGGAATAACTAAGTAGTACCGTATTTTTTAATTACTTTCTATTATTTTTTATTTTTAAAGGAAAATAACAAAAAAAACTAGTATGTTGTGGCCATCACAAAACTTTCTTCTATCTCATACTTGTCAATACTTCAAAATTCATTATCACAGTGCATCTATTCTCATCATGAGGATTCTAAAAAGATGAAATAGTTCTTGAGATATTACTGTCCCTTAAATCGTATAAATCCATCAAAATGCAGCATAGCAGCGCCACCTATTGGGTGATTTACACCAGAACCTAATTATCATCAACTTATATCAATGTCTAACTGAATATGAAGTTTGGGGAAAATCTGTGCATTAGTTCTTGAGATAGAGTTATTACGCAAATGATAACAAATGCGGCATAACAGCGCCACCTGTTGAGCGATTTACACAACCACATAATCAGCATCAACATTTATCAAGGTGTACTTAAATCTGAAGTTTGATGAAAATTCGTGCATTAGTTCTTGAGATAGAGCTATTGAGGAAATAGTGCAAAATTCAACACAGCAGCGCCACCTATTGGACGATATTCACAAACACGTGGTCAGCATCACTTCATATCAAAGAGTAACTGAATCTGAAGTTTGATGAAAATGTGTCCATTAGTTCTTGAGATAGAGCTATTGCAGAAATCGGGAAAAATGCTGTATAGCAGCGCCACCTGTTGAGCAATTTACACCAAACTGTGCAAAATGTCAATTCATATCAAGGATTAACTGATTCTGAAGTTTGGTGAAAATTGTTGCATTAGTTCTTTAGATACAGCTATAATGGAAATTCTGAAAAGTGCAGCATAGCAGCGCCACCTGTTGAGCGATTTGCACCAAAACACAAACAGCACTAATTTATATCAAAGTATACTTGAATCTGAAGTTTGTTGATTTTCCAAGCATTAGTTGTTGAGATAGAGCTATTGCGGAAATTGTAAAAAATGCAGTATAGCAGCGCCACCTGTTGAGCGATTTACACCAAAATGTTCAAAACTTCAATTCATGTCAAGGACTAACTGAATCTGAAGTTTGATGAAAATCCGTGCATTAGTTCTGGAGATTGAGCTACTGCGGAAATCGTGAAAAAGGCTGCATAGCAGCACCACCTGTTGAGGGATTTACACCAAAAACTAATCAGCACCAATTTATATCAGGGACTAACTGAATATAAACTTTTATTAAATTCCGTGCATTAGTTCTTGAGATAGAGCGCCCACAAAATTTGTGTCACATACAGACAGACAGACGGACAGACAGACAGACAGACGGACAGACAGACAGACAGACAGACTCACAGACAGACATTTTGTAAAAACATGTTTTTTGGAATCTCTGACCCACAAAACGTGTAAATCCGTCGAAAACTGGAATTCGAAAATTTTCATGAAACCAATACTTTCTTCTTATAAAGATAGAAGAAAGTAATAATAAACTATAGAACAAAACAACTTATGTAATTAAAAAAAAGAAAATAAAATAATAAACACTTATTATTAAATAAGCAACAATAGCCGGGTTACCATGTCAACCAAAATAATGCCATTTTGGCGCCAATTAGGTACCCCAGTGCATATATGACATCTGTGCCTAATATTTTTCTTTTCATTTCGTTTAAAAAAAAAAAAATAAAGAAATGAAAGCCATTTATTTTAAATGTTTCTGCTTGTATTAAATAAAATGATAATGAAATACAAATTGAATTATGAATAACAGTAACATGATACATTTCTTAGCATACATTTAAGGGAGGCCAGACTTCTCGCCAAATTAGTTTAAAATAGTAACCTTTTCTAAAATCTGAAAAAAAAAATATCTGTTTGATTAAAATTTGAGTTGCCATCATTAGAAAAATGTATATAAAATTAGAAAAAAATTAATATTTCGAAAACTAATTCGAATTTAAAAATTCTAATACCAGTTTTGAAATTTGCGGATCAATATTGATTTTTGGTGTTAATTTCATCACAAAGTATTCCTTTTTATAGGAGAAATCACCGTGAAACATAATCAGTTGTTTAATCAGTCGATTCAAAGAATCGTTACATTTCAGGCGTTTCATATATTCGTTTCATAAATTCGTTTCATTAGGATTTTATATATATAGTGTAGATAATTTCAGAGCTTATACATGCCCGTTAAATTTGTGTTTTATTTATATTATTTTATTTATTTATTCATAGGGAAGTTTTTTTAATGGATATTAGCCTAAGAAAGTGATGAACTCTATTTTGTTTTAAGGGCAAACGGATTAATCTTTCGTAATCAAGCTCCGCGCGATATAGATAAATTAAAAAATATTTCAAGCTTTAAAATCTCTCTATTCTAAAAAAAAAGTAACTACCGCTGTCACCGCCGCCGCCGGTTTTGAATTTTTTGTGACCGGAGGTTTTTCTTCGTTAATATTAAGAAAAATAATGCATACAAAAATATGAAAATCGGTAGTATTATACAGAAATGTTTGATAAACACGCTGATGCAGACAGTTTTCAGATCGAAGAATTATTTTAAGAGATATTTAATGCTAAAGTTGGACAAAATCGTTCCACTAAAAAAGTTTTATAGGAGCAAAAACTGTTCATAGGAATTTAATCATTTTTAGATCATTTTATGCGTTAGAATTTGCCGGAGTGCAGATTCCATTAATTTTTTTTATTTTGACTAATTTTTTGATGTTTTATTTCTATTTTAAATTCAGATTTTCAGCATTTCTAGAGATATTTTTAACAGATTTTAGAAAGTGATATTAATTTAAACTGTTGCCAACTGTATAAACAGCGGAAGCAATAATGTTTGCTTCAAAAAAAAAAAAAATATTTATACGTGTAAATAAATTAAAAATTTATTTACACGTGACTATTATAAACAGAAAAAAACATTTGGAATTAGAATTAAATAATTATGTACAAAAAGCATGAACTTATTAAAAATTATGCCATAAAAACTATAATTACACGTGAATTTTAAGAGAGAAAGGAATTTGTAAAGCAATAAATTTATTAACATGCGTTAGAAGTCTTAAATAGGAGAAATTACGTCATATTTACGTCACATTGCAGTTATTACATAAAATGAACACAAAATAATATTGCAAAACGGTTTAAATTTAGAAATTGCGCTAGACATTTATTTGATATTTTAAGAGGATACTTTTCAACTATTTTTGTTAGGAAAGCGCAAATAATATTTAATTTCTAACACAAGTATTTTCACGTGAATATTAAAAAGAGAAAGAATAGTTTGGTCAAAATTACGTCAGATTAAAAACGATTAATTTAAAATGTCTCATTTAAAAGAACTTTCTTTTCACTTTGTTAAAAAATACCAGGAGACAAAGACTCTGTTTACTTAATTCCTTTTATATTAGCTTATTTTGAAATGTTGTTTTATTTGTATTTTTATTAATGTTGTACTAATTTATTTGTTTTTTCGTTATTTAAAATAAAAATTATGTCAATTTGTATAATTTGGCGATTTATATAATTTGGCGAAATTGGTCGACGGGATAATCAAGTAGTACCGCAACGGATTTGGCGTTAAAATTCCCAAATCAAAGAAAGAAAAAAAAATGAATAGAAATCCGTTTATAGAGAGATCGCCACTGTTTTTTAAATTATAATTCAATCTTTCGAAATCTTTTTAAAGCCGATCAAATTAGCGTGCATTTAGAGTCTACGGTGTCTGGACGGGGGTTGGGGAGCGTAGCTCGTAGGGGGCCGAGCCCCCTAGTTGTTTTTAAAACTATAGACGATCAGTAAACTGAGATGAACTTTGCAAACAAATTCCATTTGAAAAAAAAAAATCGCATTTGGTGATCTAAAAATTTAAATTGTACGATTACAAATATGTTAGATTTGTGTTTTTTTAATATTATTCTTTTATTTGTTCATAAAAGAAGTATTAATTTCGTTAATTTGTCTTTCACAAATATGTTAGATTGGTGGTTTTTTTAATATTATTCTTTTATTTGTTTATAAAGGAAGTATTAATTTCGTTATGCAAAAATAGTCAGAAACAAATGCTGAAAAATGTTTGTTGCTTTATATGAGAATGTTTATTATTATTATGTATTTAAACCGGCACGTGATAAGATAAACTTTAAAAAATCATGCTTAAAAATTATTTTAGAAAATATAATACATCAGTCAATTAAGATACAGTTTTTAAACAAATTGCATTTGAAAGCAAATTTTTTCCCTATGCGACGAAAATTGGAAAAGTACGGTGGTCAGAAGATTAAAAAATTGCAGTACAGCAAATTTCAAGACCGAAATTTTATCGTGAAGTGTTGCCATTCGCAAAATGACGTCAGCGTTACGCACAGATACGCTTGTTCTTTATAATATAGATACTTAATCAGTAAAATATAATAAAGATCAGTTATTAGGATGTGGTTATCAATTGAGGCTCTTATGCTTGGCATTCCGGAATGAAAAATAGCAATTTTCACCTTCTCAAAATTTGCATACGCACTTCTCATATCCATATTCATCATTTAAAAAAAAAAATTGTATTTTGTTTGGTCATTTAAAAATCATTTTAACGCAAAACTTGAAGTCACGATTGTCAGCAACATTTTTTATGCAAACAGACGCACTCTTTACTTGAGAATCTAATCTCAATTCCGGAGAGTAAAAATTTCCGTAATGTATGTTTTTTACACGCATTTGTGTTAAAATGTTTAGGTTTATCAAAGAAAATTATCGTTTTCTTTTAAATATGACTTCATTTTCACTTAAATAAGCACTTCGCCAGTGTCTGAAACTTAGTACACATGCAGAAAGAAAAACAATATAGGAAATTTATGAGGAAAAATGCGTGTTTTCAAAAGCAGTATGTCATTTTCCGTTATTATGTCCCTAATATAATATTCTGTTCCTAATGGGATTTTGCGCCACTAAAGCCTATACAACAATTTTTATCAACAATTTTGCATTTTTATCAGAAAATTAGTATGAATAATGATAAAAATACCTCATTGTTTCTCTCTTGTCTGCAGTAATGAAAGCTATCTAATTTCCCCATTTTTAAGAAATTTCATAAAATGCTTTTAAAATTAAAATATAAAAGTGGGGATATTAAAAAAACAAAACAAAAAAAAACAGATAGTGCGATCACATCTACAAATGAAGAGCTTTTAGTTAAAAAAAATATATATTAGTAAAATTGGTTCAGCAGAAAGATCAGGGCAGATGACTAAAAAAAACACTTATGTTTTAAATATGTAGATTAGTGATGGGCAATAACGAGAGGTTTTTCTCGATTTTCTCGATTGTATGGACATCTCGATATTTTTCGATTGTGTAAATTTTTTCTCGATGACTCCAGTTTGTCAATTGCTTTTATACATCATATATTATATACGTCATACATTTATCAAGAATCGTCTGCTGGTGAACTGGAATGAGTCGGTATTAATGAAGACTAGGTGACTTCGCCCGCTAGTGGGCCCCTCCTTTAATCGGGGCCCCTAAGTTTTACGTAATCTTGAAATATGAAATCACGAACAGGTTACCCGCTATATACGACACCGTATAGCAGGCGTGGTGTGCACGCACTACAAAACCTTGTAAAAAAATATAATCTCGAAATGAACGAACCTCGGACCACATCTCTTGGGGGAGGGGTAAAAGTGAGCGGAGGGGCACAGTAGCTGCATAATATGAATAAGTCGTCACAGGTCTTTAGGCCTTTCGAACCATATGCCACATGAGTGGTCTGGATCTGAATTTATAAAAATGTCCTTCCCGTGGGGGCAAAGAGGGGGGAGGGGTGCGGGAGGTGGATAACATGAGTAAGTGGTCATATGCCTTTCCAACAATATGTCACATAAGGGGTCTCGACTAAATTTAGAAAAGTGTCCCCCGTGGGGGAAAAGTGGGGGGCGGTCACCGAAAGTGCAGAACATCAATAAGTACTCACAGACCTTTCCGACGATATCTCACATGCGGTGGTCTTGGCTAAATTTGAAAAAGTGTCTCCCGGGAGGGCAAAGTGGGGGGGACTGTCACCGGAGGTGCATAACATCAATAAATAGTCACAGACCTTTCCAACAATATCGCACATGAGAAGTCTTGGTTAAATTTTGAAAAGTGCTCCCCGAGGGGGGCAAAGTGGTGGGGGGGGACGAACACCGTAGGTGCATAACATCAATAAGTAATTACAGACCTTTCCAACGATATCTCACATGAGGGGTCTTGAATAAATTTGAAAAAGTGTCCTTCGGGGGGGGGGGACAAAGTGGGGGGCTGTCACCGGAGGTGCATAACATCAATAAGTAGTCACAGACCTTTCGAACGATATCTCACATGAGGGGTCTTGGCTAAATTTGGGGAAAATGCCCCCAGGGGGCAAAGTGGGGGGTGGACGGACACCATAGGTGCATAACATCAATGAGTAGTCACAGACCTTTCCAACGATATCTCACATGAAGGGTCTTTGCTAAATTTGGAAAAATGTCCCCCGGGGGTCAAAGTGGGGGGGGGACTGTCACCGGAGGTGCATAACATCAATAAGTAGTCACTGACCTTTCCAACGATATGTCACATGAGAGGTCTTGGCTAAATTTAGAAAAGTGTCCTGAAATTTCATAGTAGACTCCCTCAAATCCGCACAGCTTGGGACCAGAGGTTGTGCGGATTTTAGAATTTTGCGGATTTCTGGTCATTGATTTGTTTACATTTTTGAAACATTCATTTGATTGGTAGTTAAGCAAGGAAAATTATAATGAATGCTTACAATAAAGTGAAACATTAAAATAAGTAAAATATTAAAATAATTTATTAGTTTAAATGTAAGTAATTATTAAAATAATGATGTAAAATAAAAATTTAGAAAAATATTAGATTATTACCGATGAAATCGATTCAATTCAATTCCAAATGTCGTATGCTGCCATCTACTGGTAAAGCGATCATAAGATAGATACGTCATGATATAGATATGCTAATTTATATCAATATCAAAAGTAATGTAAATTTATTTAATAATAAATCAGCTGTAATAACCAAAAGAGAATGATTAACAAAAAATTTAGTAAAAAAAACATTGCGGTAGTCGCTGATTTCGGCGCCATCTTGAATTTTGTTCCTGCAACTTAACTGTAAATTTCATTGTTTACATCTAAAAAAATGCGCGGATTTTAGGCGTTCGTGGATTTTAGGGTTGCGGATTTAAGGGAGTCTACTGTATTATAAATAATATTTATCGGAGGGCTCCATAAAAAAAATTGGCCAAATTGGGGAGGGGAGGAAGAAAGTCTCATAATATGAAAGAGTCATCCGAGAGCTTTCCGATAACATATCACATGACGAGTCTAAAAAAAGTTTGAAAATTGCTCCCCCCCCCCCCTCTTGGGCTCACTCTTTCGTCCCGGAATTTACGCAGCCCCACTTTAAATTTTTTATGTTCAATAAATAATATTTACCGGAAGACTGCACAAAAAACCCACATCTAAAATGATATTTAAATTTATTATAGAAATCGGCTACGGTTTTAAAAATTTGTTCGCCCCCTCCCCACCCCCCGAATTTCACCTTCGGGGGACGAAAGGTTCATAACAGGAAAGAGTTGTCAAAGGGCTTTTCGATAATATGTCACAGGAAGAGTTCGGTAATTTTTTTTAAATTGCGCCTCGCCCACTCTGACGTCCTCGGAATTCACCCGACCCACCTTCCTCTTTGAAATTTTTATATTTAATAAATAATATTTATCGGAGGGCTCCGGGTATGTGACAGCTTGGTAGGGCTAAAATAAGAAAAACATTGAAAATTAAAACTTCATTTCACAGCTCATTGTCATGCCTATATCTCTGTCCACCTCGCCCTCGATATCTCATGTCTGCCCTTCTTGGCCGAGCGTGAAATGACAATCATCGAGAGTAACATTTCGAGAAAGGACGAAAACTGATTTCTCATTCTCGACAATGTCATATGAAATGTTGAACAGAGACCGAGAGCGAGAAACGAGAATGACAGTGGGAAGCGATGAGTTACAATCGATGAGATATATAGAAGTAAGCGAGAGGTTTGCCATCGAACAGAGATGTCTCCTCGAGGTAAACAAGCAGTTTGCAGCAGCAGAAAATATATCTCGAAGTGCGAGAGAGAGGGCGAGAGAAAGCAAGCTTTCAGAAAAGTCAAACTTACCGCGCTTCTGGTGTAAGTCATTATTTCCCAAAGGAGTACATGCTCTTTTCCATTCGCTTTTGTTATTAACCGATATGGGTTAGGAGGCATAGTGGTTTAAGTTATCAGTTCGGGTTTCAGTTGTTGATATAGAAGTTTTCCAGTGAATTTGGAGCCAGTTTGTCTTTGATTTTCAATGTTTCTCTTATTTTAGCCCTCCTAAGCTGTCCCATACCTCTTAATGTTAGAATGCTATTGTTAAAACAAAAATGCACTGTAAATTATGTGTTTTCAAGATTTTAAGTGTCACCTTAGGAAAGAGGATTTTCTTAAAATTATTTTACCCCACTCATGTAATATATTAAAATAAGGGTAATCTCATAACCTTTCTAAATCTACCTTTCTTTTGTCAATCCACCGTTAATTTTAGACCCCTGGGCTTAAAATGCTCTAAAGGAATATACTTAGCGGCGGTTTTTTTTCGTACTCTGGTACGGTATCTTGCACTCATAGGAAATTTATAAGACTAACATCAAATTGTGTCTAAAATCGAATAAAAAATATGGACATATGTTTCTTAATTTTAACTCCCTTCTTCGCCTCAAGAGGGCGCTTTAAAGTTTTGTTTCTTGAAACCTTTAGTATACTGTTCGTCCAAAAATTATAAAATTCACAAAATAAAGTCTTTTCACTCTCCCCTATCTTCTCGTATCAATTTTATTTTTACTACCACCAGGGGACGCCGCCCAGTGAAACATTTTACTTTTAGCCTCAGGTTATTGGTATATTACATCTGTTTTTCATAATATTTTCTCTCATTGTTTTTCTTCATTGTGGATTCTATTCTCCAAGTTCTTGACCCATTCTGACTACTTGGGCACTAATTTTGGACCAGCTGTGGCCCATCGGGCCCCTCTTCTTTTGTCTGGCTCTAATCACACGCTTCACTTGTTCTTTTACTATTTTTCTTTTTCTTCAATTTTTTTCTTATTCAATGGTTTAGCTTTTTTTTTATCATTCTCAACTTCCCCTAGTCCTCTCCTACATGAAGTTAACTTTCATCCTTGGTCTTCCCTACTGTCAATTTGGGGCCTAATGCCCCTTTTGGGGGGGGGGGGGGGCGTTTTTTCTACCTTTTCCAGACCCATCATCTAATACCACGTTGGTAAAGATTGGAAAATTACAATTATCCAAAATACCAAAAATGAAGTCCGTTGAAGTTTTATTTTAGTAATAGAATTCCCTATTAGCGGATATATTTGTCTGTTTACTTTTCTATTTTTCGATAACACTCCTTTGTTTTCGATAAACGGAGAAATTCAACAGCATTAGACACACTTTAGACATTTAGGGAACTTTCACTTGTATCAAACCTTCTGCCTTTATCGAAAAGAAGGAAATGCTAATCGATTCTAGCTAATGCGTCTAAAATAAAAAATAAGTTTTCAAATGTGTCATAAAGTAGCTACTTTGGATTTCGATACAGACTTAAAGAGTCATGTTGGAATCGCTAGGTACTGGAAAACAGTTTCCGTGTTAGACAGGTTACCTCTCGGCAGGTATCTTTATCTTACTATCCTTACGTTTTTCGATCAATGGAGAAATTCCACAGTATTTGACATTTAGGGGAACTTTAAACTGTATCAATCTTTTTGGAGTTATCTAAAAAGTAGAAAGGTTATTTGATTCATGAAATGCGCCATAGTTACGCGATTTGGACATTGCAGTTTCATAAAGAAGAAAGGGGAATTTATTCCAATGCAAAGAAAATCATTTTAAAATACTGAAATTCAAATGAGATATCTTTATAAATTTCTTCCTTAAGATTAGCATTAGCGAGCAGGTCTTTTCAACTGACTGAAGTAACCCCTTAAGCCTAAATCAGGAGAAAATAACTGCGATAGCAGAATTATCGAGCAAGCCCTATCACTACTATGAAATTTTCGGCCAGAATAATAACTAAGTTTTCCAACAATTGTTTTTAGCTTCTCTCGTTATAATCGATTGTAAAACATCTCGATTGTAGATTCTAGGAATTAATCGATGGCTGTATCGATTGTGATTTTTTACGATGGCGATTTTTCTCGACTGTCGAATTTTCGAGAATCGCCCATCACTAATATAGATTATACAAAATTAGGAAAAATTAAATTAAGCAAATTATGTTATTTTGATAAAATTATAGTAGAATGTCCTAAATAATAGCATTTTATTATTCGAGAGAATTTTGGACAAAAATTTCCGGAACATGATATTATTTTAAACCACGAATTATTTGTTTGCTTGTCTAACTCGGCGAGGCAAATCCATCCAGGCGAGAATCCTCAATTTCTGTAATATAAATCACTATTATTTGCATGTCACCTTTCTTTTATAAAGACACGCTCAATTTTTGTGAAACATTGCGTTTTATCAGTTTGTGATTTCGATTACATTATTCTCAAAAGTGAAGCATTTTTACCTGTGAAAAATTTCAAAGCAGCTGGGCTGTGAAAATGACGCACTTCTACAAAACATAATTCAGGTTTAAGAATTAAAATACACGTTTTTTTATAAAATGACGTCATTCCCATCCGCTAAAGCAATCCACTTTTACAATACAGTCTTAAACTTAATACTATAGAAAAATATGCATATGACGTCATTATCACGGAATAACAGACAATATTCTTGGCATAGCCCATATTCTAATTTCAATTTTTTTTCAGGTTTTATGAGAAAATGGCAACAAAAAGATACAGTATTTTCAATTTTCGGCTATTTTGCGTTTACTCTAAATAGAAATGGAGTACTTTTGTTGCCACGATAAGAAAAATGGTATTAAAAACTACAAAAAAATTAATATCTCAAAAATAAATTGAGATACAGCTTTCAAACAAATTGCATTTAAAAGAGCATTTTTTTCCTTATACGACGGTGTAAAAATTTAAAATGTGCGATGTTTAGAAGTTTAAAAATTTGCAGTATAGAAAATTGCAAAACCAAAATTTTATTTCAAATTTTAAAGTGTTGCCATTCGCAAAATGACGTATGCGTTACGCACAGATATGTTTGTCCTTTATAATATAGATAGATAGTCTGGCGATAGATTTTTGGTCGATGGGATAACCAAGTAGTAGCGTTTGAATTTACCACTCGAAAAATAAAACAAGTGGGTAAGTGTGATCACAGATCGCACAGAGGTTTTCGTTTAATATTCCTTTAAAACACTTTATCCTTTTGCGAAATCTGTTAGTTCCACATTTCGCAACCAGGGGGCGCACTCTATTCTACACAAACCTCTATCCGAAGGAAACTCCGTTTTACAACCTATCCGTAGGTATATTAGTCGAGGGGATCGGGTCTATAGCACCCGAGATAGGCAGGCGCCCCAGAAAATTGCACGGAACATTCTTTTATAAGCTTTTTAGTTTTTATTATGTGTTATGAACTATGTCAAAGTTTCAAGCAGATCGACTTGTTAGATTTCCTAATTTTAACAAAATTGCGTTATGTTAGTTCCACATTCCACCACACAGGGAGCGCACACTATTCATAACAAAAGTGTATCAGATCGAAACTCTGTTAAACAACCTATCAGTGGATGTGTTACTCGAGTTGGTGGCGGTCTTAAACGAGAAATTAAGAAATTCGCTGAAAGTACTATTCGGAAATAGTGGTAACTAAAATTTTGACATTTTTATATTTCATAAGTAGAACATGCCTGAGTATATCATAGTCCTCAAAAAACGACATCTAAAAAGGTCATAAACGCTAATTTTTTTAAAAGAAATCCAGCGCCCCTCCCCTCATAGGAAATTGCATGCACCATTATTTTATAAGCTTTTTATTAAGTGTCATTGTTGTGACGATTTGGACGTCATAACACACAGGGTCACGCGACAGTAAAATGGTTAGCACAATAGAAACAGTTATCCCGATCTGCGTTGTGAAAAGATCAAATGGGATAATGTTAATTAATAAATTAGGAGAGAAGAAAATTTTGGAGTAAAATTAATTTTGACAATAACTCAAGGACGCCTTATTTAACGTTGAAATGGAAATATCGAACTTGTAGGTTGCATAGAGAAACGTCCAATTCTAATAATTTCAAAATATTAGTTCTTTAGATACCATAAATTATGAATATTATCTAAAAGGGAACAAGGAAGGAGTTCAAAGAAAAGACATGTAAGTATACATACATAAACAAACTTTATTTTCATTTATATAAAACTAGGGGGCTCTGCCCCCTACGAGCTACGCTCGTCAACCCCCGTTCAGACACCGCAGACTCTAACAGCACGCTAATTTGATCGCCTTTAAAAAGATTTCGGAAGATTGAATTATAATTTGAATCTGACAATTATAATCTGACGTAATTTTCACCAAACTTTTCTTTCTCTTTTTAATATTCACGTCAAAATACTTTTGTTAGAAATGAAATATTATGAGCATCTTAAAATGTCAAGTAAATGTCTCGCGCAATTTTTAAATTAAAACTGTTTTGTAATATTATTTTTTGTTCATTTTACGTAATAAGTGTAATATGACGTAAATTCTCCTATTTAGGACTTCTAATGCATGTTACTGAATTTATTATTTTACAATATTCTTTCTCATTTAAAATTCACGTGTAACTATAGTTTTTATGACGTAATTTTCAATGAGTTCCTGCTTTTTATATTTTTTGTTTATAATAGTCACATGTAAAATAAATGTTTAATTTGAAGCAAACATTACTGTTTCCGCTGTTTATACAGTTGGCAACCGTTTAAATTAATACAATTTTCTAAAATTTGTAAAAAATATCTCTCGAAATGCTGAAAATTTGAATTTAAAATACAAATAAAACCTCGAAAAATTATTCAAATTAAAAAACTAACTGCAATCTGCACACCGGGAAATTCTGACGCATAAAATGATCTAAAAATAATTAAATTCCTATGTACAGTTTTTGCTCCTATAAAACTTTTTTAATGAACGATTTTGTCCAACTTTGGCATTAAATATCTCTTAAAATAATTCTTCGATTTAAAAACTGTCTGCATCAGCGTGTTTATCAAACATTTTTCTATAATACTACCGATTTTCATATTTTTGTATGCAACAGTTTTTTTAATATTAACGAAGAAAGACCTCCGGTCACAAAAAATTCAAAACCGGCGGCGGCGGCGGTGACAGCGGGAGTTACTTTTTTTTAGAATAGAGAGATTCATAACTCAAATATGATTTGTTATATCACAATAATCTTTTCAAATTAAGATTCAAATTATCTATTATTTTATCAGAATATAACATAGTTCCATTCTCATTAAAACAGCAAAACTTTCATCAAAATTATATTTTGTTACTTATTTTTTTTATTAATTTATGTTATCTTATGCTTGCCCTTTTTGTTCACAGCACGATCCGATGATGGGGCTTTTGCCAAAATTTTAATCAAAATTTTATTTATGAAAAGATAATTCCCGTTGTCATTAAAATCTTTATCATAAACAATCATAATATTCAATGACATAAGATTATGTACTTTAGTGAAAATTTAGAAAATTAGTTGCTTAATATTAAATGTACACATTATAAGAAAACATGAAAACAATAGCCACGAGTATATATTGAAATAAATATAAGGAATTTCTCACCCAAATAGACTTCAATCTTTTCTGTAATCATCCAAATTATACAGTTCACTCATAGTTCATGGAATCCTAAGCACAAGTAAGTTCATCTGGGCATAAAGTTTTTTTTTCTTTTATATATGTAGAGTTCATGGGGATCTTTCACCAACCAATTTCACTTCCTTTAAGCACTCTATGACGCATGAAAATTATCCGAGCTCCAACTCCACAATGTACTCTTTCATTGGCAAAATCTGCAGACACTTCATACATCTCTCTACTATCCTCTTATCTTATATCTCCACATCAGGCGAATTCTTCTGTAAAATTCTGCATCAATTTATTTTCAAAGACTTGTCTGCTCTCAGCGATCTTCGTTAATAGATCATGACAAGGACAGGTCTACTCTCAGCATTAATTTTCATCATCATTTCCTTTTTTTCTGCATCAATCATTTTTTGTGACTAAGACTTGTCTGCTTTCAGCATTCATTTCAATCGCTAATTTCTGTATTGTCCTTAAAATTTGCTGCGAAGGAACTTGATGTAAAATTTTGAAGTATCTGGATCGTCTTAGAGGAAGTCACATCTTAAAAAATTATAGAACCTCTTGAGGACGAGACACAAGACTTAATCTTCTTCTCTCATTCCTTCTTCCAAGATCCAATTATTTTTTTTGGGAGGGCTAAATTAACCCAGAGCTGTCATTCTGATTGGAGGCTACTCCTGGTCCCTTATTGGTACTCTAAACATCCCCATCTATGGGCGTGCCAATTTATTTTTCACTGCATAGTATTAACTTAATTTTTGCCCCTTGCATCAGGTTTCTCATGGGAATCACCACCCACGTCGAGTGTTGTAAAACCATCTTAATTGATAGAAAATTTATGGTCTCAATATCGTAAATTTTCTATTCTTTCGCTATACATTTTCTGTCCAAGTCTGGCGTCAGTACTGTTCGCTTTATCTGTAATTTCCTATTTTCTGTCTGGTCTTATTTGGGGAGTTTATTTTTATTACACTGTTTTTGCACATATAAATATTTACAATTCGAAATTTTTAATTTTCAATATTAATACAAAATAAATTCACAATTCATATTCCTTATTTTTTTCTAAACATACCAATACCAAACAACATATATATTTTTATTTTTCTTACGCATTATATAATTATTCATTTTAATATACTTTAATTTAGGAGTATTTTTTATGTTATTTTAATTTATTATATAAATTAATTACTAAAGAATTATTTTCCGAGAATTCAATTATTTTTAAATGTTATTGGATCGTGCGAAAAATATATAATTAGTTAAATTAATAACAAGCCTTGTTGTGTAGATTTCTACACGACAGTCATGAAGTATCTTAAAGTTGCAAACAGATCGCCTTGTTATATTTCCTAATTTTAACAAAATCGCGTTACGTTAGTTCCGCCAGGGAGCGCACTCTATTCTTAACAAAAGCATATCTGAACGAAACTCCTTTGCGCAACCTCTCCGTAGATACATCGTCGGGAGGGTGGCGGTGCGGTCTTAACCAAGAATTTAAAATATTTTCTGTGGTAACAAACGCTAAGATTTAATAAATAAATCTAGTCCCCCCACCTCCACTCCTCGAAATATCACACTCCATTCTTTTTTACACTTTTTCTTATGTGTTATAAAGTATCTTAAAGTTTCAAACACATCGAGTGGCGGTCTTAACCAATAATTTAAGATATTTCCTGAAATTGCTATTTGGAAATAGTGGTATGAACACTTATAAACCTTTTCATATTGAATAATTAATACTTATCTCATAGCCCGCCGTCGAAAAACCCACGCAAATTGTTAGATTTCCTAATTTAAATGAAATCTCCGTTAAAAAAGCACGTGCCTCCATCTTAATCTCGCATTTGATGGAAATAAAAGGAATTAATTAAATAATAATTAATATCTCAGCTTGTAATTAAGCTATCTCTTTGAACCGGGTATGTATGAAATCTGCGAAAGATTTCCCGGCAGGATGTCGAAAAATTTCATCAAAAATTTAATATTTAGAAAGTTTAAATTTCGTATTAGAATGTTCTCTGCTTAAATTTCTCTCGCGCCGATATGTCTGAAACATGACAGCAACTACGTACCGCTGAAAGGAAATCTCATTTCATTGTCTTTTCAAATACAGAAATTAAATTTTTATCGATTGATTTTTAGTGGATTTTTTGCGTTCTACCCTACGCAGAAAATTGAAATTCATACCAAAATAAAGTAGATTTTTTTCCGCGTATTTCTACACCTGTTACGAATTTGTATACGACCGATACTTCCGCAGATGAAATTCGCTTTTTAAATGCCCACTTCATTTATTGCTTAAATTACTCCGTGGTAACCCTGCATCGGCTGATTTTATGGAGCATCCGCAGAATTTATTGGCAACCCTTAGGAGAAACTCCGGAGGATTTGGAAAAAGTGCGTTCGAAGCTGCGTTCAAAAGGTTGATTGGTTAATTTTAGAATTTAATTAGCCCGTAATTAGGTTAATTACCAACTTTTTCAAAATTTTATGATTTGTTGCTTGATGTGAGGTGTTCAGCCATAAGTACCCAAAATTTCAAGTCTCTAACATGTATAGTTTCTGAGAACGGGCTCTGTGACGGACAGACAGACGAACGGACAGACAGACAGAGGAGCGAGACGAATAGGGTTTCGTCAGATGAACGAAACCCTAAAAATGCTAACTGGCGAGTTAAAAAAAGAGCTATTGGCGAGATTTGCACCCGGCTAACATAAAAGTACCAAGAATTCTTTGCGATCATGGCAACTTTTATGTAGTTTTATTCGAAAAAATAACTTTGATTCTTTAATCAAAATGGAAACCTTTCTTATGAATAGCGAAGGGTTGTAATCAGTGGTGGTATTCAAATAATTTAACAACCGGTTCGCTGCCCGAATGATTTTTGATGGACAAAAATGAAAGGAAAATGGGGCATCACACATAGATTATGAAACACTTTACAATATTATCAGAACATTGTTAAAAAGAACTTTGATCCTTTGGTACAGTGAAAAAAAATCCTGAAACATGTTACCCTATAAAAAGGATGTCAATAAATATTCGGCAATCATGAAACCCTGATCATAATTTCTATCAGAAAATGCATCAAAACAATGCAATATAAAAATAGCAGAAATGTAAGTTTAAGAATTAACCCATGTTCATGACCTACAGTTGTATATAACATATTTAGAAAAACATTATACATGCTATAGCTAGTGCGACAAATTTATGCACGACCAAAACTTCTCGAGTTATGACATTTAGAAATTTTAGGAATTTTTACCATTTCTTAGTGCAAAAAACAATCCAGACAACGCTGGAAATTTGTAAAATACAAAGTATCATGATTCGGCAAGTTTAGATCATACAATGTCTTTTCATTTGTTAGAGCTGCAAAAATATTTTTCTAAATATAAATTATAGGGCTCGAGGAACTTCACAAAATTTTGGATTTGTACCATTTACGAAAATAATTACTTTCATTTAAAAAACTTCTAAGATATGAAGAACAATATAAAAAAATGTGCAGTTGGAAGTATATATCTAAATCTGATGATTTAAGTATTAGCTATAGAACAGCGATAACAGGGAACATTCCGTGCCAAAGCAAAGTACCGTTTATTCGAATAATAGCGTTGTCTGGGCCCGTGATGAATGACCCTTAAATTAACCTGCAATTTGTATGATTTTATATCATTGAATCTATTTTATCTGAATTTATATTTTTAAATGAAAAAATACTGAATTGAAAGATTTTGCTATTTAATACTTTATTTTTGCTCAAGTTGATTTGTGGAGTCTATGCGCACCGAACGTGAGTGAAACCGCGAAGAAGCACTCACAGGTTTTCATTGATTTCGTCTAAATTTCATACATTTTATTTTGTAAAAAATATTTCTACCCGTCTGAATGTTTCAAAATTTTTGTAGATGATGTAAATCTGATCTATTGAGAATCTTAATATCATCTGAATTTGAAATACTCTTAAAAGATAGTGTTCAAACGCGGTCGTTTAATTACTTTTAGCGTTAGCGTAGAAACATATCATCTCCTTGAGGCGCGAAATGACCTGCATTTGCTGGTGTATTTGTAAGGGTTAAAATACCTATTTTTAAAAACCGATTGTCCCTTCGATAAGAAGGTGGTTTCAGATTTACGAACATATTATTGGTTTGTCAGTACCTCTAAAATTTCGCCCTGAAGGAGCGAAACCCCAACGAAACACTCAGATTTTTGCTGATTTCGTCGAAATTTTCACACATTTTATTTTGTAAGAAATATTTCTACACGTCGAACGTTTCAGAATTTTTGTAGGTGGTGTAAATCGGGTCTATTTATTGAGATGCTCTAAAAAGAATACGGTCGTTTTGTTATTTTTAGCGTAGAAAATTATCGTCTTCGTGAGGCGCGAAGTAACCTGCCTTTACCGGTGTATTTGAAAGGGTTACAATTCATATTTGTTTTAAACCAATTGTACCACCGATTAGAAGAGGGATTCACTTTAAGAACATATTTTTGGTTTGTCAGCACCTCCAAAATTGCGCCTAGAGGGGCTTTGCAATAAGGGAGAAAAAGTTTTTCGGAAAAAACGACCCTTTTTGAAAATTGTTTTTCAAGAGGTTAACTGCGATATATTTTTTAATTGATTGCGGCATTTAAGACGTAGATCTTTCAGCATATGTCTTTCATTTTTAACTTTACCAAGCGATTTGGCCGATGTAAATTAATAAATAATGACAAAATACTTCCGAAATTTCTTCTTTTCGTTCTTCATTTTCAACTGATGTGTAAATAAGAATTCTGTTTGTACACGAGAGTTTTTCTTTCTCACAAGGACCGAGTTAAATTTTAATGTGAGTGAGTTGCGATTTTTAATTAATAACTCTACTAATTATTAGAACTTTAAAATTCTGTGTCTCTGGAGCATCAGGAGACATTTTGAGCTAGACTCAAAAAATTTTCAGTCTCGTACATACCGTAGATTTTGCTAGCCATCGTACACACAGAAACACACAGACAGAGAAAATCTTTCTTTTATTTTATAGATAAGTAGTTAGTGTAATTTTCAATAACCTTACCATATAACTGGGATTAGCCTAGTGATGCCTGGGATTAGGAGGTATTTACTTTTCCCCAGAAATGAATGCATCTCCGCATATTACATTACTGTCTTATTTAAGATCAATCTGCATGAGATTTCCAATATCTTTTCAGTAACATCTCAACTGACACTTAGAAAATCCTCTTTTTCTATTTAACGGAGAAGCATTTATTTTCGTCCAGAAATAATGACACACTGACAGAGCAAATCTTTCTTTTATTTTATACATAAATAGTTAGTGTAATTTTCAATAACCTTACCATATAACTGGGATTAGCCTTAGGACTGTCAATTTAGATACCAAAATTCTTCAAAATTTCGTTTTTTTAAGTTGAATTTTCTCTTACAGGACTGATGAAAAAAATATATTATTGTTCCAAATGAAATATTATTTTATTAAATGAAATTAATCAGGACTTATCACAGAGTTATGCCTACAAAACAATGTTGTGCAGATAAACACTTAAAGAAAGCAAATTAAAGTAAATGCGATTTTTGCATTTGAAGTATCATTTTAACAACCGGTTCGCCGAACCTAACACAAATTAACAACCGGTTCTACCGAACCGGTGCGAACCGGCTGAATCCCACCACTGGTTGTAATTGTTTGTGACAGTTACATGACTTGGACTATTATAATATAAGTGAAACTAGCCGCCCTTGGCGACCAGTTTGGTCTCCCTTAAAGGTATGCTAAGCATTGTAACATGTTACTTTTATTCATAATTTAATTTACTTGCTCAATCCTTCGCCA
The DNA here is from genome assembly GCA_963932465.1 of Maratus speciosus. Taxonomy (NCBI): domain Eukaryota; kingdom Metazoa; phylum Arthropoda; class Arachnida; order Araneae; family Salticidae; genus Maratus; species Maratus speciosus. The sequence goes on along the minus strand of OZ010786.1, from coordinate 362,427,788 downwards.
AATCGGAAGATTCTAATACAGAAATCATGAACTCGGTATTTTTATGTTAGCCGGGTTCAGGTGGTAAATCGCCAAACGTTGTTCCCGTAGTATTTTTTCGTATTTCATTAATTTCACTTAAAATATAATACCTTCACTCACTTTATTTAAAATTTGTGACTCTCAATTACTTCTTAAAAAAAAAGAAAAAGAAAAGTAGTAAATAATACCATAAAACATAACATTTAATTTAAACTAAGACTCCCTTTCAATATCAAAGCTTTGTTTTAATTTACCACGCGAAAAATTGTTTATTGCAGTCGCATGAAGTGGACTATTATAATACTGATGACATGATGGCGATGGAACAATATTTGGCGATTTATCACCTGCGCCTGGCAAATATTAAATTACCAAAGTGGCCGCCTAGCATATAAAAAGCGAATCGGTCAACCAGGAACTGTTGATGACAGTCACATGACTTAGGCTATTATTATAGAGATGATGACGATAGAATAATATTTGGCGACTGATCGCCTGTGGCTAGTAGGGTGTTTCATTTTGTAAGGCAAAAAATAAAATATATTTTTTTTTGCAAACTTTGCTTACGTCCCGAGTCTAAGTGATATAAAAGATATATATGCTAAATTTCATTAAGATCGGATAATATTTAGGGGTTGCACACTTTGATCAGTTTTGTAAATGTAGGCAAAAAATATGATTTTTTAATGTTAATTACTTTTCTTGGGAAAACTAGAAATCACAAACTCGAAATAATACTGAAACTGGACACTAAGATTAATAGATAGTATAAGACGCAAAACATGTGTTATATTAATCAACTTTGAACGATGCAATCTCTTCTTTGTTCACTTGGTGATGACTTTTCTGTGATGCTCGACTACCCTAAACAAGAATTGTTTTTGTTGTTTGTCCCTGACCAATTCGTTTATTCAGATAAATTCCTCTTTCCGCTGTATCATTGACCACACTAAGAGCATTCACACGGCTTTTGAAGAGAATCGCTGTAGTATTCTGTCCATCGTGGATCCCAAACTATTCAAAAAAGTCTTTGTTTTATAAGTAACGAAATGATTCTGGTTTTTTCCTTCAAAAACTAGACTTTTACCTCAGATAGTTTCATTTCCTGTTTCTTTAAAAGTTTTGTTTCTAAATTTAGAGTCATATTAGCCGGAGTAATACATACGTCCAAAAAAGCCAAACTTACTTTTGTTTCTAAAAGAAACCAAAGATATCTGTATCTACTTAGCAACTGTGGGAGCATTTTTTTTTTTAGATCTGCATCTGGGTAAGTGTTCAGAAGCTGTAGCATATCCAAATACTTCTTTGGAGTCCATCAACTTACAATTGCCTAAATCCAAAAGTGAACATATATATGTAGGGAATTTCGCAAGCAACACTTGAATCAGATTGAGTGTCCCCGACTCTGTATTTTCCGCTTCGAGATTAAAAGGTAACGAAGCAAGCTGCGTGAAGTGGAAATGTAGAAAAAGTAAATAGAACGGAAAAATTTCGACGACGCGGGTTTTGAGAAGAATCAGAATAATTTCGACGCTACAAAATGGAAGATTTAAACGACGTATCGAAATGCTAGATATATTCAACGACGTTAATAAAAGAAGCCTAAGTAGTTGCTTTAAAGCTAAATATAGATTTAAAAGATTGTTTTTAACTGTATTTTTGTTTTGTCTTCGTCTCAATAAATGTCAGTGTTCGTCTTAGAAGTGCATTGTGATTCATGAATAGAGTCTTATCCCATAAAGTGGTGTCCGAAGTCCCAGTTAACCCACCAATATTATAATTAGAATAATTCATCATACAGATTCAAGCCGGATATTATTCTAACGGTGAGTTCATTTTTATTATTTTATTATGAAGTTAGTTGAGATACCCGAACTGGAACTTGCATTTAAAAACGAACGAACAAATAAAATAAAATTACTACATAAATTCCTATTTGATGCTGACGGTGATCGATCTAATAGAAAGAGAATACGTGATTTTACTGGTTTCGGTTTTCAAACCGACAATATCGAGTTCAAAAATAAAATAACTAAAGTTCAAACTGATTTTCCATTAAATGATCTGATTACAGTGTGCAATCTACTTTGTATTGCTAACGAAGGATCTCTAAACGATCTCGCAACCCGATTAGTTACATACCTTTCAGACTTGACCTTACTACAAAATAATAATATACAAAATGAAAGTGACACTGACTCGGAAACCGAATTGCCTTCAAATAATATGACTTCAAGTAATAACACTGAATTATCAAATTTTGCCAAACAGAAGCAATTTCCAGTTCAGAGTTTTGTGCCATCGTCTATTAGTTTTACCGATATTGAAAGTGTTGTTCCTCCTTTTGATGGAAGTTCTTTTAGTGATATAAATGTATGGCTCAATACTTTTGACGATGTCACTAATATGTTTAATTTATCTGACTTTCATAAATTCATATTTTGTAAAAGATCCTTACGAGGAAAAGCCCAGTTATTAGTACAGACAGAATTTCATATCAATTCATATGACAAACTTAAACAACTCTTAATTTCAGAATTCAGTACCACTTATAATTCTGCCGAGTTACATGATATATTAAATAAACGAAAACTGCAAGAAAATGAATCGATAGAAGAATATTTTCTTATCATGAAACAAATATGCTCGCGTGGTAACATCGAGGATTCCGCATTAATGCAATATATCATAAACGGTATACCCGACCCTGTTTTCAGAAAATCAATGTTATATGGATGCCAATCCACTGTAGAATTCAAGCAAAAGCTCAAAGTTTATGACAAAATTCGGCATGACTTTCAGAACAGTAAATTTCGTAAAGTCAAACCTGAAATGCCAGTGAAAGACAAATCCTTTCGACCAAAATCTGATCTTTTTTGCTTTAATTGCGGCTTGTCAAATCATAAAAGTAGCCAATGCAGACATAAAGACAAAGGCCCTCGTTGTTTCAATTGTTCGAATTTTAACCATAAATCGGCTCAATGTGATCAACCAAGGAGGCCTAGAGTTAAGTCAGAACCCTCCAATGTTTCCACAGTTATGTCGAACACTTTCATGACCAAACAAGTCATTATTTCGTCTGTAAATGTTACATCATTGGTAGACACAGGTAGTGAAAGAAGTTTGCTAAAGGAAAGTATTTACCGCAAACTCCCTACAGTCTCGAACCTTGAACATTCAACCATCACATTAACTGGATTAGGAAATACTATAATCAAAGTCCTGGGTTTTTTCTCTACGGACATTATGATAGATGATTTTAATTATACAACTGATGTTTATGTAGTCCCAGATTATTCCATATCTTTTGATCTCATTATTGGTACAGATGTTATTCAACAGAGTATTTTAACAATTTCTGGAAATAATATTTCGATGCAAAAAATCGAGAAAAATGACGATACGTCCAATATTTTTTTGATTAATGTTGCTCATGTGTTAGACGATCTTAATCTTGATTTATCTCATATTACCGATGAAACAAAACGTTCAAAAATTTCAGAACTTATTCAAAATTATTCTCCTAGAAAAATAAAGACAACTGATGTTAAATTATCAATTCATCTGGAAAACGAAGAACCTGTCACTTGTCCTCCCAGACGCTTGGAGCAAATAGAGAAAAACTTCGTCGAAAAACAAATTTCTGAGTGGCTCGAAAAAGGAATTATTCGCAAAATCACTAGTAATTTTTCATCACCTATTGTCCTAGTAAAAAAGAAAGATGGTTCATATAGATTGTGTGTTGACTATAGGAAGTTAAATTCTAAAACACATAAACAACGTTTTCCCCTCCCAGTAATTGATGACATTATTGATCAGTTGCATTCTGCAAAAGTATTTAGTACTCTTGACCTTAAAAATGCATTTTTTCATGTCGAAGTAGAAGAAAATAGTAGAAAATATACTTCTTTCGTAACACATTCCGATTAATTTGAATTTTTATATATGAATTATGTCCTTAGCGATGCACCCTTAGTGTTTCAAAGATATATTTATAACGTTTTTCGAGACCTCATTATTGAAAAAGTACTCATTGTCTATATGGATGACTTCATAATACCAGCTGAAAACGAAGTCGAAGGACTCCAGAAATTACAGCGCGTCCTTACAACTGCATCCGAATATGGTTTAGAGTTGAATCTCAAAAAATGCCACTTTTTACAGCGAGAAATTGATTTTTTGGGTTACCACATTAAAAATGGTCAACTGCATCCATCTCCCTTAAAAACTAAAGCTGTCCTTAATTTCCCAGAACCTAAAAGTATAAAAGATGTACATTCATTCGTCGGATTAACTTCATATTTTCGTAAATTCATTCAAGATTACTCTTTAATAGCTAAGCCTTTAACAGATCTCCTTAGACAGGACACTAAATTTCACTTTGGTGACCAGCAACGAAATGCATTTAATCAGCTGAAACACATCCTCTCTTCAGGTCCTGTTTTAAGCATTTATAACCCTAGTAACGAAACAGAAGTTCACTGTGATGCATCTATTGACGGTTACGGAGCAGTCCTCCTTCAAAAGTCTTCTATTGACAATCAATTTCACCCTGTCTACTTTATGAGCAAAAAAACCTCAGATGCCGAACGTAAATATTCAAGTTATGAATTAGAAGTTTTAGCTGTCATAGAAGCCCTTAAAAAATTTCGCGTTTACATTCTAGGTATTCCTTTCAAGATAGTCACAGATTGCAACGCATTCGCCCTTACTATGAATAAAAAAGATCTTTGCACCAAGATTGCTCGATGGGCTTTAATGTTAGCTGACTATAACTATACAATCGAACACAGACAAGGTACACGCATGCGCCATGTCGACGCTTTAAGTAGAAATCCAATATGTATGATCATTCAAGATAGTTTTACTTCCAAAATCATACAAACACAGAACACTGACGAACATATACAGGCCATCAAAGAAATTTTGAGAACAAAGCCATATGACAACTATTTCCTTAAAAATAACGTTCTCTATAAAACTAATAAAGGTATCGATCTGATAGTTGTGCCGGATGAAATGCAGCTAAATGTCATTAAACACGTTCATGACAAAGGACATTTTGGCCGTAAACGCTGTGAAGAACTCCTTAACGAAGAATTTCTCATCCCTAATATGTCAAATAAAATTGATAAAATTATAGCAAATTGTGTAACATGCCTTTTGTATAATCACAAACGAGGAAAACAAGAAGGTGAATTACATCCCTTACCTAAAGAAGAGACTCCTCTCCAAACATACCACATTGATCATTTAGGCCCTCTTGAAACAACCAACAAAAATTATAAACATATTTTGTCTTTAATAGATGCATTTACTAAATTCGTCTGGTTGTATCCCTGTAAAACCACTTCCGCCACCGAAGTTATATCAAAACTACGACAACAAAGTTATATTTTTGGCAATCCTTCCACCATCATTAGCGATAAAGGTCCTGCATTCACAAGCAAAGAATTTGCTGATTATTGTCAAGATGAAAATATAAAGCACGAGACAGTTACAACTGGCCTTCCCCGTGCCAATGGTCAAGTAGAGCGACTTAATTCCACCATAATTTCTGTAATCTCTAAAATGTCCAAAGACGAACCGACCAAATGGTTTAAACATGTTCCTAAAGTTCAACAAGTCATTAATTCAACTTACCAACGAAGCATTAAGAAAACACCGTTTGAAATATTATTTGGTACAAAAATGAAACAGAAAGAAGATGTACAAATTATTGACCTCTTAAACAGTGCAGTCGAAGAACAATTCATGAAAGACAGAGAAGAGTTCCGTAAAGAAGCCAAGAAGAATATTCTGGAAATTCAACAAGAAAATCGCAAGCACTATAATTTACGGCGTAAGAAACCCCGGAAGTACAAGCTTGGCGACCTTGTAGCAATTAAGAGAACCCAGCAAGAACCAGGTTTAAAGTTGAAATCTAAATTCTTAGGTCCGTATAAAGTAATCAAAGTGAAGTCTAACGACACCTACGACGTAGCGAAAATCTCATCAACTGAAGGACCGATAAATACTAGCTCCTGTGCTGAATACATGAAACCTTGCCCTGACGAAAACTGAAACTTAAAAAAAAAAACATTTTTTAAAAAATCTTTTCTTCTGTGTGTTATGAACATTTTATAAGTCAATACTTTTAAAGAAGTTTTCATATGATGTTACGCCACTTCATCTAGACTGCTGATCTTTCTGACGTGCAGATTATTTTTTTTTCTTCTTTTCCCCTAAGAACAGTTACTGTTTTTTTTTGTTTTTGTTTCTTTTTCAGATTCTATTTTAGCACATGTCGCTGCGGCAGCTCCAGATATCAGGAAGGCCGCATGTAGGGAATTTCACAAGCAACACTTGAATCAGACTGAGTGTCCCCGACTCTGTATTTTCCGCTTCGAGATTAAAAGGTAACGAAGCAAGCTGCGTGAAGTGGAAATCTAGAAAAAGTAAATAGAACGGAAAAAGTTCCACGACGCGGGTTTTGAGAAGAATCAGAATAATTTCGACGCTGCAAAATGGAAGATTTAAACGACGTATGGAAATGCTAGATATATTCAACGACGTTAATAAAAGAAGCCTAAGTAGTTGCTTTAAAGCTAAATATAGATTTAAAAGAGTGTTTTTAACTGTATTTTTGTTTTGTCTTCGTCTCAATAAATGTCAGTGTTCGTCTTAGAAGTGCGCTGTGATTCATGAATAGAGTCTCATCCCATATATAAAATGCTGACACAATGCACAACTCTTTTCATTCCTTTCAATTCTCGTTTTGGAATATTCAACTGTTTAGAGAAGAGTACAATTTTAAGTGCATGTACTGCCTTTGCCATCCACCTTGCTTGATGCAGAGCCTCTGGGATCTTGAAACTGAAGTCGTTTTTATACCAGCCTTCTGGTACAGGAGTAAGAATTGTAATAACTATTTGTAATCTTCTCTTAGATGACTTCTATCTTTTAGGACACTTTGGAGGTAGTTAACACATTTGTACACTTAGTTCCTTTTTTTTTATATATGTGAAAACCTTGTCAACTCCACTAACTGACAAACTCATATCACCTCTTTGTGACCTAATAAATTCCTTATCTTTTTGTGATATGCTAGTCAAGCACATCACATTTTACCAGGAAATGTGAAATAACTTGACGAGATCATCTTTCCAAATCTGCTGTTTCACATTTGCTTTATCCATGTTTCTCAATTTTTCTATACTCAGGTTTTGTTATTCTTTGCAGGTTCGGACTGGCCCGCCGGCCCATCGGCCCAAGGGCCGGTGCACCCTCGTCCAGGTAAAAGTTCGCGCCCCTAAGTACCTAAGCCGCCCCAATATATTTTCAATCTTTGTGCACATACATTCTGGCGAGTGTACTATATTTCGAGAATTTGTTTAGGGATAATCATCCATTAATAGACAGACAGCACATCAAAGGTATTTTTTTATTATCCCAAAGAAATTTGAAATGTGTCGAACAATATCAGGATTGGAAACCAAAGTGGACATCTTTGCATGCGATTAAAAGAGAAAACATGCGCCCAATGAGAGCTTAGTAGTCATGGCGCCCTGAACGAAATGTTTTTCACTTCCTCTTTGATTGATATCTTTCAGATTTTAACCAAATATTTCGCATACTTTCAGACCTTTCCTTTTAGTACCTCTCCCGCCCTTCTACCTTAAAGCCGTCCCTGAATGCACCTATAATCGTGCTTTTTGAAAAGCAACTTGTGAAAAAAAGGAGAGAAGTATCAGAAGGCAAAAAACTTTTTGTATGGATTTTGTTGTTGATTGGAAAAACATGATGATCTTTCTTTTCAGAGAATACAAAGTTGATAATACCAGGGCTGCCACAGCGACTATTTTTTAATTCTAACCGGCACCACTTTCTTAAAACAGAAATCCTTAACAGACACTTTGGCAACATTTGCAAGAGAAATATACTTCAAAATTTATATTCGAAAAATACTGGTGCGAACAGATTATAAAAATAGTCGCCTGTGGTAGCCCTATGATACTTTTGGATTTACAATCCTGCAAGCTGTGGGATCTCGCGGACAGCGTTTTCTCATTCATAAAATCTATCGTCGTTTTCGATAGTAATTTTCGTTTTATTTAATGACAGATTTTCCACGGTTAAATAACTATGAGGATATTAATAGTATGTACATTGAAAAAAAAAAGAATGTTTAATTTAATCAATCGAAAAGCCTGTCATTAAATAAAGCAGTGACTACTATTTAGAAACTATAATGGGCTTTTTGATTAAAATAATTTTTTTTTACAAAAAAGACATTACAAAAATGAATATTAAAATGTTTTATTAAAAATGTTTTTTAAAATGCTTACTTAAAATATTTATTTATTTAGATTTGTGTTTAATTTCTAAAAATGTACTGACCTAATTTTGAGAAATCTGAATCGGTCGCGTAGTTTCGGAATAATCGGTGAACATACATAAAAACAGAAAATACTTATGCGTCGAAATAAAAACCTCCTCCTTTTGTTAAAAAAAATCGGTTTAATACTGGCTACGGGATTCTGCAGTTTACTTGAATACAATACTTGGTGCACTTCTCTCAATTATGAAACTTAAATATTTCCCTTGATTTCTAACAATGACAACAGTTTTCCTAATCATGGGAAGAGTGTGCTGAGAATAGTAAATTTGCTCAATTATTTTATCGATTTTCGACTAACAAAACGAATTTTTTAGAGTATATTCTTTATGTACAAACTTTTTTATAGTGCGATATCAATAAATCACTTTATGGATGCATAAAATCATTTTTTAAGGATACAAAATAGCTATTATTTTCACAAACAAGTATTATTTTCATATTCAAATAGCCTTATATTTCAGCATTCCAACACACTGTAATATATGGTACATTTTATAAAAGAACGAATGAAAGATGAGATTTAGTTCTGAAAATTTTTATTTCCATTCAGAAAGTACATTTTTGTTCTAAACATAAATATTTTGTAAACAAAGTTTCCATACTGAATTTTTCTTGTGTGTGGTGAGACACCTGCAGATTCCATATTTAAAAATGCTACTTTGTTAATAATATGAATAATAAAAAAACCCGTAGTACATAAAAAGCAATTGTCAGATTGCAACAGAAATTGAAATAATGACATTTTTAACTGATTTGATAACTAATTCATATTACGTTAAAGGAATATTTTAAGAAATAGGTTAAAACCCTTAGCAGCACCGCAAGCAACTTTTTTTGGTGCTGGTGGTTAGCTTTTCTAAAGATCATCACTGTGTCAATGGTGATAAGTGGGAAAAAAATCTGGTTACTCCTTACTAATTACCCTAATAATAATCGTAAAAAAAATATGTAGGTACCAATCGACTAAAAATAATATGTACTAATTATTGCTATGTATAAATTAAGTTTCTGAAGTCATCTACTTATTAAAATTATTAACTTTGAATTTTCAAACAATAACACCCATTTTTTACATCTTATTTGAGTTTCTTGTATCGAGACAGCCTGGAAAAAGGCATTGTTTATATGCCTCATTTTAAATCTTGAAATGGTTAGAAGCATTTAAATTTGAGGATTTTTAAGTTAAATCTTGAGAAACTTAATTTGTATCTTTATAAAACTTATCTGATTCATTTTTTATTAATTTATTAAAGAGATATACTGAATAGACCCAAACTTATTCCAGACATTTTTTCTATTCAAAAACTATTTTTAATTAAGAAAACTATTAATTTAGTTATATTAAAAAATATATTAGGAACAAACCATAATTGCTAAAAACATCGATGTGTAGAAGTCATTTGAATAACTAGTTTTCAAGATGTAGAGAAATTTTTCGTTTTCATAACATAAGGTGGGGCGTTACCTGTAATCAAACGAGCCACAGAAAAAATCTTAGAAATGTACCAGAAATATTTTTTAGGATTTTCTTTGATCAAAAATAAATTTTTAATAAATATATAATTCTTGTACAATTTTACTGGTGACTATTTGAGTGCTTTCGGTACTTTTTCTTCTAAGATCTTCAATTTATTTTCCGAAATTTAGGGATAAACACCTAACACATTTGTTTTATAACTGCATTAAGATTTAAGAAAAGCATAAACATTTTATAAATTTCCTGGCTAGCTAGAAACTCAAATAGGGTGTCAAAAGTGGATGTTACTATTTGAAAAATCAACATTCGTATATTTTTTTAATATGTAGACAGCATCCAAAGCAAAATTTATAAAAAGCAATTAATATTAAACATTATCCCAAATCAGTAGTTACCTTGTCTTTTTTACACAGTCATTTTTATGGAAATTGGTAGGGGTGATCACTTTTTGTTTTTCCAAGATATCTATCGATAAAAGAAGAAAACAAAAAAGCCGTAGTCTTAATATCACTCATCTACTACAAGGTAATCTGTGTTCAACTTACTGTAGCTTTTAGATATATACATGATTTGTTTAAAAAATTGCGTAGTATTCAGTGGTTTGATGGAACGTTATACATGCACGGAGAATATAGCAAAGCCATTATTATTACTTGGTTCTATGAGAGTGTGTCAAAGCTTGTCAAACCATATGCAACACAAGCAAATAAAATTGACTTGAGTCTACTACAAGGTAATCTGTGTTCAACTTACTGGAGCTTTTAGATATATACATGATTTGTTTTAAAAATTGCGTAGTATTCAGTAGGTCTGGTGGAACTTTAAACATGCACGGAGACTATAGCAAAGCCATTATTATTACTTGGTTCTATGAGAGTGTGTCAAAGCTTGTCAAACCATATGCAACAAAAGCAAATAAAATTGACTTGAGTTGGTTAAAATTTTTGCGCCCTTTGAAAATCCAAGGTCTGCGCCCTTTACACTGACCCAGTCCGACCCTGATTCTTTGTACATCTTCTGTAAACCAGCACTAATATTCTCCTCCGTCTTAACAGGGATATTTGCTTTCTTCTACACTTCCTATAGTTTAGGACTGGTAAATTTAACAGAATCCGAAAGTCTTTCATTTCCTTGTGATGGTAAACAAAACTAAGAATACCTGTTCCTTTGCAGGGAGTCGAGCTAATAAAAACTCATCACTAGGCACACAAGGCTAACTCATCACTTTCCTAGCCGCCAAATTCCTCTTAATGTTCCCATTTTAAAGTTCAATTACCTTCAAAAGATGAACGAAACACATGAGAAGCCCATTAGTACAAAGTATTTCAATATTAGAAATTTCGCTAATTTAAGATAAAAGTGGTCAAAGTGTGCAACCTCTAAATATTATCCAGTCTTCTTGAAATTTGGCATATATATCTTTTATATCACTTAGACTTGAGGCACAAGCAAAGTCATATGAAAATGAGATCTTTGGAAAAATGAAACACCCTAGTGGCTGGCTAACATTAAAGTAATAAAATGGCCGCCTGGAATATAAAAAGCGAAGGTATCCTCCCGGAACTGTTGATAATAGTCACATGACTTAGCCTATTATTATAGAGATTGTTTTCAATTCTAAAAACAGCGCAAAGAATAATATTTCCTAACGATTAAAAATTTATTTACACGTGACTATTAAAAAAAACCTTTAAAATTACTATTAAATGAGTAAGTGTTAAAAGCAGGGAAATATTGAAAATTATGTCTTGAAAATTGTATTTACACGTGGATATTAAAAAAGAAAGAAAACTTTACAATAATAAATACATTAATATGCGTTTAACCCTTTCAGGTGCAAGGTACTTCTATTCGTAAAATGTTGAAATCAGTAAATGGCACCAGAATTTACAAACAAATTTCGAAATACGAAAATGCTTTTGTTCACTTGAGAAAAGGAAAATTTTCTTTCCAATATTCTGGTGCCAATGTGGCATTTAAGAATTAACGTTAAGTAGTCCAAAAATGAAACACCGCCCTTGAAGGGGTTAAAGCAGTAAATTGTATTATGTCAATCGTTTTATAACGCTGTTAAAAAATACCGGGCGGCAAAGACTCTGTTTATTTAATTCATTTTATTGTAGCTTCCTTTCAAATGTTTAACTGGTCTTCTTTAATCAAACACGAAAACAACCATTGGATGTCTTAACAGCAACTGATTCGGCCTTAAATTTTCGCAATCAAAGGGAATTGAATGGAAACCCGTTTACAGGGAGATCACTATAGGTTTTCTCATTATAATACAATCTTCTCTAATCTTTTTAATACCGATCAAATTAGCGTGCTTTTAGATTCTGCGGTGTCTGAACGGGGGGTTGGCGAGCGTAGCTTGCAGGGGGCAGAGCCCCCTAGTTTTATATATGCCAGATATATTTATAATGCCAGAAGATCAAACTTAAGTTGTCGTACTCGGGAGTAGAAGCAATGCAAAGAGTAATTGCAAATCAAACTGAGGAAGAACAGACATCAGCAAACGAGCAAAATAGACAAAGAATGGCTCAAATACGTGCCGAGGAAGCATCAGAGACAGCCAGACTTGAGGATGCTCGGTTGCGAGCATAGCGAGCGCGTTCTACAGCTTTATCTCTGCTTCGTTCACAACAGAATGAATGCTACAGCCAGAGAGTGGCTGAAAGGCGTCATCGAGAAATAGCAGATTAGCGCCAAACACGACTCTTCAGCAAACAGGCGATTGCAATTGCCCTGCACTTGCATTCCGGTGCAACCCAGCTGATGATTATAGTTTGAGCCGGCATGTTCTCATCAGCACCATGACTGAAATGTGTCCTTATTGCAAGGTCTGAAATTTAATGACGAAACGATAGGAATGTGTTGCGCCGCCGGAAAAATTAAACTGCCTCAACTTGGAGAACCGCCAGAGCCATTAAAAACTTTGATTGCGAGATGTATTGCCGAATCAAAGATTTTCCTATCTAACATCAGGAAATACAATTCATGCTTCCAAATGACGTCGTTCAGCCGTTCAGCGCAGAAATCGTAACAGCTCAAATCTGATATCATATCGCGGCATTCTCGCCGATATCGAAATATGGCATAGATATCAATGTTTCAAGTCGTTATGCTTCGCGGCCCAATTCTAAGACTGTTCGGTATCAATGCTTGTTTTCTAGTTTAACTACGATATCGTTTCAGCCTTTAGCTTATACGAGTGTTTCCTTTTCTGAAGAAATGACGTCATACATTTACGAATTCCACGCATCTGGAGATGAATGACTGTTCTTCTCAAATAGGGAAGCCCCTGGAACCGCTACGCTGTTCACTGGTTCACTGTTCAGATGGCTCTCTTACATGTTATGTTTTTCAGGCATGTGCTTGATTTAAGTAAAAGCTCATTAAATGAGCATGTTAGTTTGTTGGCCGAGGTAATGGCTTTATCTATCTATCTATATTATAAAGGACAAACATATCTGTGCGTAACGCGTACGTCATTTTGCGAATGGCAACACTTTGAAATTTGAAATGAAATTTCGGTTTTACAATTTTTTAAACTTCTAAATATCGCACATCTTAAATGTTTACACCCTCATATAGGGAGAAAAATGTACTTTTAAATGCAATTTCTTTGAAAACAGTATCTCAATTTAATTTTGAGATATTAATTTTTTTGTAGTTTTTAATACATTTTTTGTAATTGTGGCAACTGAAGTATATTTCAGATGGGGATAAAAATGGGGTATACCCCATTTTTGTTGAAAGTCATGGAGGGTTGAAAGTAAAGGGAAAATAATCACGGAAGAAAGAAAATAATATATTACTGTACCTGTTTGTTGCCATTTTCTCTTAAAAACTGAAAAAAAAAATGAAATTAAAATGCGTGTTATGTCAGCGATTTTTTTTTAATTTATAAATATCGCATATTTTCAATTTTTACACCGTCAAACAGAGAAAAAATTCTTCTTTCAAATGCAATTTGTTTGAAAATTGTATCGTAATTGATTGAGTTATTATGATTTTTAAAATAACTAGCCGCCCGTGGCGACCAGTTTGGTCTCCCTTAAATGTATCCTAGGCATTGTATCACATGGTACTTTTATGAAAAGTACCTTTATTTATTTATTTGTTGTATTTTAAATGAGATGAATAAAAGACGGCACAGATGTCATATACGCACCACATTGGCGCGATTATTTTCTGACGCCAATGTCATATAAGCACCGTGGTACTTAACTGGCGCCAAAGTGTCGTTATTGTATTTGATATGGTAACCCGGATGTTGTTGTTTATTTATTAATAAATTGTTTATTTACTTTTATTTTATCTTTTTAATTTATATAAATTGTTTTTTCTATAGTTATTAATTAAACTTTTTATTTATTTATTGTTATTCCCTTTTTAAAACTATTACACAATAACCAATGAGATGCGTTTCCATTAACCAATTAACAAATAATTGCAATTTCTGTGCCACGTAATAGCGTAAAATATATATATAGATTTTCAAGCATGAAGTATTTTTAAATTTATCTCTATCACGTGTAGCTCGATTATGAAAGATTAATCCGCTTGCCCTTAAAACAATGTAAACATGTCAGCATTTTTTTCGTCTAATGTTCCATAACAAAATTAAAACTTCCTCTATAGAAAAATAAATAAAATAATGTAAATAAGAAGCAAATTTAACAGACATGGGATTGAACCACGCGCTTAAAGCACTGAAATGATCGGAAAAACTGCCTAAGTAGCAAAATCTTGGGCTAATAACTCCTGGCATGTAAAAGTATCGCTTTTAATAAATTTTAAAACTTTATTTGATTGCATAATTGATATTTTTCCTACAAAAATTCTTTTAGATGTTAGTGGGCAATCTAAAATATATATTACATGTAAAAAAATAATTAGAGTTAAAAGTATGATTTTTACCTATACTCTGTAACCCGAGGTGCTCGGGTTCGATCCCCTAGTTTCTTTAAATTTAATCATGTTTTTAATAAAGTTATGTTTAAATTATAACCTGACTTCTTTCTGCATGTTTGTGGACACCAATCCATAATAACTCTGCTTTAAGTAGTTGTGGCTTCTAGGCTTTAATGGATTTTTGCCCTAGCAGCCCATTATGGGTTATGGGCCCAGCCTGGATTGAAGACCAGTGGCCTCGCTAAGGGGGGACGGGACGGGGGGACCCCAAACATTCGCAAACGTTATTACACTTGGCAAATTTACAAACTTAGTTGGCAAATTTGTTTAAAATTTTAATAAAAACTATAATATATTTTCTATTTCTGATAGACGTGGCAAAAATGACAAAACTAATTGGGAATATTATTAAACCTTTTAACAAATAAGAACTATATTAAATTTTTTTAGCTGTGGTAAATTGGCAAAATTATAAAACGAGTTAGCAAATACTGAAATTTGACTTGGCAATTTAAGGTTCTCTCCCCCACCAATAAAAAGTCTTAGCGATGGCGCTGTTGAAGACCACGATATTCAGAGGGGCTAGGTATTTTAAATTTGTGCTTGTGTTCCTCAGTTGAATAGTTCAAAGGCATGATGTCGTGTTCATCAGGCACTGAGTTTCCTCTCATCGATAAATTAACGTCGTATAATTACAGCACGTGGAGAGAGGATATTCGTATTTTTCTGATGGAGAAATCTCTGTGGAAATGCGTGTGTACAAAATTGCCGGAAGTCGATGACCCAGCGAAGGCTCCTACTGCTACTGAGTTGGCAAAAAGAGTACGTGCCTATTCTATTCTGTATTTGAATGTGTGTAAAGAGTTGAGGCCTTTATTAACTGGTATCGAGGATCCGTATATAGCGTGGCAGTCATTGGAGAAACATTTTCGTCCTAGCAGTCGTGCACGTATTGTGGAATTGACCGACTCGTTTTTCGAATGTAAATTGCAGCCTGGTGAGGAACTGAATCTCTATGGCGCTAGATTGAGAGATATAATCATTCAGTTAAAGGACGCCGGTCGTCCAATTTCAAAGTGGTTAAAGCCGTTTCAGCTGATTAGACATCTGCCTGATGAGTATAGAAATATTGTCCAGCTTATTTACCGTTTTTTGGATGAGGACTTTACCTTTGAAAATGTTCTGAACGAACTGTTGTCTGAGGAAGCAAGATTAAAGTTGTTTAATTATTCTTTTAACAAAAATTCTATTTTAAGTATTTTTAATGAAGTTGCTTTACATAATAGTGAAAATAAATATAATGATGTGAAGGTTAAGAGATCTACCGGGCAAAAGTCTAGATCTTCTAATATGCAGGTAAGTACAGCAGATCCAGTGGCGTAGCTACATATTCAGCGCCCTGGAGCAAGTAAAGTTTGTGCGCCCTCTTGTCTCTCAATAAAGTTCTGCGTAATTTTGTTTTGAAGTTACATATATATATATATATATATATATATATATATATGTAACTAGCTGACCCACCCGGCGTTGCCCGGGCCCGTTATAATAATATAAACAAAACTCAAGTTTGTATGATTTTATATATATAATCATATATATATATATAATAATAATAATCATAATATAATAATCCTTATATATAATAAAGTAGTTCAAATAAACCTGGTTTAAGGGGTGGCCCGCTGCCTTCGGCAGCATCTAGTGTGTTCCCGACAAACCACTTTCTGAACGAACCTGTGGCCTGGGTGCCCGGTACCAAAGGCAGTGTATGCCAGGAGTGTTCCATACGCGCTGGAGACAATAAAAAACCAAGTTGAATGAGTAAACACCGTAGTAATCGAGCCTATAGAATCCGAGATAAGAATGCGAATCCTGGCGGTGTAACTATAATCTTTAAAACAATCGTAAGCTAAGTTGAATGGACCAATTTATGTTTAAATAGAGCCAGTAACAACCGAGAAAAGAATGCGCCGTTAATATTCGAAAATGGTGCTAACTGAAGTCTAAGACAAACTTTCACAATACAGAAAGTAGCTGAATCGTAATCTAGGTTGAATGAACAAATTCCCGTTGAAATCGGCCCCCTAGAAGCCGAGGAAAGAATGCAGCCTGAAGCAGTGGAAGGTGCTTCTTGTCTCCACCCCCTGTAAATTTAACGAATTATCTTTAGCATTAACGTGATATTTAATTTACGGATGAAATCCCATCCCCTCTAAAGTTAACCACTTACCTTTAACAGTAGGGCGAATTTGAATTCACGCTGTAATGAGTAAACGTAAAGTTGATGCCGTAAAAGAAGATTAACATTCGAAAAAGGTGGTAGCTGGAGTAAAAAAAATTTTTTAGTGGTATATAAAGTAGCCGGAGGACCTTAGAACTATGCTAAAGAAAATTGCAAGACTGTCGGATAATTTTTCAAGAAGCTGCACCAAGGACTCTAAGAAGGCGATTAATATTCAAAATTGGTGGTAGCAGAAATGTGAGTAACTTTTTTGTTATTCATGTAGTAGCTAGAGGACCTGAGAAATTGTTAGGGAAAATATCCTAGTGAATCGGATCATTTTTATAGGGGGACGAAAAGGAGCCTACTGATAATTGAGAGCAAGGCCTAAGATGAAAACATGATAAAATGTCCTAGTACTTAGTGCTTTAGATTTTCAATTAGTCGAAATTAAGTATAGGGCATAAGTATTTATCATTAGAAAAATTTTCAAAGAAATGCTTAAAAAAAGAGCCCTAGAATCCCAATAAAAATATGAAGACGTTGGCTCGGGGAGAGAATTCCAAGACTCAATTTTGAAGTTATGCAATGAGAATGAGACCCAATTAGCTGGGGAAAAATGCATGACGCACAAAAAGTTACCCTAAGGGGCCAGTGTCTGAACTGAAATGTAGAAATGAAAAAAAAAACTAAATGGAAAAAGAGCCCCCAAAACGAAGGTCGGATTAAAAGGGTGCAATTTATTAACAATTTAGGGCGCAAAAACTTCAAGTGGCCTTCTAACAAGCTCCAGGGGTCCAGGGTACTGGACCCCTCACTAGAATGAAGCTACTCAATTGGAATGTAGCTGGGCAAGGGCCCCAAGAAGGCGATTAATATTCAAATTTGGTGGTAGCTGAAGTCTAAAATAATTTTATGTTGTTCGCGTAGTAGCTGGATTTCCTAAAATGTTGTTACAAAAAAAGTTAGTGAATCAGGCCATTTTTAAGGGAGATATAATACGAGGTCCAAAAGGGACCAACTGATAGTTGAGAGCAAGGCCATAAGATGAAAACATGTTAAAAAGTTCCAGTACTTAGTAGACCATGGGACGAGTGGCGAAATTGTTCAAGTCCGTTTACCAACTCCGGGAACTAAGAAATTTTGCATGCAATACAATTATACAATACTTATTAACTAAAAAACGCAAAGTTCACCAAAAAATATTTGCACATTAATTTTTTATACCAATTTAAAGTGGTACCCTAAAGCTGACATCATAAAGGTAATGTTCAGTGTTTTTGGTTAGTATTTTCACTTTTAAATAAGAATGAAGTAAAAATTTATTGAATTGTCATCATTTACTAATAAATATTAAATACTGACAATAAAATATTATCTTTAATATTAGTATTGTATTTAATATTTGCTGTTTAAGAAGTTGAATATTTTTTAATATATTTTACACGAATGTAGCAATGAAACTTGAAAGTTAAAATAATAGAATTAAAATACTCTATACATTCAGAATGTATGTTTTAACCCTAATGAAGTAATAAATATAAAATTTAAGGAACTGCCCTCATATGTCGACACCTATATCAATTGTTGAAAAAGCATTTTTGACTCAAACTCCACATTCCCTTTAACTATTAAATTTTTGAGGTAAAAACATTTCTAATACAACTAACAATTTTTTTTTAGTACTTCTAATAAAACGATAAAAGCTTTAAGTAACACAAGGCTCTTTTTAACATAAAATTAAACATTCAAAAATTGCTAAACTAAAGCTGCTACCTTTTCTGATACTAACAGGCAGCTTAATCCAAAAACTAAATTGGAAACTGGGATCTTGAAAGATACAAACAACATTCTTGCTCACATAATTGTAATGGGGCAAACATCATAACCTGATATAAAAGATGTCACGTCATATAATTTAACTGCCTATCCCCCACCTTACAGCAAACCCTGATTGTTCTATCATAAAAACAAATAATGCAGCATTGACTCATTCTGTGCTGAAATCAGTATCAAATTCCAAGTGAGATCCCTGAAAATAATGCCTTCATTTTGGACGGTATGGGAGTTTTGCAACAAATGCAGAATATTCCAAATACTTTTGGAGATCTTGCTTTACAAGTACTGGAATATATTATTGGTATGGGTGTTAGCTACAAATCTAAAGTAAATCACTTTGTAATTGACACATATCCTATTTGCAACATTTAGTGCAGCAAGTGACAAAGGAGGGCTACAGGAGGTGAAACTGTTATTAAAATAGGAAGTTCAGCGCAAAAAACCCTCATCAGTTAAAATTTCTAGCAAATGGATCAAATAAGGCAGCTTTGGTTGAATTTCTTTTTAAAAAATGGTCCTCAGTAGATCCCCCAATTCTGGAAAGTGTATTGTTGATTGTTGCACATGGGGTAAAGTGTCATATCATAAGCGGTGGAAACAGTCATCTGATAGTAAGGGATATGCCCGAACTGCATTCTGATCACGAGGAAGCAGATACAAGAATGCTGTTGCATGTAGAAAATGCTTCGATATGTTTCATACACATGTTATTATTAAAAGTTCGGACACATATGTTTTCATCCTCTCACTTTGTATGAGTAGATTTTTAACAACAGAATTATATTTGCTTCTGGGTACTGCAAGTAATTTAGAATTTCATAATGTTTTATCTATCGCTACTATTTTAGGTCCAGACATTTGTGATAGTTTAATAGGCCTTCGCAGTTTTACAGGTTGCCACAGTTGTAGTGCCTTTAAAGACAAGGGCAAAATTAAAGCATTGACTATAATAAAAAGTAAAATTGACTATAATGAAAAGCAAAATTGTTTATATTGATGCATTTAAAGGGTTTGGAACTTCTTTGACTTTATCAAGTGCTCTTATTCAAACTTATGAACTATTTGTTAGCGAACTTTATGGCCAACCTACTAAAACCTCAGTAAATGATTCAAGATACACATTGTTCAAACTGAAGTTTAAAATTGATGTTGTTTTACCACCAAATTATGATGCTTTAGGATGCCATATTAAAAGGGCAAACTATCAAGCATATATTCATCGTCGGTGTTTCCAGAACATAATGCGTGTCCCTAATCCTGCTGAACATGGATGGATCATTAATGGGATAAATATAAGCATTTGTTGGAACACAATTCTTTGTATTCCATATAGTTTACTAAAAAACATTTTGTGCAAGTGCCAGAAGACCGTTTGTTTATCAAGTAAATGCTCATGCAAATCAAATGGAATTTCTTGCTACGAATTATGTTCATGTATTAATTGGAAAATTTCAATGAACAAAATGAATTTTTCAGTGATACTTTTGAAGTTGATTCAGACATATGAAGATATTGATAGTTTGCATAATGTAGATGATATTTTCTAAAAAATGTACCAAAATAAATAATATTATACATAAAACATGCCTAAAGTAAAGTTTTTATTTAAGACAAGTATTTAAGCATGAAACAATGTGATCTTGTTGATGGACTTCCTAGTTGCGTGGCAACTTAACATCCAGTTGAAGAGGTGATCGTGTTGCAAGGGCATTAGGGAGCCTTAAAAAAATTAATGTTTAAAAGTGGCTGGTAGCCACAATGAGAGAAATCACTAGAAAAGTTAAGAAAAGAATAACTTAAAGTAAGAACTTGAAGTACTAAAAGTTTAACAATGTAAGAGAAAAAATAAAATTTAGATAAAAAAAAAAGAAAGAAATTCCATTAGTTCCAAAAAGGACAGACGAAAAAGCTACCGGGGGATATCCCATCTAAAAAAAAGGGACTCTTTTCAGTGACCATACATTAAGTTTAATTTGGTTAAAAATGCTATTTATATAGCAGATAAGCAGTATCATGGAAGACGGTAGTATTCCGAGTGACGCAGCCTTAAGCCTAAAATCGTATCGTATCGTATCGTAGAATTCGTAGATGGCGGAACTCATATATACAGCTAACTCGACATCAAAGAAAATGCGAAAAGCCGCCTATTAATAACTCAGCAAATATAGGTCCTATTGTTCTGATTTTTTTAAAATAGTCTTATATCTGCAGTCTAATCCTATTCTGAATTTTTTACAATTCTACGTGCAGTATATTTTCAGATCTGTAAACCCATTTTGAAAGTAATTTCGATGGTGTAAGTTTGTCTTTTTTTTTTCTCCGAAATTGTCTAGATTTTTTTAAAAACATTAATATATAAAATGAATCTGTTTTTGATGAAGTGGATAACACTAACCTAGTATCTAGGAAAACTCTTAATTTTTATATAATCCGCATGAAAAATTGGACTTCTTAGGATCGCGGATTACATGTTATTCTATGGGCTAGCAGACAGAACGTTGCACATCGGTTTTGCGCGATTAAGGTCACAGTTAAAAATCTGAATATTGGCAATAAATCTTTTTTTAAACTACAAAAACAGTTTATTATGTGCTTTAAAATACTTAGACTGATTTTTTTAAATGGAACAGTATTTTGTAATTATATGTATTTTATTTCATTGTTATTCATAGTAAGTAAACATTTTTTAAGGAGAAAATATTTCACATTTAAAAAAAATTCTCGTATCGAAATTCGATATTTATCGCAAATTGTCGTATCGAAATGAAAATTCATCGCGTTCGCCATAAGACTTCGCCATGTATCACTACGCGATACGCGAAGTTGACTGAAGAAATAAGAAATATCAAAGATCTTGAAATAGTATTCCAAGGGGAGAAAGTGAGTACAATTTCTAATTATCCAGACAGCATTCTTTGCAACCGATCCTTTCTAATTAGTATAATGTTCTGAATTGTTTTTATTTTCAACAATACTCATAACTGTTTTCCTTACAAAATAACGTTCATGTGTGGCATAGGTATTTCTTGTGATATGTGAGTGTAATACAGCTAGATTACTAATTTAATTTTGTGTTTTGAGTCTTCTTTTAAAGAAATTAAACAAAATCTTTCATTTTTAAAGAACACACAATTTAAATAAAAGGTATGAAGAAATCAAAATTAAGATTTCCAATCCCGTTTATAAAATTCATTTGCGAATCGTTTCTAATAACATTATAAACGAAAATTGACTTAAAATGACATCTTTTTCGAAATATGGGTATCTTTCGTTTATTTATTTTTTTTTTATATACATAACTCTTTTCAGCTTCAAAAATTAAAGCATCGTAGTATTTTATTTTTATAAAATTAAACCTAAAGGGGGAAAAAAATTCTTATTTCCGTTTATCTCTGTAACAAAAGAAAAACAGAAGAAAAAGAAAAAAAAAACCCTGAAGCATTTCTTTTAGGCTGATTACAGCTATGGGTGCAAGACCTTCAGTCTCAGGACTGATTTCAGTCTTGGACATATTTTTGACTGATAGTAAATTCTACTTTATATACTTAAATTATCACGATTAGCTCAAAATGAACCGTTTTATCTTGACTGGTTGTTTTGAGCTCCTAAAAGTAAAAATTTTCATCATGATACTTTTCCTTATTTAGTAATTAAAGTTTATAGATAAATAAGATAAAACAGCTTTTTTGCAAAAGTAAGATACTTGTTTTTATTTAATTTTAAAGTTAATATGCTTAAAAGAAAGCTTTAAATAATTTACTTTTAAAAAATATAAAAGTAGCCAGCTCCCTTATATGGTATTTGTGGTAATGAAGTATTATTGTAAATAAGAACAATTCAGAACATGTTACTATTTAGAAAAGATTGGTTTCACAAAATTTCATTAGCAGCTGCATTGTAGCTGTCATGATAATTAGACTTTGAATAAACTAATAAAGTGATTACCCAGTAACCATTTCAATTAATATATTAATCTGCCTCGCATCTTAAATTAAATATTAAGTTTTTATTCTTCTTTCATTAAACCATCCACTATTCTTTAACATTCCGCATATTCCGATTATAAAAACTTTTTATCAATTCCACCCGTACACTGGAGGGTTGCCGTTTCACTTACAGAGTAGCACGTTTATCGCCTCGTTGTGCAATAGCATTTGAAAGATCACCACACTAACATAAAAAAGTAGCAATAAAAGAAAAACAAAATTAATCAGTTGATTGTAAAAAACCCGCTCCATTCTCGGTCGGGGGAGGAACATCACAAGAACAAAAGCCCTCGCGAAATTTGACAGTATGTCAGGGAGGGGGGGGGGGGGTCCAAAACTTCATCAAAATAGTTGTAACTTTTCTAATAAATATGTTACAGATAACATATGGTAGTAATAATCGGTATATCTGATCAAAATACAAATAATTTTTTAAAATGAACTATTTAATGATTTTTTATACCTATTACTGTATTGGATTTATAGCAAAGAGCCATAATTTTATATTCTAAAATCATTAAAAGCACTCTGCAAGCAGTTCTTGTTCAATCACAAAAGTCTGCCACTTAAACATTTTAATGCAGAAAATGTAATGTATTTCTCATATGTAAACAATGAATTTTGCAGTTAAGAAGCTTAGGTATTTCACAAATATTGCTATTTCTTGGAACACTAAATTTGATGCATTATCGTCTTTAACACATTATTTTGGAGTAATGAAAACAAGGGTCAGCTAGGTGGGGAGGCCTACCAAATGGCTTAAGCACTCAGAAGCCCCACCCAGCGGTTTCCATCTTTATATTAAATTTTTTTGTAAATGGGTGTTATAATCAGTAGTAACTCATGACAGGTTTTTCTTGCAGCACTAAAATGCATGCCTTCCAAAAGTTTTTTTTTTACTAAATTTTTGCCTTATTTAATGGAAGAAAGTTCTGCCAAAAATAAGGCAAAGATTTCATTATTATTAAAAATAGTGAAAAAGGAATAAATTTGCCAACAACGCATTTAGTGTCCCCAAAACTGTCAGTAACGAGCTACCATTGTTTATAATTACAGTCGAACCTCGTTATCCCGACACTCTAATGTCCAGAAAAAAGTGTCGTCATAAGCGGTGTGTCGCGATAACCGGAGTTAGAGAAAAATAGGTTTATAAAAAGCTGTATTTTTAATTAATTTAAGACAATTTTAAATTCATAACTGTTATTGCAGTTTTAAGCAATACAACATTACTGTTAAACAAAATAAACCCAAAAAGGAAAATTGAAAAGGATAAAAATCAGATTTTTGATGACTGATTTTTTTATTGTTACATGAAATATCGATGAATTAAGGTTTGCTTTAGCTAGATCCTACAATTATTTTTTCGATATTATGCAATGAATTGTAATCAATATTCGTTGGTTCAGAAATGTATGTTAGATAACTACTGAACGTTTCAATGCAATGCAATGCTTCCGTTTTAGTCGGATGAAAAACGCCGTGTGGCCACAAGAAAATCCGTCGGGATATCCGGAGTTGAAAATTATTCAACGACGTAAAATCCGGAGTTTATTTGCATTAAAATCATATGCAGAAAATCGGGACTTTGAAAAACTGACGTGATAAACGGAGTGACGTG
The DNA here is from genome assembly GCA_963932465.1 of Maratus speciosus. Lineage (NCBI taxonomy): Eukaryota > Metazoa > Arthropoda > Arachnida > Araneae > Salticidae > Maratus > Maratus speciosus. The sequence continues at coordinate 362,403,332 of OZ010786.1, read as the reverse complement.
AAAACCGGGTGTCGGGAAAACGAGGTCCGAATGTATTTTGCCCATGCATATCTGGATCATGCTTTAAGGTAATTTAATAGTGTGTGATCTGTACCTATTATGTAAAATTTTATAATTTGCACAATTTCTGGTTCCAAGGAATGTAATTCAAAGCATGTATACGAGGTAAATTTAATGATGTATGAAATATGATCTAAATAATGCAAAATTCAATAATACACACAACTTCTCATCCCAAGGTGTGCTTTATAAAGATCTTCTACTATATTCATCTGTAGTTCAAGTTCACTCATCAAAAACCTTAAAGATTTAGTATCTGTGACTGCTCTGAAGAGGGCATTATTACAACTTTATAATTTTTTCATTTTGTAGCTCAAATTGCTCAGCTTAGAATTTACCAATCCAAACATTGCCATCTTGATTTTTTTCCACTGTCTTTATTTACCTCAGAAGTGTTTACGATTTTTTTATATTGTAAATCCTAAAGGTTATAATAGCAAAAAAGCATCTTTAAGCCCTTGAGGATGAGCGGCCGGTATACTTAGCCACTTAAGGTGTTCAGAATCCTTCATTATTCTCACTACTTATTTTTAATTGTAAAGTTTACCTTCTTTAATCGGAGCATTTTTGTGATTCAATTACAGAAAATTTTCTGCTTTTAAAAACCTGTAGTAAAAGGTTAAAAATTAACCAAAGGGCTTATGTCGCGAAGGGGTTAAATATTTTGAATTACAGTGAACTTTAATAACCCTTGGCTTTAATTGCCAGTACTCTTCCAATTGAGCTATCTGTACGACAGCCCACCAACACATTATTCGCTCAGAACAACTATTATCATGACATCAATTGATTGTGTGAAAAATAATTTAAAGTGTACATGGTTATACGTATATTTTTTATTATTAAGCAACAGACTTTGCAGATCCGTTTTTCTCAAAAGCTTTAAAGATTGAAATCTCTAGGCTGGAGTGGGAAAGTGGTAATTTTGAGGAATAGGAGGATAATTTATATAGAAGAATTTTCTGTATAAAAATAAAGATTTAAATTATTTTAATGCTGGGGAGTAGGGGGAGGGAGAAAAGGTGAAATGTACAGTCGCGGAAAAGAAAAAAGTAAACACCCTCTACTAACTCCTTAATAAATTATTATCGTAGACGAAAGTTATTGGTACCGAACGATTGGAAATAAAGTCTATTTTTAAATGATGTATATAAAATTTGCTTAGGGGGCCATCTACATATTAAAACAAATCCAAACTTCATTTTTTTCAATAGCAATACCCAATTTTAACGAGATATTTCAAATCTTCGGTTCAAACTATGCCTAGGCACCAAATTTCAAGTCATTTGAATAATAAGTTTTTGAATTATAAACATTCAAAATATAGTGCTTCTAATGTTGAATTACATTTTCATATTTTTATTCATATCTCCTGAAATTATGCTCCTAATGTGCTAATTTTTTGTGTAGCAGTAATACTAATATACTTAAACATAAATACGTTGAATTTGCAATTTTTATAATTTTATGATATGAATTATGAAATTAATATTCGAAAAAATTATGAATTGCAACCTACAATTTTTTTGATGGATTTATATTTATTAAGTCCTGCTTTATGGAAATTCAAAATTTCACATTTTTTTTTCCCAATAGTTTTCAAATTGTGCTTAAAAAACGGCAAAATGATGGTTTAAGGGGCCGTCTATGATAGAAGTGACTAGATATTTTGAAATGTCTTACGCTGTCCTGCAATCTAGCAAACTTCATTGACTGCTTGAGTGACGCTTAAGGTGTCTTGATCAAGAAGGGGGCTCCCTCGGTTAACAATCGAATACCGAACTTCAATTTGGATACAGCCCTTAAAATAAGTTTGTTTTAAAATAACTATTTTCTCGGAAACTTATAGTACGAATTGCATAAAAATTTGTTTTTAGGCTAATTAAATGGTGTAGAATTCATTTATGCTGTAAGAATTGTGTACTGCTATTGAAAAAAACAAAGTTATGGTTCGTTTTAATATGTAGATGACCCCTTAAGCAAATTTTATATACATCATTTAAAAGTAGACTTTATTTCCAATCGTTCGGTACCAGTAACTTTCTTCTACGGTAATTTGTTGATAGTAGGAGAGCTGTTGAACATTTTTGAGTAGGTATTTGAGGCACCCTGAAAATTTGTGCAACACTTCTTTTGTAATGCCTGAATACAAAATCGAATGTCTGGCTGAAGGATCGTGGCCCAAAAACTGTGCCAGACACGTGTCTGGCACAGTTTTTGTGCCGACTAAAGTGTCTGTCATTTTAAAAATATTTTTTTCTAAGCATAAATATTACTCCGCCTCAATCTCAGCGTGCCTCAAATACCTTTTTTGGGTAGTCAAAAAATGGCACTTGACACGTGTCTGGCACAGTTTTGGGGCCGACTAAAGTGTCTGTCGTTTTCAAAATATTTTTTCTGAGTATAAATATTATTCTGTCTCAATCTCAGCGTGCCTCAAACCTTTTTTTTGGGTAGTCAAAAAATGGCACTTGACACGTGTCTGGCACAGTTTTTGGGCCACGATCCTTCAGCCAGACATTCGATTTTGTATTCAGCCATTACAAAAGAAGTGTTGCACAAATTTTCAGGGTGCCTCAAATACCTTCCCTAAAATGTTTAACAGCTCTTGGACTATGAGGAGTTAGTAGGGGGTGCTTACTTTTTTTTTTTTTCATGACTGTACATTAGGGAAGTTAGTGCTTATTTATTTATTTATGTTAGTGAGCAACAAATGTTGCAGATTTTTTTTTTTTTCAAACTAATTTTTGAAAGATTTTATTATTTAGGTAAGCTGGAGAGGTGGGTCCAAAAGCAGAAGTGGAATCTTCGGAGCTCAGGGGATTATTTTATATGATTTATTATTATTGTTAATACAGAATTTTAAATAGGGATGGTGAAAGATTATTTTATATAAAATTAAAGAATGTTTAATTTTTTTGCACTAGGAATGAGAAAAGGGAGAAGCAGAAATTTGTAGTTTTGGATTTAATATAAATGTATGTAATTACTTTTACAAGTGAGCGATGATTGTTATATATATATATAAAGGTTTAAAGAGTAATATTTCTTGCTATTTTTCTTAACAAAGTAAATTTTTTATATAGTAAAATGTAACATAGCTTTTTATATCTCTAAAACAAACCAACAGGAATACCCTCTAAACATGCATGTTGTACATTACTTCCATATCTTACCAAAGCGTTCTTATAAAAATCTCATTGCACGGTGCTCTTTAAAATTGAAGCATGGTCATCCTTTTTTGCGGGGAGGGAGGGGGGAGAGATTGAAGGTGAATGGAAATCCTTACTATGAATTCTTTGTATTGGTCTTTAATTTTTTTGTGTGTGTTTATTGTTTTATTTATTTTTTTAATAACCTCAAAAAAGTAATGATATCAATACAAAAACCCTTAACGGGTTAAAAGTTTGTGACGCAGCACTTTATCTTATGCTCTAAGAATTTTAAATATGGAACTTAAAAATAATGATATCAAATTTTGAGTGACGCTATGCTATTAATTATAATCTCTCTATATATTATTTATTTCATCTTTTTATTTTTTTATAATCGCATGTGCAAAAATTATGTTCAATTTAAAAAAACGTATAAAAGTTTATTCATTGATGCTTTAACATTTACACCTCTCATAAATTCCAAGTATGAGTTTTAAAAGATATGATATCAAAATTTTAGTGACGCTTTGATGTGGCTTTAAACGATTTGTTTTAAAATTAAATTTAAATTATTTTTGTTTTGGCTAAGATATATTCACACATCTAAATAATAGTTTTAATTTTCCAATATACTTTAAATATGTCACTTTCACTGAATTTATATGATGCATTTAAATGCATTTATTTGAATAAATTGATTTATCCTTTGTCCAATGCTATTAAAAATTTAAAATAAGATTTACGTAAATAATTTTTTTGCGTCATTGTATCCAAACTAAGTGAAATGTATTCAAATGGATACTATGAGGCAAAAAAATTATTTACGTAAACCTTATTTTAAATTTTTAATAGCATTGGACAAAGGATAAATCAATTTATTCAAATAAATGTATTTAAATGCATCATATAAATTCAGTGAAAGTGACATATTTAAAGTATATTGGAAAATTAAAACTATTATTTAGATGTGTGAATATATCTTAGCCAAAACAAAAATAATTTAAATTTAATTTTAAAACAAATCGTTTAAAGCCACATCAAAGCGTCACTAAAATTTTGATATCATATCTTTTAAAACTCATACTTGGAATTTATGAGAGGTGTAAATGTTAAAGCATCAATGAATAAACTTTTATACGTTTTTTTAAATTGAACATAATTTTTGCACATGCGATTATAAAAAAATAAAAAGATGAAATAAATAATATATAGAGAGATTATAATTAATAGCATAGCGTCACTCAAAATTTGATATCATTATTTTTAAGTTCCATATTTAAAATTCTTAGAGCATAAGATAAAGTGCTGCGTCACAAACTTTTAACCCGTTAAGGGTTTTTGTATTGATTATATTTAAGCATTACCAATTTTCTAAAATCATTTAGATATTGTTTGTCTAATTTTTCCTGTAACTTCTTAAGCATTTTAGCAAGAGGTAAGTGCATTATATCAAAGTCTCTTTACTGTTATTATGTTGCTTAATGCTATGTTAAAAAGAGCCTTGTGTTATTTAAACCTTTTATTTATTAATTAGAAGTATTCGAAAAAAATTGTTAGTTGTATTAGAAATGTTTTTACCTCAAAAGTTTAATAGTTAAAGGGAATGTCGAGTTTAAGAGTCAAAATTGCTCTTTTCAACAGATGATATAGGTGTCGACATATGAGGGCAAATCCTTAAATTTTATATTTATTACTTCATTAGGTGTTAAAACATACGTTCTGAAAGTATAGAGTATTTTAATTCTATTATTTTAACTTTCAAGTTTCATTTAATCTATTATTTAAGCTACATTCGTGTAAAATATATTAAAAAATATTCAACTTCTTAAACAGCAAATATTAAATACAATACTAATATTAAAGATAATATTTTATTGTCAGTATTTAATATTTATTAGTAAATGATGACAATTCAATAAATTTTTACTTCATTCTTATTTAAAAGTGAAAATACTAACCAAAACACTGAACATTACCTTTATGATGTCAGCTTTAGGGTACCACTTTAAATTGGTATAAAAAATTAATGTGCAAATATTTTTTGGTGAACTTTGCGTTTTTTAGTTAATAAGTATTGTATAATTGTATTGCATGCAAAATTTCTTAGTTCCCGGAGTTGGTAAACGAAAACTAGATTTTAGCCACTTTTGATGCTTCGTCCCATGGCCTATAGCGCTTTAGATCTCAATAAGTCGAAATTAAGCATAGGGTATATATTAATCATTCGAATAAAATCTTAAAGAAGAATGAAAAAGAAATTTGGGAAATTCTTAAAAAAGAGCACCCGGTTCCCAATAAAAATATGAGAGTGCTGGCCCAGGGAGAGGAGTCCAAGTCTAAATTTTAAAGTTATGCATTGAGAGGGTGACAATATTAGGGTGTGAAAAATGCATGGCACACGAAAATTTCAAGAGGTCCAGTGTCTTAACTGGAATGTAGAAATGGAGAATAATTAAATAGGAAAAGGTCCCCCAAAATGTTGAATAAAAGGGGTCAAAAAGGGGTCAAGTTCTGAGCAATTCAGGGCATACAAGCTGAAAGGTGCTATGGGGCGCCGGTCATAAAATTTAAAAATCTGAGTTCCAGGTGTATCAGGACTTGTCCTGGAATACCCGAAGCCTACACATTTAAAACAAATACTTGATAAATGACTTTACAAAAAACTAATTAAAATAAAATACGTATATATATATATATATATATATATATATATAAAGAGAGGCCGCACTCTTTGGTACCAGACACGCTGAAAATTCTTGGGGCACACCATGTCGCTATTGGTCACAGACAAAATTACAGAATATATACGTTAGGTTTTAAAAGATTTAAATGGTCCTCTGAAGCAAAGAAACTTTCAAGAAAAAAAAATCAATTCTTCTGCCGTGCAAAAAGAAATAAAAATCATTAATAAAAAATGCTTCAAAAAAGTGTTTTTTTTTGTTTTGTTTTTTTAATATTATTAAATGATTTAAGACTTTTCCTATCTAATGCTTATAGCAAATTTTTAAACTTTTAGCTTGACCTGAGGAGGGAGCAGCTTTACCTAGTTTAAGGGCTTGTTTACCGGCAGGTCCGTTGCCCGGCGGGTCAGTCTGCCTTATTTAATACTAAAATTCTGCGATTAAATAAGGTTTAAGGCGGGAAAATCCTGTTACAAAAAAGTGGTGTAATTCTGCATAGGCTATAAACACTGAATTTGGTACTTAACTTTTTCTTTCTTTTTGAAGCTTATCGATTCTGCATTTGACAATATTTTCAAAATCTCAAAAACAATACTACTCACAAAATTTAAGTTGCTGCTTCCCCTCACCCCCCCCCCCTCCCGTCTAAATTTTGTCGCCGTGGGCTGATGGGGAATATGTTTAAATCCAGCTCTTATTATTGTTCTGTAATCGGTATTGATGCATGTTTAGTTTCCACAAAAAATAAATAAATAAATAAATAAATAAATAAATAAAAATTTTCTTTTCTTGTATTTCGTCTGTAAAATCTATGCTCATACTCATACACTCATACTCATCTATACTTCCTATTATAAAGAGGAAAAAATTGTTTATTTGTAGGAGGTAAGCTCTGGAACTACCGAACCGATTCCAAAATTAATGGTATGAAAATGATGGTGTTAGTCCAACTTAGAACATAGGCTATATCTTATGTCGGTGCCACTACCCTAAAGGGGGTGTAGGAGCAAAAAACGTTCTAAAAATGCGATTTTAGCGTTACTGAAGGGCCTAGAAATATGAAATTTTGAATATTAGTTACTTATAAGATATAAATGATGTCTAAGAACAGTTCTTAAACAATTCGAAATTTAAAAGGGGTGAAAATGCACAAAAAGCGTTCTAAAAAACGTTCTAAATGGTAGTTTCTACACAATCTCAGGAAATACCAAACCGATTTAAAAAATATTGGTGTCATAATGATGGTGACAACGCTTGCTCTAAGACAGGCTATGTTTTATATTGGTGTCACTACCCCAAAGGGGGTGTAGGAGCAAAAAACGTTCTAAAAATGCGATTTTAGCGTTACTGAAGGGCCTAGAAATATGAAATTTTGAATATTAGTTACTTATAAGATATAAATGATGTCTAAGAACAGTTCTTAAACAATTCGAAATTTAAAAGGGGTGAAAATGCGCAAAAAGCGTTCTAAAAAACGTTCTAAATGGTAGTTTCTACACAATCTCAGGAAATACAAAACCGATTTAAAAAATATTGGTGTCATAATGATGGTGACAACGCTTGCACCAAAATAGGCTATGTTTTATGTCGGTGTCACTACCCCAAAGGGGATGCAGGAGCAAAAAACGTTCTAAAAATGCGATTTATGTGTTACTGAAGGCCCTAGAAATATGAAATTTGAAATATTAGCTACTTATTAGATATAAAGGATTTCTAAGAACAGTTCTTAAACAATTCGAAATTTAAAAGGGGTGAAAATGCGCGAAAAGCGTTCTAAAAACATTCTAAATGGTGGTTTCTACACAATCTCAGGAAATACCAAACCGATTTAAAAAATAATGGTGTCAAAATGACGGTGACAACCCTTGCTCCAACATAGGCTATGTTTTATGTCGATGCCACTACCCGAAAGGGAGTGCAGGAGAAAAAAACGTTCTAAAAATGCGATTTTTGCGTTACCGAAGGGCCTAGAAATATGAAATTTGAAATATTAGCTACTTATTAGATATAAAGGATTTCTAAAAACAGTTCTTAAACAATTCGAAATTTAATAGGGGTGAAAATGCGCGAAAAGCGTTCTAAAAAACGTTCTAATGGTGGTTTCTACACAATCTCAGGAAATACCAAACCGATCTAAAAAATAATGGCGTCAAAATGATGGTGACAACCCTTGCTTCAACATAGGCGATGTTTTATGTCGGTGCCACTACCCCAAAGGCGGTGCAGGAGAAAAACGTTCTAAATTGCGGCTTTTGCGTTACGGAAGGGCCTAGAATCGTGAAATTTGGAATGGTAGTTAGTTATAAGATATCAATGATCTCTAAGGATATTTCCTAAAAAAATCGAAATTTAAAAGGGGGTCAAAATGCGCAAAAAGCGTTCTAAAAAATTCGAAATTGCGATTTCTATGCAATCTCAGGAAGTACTGAACCGATTTTAAATATAATGGTGTAAAAATGATGGTGACAGATCTTGCTCCAAGATAGGCTATATTTTATATCTGTTTCCACTACCCCAGAGGAGATGCAGGAGCAAAATGAGCGAAAAGCGTTCTGAAAACGTTCTAAATGCCGATTTGTCACCAATATCTCAGGAAGAATCAAACTGATTTCAAAAGTGATGGTAAGAAATTGATGCTGACAGCCTCTGCTCTAACATAGACGCTATTTTAAGTCGGTATCACTATCACCTAGACGTTGCAGGAGCAAAAAAGCGTTCTAAATTTCGATTTTTGTGATCGGTAGGGGCTAGCAACTTAAACTTAGGCAAGGTGCATATTTATTAGATATAAATGATGATTAAGAACAGTTTCGAAAAAATTGGAAATTTAAAAAGGGGTGAAAATTCGCGAAAAGCGTCCTAAAAACGTTCTAAATTCCGATTTCTACTCAATCTAAGGAAATACCAAATCTATTTCAAAAGTAATGGTTGCAAATCAATGGTGACAGTCCCTGCTATAACATAGGTTATATTTTATGTTGCTGTAACTACCATCTGAGGGTTGCAAAAGCAAAACATGTTCTAATTTGCTTTTTTTGCACAACTGAGGGGTCTAACACTTTGAAGCATGGCATGGTATTTACTTACAAGATGCAACTGCTTTCTAAGAACAGTCGAAAGAAAATTCCAAATTCAAAAAAATGAAGTGAGTGAAAAGCGTTATAAATTACAATTTTTAAGCAAACTTATAAATTACCAAACCAATTAAAAAAATAATGATGACAAATTTTGGTGATAGAACCTGCTCAAACATAAGCAATATTTTATGTCTGTTCCACTACCACCAGAGGGTTGAAGGAGCTAAAAACTTTCTAAATTGCGATTTCTGTGATACTGAAAGGCTAGAAACTTTAAATATGACATGGTAGTTACTTATAAAATACTAGCAGGCTATGCCCGCTGCGCTGGTCAATATTTCCAAATGAACCTTGGATTAAACTAAATGGTGAATTTGAACTTGTATTTTAAACAATATGGATCTTCAGCTTGACCTCGCACATTACTGAAAACGATGCGAACGCCATTGCGATATAATGTTATCTTAAGCGTTGGACAAAATTTAGCAATTAAGAAGTAATTGTTTTAGTTGATTATAAACAGCGCACTTATGGTCGGGTAATGAGACCGTTATGACAACAGGAATTAATACCTCTGTAACTAATCAACATATAATGAAATCGTATATACTAACACCATTCCTAAAAGTCATGCAACAGGGCCACTTGTAACAAAATATGTTCTGTAGATTTTTTTTAAAAAGGCTAAACTTTCATAATCAGGTTCACTTAATTTTTGAACTTTTACTGTTGCTCTATAACTAAGTACCCTTGAACAATATGTATACACTAAAACCTTTCCAAAATTATTACCTAACTAATTGTGGTATATCCTACGAAAGTATTATAAACAATCGGAATGAAATACAAATTTCCGTTGTAAATATATAGTAGATGATGATGATGCGATTTTGTGTAATAGAATTCATAGTAAAGTTTTCGCTTCAAACAAAAACGATGCTTTAACATTAAAGCTAATACACCAATATGTGAAGTATCCGATTACGGAAGGTTAACTTGAATTCTCATGGGCAACTACTCAAAGAAAAGTGAATATGTGGCTTTTGTGATACTTTTATGTCAGCTGGGCGCAGGTAATAAATCAATAAAGATTGTTTTCATAGCATATTCTTATTTTATTATTTTCATTTAAAACACAAACCTTTCACTCATTTAATTTAAAATGCATGCCTTATACTAATTTCATTTAAAAAACTGAAAAGATAAACAATAACAGGAAATAATGCCATAATTAAAAGCAAAAAAATATTTTTAATTTACATACGCAAAATGTAACTACTGCTACTGGGAATTTTAAAAATGCTATCAGCAAGATGTGCGCACGGTTGTTATAAATGTACCCATTTTTTCTTCTTATCGAAGAGCAATTTATAAATCGCACAATATTATTCCAATTCCAATTTCTTTCATTGAGGAACCTATGACCGGAAAAAATGGAAAAAGACTCTTGTAGATTCTTCGGATGACGGCATCTGACGCCATAAACCGAGTTTATATATATGAAAATAATTTTTAAGTCGTTACAAACATTGCTTTCATACTTAAATATTTTCATTGGCACTACTTGTTATCCCGTCGACCAATTTCGCCAAATTATATAAATCGCCAAACCATTCGCCAAATTATATAAATTGACATAATCTTTATTTTAAATAACGAAATAACAAATAAATTAGTATAACATTAATAAAAATACAAATAAAACGTCGAAATTAAAATCACTTGATGACGTAAACACGTGTAGTTTGTTTAAATTCAAGTGAATTTGATATTTACGATCAACCATTATTGGCATTTAATCTTTTTATTTGACGATAGATTTTTGGTCGACGGAATATCTAAGTAGTACCTTTTCCATTTTTGTTTTGTAACGCTAAATTCTCAGTAATTTTTTCCCTTTTATTTTACATAAAATCACTATTTTTTAAAAAAAAATTAAGATGCTTGCATTTTTATTTCAAACTCATAGAGCCGTTTTTATTTTTTAGCCAAAAGGGTTGATTTGAATTTTTTCCGTTGCTAGAGTAACGGATGTAATGATAGATATTTTGAGGTTTAGATGCCAAAGACACCGCCAAATTAGAAAAATATGAAATGTGTCATGAACTGTTGGACTTATAAAAATTTATTTGGTAGCATTCGATTCAGCATACAAAACTACATTAAAATATGCTATCATTTCACGCATAATTTTGATATTAGATTTTTTTCCCCTCCCCGTGCAAAAACCATTAGGGGTGACACTTTAGAAAATCCTTTCTTAGCAGAAGTTTATGTCATAAGAAGTATTTTTACCACGATTTTCAAGATTTTAAATTCAGTAGTTTGCGCTGTGCGTTAATTAGTCCCCTAATCCAGACTTTATTTTATATACTATATTAGATATGCGATTTTGCGGTGAATCGATGATCGAAAATTAGTTCAATATCATTTGAAATATTACATAACAGAGGAGAAAGTACGAAGAAAAACGAAGAAGAAATGACGAATTACAAAAGACTTGTAATTTTTTTTTTCAAAATGTTGAATTTTTCCATAGTAATAACGTATTAAAACACAAATTTCCTTAAAAATTATCTTTATTTCCTAGATTTCGGATCTGTGAATTTTCCTATAAATGAAATTGGCGATATGATTTGAGAAAATAGATAATATTTGCTTAAATAAAATGAGTAATATTCGTTGATCTGAGTTCGAGTTTATAAATATCACATGCTTTCGGAATTACGGCGAAAAACATTTTAAAAAGTATGAAATTATTTTATAATATGTATGTGTGGCAGAAATTCACACTTAAATTTAAGTATTCGATTCCATTTTTAAAATATTAACTGATATCTATATAAGTTACAATTGAATATGAAAATGTACTCAAAAAATGATCTCTTTCACCTAAAAAAACACCATTTGTGAGCAGAACATCCTCAAGCTAATGTCACGCTTATGCATTTTTGGCTTAAAATCACATTGTTTGGCGACAAAAGAAAAATAAAAAATAGTAAAGAAACAAATAGTAATTACACATGTGACTCACAATTACATCTGCTTGTTACTTCTATAAGTCACGTGATGGGACAATTAGATATAAAAAAAAAGAAAAGAACAGAACAGAAAGAAAATGTCGTTAAAATTTCATCTAATCAAATTTTCAGATTCGTTTCCATATCTAACGCAAGCGATAAAGAGCCAAATATTGCGTATCAAGTGTAATATTTCTTATTAAATTAATTTTTAAGCATTACAAATATTTCTTTCAGGTTTTGATTAAATGTTTCCGTTTTTAATATTATCACTCATTAAAACGGATTTTCTTCTTCTTTTTTTCTTTTTTTTTCATTTAAATAAAATTAGTAACAGTTTTTCTTTTATTTTTCGAGGTTTAATAGCCGTTTCAAATTTTTTTATCAACGATGAATTTCGCCAAGAAATAAAATGGTAACCTTATCGCCCAAAATAATAGAATTTTCCGTCATAATTCTAAAACTAATATAGGTAGAATAATGTGTTATAGATTAAAACATTCCCTGAAACAATAGCTATCTAACGGTATAGGTTCCGTAAAAATCCATGCAGTAGAACTCGAAATCTAGGCGTTCGGAACGAAATTTCCGTTTGGATTTTATATATATAATAGATAATAGAATAGATAATAGATTTTATATATATATATATATATATATAATAGAATAGATAATAGATTTTATATATATATATATATATATAATAGAATAGATAATAGATTATGTGTTATGAACTATCTCAAAGTTTAAAACAGATCGCATTGTTAGATTTCCTAATTTTAACAATATCGCGTTATGTTAGTTCCACATTCCACCACCAGGGAGCGCACTCTATTCTTAACGAAAGCGTATCTGAACGAAACTCCTTCATGCAACCTTTCCGTAGATACATGAATCGGGAGGGTGGCGGTCTTAACCAATAATTTAAGAGAATTGCTGAAATTACTACGGAAAATATTTTAAAGGGGCTTCTACGCGGGCATCTAATAGAGTTAGAAGAAATCGGAAGACGTCAAAATAATCGCGGGGAAAAGTTTGCTTGTGTGCTTCGGAGCTACTTTTGGCGCGATATCTAAGCTCTACGACGAATAGGAGCCCAGATATTTAAGGAAATATGAAGTAACAAAGTCCAAAATAATAGAATTTTCCGTAATAATTCTTAACTAATCTAGGTAGAATGATGTGTTATAGCTTAAAACCTTCCCTGGAACGATACCTATCTAACGGTATAAGTTCCGTAAAAATCCATGCGGTAGAACTCGAAATCTCGGCGTTCGGAACGAAATTTCCGTTTGGATTATATATATATAATAGAATAGATAATAGAATAGATAATAGATTTTATATATATATAATAGAATAGATAATAGATTATGTGTTATGAACTATCTCAAAGTTTAAAACAGATCGCATTGTTAGATTTCCTAATTTTAACAATATCGCGTTATATTAGTTCCACATTCCACCACCAGGGAGCGCATTCTATTCTTAACGGAAGCGTATCTGAACGAAACTCCTTCATGCAACCTTTCCGAAGATACATGAATCGGGAGGGTGGCGGTCTTAACCAATAATTTAAGATAATTGCTGAAATTACTACGAAAAATATTTTAAAGGGGCCCTACGCGGGCCCCTAATAGAGTTAGAGGAAATCGGAAGACGGCAAAATAATCGCGGGGAAAAGTTTGCTTGGGTGCTTCGGAGCTACTTTTGGCGCGAGATCTAAGCTCTACGACCAATAGGAGACCAGATATTTAAGGAAATATGAAGTAACAAAGTCCAAAATAACAAAATTTTCCGTAATCATTCTATAACTAATCTAGGTAGAATGATGTGTTATAGCTTAAAACCTTCCCTGAAATGATACCTATCTAACGGTATAAGTTCTGTCAAAATCCATGCGGTAGAACTCGAAATCTCGGCGTTCGGAACGAAATTTCCATTTGGATTATATATATATAATAGATAAATGCCCTCGAAGGAACGTCGAAAATAAATTTGAATTAAAAAGGGGTGAAGGGAAGGGGAGGTTCGAAAAGCATTCTAAAAAAGTTCTAAATTACGATTCTATGCAATTTCAGGGAATATAAACCGATTATAAAAGTAATAGTTGCGAATCAATGGTAACAATCTCTGATCCTACACAGGCTATATTTTATGCCGGTGATTCTACCACTTGGGGTTCACAGGAACAACAAACGTTCTAAAAAAGGGCTTTAAAAGCTTTTTAAATTACGTTTCTGTGGAATATTAGGAAATAACAAACCGATTTCAAAATTAATGTTGGGAAATTAATGGTGACAGTTCCTGTTTCAACATAGCCTTTTATGTTGAGAGAGGTGGTAGGACTTGGAATTTGACATGATGATTAATTTTAAGATGTAAGAAGATGGTTTCTAAAAAATTCAAAACTTCAAATGAATACTGAAATGAGCGTATGAATTGAGCATAAAAGTTTCAAAATATTTTCTAAATTATCATTTATTTAGTTTTATTTCATTTTATTAATTTAAGTCTCATTTCTGCCTAATGCAGTGTAATAATGATGTTTAATCAAACTGTGTTTTAAATAGTAATTTTTGAATTATTCCTAAAAATAATAATAGAAAAAACTTTTAATAAAATAAAATATTACCTTCTAATAAAATAAAAATTTAGTTAGTACCTTTTAATAAAAATTAGACATATAAATATCACTTGGCATATTTCAAATATTACGCGAGCAAAGCAGCGGGATTTGCTAGTCTATACTCCTATTATAAAGAGGAAAAAATTGTTTATTTGTAGGAGGTAAGCTCAGGAACTACCGAACCGATTCCAAAAGTAATGGTATCAAAATGATGGTGTTAGTCCAACTTAGAACATAGGCTATATCTTATGTCGGTGCCACTAACCCAAAGAGGGTGTAGGAGCAAAAAACGTTCTAAAAATGCGATTTTAGCGTTACTGAAGGGCCTAGAAATATGAAATTTTGAATATTAGTTACTTATAAGATATAAATGATGTCTAAGAACAGTTCTTAAACAATTCGAAATTTAAAAGGGGTGAAAATGCACAAAAAGCGTTCTATAAAACGTTCTAAATGGTAGTTTCTACACAATGTCAGGAAATACCAAACCGATTTAAAAAATATTGGTGTCAAAATGATGGTGACAACGCTTGCTCCAAGATAGGCTATGTTTTATGTCGGTGCCACTACCCCAAAGGGGTGTAGGAGCAAAAAACGTTCTAAAAATGCGATTTATGTGTTACTGAAGGGCCTAGAAATATGAAATTTGAAGTATCAGCTACTTATTAGATATAAAGGATTTCTAAGAACAGTTCTTAAACAATTCGAAATTTAAAAGGGGTGAAAATGCGCGAAAAGCGTTCTAAAAACATTCTAAATGGTGATTTCTACACAATCTCAGGAAATAAGAAACCGATTTAAAAAATAATGGCGTCAAAATTATGGTGAAAACCCTTGCTCCAACATAGGCTATGTTTTATGTCGGTGCCACTACCCCAAAGGGGGGCAGGAGAAAAACTTTCTAAATTGCGGTTTTTCCATGACGGAAAGGCCTTGAATCGTGAAATTTAGAATGGTAGTTAGTTATAAGATATCAATGATCTCTAATGACATTTCCTAAAAAAATCGAAATTCCAAAGGGGGGTCAAAATGCGAAAAAAGCGTTGTAAAAAACGTTCTAAATTGCGATTTCTATGCAATCTCAGGAAATACTGAACCGATTTCAAATATAATGGTGTAAAAATGATGGTGACAGATCTTGCTCCAAGATAGGCTATATTTTATATCTGTTTCCACTACACCAGAGGAGATGCAGGAGCAAAATAAGCGAAAAGCGTTCTAAAAACGTTCTAAATGCCGATTTGTCACCAATATCTCAGGAAGAATCAAACTGATTTCAAAAGTAATGGTAAGAAATTTATGCTGACAGCCTCTGTTCTAACATAGACGCTATTTTAAGTCGGTATCACTATCACCTAGACGCTGCAGGAGCAAAAAAGCGTTCCAAATTTCGATTTTTGTGATCGGTAGGGGCTAGCAATTTAAAATTAGGCAATGTACATATTTATTACATATAAATGATTTTTAAGAACACTTTCGAAAAAATTGGAAATTTAAAAAGGGCTCAAAATGCGCGAAAAGCGTTCTAAAAACGTTCTAAATTGCAATTACTACTCAATCTCAAGAAATTCCAAAGCTATTTCAAACGTAATGGTTTCAAATCAATGGTGACAGTCCCTGCTATAACATAGGTTATATTTTATGTTGCTGTCACTACCATCTGAGGGTTGCAAAAGCAAAACATGTTCTAATTTGCGTTTTTTGCATACCTGAAGGGTCTAATACTTTTAAGTATGGCATGTTATTTACTTACAAGATGCAACTGCTTTCTAAGAACTGTCGAAAGAAAATTTCAAATTTAAAAAAATGAAGAGAGCGAAAAGCATTATAAATTACAATTTTTATGTAATCTTATCAAATACCTAACCGATTAAAAAAATAATGATGATAAATTGTTGGTGATAGAACCTGCTCAAACATAAGCTATATTTTATATCTGTGCCACTACCACCAGAGGATTGCAGTAGCTAAAAACTTTCTAAATTGCGATTTCTGTGATACTGAAAAGGCTAGAAACTTTAAATATGGCATGGTAGTTAGTTATAAAATATAAATGCCCTCGAAGGACAGTCAAAAATATATACGAATTAAAAAGGGGTGAAGTGAAGGGGAGGTGCGAAAAGCATTCTAAAAAAGTCCTAAATTACGATTTCTACGCAATTTCAGGGAATATAAACCAAATATAAAAGTAATAGTTATGAATCAATGGTAACAGTCTCTGATCCTACACAGGCTTTTATGCCGATGATTCTACCACTTGGGGTTCACAGGAACAACAAACGCTCTAAAAAAGGCCTTTAAAAGCTTTCTAAATTACGTTTCTGTGGAATATTAGGAAATAACAAACCAATTTCAAAATTAATTTTGGCAAATTAATGGTGACATTAATGGTGACTATTTCAACATAGCTCTTTATGTTGAGAGAGGTGGTAGGACTTGGAATTTGACATGATGGTTAATTTTAAGATGTAAGAAGATGGTTTCTAAAAAATTCAAAACTTCAAATGAATACTGAAATGTGCGTATGAATTGAGCATAAAAGTTTCAAAATATTTTCTAAATTATCATTTATTTAGTTTTATTTCGTTTTATTATTTTAAGTCTCATTTCTGCCTTATGCAGTGTAACAATGATGTTTAATCAAACTGTGTTTTAAATAGTAATTTTTTTAATTTTTCCTAAAAGTAATAAGTACCTTTTAATAAAATAAAATATTACCTTTTAATAAAATAAAAATTTAGTTAGTACCTTTTAATAAAAATTAGACATATAAATATCACTTGGCATATTTCAAATATTGCGCGAGGGTTGCGTTTTATTATTTTAAGTCTCATTTCTGCCTTATGCAGTGTAACAATGATGTTTAATCAAACTGTGTTTTAAATAGTAATTTTTTTAATTTTTCCTAAAAGTAATAAGTACCTTTTAATAAAATAAAATATTACCTTTTAATAAAATAAAATATTACCTTTTAATAAAATAAAAATTTAGTTAGTACCTTTTAATAAAAATTAGACATATAAATATCACTTGGCATATTTCAAATATTACGCGGGGTTTGCTAGTTCATATTATAAAGAGGTAAAAATTGTTTATTTGTAGGAGGTAAGCTCTGGAACTACCGAACCGATTTCAAAAGTAATGGTATCAAAATGATGGTGTTAGTCCAACTTAGAACATAGGCTATATCTTATGTCGGTGCCACTGGCCAAAAGGGGGTGCAGAAGCAAAAAACCTTCTAAAAATGCGATTTCTGTGTCACTGAAGGGCCTAGAAATATGAAATTTGGAATATTAGTTACATTTAAGATATAAAGGATTTCTAAGAACAGTTCTTATACAATTAGAAATTTAAAAGGGGTGAAAATGTGCGAAAAGCGTTCGAACAAACATTCTAAATGGTGGTTTCTACACAATCTCAGGAAAAACCAAACCGATTTAAAAAAAATAACGGTGTCATTATGATGGTGACAACCCTTGCTCCAACTTAGGCTATGTTTTATGTCGGTGCCACTACCTCAAAGGGGGTGCAGGAGCAAAAAACCTTCCAAAAATGTGATTTTTGCGTTGCTGAAGGTCCTAGAAATATGAAATTTGGAATATTAGTTACATTTAAGATATAAATGATTTCTAAGAACAGTTCTTAAACAATTCGAAATTTAAAAAGGGTGAAAATGCGCGAAAAGTGTTCTAAAAAACGTTCTAAGTGGTGGTTTCTACACAATCTCAGGAAATACCAAACAGATTTAAAAAATAATGGCGTCGAAATGATGGTGACAATCCTTGCTCCAACATAGGCTATGTTTTATGTCGGTGTCACTACAACAAAGAAGGTGCAGGAGAAAAAATGTTCTAAACTGCGGTTTTTGCGCTACGGAAGGCCCTAGAATCATGAAATTTGGAATGGTAGTTAGTTATAAGATATCAATGATCAAGATAAGATATCAATATCTAGCGACATTTCCTTAAAAAATTGAAATTTAAAAGGGGTCAAAATGCGCAAAAAGCGTAAAAAACGCTCTAAATTGCGATTTCTATGCAATCTCAGTAAGTACTGAACCGATTTTAAACATAATGGTGTAAAAATGATGGTGACAGCTCTTGATCCAAGAAAGGCTATTTTTTATATCTGTTTCCACTACCCCAAAGGAGATGCAGTAGCAAAAAAGTTCTAAAAATGCGATTTGTGGATTACGGAAGGACTTAGACTCATGAAATTTTGAAAGATATATATTTATTAGATATAAATGAACATTTCCTTAAAAATTGGAAATTTAAAAGGGGTGAAAATGCGCGAAAAGCGTTCTAAAAACTTTCTAAATGCCGATTTGTCAGCAATATCCCAGGAAGAATCAAACTGATTTTAAAAATAATGGTATAAAGTTGGTGCTGACAGCCTCTGCTCTAACACAGACGCTATTTCATGTCGGTATCACTATCACCTAGAAGTTGCAGGAGCAAAAAAACTTTCTAAATTTCGATTTTCGTAATCGGCAGGGGCTAGCAACTTGAAATTAGGCAAGGTACATATTTATTAGATTAAATTATCTTTAAGAACAGTTTCGAAAAAATTGGAAATTTAAAAAGGTGTGAAAATGCGCGAAAAGCGTACTAAAAACGTTTTAAATTGCAATTTCTACTCCATCTCAGGAAATACCAAAGCTATTTTAAAAGTAATGGTTGCAAATCGATGGTGATAGACCCTGTTCCAACATAGGCTATATTTTATGTTGCTGTCACTACCATCTGAGGGTTGCAAATGCAAAACATGTTCTAATTTGCGTTTTTTGCGCAACTGAGGGCTCTAACACTTTGAAATATGGCATGGTATTTACTTACAAGATGCAACTGCTTTCTAAGTACAGTCGAAAGAAAATTCCAAATTTAGAGAGATGAAGTAAGCGAAAAACGTTCTAAATTACAATTTTTATGCAATCCTATCAAATACCAAACCGATTAAAAAAATTATTGTGACAAATTTTTGGTGATAGAGCCTGCTCAAACATAAGCTATATTTTATGTGTGTGCCAACCACCAGAGGGTTGCAGAAGCAAAAAACTTTTTAAATTGCAATTTCTGTGATACTGAAGAGGCTAGAAACTTTAAATATGGCATGGTTGTTACTTCTAAAATATAAATGCCCTCAAATGACTGTCGAAAATAAATTCGAATTAAAAAGAGCTGAAGCGAAAATGAGGTGCGAAAAGCATTCTAAAAAAGTCCTAAATTACGATTTCTATGCAATTTTAGGGAATATAAACCGATTATAAAAGTAATAGTTCCGAATCAATGGAAACAGTCTCTGATCCTACACATGCTATATTTTATGCCGATGATTCTACCATCTGGGGTTTATGGGAACAACAAAGTTCTAAAAAAGCCTTTAAAAGCTTTCTAAATTACGTTTCTGTGGAATATTAGGAAATAACAAACCGATTTCAAAATTAATGTTGGCAAATTAATGGTGATAGTTCCTATTTCAACATAGCTCTTTATGTTGAGAGAGGTGGTAGGACTTGGAATTTCACTTGATAGTTAATTTTAAGATGCAAGAAGATGGTTTCTAAAAAAATCAAATCTTCAAATGAATACTGAAATAAGCGTATTAATTGAGCATAAAAGTTTCAAAATATTTTCTAAATTATCATTTATTTAGTTTATTTCGTTTTATTAATTTAAGTCTCATTTCTGCCTAATGCAGTGTAATAATGATGTTTAGTCAAACTGTGTTTTAAATAGTAATTTTTGAAATATTCCTAAAAATAATAAGTACCTTTTAATAAAAAAACTTTTTAATAAAATAAAATATTACCTTTTAATAAAATAAATATTTAGTTAGTACCTTTTAATAAAAATTAAGACACATAAATATCACTTGGCATATTTCAAATATTACGCGAGCAAAGCCGCGGGGTTTGCTAGTAGTCAATAATTTTCTTCAACTTGTCTGGCTATTTTTTTTCGTTTCTTGGATTTCGTCTGTAAAATGGTCAATAATTTTCTTCAACTTGTCAGGCTATTTTTTTCACCAAATAATAAATAATAATTTCGTAAAATAATTACCGTAAATTACTACTGTTGCATCGTACATATAGGTTTCTCAGCGATGAATTCTTTGACTACCATTATTTTCATACATAAATTTCTAAAAAATTTTTACAAAATTTTTTAAAAAGTACCAGAAAGATTATTTTTTGAAAATAGTGGTAGCCAGTAAAGTGACCGATGAGAGCCCTGTTAAATAAGTTTTTATTACTTTAAGATCTGAAAATTTTCAACAGTCGTCCCCAGAAAGTTATAGAAAAAAATCAGGCATGCTGAAACGGTGTTGGAGAAGTTATCTGAGGCTGCAATATGGTATGAATTAAAATTAAAACTTCCTAAATAGAAGTCATTTCTTTCAACTGTGTATGAAAACATGTTTTAAATCGAAATAGTTGAGCTTAAACACAAGGTAAAATATCATAGCTGGATACGCTGATTGTAAAAAGATTCATCTATAATGTCTGATTAATAATGAAAAAATTATGCAAATATTTTAAGAAATCTTCATTACTCTTTTTCTAAATTTGCGCCCTTAGGATTCGTGCGCCTGGAGCAGTCTGCTCCAACTGCTCCACGGTAGCTACGCCCCTGAGCAGATCCCAGTGTTCATTTTAAACGTAATGAATCTAGAAAGTGTTTTAAGTGTGGTTTAATTGGCCACCTTGCTAAAAATTGTAGAAAATTTAAAAATAGGGCTCATGGAAAACATGTGAAGTGGGTTTTAGCTGAGGCATATTATAACTCCAATACTGATAATACTGCCTGGCTTTTTGATACTGCAGCTAGTTCTCATTTTTGCTCTCATAAAGATTTATTTTGTGATTTTGAGCTAATCTCTGGGATGGAAATGAAAGCTGCAATTAATGGGGTAGCTTGTGAAGTTTTAAGCAGAGAAACTATAAAGTTTAATTGTAAAATTAAGGGCAGAAACCAGGTTGTTGTATTGAACAATGTCTTATATACGCCTAAATTACGATATAATTTGATGGCGGGCCATCTCTTTGAAGAGAAAGCAGCCACATTTGTCGGTAAAAATGGGCGAATAGACGTATTTTTAAATGGTGGCAAATTATTTTCAGCTATTCGAAAGAATGGTCTTTACTATGTTTTTCCTTACTATATTAAACGTAATGGCAAAAATTTTCATAATCTAGAGGTTAACCAGGTTAATACAGAAAACAGCTTAGAAAATGGCACCGCAGGTTTGCCCATATTAATAAAGATTACATACTAAAAACCGTTGATACAGTTAGGGGAATGCCTTCACTTAAAAATGAAGAATTAAATTGTGAGACTTGCAAAATTGGTAAAGCCAGACGAGTTTCCTTTAGACCAATTGGAAAAATTAGTTCTGTAAAGCAGCTAAAGCTGTTTCACCTCGTTGTAGCGGCCCGTTTAAAACAAAAACTAGAGGGGGGGTAATAGGTATTTTCTGACTATAATCGACGGTTTTTTCAGAAAAGTTTACGTTTACTTGATGAAGGAAAAATCCGCGGTTTTTAATTGCTTTGTAAAGTTTCAAAAGCGTGCTGAAACGTTTACTGGGAACAAAATCATTAATATTCGAACTGACAATGGCGGAGAATTTTGTTCAAAAGAATTTGAAAAATATTTAGATGATAGAGGTATTAAACATGAGCGGACGAACCCATTTTCTCCTGAAATGAACGGTCTTGTTGAGAGATTCAATTTAACGGCATTAGATGCGGTAAGAACATTACTTAATGAGTCTAAACTGCATGAAAAATTCTGGGGGGAGGCTTTGTCTACACCTTCAATCGCGCCTGCCATAAGAATTTCACTAAAACGCCGTTCGAATTATTTGGGAGAAAAGTACCGTCTGTCAAACATCTAAGAGTTTTCGGTTCCACTGCATATGTTGGGATTCCTAACTGTTACGGGATCGGCATTATTTATTTTTGTTCAAAATCACGCGATCAGAGATGAAAAATGTAAAGAAAAACAATTGACTTGAAATGACATTTATTATTTTGTTTTTGCGCGTTCACATGTTATTGTCGCTGGTTAAAAAAGAAAAATATCTCTGAATCAATGCCTACAATGTGGACCCAACTTGATCGAGCTCATTCCAGATGTTCTTCTACGCTTTCGAGAAAGAAAACTTGGTGTAATTGCAGATATTAGGAAAGTTTTTTTACAGATCAGCATTTGTGAGAAAGATAGAAATTTCCTACGTTTTTTGTGGTGGAAGGACTTAAAGGAAAAGAAATTAATGACATTCAGGCATACCCGAGTAGTATTCGGTGTGAAATGCAGTCCATTTCTTCTTTCATCTGTCATTGAATATCACATCCGAAGGGCTCCAGATTTCTCTGAAAGTTTTAAAGATAGATTGTTGCACAGTTTTTATGTGGATAATGTCGTAACCAGTGTAAATAGCGAAGAAGAATTGAAACATTTCATCGAAGATGCGAGGATGCTCATGGCGAAAGGCAGTTTTGATCTAAGACAGTGGGAGTACACAGGTGATCGCCAAGAAACGCCAAACACGAATGAAACTAACGTCTTAGGACTTGTTTGGAATAAGGAATCCGACATGTTGAAAATCAACCTAAGTTAGTTGACTACAAGATTTTGACACAGAAAAGATCACCGAACGCAGTATGTTGTCAGCTGTGCATAAAATATTTGATCCCTTTGGTTTTACGTTGCCAGTCATGATTTGTCCGAAAATAATGTTGCAAAAAGCCTGGAAATTAGGTTTTAAATGGGATGAAGAGATAACTGGTGAGTTACGTAAAGAATTTTTACTATGGTTTCAGGAACTAACAGTTTCGAAGGATATAAAGATCCCTAGATACATGAAAATGACTCCAGGAAACATAGAAGCGTGTGCACTTCACACATTTGTAGATGGAAGTAAAGATGCTTACGCAACAGTTATATTCCTTCGAATAGAAATTGGAAGCCAAGTCGAGTTAGTTTTTATAGCAGCCAAATCAAGAGTTGCACCTTTGAAGAACGTCACAATACCAAGAATGGAATTATTGGCGGCAACTATGGGAACTCGTTTGGCGCAAACTATCGTAGATACCCTCGGTTGGGAAAAGATGAAGAGATATTATTGGAGCGATTCATCTACAGTACTCGCTTGGATATCCAGAGATGTCAATTGGTCAGTATTTGTGCGAAATCGAGTTCTAGAGATCAGAAGATTAAGCAGTCCTTCATCATGGATCTATGTGCCAAGTGATAAAAATCCTGCAGATTTGCCAACTCGTGGATGTAAAGCGAGACAGCTGGCTGCCAGGAGATGGTGGGAGGGTCCAGCTTGGCTGAGAGATTCAGCAGAGTTTGAAAAATATACGAACTCTAGTGATCAAGACTATGACGAAGATGAAATTCGGAAGGAACGAATAAAGTCAGTTTCCATGATAACGAATTCTGATGTTAAACAAGATGGTTGGTATTACAGATATTTCTCGAGTTATGTAAAAATCATACGGATGGTCGCATGGATATTACGTTTTAGGCATAACTGCAGAAGTACCGAAGTGAAAAGAGGAGGAGACCTGACGTCATCTGAATTTAAAGAAGCTGAATTAAAGACTCTACGTATGATTCAGAAAGAAGCGTTTTTCCCGAGAATGATAACAGATTGAGAACTTTACAAACATGGAAAGATGAACAAGATATAATTCGACTGGAGACTAAAATAACGTACAGGAAAGACAATGAAGATTTTTTCTGAAACCTATAGTCCTGCCAGAAAAACATGAAGTTGTAAAACGACTCATATATCATGTACATGTAAAACATTGTCACGCTGGATTACAGATTCTACTTAATTTATTGAGAGAAAAATACTGGATACTTAATGGTCGTAGAAATGTAAAACAACTGTTAGCACAGTGTGTTGTCTGCAAACGCTTCAGTGGGAAGAGTTTATGGAGAGATAGTGCGCCTCTACCGGAAAATAGAATAAAGGATGCTAACGTGTTTCAGATCACAGGTGTAGACATGGCGGGTCCGTTATACTTGAAGAAAATTGAGAAATCTTGGATATTGATATTTTCCTGCGCAATATACAGAGCAGTGCATTTAGAGCTAGTGACCGCTGCTTCGACTGAGGCATTTTTGATGGGACTCAGACGATTCGTAGCACGGAGAGGAAGGTGCGCTGTCATTTATTCTGACAACGGCACAAACTTCACTGGATCAGCTAATTTATTGAAAAGCCTAGATTGGTCACAAATACAAAAATACAGTTCTGTTAATGCTATTGATTGGAAATTTAATCCACCAACCGCAGCGTGGTGGGGTGGCTTTTGGGAAAGGCTTATCAGAATAATGAAAGATCTTCTCAAAAGAGTATTAGGTCATGCTTACCTCACTTATGAAGAAATGAACACAATTTTGACAGATGTGGAAAGTGTAATAAATGCAAGACCGCTAACATACCTTTCGGAAGACGCAACTGTGAAACCTATCTCCCCATCTATGTTTCTGCAGAGTATAGAAGAATGCAATCTTTCAGACCTGGATGTTGTGGAACAAAAATCATTAAGCAAGAGATTGAAGTATTGGCAGTCATTACAAAAAGAATTGAAGGTCCGAATTCAGGTCCGAATATTTAGGTGCATTAATTGAAAGAGTAAGGAACAAACACCAAGAGCAAATTATAGCTGTAGGTGATGTTGTATTGATCGGATCTGATAATAAAAAGAGAACTGATTGGCCTTTAGGTCGAATTACAGAACTTATACCTGGTAGAGACAAGAAAGTTCGACCCGTAAGAGTTCAAACATCACAACATGAGCTTTTACGACCTATACAAAGAATATATCCACTAGAGATAGCTTCGTCTACTGACTGTCTGAAACCAAAGATTTCTCACAATCCAGTGAAAATACTCAACAAAGCTACAATTTTGGATGTATCCTCAAGCAAGGAATCTCCTAGACACAGCAGGGCTGGAAGGATACTGAAAATTCCTGAAAGACTGAATTTATAGCAAGTGACTTTGTCAATTTCTCTACGTTTAAAATTAGTTCTGATTATACAAGGTAATCAGAAGGTGGGAGGATGTTACGGGATCGGCATTATTTATTTTTGTTCAAAATCACGCGATCAGAGATGAAAAATGTAAAGAAAAACAATTGACTTGAAATGACATTTATTATTTTGTTTTCGCGCGTTCACATGTTATTGTCGCTGGTTAAAAAAGAAAAAGGGACAAGTTTTGATGTATTCTGTGGCAACTTCCTATATTTTTGTAGATTCAAGTGAGAAAGAAAATAAATGCGGGTAGTTTGTTTTTTATGAGTTATTATTACTAAGTTTTGAAGTTATCTCACCGTAGGAGTTGTTCCATAAATAGTACAACTATACGAGCACAAAGGTGCTAATGTGAGTTTGGTTTAAGTTTAAAATTTAGAGTTCAGCAAAAGTCTTTCATTCGTAGAATTTAAAAGTAAATATAAATCTGCTTTGCGTGGTACGTTTTGTGGATTTGTTACACTAACCATAATCGTGGTAAACTAGATATGCGTGCTGAAAAGGGGGTGCTTGTAGGTAATGCTCTTCGCACAAAATGCTATCGTGTATTGATCCCTGAAAAAAAACAAAGTTATCGAGACCATCAATGTTAGAATAGAGGAAACAGTTAAAAGTAAACAGGTTTCTGACCGAAGTTTATTCCATTTGGATGCATTAGATTTAAACGATTCGGAGGTTTCCGATGCTGAAAAAACGTGTGTTGAACTCGATATAGAAGTTAAATTAATTGCGGGGGGAGTCGGAGAGTTCAAAACCGATAGAAGCAGTATCTAAATCTCCTACGTTAACTAATCCAAATATTGAGTGGTTTCGAAGGTCTGTTTCTCGTTCGGATGGATCACGTACAGATATTTACTATAGTATATTAGGAACCAATATGCGTTTCAGATGCCAAAACGATGCTAAAGCTTATTGTGAATCTAAAAATATACCTTTCGATCCAAAAATATTTGACTTCAGTGGTAAAAATAACTTTACGGATATTATAAATCAGGAACTAGAAGCAAATAGTTTAAATGAATGACAATTAAAGTGGGATCAGGTGAACTTTCCAAATACATTTCATAAAGCAATGCGTTCCCCTCAAGCTGAATCGTGGAAGCGTGCAATGGAGGAAGAAATTCAAATTATTAAAGGTCGAGAAGTTTGGACTTTAGTAGAATAACCTCCGAATGCCAGGATCTTGGGAAGCAGAAGGGTTAAGTGCAATAAAGAGAGCGAAATAATTAGATTTAAAGCGCGTCTCATCGCACAAGGCTTCCGACAAGAGAAAGGAATTCAATATGATCAGGTTTTTAGTCCTATTGTTAATTTCACTATAATACGCTTATTTTTCTCGATTTTAGTTTGTGGTTTGAAATGGTATCATATTCAAATGGGCGTTCGCTGTGCATATTTATATGCTTCTTTATCGGAAATTATTTACATGAGACAACCAGTTGGTTTCATAGAATCAGAAAAATCAGATCACGTTTGTTTATTAAAGAAAGCTCTGTATGGACTCCATCAGAGCGGTTGTGAATAGTTTTACGAACTTCATTCCGTCTTAGAAAGTTTAAATTTTAAGAAGTTCGAGTGGACTAACTGCGTTTATTCTCTTAATTCCGAAATTGTCTTGCTTTTCTATGTCAATGACATGATTTTGTTAGGAAAGTATAAAGATAAAATGTTTAAAGTTATAGATGTAGATGTACTAAAACAAAAGTTTGACATTAAAGTTTTAGGGGAGACCGTTAAACCGATTGGGGTTAACTGTGAACACACTGAAAATGGTTCTTCTATTCAGCAAACAGAAAAACTATTTCATTGAAAATATTTATGATCAATTCAAAAGATATTATCTACTTATTGTTTCTTCCCCCATTTCAAAGGGAATTGTATTTTCCAAAAAGGATTGCCCTCAAACTAATAAGGAAATTGCTGAAATGCCCAGTAGCAGAAATTTCTCCAAGTGTCTGCGACAGATACTTCAGAGGTGTTATGTCATAATAACATAACATACTATTTCCCCTTATAAAACAATTTAAATATTTAATTTAATAATAACTACCCCCTAAAATTTAAATACTTCAAATTAAGGAAATGCTTATAACATTATTTATCTTCCTAACGATCTCTATTTACTTTTTAAATTCAAAGTTTCGTTTTAGTGTTGCCAATCTCTAATAAGATATTTCAAATATAATTTCTAAACTTTTACAGCTATCAAAAATTAAGAAATAATATATAACTTAATTTATATTATAAATTAACAATGTTCTTCCAAATTTAATAAATGTTTTATTTTCAATATCAAGATCGTTGGGAAATAAGAGATAAACTATCAGAATTAAAATAATCATCTGAATTCATTTATAAAATAAATATACATTTTAAATTAATTTTTCCCATTTATAATAAATTTTATCACTTTAATTTTCATTCAAAAACAATTTATTTTGATTCATTTTTCAAATAATATTCATTTTGAGTTCGTTTGAGAACGTTATCAGACCAGCCAATCACAGGCTGGCCGCTAACTTCGTTTCTCCCCAAGCGACGCGATTTTCTCTCTCTTAGGCGTTAGCTCTGAAAGAGGAAGCACGAAGGAGTCGGCCGGCTGGTGATGCCGTTATGAAAATTCGGCACATCGGTCGGCTGGCTTTCCTATAATTGGAGTACCTATTAAATCTTATCTGTGGTGGTAAATGGAAAGTTAAAAATATAATGAAATGCAAAAATAAAAGAAATTCAACAAATTTGAGTTCATCTCAAGTTAAAGAAGTTGCGATGATGACGGCTTGCTCTCCAAATGATCACAATTAACTCGGGGCTGATGTTCTTTTGAAATGTCCGATGTCAATGCTGATGTTCCTTTCAAATGTCTGATGTCAATCAGAGACTACACTGAATGAAGTTATCCGAGTCAGTTGAGAATTAAAATTTTATGATTCCATCTGCAGAGGTAAAGATTTTCTGTTCATTTATTAAATTTGGAAGAACATTGTTAATTTATAATATAAATTAAGTTATATATTATTTCTTAATTTCGACTATGGACATATAATTCTGTTTGATTTTTTTTTGTCAAGAATTTTGACTTCTAAGTAAATTTTAATTATAACACTTATTGTCACTGAAGAGTCATAATAATGATTAATAAATATTTCATATGAGAGTCACACAGAACTTACTTACCATGCTTTACAATTTTTGTCTTGAACTGTCATTGTCTTACCTTTGACGCATATTCGCAGCAATTCTATTATTTTCTCCTGATTTCATTCTGTTTATGGTGCAATAACTCATGTACAGACAAGATGCTTATGTTTAGGTGCAATACAATGTTTTAATTTATTTTGGTGTGCAATACAGTCATGTAAATTCTTGGTTTGTTGATCTTATCACGATTCCAGAAATAATATCTTGAATTACAACTTGTGTTTAATAAAGATTATTTTGCTGCTCAGTTATCTGCATAATAATGCTGTTATGGTTAGCACATGAAGGGGACTAGATCACATATATTTTAATCTCGCCCTTCTTTTTTTTTTCTCTCAATGATAATCAATTTTATGTGTTTTTGTACGTTTATCTAATTTGTTTCTGTGTTTATTGATTTCTATCAGTGTATTGATATTGTGCAATTTTAGTATTTTGTGTTTCAATTTGTTTTTATTATGCATTTTGGGTTTATATTCATACAACGAGGTTAGATTGGCTACTCTGTTTACAATATTTATATTTTCTAACTTTCACAATTCACCTTTCGCTACAGTATGTTGGCTTAACCCGTTGGCTCAAACTTTTTTTTTAAATTTTTTTTTCTATAAGCCGTAGGTTAATGTTATGTCATAATAACATAACATACTATTTCCCCTTATAAAACAATTTAAATATTTAATTTAATAATAACTACCCCCTAAAATTTAAATACTTCAAATTAAGGAAATGCTTATAACATTATTTATCTTCCTAACGATCTCTATTTACTTTTTAAATTCAAAGTTTCGTTTTAGTGTTGCCAATCTCTAATAAATTTCAAATATAATTTCTAAACTTTTACAGCTATCAAAAATTAAGAAATAATATATAACTTAATTTATATTATAAATTAACAATGTTCTTCCAAATTTAATAAATGTTTTATTTTCAATATCAAGATCGTTGGGAAATAAGAGATAAACTATCAGAATTAAAATAATCATCTGAATTCATTTATAAAATAAATATACATTTTAAATTAATTTTTCCCATTTATAATAAATTTTATCACTTTAATTTTCATTCAAAAACAATTTATTTTGATTCATTTTTCAAATAATATTCATTTTGAGTTCGTTTGAGAACGTTATCAGACCAGCCAATCACAGGCTGGCCGCTAACTTCGTTTCTCCCCAAGCGACGCGATTTTCTCTCTCTTAGGCGTTAGCTCTGAAAGAGGAAGCACGAAGGAGTCGGCCGGCTGGTGATGCCGTTATGAAAATTCGGCACATCGGTCGGCTGGCTTTCCTATAATTGGAGTACCTATTAAATCTTATCTGTGGTGGTAAATGGAAAGTTAAAAATATAATGAAATGCAAAAATAAAAGAAATTCAACAAATTTGAGTTCATCTCAAGTTAAAGAAGTTGCGATGATGACGGCTTGCTCTCCAAATGATCACAATTAACTCGGGGCTGATGTTCTTTTGAAATGTCCGATGTCAATGCTGATGTTCCTTTCAAATGTCCGATGTCAATCAGAGACTACACTGAATGAAGTTATCCGAGTCAGTTGAGAATTAAAATTTTATGATTCCATCTGCAGAGGTAAAGATTTTCTGTTCATTTTAAAATAGGAAGAACTATGTTACACCCGTAACTCCTACCCTGGAATTGGGCAAGCTAGAAATTATATCTCTGTGAGTCTGCATTTAATCCACAAGAAATGGATTTCAGATGACACTTCAAGTCTTAATTTTCCATAAAGAGATAATTCTTTATGTAGTACAAACAGTTATTATTAAGATTCTCATTAGACTGGGAACATTGGAACGTCATGCTATCGCATTCTTTAAGTGTTGAGAATATGAGGGTGAAATGCACAAATTTGTTTTTGTGTGATGTAATCGTAATATTTTGTTATTTATAAATGTTTTCTGGCAAATATTTAATGTTGTAACACTTTAATTCTTTATCTGCGCAGATAGTAATTTTTCATAAATATAATATAACCATAAATATGCCAAATAAAGGTAAATTAAAAGTTACATATAGATGTATTTATTGTGTTTACGTGTGTTGTTTTATAACCATTATTTTAGGTATATCCTGAAGATTATTCAAGGGTGAGATTAATCATTTTATTTTCTTATCTTCAGCTCGATTCTCATATTGAATAATAAATAGAAGGGAATTAATATTAATTGCAATAACTTTAAATTAACTTTTCATGGCGCGATGTACTGCTACTTTCGCTCCGGCCAAAGTGGGATGTTGGGTGTGTGGGTTTTGAGATTTCAAATGTGAATTCGGGGTGATTAAATATGAATTAATCATCTTGAGTTCATTTCATATTCTCGGAATTCACATACCCAGCACCTCACTTAACAAGAGGAAAAAAATAATCTGCAGGTAAAATATTTTTACAACTGAAGCGTTAATTAATCAAACAATCACTTATCTGTAGCGTTTTTAGGCATTTTATAAATTTTTATTAATAATAATCTTAACTTTTTGTATTAAGTAATAAAGAGCTAAACAAAATATGAAATAAAATAAAGGTTCGATGAAAAAGAATCTGCAAAAGAGAAATGAAAATCTGCGACGCCCGTCTCCCGTCTCGAACTTTCTGCTGCCGGGGAATGGAAGAAATTTCATATCGCAACTTAACCTTTAACTGATGTCACAGAAATTGTCACATAACTAGTGTGAAGCGGGAAAAATTGTATAGGTGGGTGAGCTCTGCGCTTTCAAGTGGGGGCGTAAACCAATGTGGCGGCCGGTGTACTATTCTTGTGTGTTTTCCTTTTGTAATTTCTGCAGTGGTGTGATACCGCTGGTGTATTTTAGTTATTATATTTGTGTCTGCAACTGGGGTAAGCGTATTTAGTTATATTTTTGTTTAGAATTTAGGGCTGTAATTGGAGTTCTTCCCCGGTTTTGTTTGTGTTGTGTAGTGTAGCAGGTCTACCTACGGTTATGAGTAATACTATTGTTCCTGACACAAGGCCAGAATTTATTAATGCAGTAATAAATGATGTTGCTATGTCGAGCTCTGAAATGCAGAACTTTATATTAAATAATGTTTCTGAGCCAGGTTCCGGAAATGAGGTGTGAATATGGATATGACTGAAGCGGTAGATGGTGGTGCTCAATTTGTTGAAATTAACCCTTTATTCGCCCGTTCCTCTGCTGCTGTTGAAGAATTGTTGATAAAGGCAGCTGATAATGGAGGCAGGAACTTTAACATATTTTTAACTAGCACAGAGTCAGCTGTAATCCCTAAACGTAACCCTCGGGATGTTCAAATCGAAATACGGTCAAAAGTCCAGAACTCTGAGAAAATTGATAATGTGAAATTCACTCGAGCTGGATGTTTGATTTTCTCTACCAAGGACGTTTTGTGTGCCAGAAGTATTTGTAAAATATCTTCATTTCTTGGTGTTCAGGTTTCTTCCAGAGTGTTATGGGAAAATATCTCAAACAGATTCTTACTGTTCAATATCCCAGTCGATATTCCACTTGCAGATATTGCTCGGGAGATAGAGGAGTCAAACAGTCTACACGTTTTAGAAGTGCGTCGTTTTATGAAGAAGGACAGCAAAAATGAAACGTCTCCGGTGCTTTTTACAACTTTGGGTATTTCCCTCCCGCCGGAAATTAAAACATGGTTTTCCGTCCAGCGCATACGGGAATTTATTGACCGGCCACGCCAATGCTCAAAATGCTTTATGTTTAACCATGGGGGTCAATAATACAACTCGTTGCAAATCCGAACAACTGTGTGCTACCTGTGGTATCCACCATGATGGTCCTTTCTCATCCCCTCTTTCGTGTGCTAACTGCGGTGCGAAGCACAGATCGGATTTTAATCAGTGTCCGGTTCGACTCAAAGAAGTCGAGCTTTTACGATTCAAATGACAGAATTTCTTGTCCTTCATAGATGCTCGCCGACAATTCTCTCCTAAATCTGAAGTTAAGTCCTATGCCAAAATAGCTAGTGTCCAGAAAACTGAGGTGGATGAATTTAAAAAAATCATTGAAGTGCGCACTAACACCATGCTGAAAATTATAGTTGAACTTTTCACCAAACAATCAGAAAAAGTGATTGAAGCTATCACAGATATGAGCAACATGCTCGTAAATTGTATGGCAAAGTGGAACGATTTCTCACCTGAGAGACGAAAAAAACACAATCATGGCAGTGGCTCTCAGGTAAGGTAGCTTTTGCCTTTTGGACTGTTTCTTTTATATTTTGTTGCTGGCGATTGCAAGTAGCAATTTGCGGGATAAAAAAAAATGTTTTTGGGGGATTTTTTGTGTACTTTTCTGTTAGTCATTGCTAGGGGGAATCGCCTTATTTGGTATTGGTGTTCGTACTTTATAGTACAGCTGTTTTTCTCTTTGTGGCCCTATGGGTATTAAAATTATACAGTAGAATTGCCGCAGTATCTTGAATAAAGACCCCTGGCTCAAGTGTCCTCTGTTCGCCTCTGCGGATATTTTGGTTCTACAAGAGACTTTTTTATCTTCAGACAAGTTCCTGGTTATCCCGGGTAAAGTTGCGTATCGTGTGGATAGGATGGACCGCCCGGGTGGTAGTCTTGCCATTGCGGTGAACTCCGCGTGGTCTTCTCAGCAGCTGAACCTCGCAAACTACAATTGGTCCAATGAAGTGATGGGTATTCAGGTCTTCTTCAACTCGGGGCAGCTCAATATTGTTAATATTTATTCCGCGTCGGGTCTGGTGGTGTCTGACCTTGATGAAATCTGTCGCTCTTTGTCTGGTAGTTCTTTTATTTTGGGCGACTTTAATCTTCACCATTCGATGTGGGGTTCCCCGGTGTCGTCCCGGGCCAGTGAGCACTTTGTTGACTGGATCTCGGACAGTCCATTTTGTTTAATGAATACTACTGAGCACAAGCACATGGCTCCCAATGGTTCCTCGTCTCTTATAGATTTGTCGATCTGTTCTCCGGACCTTTATGCTTGCTCCACGCTGTCTGTGGATGAGGATTTGTATGATAGTGATCATTTCCCGATTGCTATCTCGGTTGATCTTCGGTTGCCGCCTCTTCCTAGTTACACGCTTTATAACTGGTCGCTGATCTGCCGGGAAGTCAATAACAACCTTCACTCTCTTCCTGAAATTGACTATGATGCATTCCAGTCGATGGTCCATAGTGCTATGTCTAAGTTCAGCTTTGTTCGTCCTGGTCCGTCGAAGTGCCTCCCGGTCTGGTGGACTACCAGGTGCAGTAACCTCAGCAAGCAGAAGAAGTTTTTGTTATTGGATTAAGTACAAGAGGACTTCGGCTAAGCTTCGTCAGGTTGTCAAAGAGTCTAAGCGGCGGTTCTGGGATAAGATGTGCTGCGATGCAAGGGACCCTCGTCTCCTGTATAAAGTCTTTCAAAAAATTAAGAATCACTCGAGTTCCCCCGCTAGATCCCATTTTCTACTACAGGGTGCTGACTCGTCTGGTGCAGATGCGGTATCTCAGGCTGAAATCTTGGCCGACCACTTCAGTGCGGATTGTGATCATGAGCCAATTCCTCTCACATATGGGGAAGAAGGCAGCTCCTCTCTCAACGGCCTTTTCACATTACCGGAATTGAAAGATGCCATACATCGCACAAAAACCTCCACTCCTGGGGAAGACAAGATTAGTGCTGCGCTTTTTAAAGGCTTAGATGACCTCGCGCTCGAACGTCTGCTGCAGCTCTTCAACGAAAGTTGGACGTCCGGTGACATTCCGTCGAGTTGGACT
Organism: Maratus speciosus; assembly: GCA_963932465.1. Classification (NCBI taxonomy): domain Eukaryota; kingdom Metazoa; phylum Arthropoda; class Arachnida; order Araneae; family Salticidae; genus Maratus; species Maratus speciosus. The sequence continues at coordinate 362,368,698 of OZ010786.1, read as the reverse complement.
TCTGCTGTGATTCTGCCGATACTTAAACCTGGGAAAACAAAAATACATGTATCGCCCTATTGCCTTGACTTCGGTCATGTGCAAGATCTGCGAGAGGATGATCTCAAAGCGGATTATTCGCCTCCTCCTCGAAAATAAGATCCTTCATAGTAGACATCTGGGTTTCCAACCATTTCGTGATAGCCATACGGCGCTGACGATGCTGCATCTCGATATTCAACAGGCTAGGAGGGAGAAGAAGTATATCTTGGGGGTTGCTCTTGACCTGCAGGCAGCATACGATTCGTCTATATCGACGGGTTAATTTACAAGTGTGCTCAAATCGGCAAATCTAGCCGGATGCTTCGCTGGCTCCACCGCTTTTTAACCGACAGATCCATTAAAGTAGCTTGGAGAGGTGTCACTTCGTCTACCCGGATCATTCGCAGAGGGGTTCCTCAAGGGGCGGTGTTAAGCCCTACTCTGTTTACAACCTTTATGGCTAACTTTTTTGAAGTTTTGGCCTCGGCATCAAATTTTTAATCTATGCAGATGATATCTTTGTTTACTGTGATTGTACTTCTTTGGAGTCCTGCTGGACTAAATTGCAAGAAACCTTAAGGCTCATCATGCAGTGGTGTAACTACTGGAAGTTATCTATAAGACCGGATAAGTGTCAGGCTATCAACCTATCGAGAAGATTAGGGGATTGCGATTCTCATTTCAGTGTCAATGGAGGAATCATCGAGTGGTGCTCAGAAATTAAGTTTCTTGGGTTCTATGTGGCTCAACGGGGTGGCTTCCGTAAACATGCTGAATACCTCAGGAAGAAACTGTTCTCAAGAATAAACATTTTAAAGTCTTTGGCTCAGAAAAGGTATGGTGCAAGATCATTCCACCTGCTTACCTTGGTTTCCGCATCCATTCGTAGTATCATGGAGTACGGTGCTGCTATCTTTAATTTAGCCTGTCCTTCCTTTTTCCAAAAACTGGAGGTTCTTCAGACGAGCGCCCTTAGGGTGGCTTTGGGCCTGCCAAAGTGGACCCCTAACCTAGTTTTAAGAAAACATGCTGATGCTTTCCCTATTATCGACAGGATTGGTATTTTGGCTTTTGGATTCTGGATCAAGCACCTGGCCTTGGGTAGTTGGTCTCCTCTGTGCGAGACACGGGATGCGAGTCTGGCATCGATCACTGCTAATATCTCTTGTGTTTCTGATACTTTTAATGAGTTGAATTGCCGTCCAGATCACATTCTGTGCTTTCAAATCCCTCTGCCTATGAATGCGAACGCGATTCATATTGTTACTTCGGGTCTTTCTTTTCAGAGTAAAAATATGGCTGATCCCATGTTGGCTCCCTTGTTTTCGGAATTTATCGAGAATTTCTCTGGCTCTTGAGAAATCATTGCCACTAATGCATCTAAGACAATTTCGATCACTGGGATAGCAGGCTGTTCGGCTATTGGTCATTTTGTGTACCGGGTTTCCCAGCTGAATTCGATTTTCACTGCGGAGGCTCTTGCTGTTGGCATGGCTATCGATGAGTTAGTCTCTTTGTCTCGTCCGGTCTTGATTCTCTCGGACAGCTTGTCTGTTCTCTCTGCTCTTCAGTCGGTCTCTTTTAAGTCTCCAAAGGTCATCATCTGGTTGCATAATAAAATCATTAGGGTTTCGTCTCTCTCTCCTTCTATTCATCTGTACTGGGTTCCGGATCACCGGGGGATCCCTCTTAATGAAAAGGCTGACTTTCTTGCAAGGAGTGTAAGTGATTCTGACACTTTGATTGATTGGATTGCTCCGGAGGATTTAATCTATGCCTATAAGATGAAGGTCAAGCTGCGTTTTGGTCAGCTGTATGAGTCTGGTAAATATTTCTAGTCGCACGGGGACATTCCTAATGTTAAGCGTACTCATGGTTGGGTCGGCAATAGGAGGGATGTTGTTTTGATTACTCGGCTCCTCTGTAGAATGTTGATAACTCCTGCGATGTTAGCTCGTTTCAAGCTTCTTACTGACGCTAGCTGCCGTACGTGTGGTGTGTCTGACTCCTTGCAGCACGTTTTATTTCTTTGCCTTAGGTATCGGTCTCAGCGCAGCCGATGTTGGGATAATGCTGTATTGAATAGCGAGTGCTTTAAATCTTTTGTGTGTTTTATAAAAAAAATTTGTGCCTGTCATGGGTTCCGTGCTTCTACTCTGAACTTTCTTCATAGTATTGGTCGGTTCTAGTGGTGTGCTGTTCTGCTTTCTCTTGATTCATGTGCTTATTCTCTTCACTGCTCGAGTTATAGTTTTCGTCTGTGGTTGGATTTTTGGATCATTCGGGATAAAAGCCTTGTCGCTATAGATCCCAAAGCTCACCCAACTCAAACAAACAAACAGTGTGAAGCGGTCTGTGAGACCGCTTCATCGAAAGATGAATAAAACGCATGATTAACTCATACGATGGTGTTTTAGTACTGAACTTTTTGCACAGGACTGTTATAATTAAAATTCGCCTATTCAAAAGTCTCTGGTAATAGTACTAAAGTTCCAAACGGAACAAAATTTCAGTAGTGTTTGTAGTTAAACTAAAAATTGCAAGTTAAACTATAAAAATTGAAAAAAGCCGCGGTCTGAGAGACCGGCAACATCAATTAAAGGTTAATTGGATGTTTGTCCTTTTTGGCCAGTAGGACACGTCCTGATATTAGTTATGTGATTAATCTCCTTTCACAATTTCAAAGTAATCCGGGTAAAATACATCAATGCAAAAACCCTTGACGGGTTAAAAGTTTCTGACGCAGCACTTTATCTTATGCTCTAAGAATTTTAAATATGGAACTTAAAAATACTGATATCAAATTTTGAGTGACGTTACGCTATTTCTTAAAAAATATATTTGTATTTATTTCATCATTTTATTTTTGTTTTATTTATAATCGCATGTGCAAAAGTTATGTTCAACATGAAAAGCTGCATAAAATTTTATTCGCTGTTGCTTTATTATTTACATCTCTCATAAATTCAAAATATGAGTTTTAAAAGATATGATATAAAATTTAAGTGACGCCTTGATGTGACTTTAAAAGGTTTGTTTTAAAATTCAATTTAAATTATTTTGACTTGGTTAAAATATTTTTTTACATCTACACAATACTTTTAATTTTCCAATTCACTGTTAAATATATCACTTTCATTGAATCTATACTATGCATTAAAATGTATTTATTTCAATAAACTGATTTATCTTTTGTGTCACGCTATTCAAAATTGTGAGTAAGATTTATGTAAATGGTTTATTTGCGTCAAACTATCCTTTTTCATACATTTCATGTAGTTTGGACACAATGACGCAAAGAAACCATTTACATAAATCTTACTCACAATTTTGAATAGCGTGACACAAAAGATAAATCAATTTATTGAAATAAATACATTTCAATGCATAGTATAGATTCAATGAAAGTGATATATTTAACAGTGAATTGGAAAATTAAAAGTATTGTGTAGATGTAAAAAAATATTTTAACCAAGTCAAAAATAATTTAAAGTTAATTTTAAAACAAACCTTTTAAAGTCACATCAAGGCGTCACTTAAATTTTATATCATATGTTTTAAAACTCATATTTTGAATTTATGAGAGATGTAAATGATAAAGCAACAGCGAATAAAATTTTATGCAGCTTTTCATGTTGAACATAACTTTTGCACATGCGATTATAAATAAAACAAAAATAAAATGATGAAATAAATACAAATATATTTTTTAAGAAATAGCATAACGTCACTCAAAATTTGATATCAGTATTTTTAAGTTCCATATTTAAAATTCTTAGAGCATAAGATAAAGTGCTGCGTCAGAAACTTTTAACCCGTCAAGGGTTTTTGCATTGATATCATTACTTTTTTGAGGTTAGAGATAAAATGATTAAAAAGAAAATACTTATGGAATTTAATGCAGATTTAATTTTTACTATTTTATTACAATTTTCCTTATAGCAGTTTGTATATAAAAACAAGTGGGTAAGTATAATCGCAGATCGCACAGAGGGTTTCATTTGATATTCCTTTAAAAACACTTTATCCTTAAATTAATAAATCCAAAATGTTAATTTATAATTATTAAATCCTTACATAGATGGTGCACCAATAGTTCCAATTTTCATGGGGCAGGGAACGCACTCTTTTAAACAAACCACCTTCCAATTTGAAGTCATCAAAAACCAAGTTGAATAAGCCAGACGACGTTGTGTTGTTTGACAAACAGCAGTCTCATGTCCCCTCCTTCCCCCCTTTATCAAAATTTTTCAGACCAGTACCTAAGAATGGAACCGAAATAATTTTTTCTCTTCAGAAATTACGATAAAAAAATAGTATGCAGTACTCATAAATTTACTTTAATGCTATATAGGGTGATTATTAAGTTAATTATAACGTTTGGAATCTGTTGCATTGATGTCCGAAAGGTAGTTTCTGAGTTATGGAAGCTGGACCCATAAGGCGCCATAGAGGGGCGAAGCCCGCTAGTGTCTATCATAATTATATCTGCCATGTGGACTAATTGCGATATTTAATCAAAATAGTCCCCCCCCCCTCCTCATCCCCGGAAATATAACAAATACAAAATGTGTCTTTATAAACCTATCGTCAAATAGGTTTTTATTTCTTTTTCCCTAAAAAAAAAACATGATTTTTATATCCGTAATGTAAATAGCGGACGAAGCCCGCTAGTTCCTATCATAATATATATTTTTAATAATTTTATATAGTCTATAATAAAAATCAGACTTAAAATAGTCTAGTTCCATGAGTACTTGTAGTGTCAGTTACATGCTACGATTTTTGGATACCAGTATTTTAGAACGGGAAAATGTGACTTTATCGGAGATATCTCATTAATTGAATAAGGTGAAGCAAACTTTTTGAAAAAAAAGGTGGCCAACAAGCATGGCAGTTATCAGCTATGTGACTTTGTGCTAAAGTCCATTAATTTGATCTGCTTTAAAAAGATTACGGAAGATTGAATTATAGTAGAACCTGGATTAACCGAGCTTCGATTAATCGAGGTTTCTGTTAACCGAGCCGATAACAAAGTCTGATTTTTTTTTCCCTTTTGAATGAGCCTTAACCCTCCGAGCGTCTTGCAAAAGGGTAAAATTGTAATGTTGTTTTCTTTGCATTTTGTTTAAATGCTAAGAAAATATGATTCTTTCAACATTATAAAAAAAAACTCAATTACAAATATGAATGTAATCCTTGAGAGTATCAATCATTCTTCAATGTATTTAAAATTCATTAAATCTATAGAATTATATTATCTTAAATATTGCTTGTATTGCTGTGAAACCTGGAGCTTAGTTAACGGAATATTACGCCCCAAACAAAAATAACCACACTCTTTAGCTCACTGTCCGTGCTATACAGGCCCTTCTACCCCCAAAAGCACTGAACTCCAAAGAAACATTGGACCCTAAGAAGTCAATAGCGAACAATGCTTTGTTTCCAGTGGCTGTGTGAACTTTCGTAAATTTTTCAATTTGCATTTTAAAATTTACTATTGGTAGTTGATTTTCTTTTTAAATTTGTTAAGCTGTGAAACAGAACTTTACATAAATTTATTTTTATTATTTAAAAAACGTTCTATATATTTTTTTAAAAGAGATGTTAAATTCGCAAGCACGGCGAGTTTTTACACACAGTTTCTATTAACCGAGATTTCCGATTCCGATTTACTAACAGTCCCAATTAGCTCGGATAATCGAGGCTGTTCTGTATAATTAAAAAATCAATGGCGATCTTACTGTAAACGGGTTTCCCTTTTACTGAGGGATTTCAAGACCGAATCAGCTGATGTTAGTTGCTGTTTCCGTGCTTGATTAAATAAGATTAGTTAAACATTTGAAAATTACCAAATATAAAAGGAACTAAGTCAACAGAGTCTTTGCTTTATGGTATTTTTTAACAACGCTATAAGAAAATGATTTTAAATAAGAGATTTTAAATGTAACGTTTTAAATCTGACATAATTTTCACCAAACTTTCCTTTCTCTTTGTAACATTCAATTGAAAATATTTTTATTATTAGAAAGATAATATTATTATTTGCGCTACCTTAAAATTGGCAACTATAGTTAAAAATATCATCTCGAAATTTGAAATAAATCTCTCATATAAATATATTTTTTAATTTAAACTGTTTTGCAATATTATTATTTGGCCACTTTGGCCGATATGACGTAATTTCCTCCATTTACGACTTTTAACACATATCAATGAATTTATTATTTAAAAATTTTCTTTTTCTTTTAATATTCACGTGTAAATATAATTTTTATGACATAATTTTCAATGTTTTCCTGCTTTTAATGCGTAATCATTTAATTCTAATTTGAAAATAATTGATTATTTTATAATTTTCTTTCATTTTGAGTAAGCATGTGTAAAAACAATTTTTATGACGTAATGTTTAATATTTTCTTGCTTTTAACACGTTATCATTTAATTCTAATTTAAAAGGATTTTTTTCTGTTTATAATAGTCACGTGTGAATAAATTTTTAATTTAAAGGATATATTATTCTTTGCACTGTTTTAACAATTGGAAACAATTTAAAATAACCTTTTCTAAAATATGTAAAAAATATCTCTGGAAATTCTGAAAATTTTAATTTAAAATTGAAATAAACCGTCAAAAAATTAGGCAAGTTAAAAATAATAAATGCACTCTGCAAACTTCGAGTTTCTATTGAATGATTAAATTGAATGAAAATGATTAAATTCCCATGTATATTTTTTTTTTCCTATGAGACTTTTTTAATGAGACAATTTTATCCAGATTTAACATTAAATATCTCTTAAAATAATTCTTTGATTTAAAAACTCTACTTCAACGTTTTTATCAAACATTTCTCTATAATACTACCCATTTTAATATTTTTGTATGGAGTAATTTTCTTAATATTTGCGAAATAGACCTCTAGTCACAAGAGATTCTTTCAAAGAAGCGAAGAGCGTTAGTTTTTTTTTTCTTTTCCGAATAAGAGACAAAATGTAGTACGCAATTGCGTCAAAAGATGGCGACACCAGAATTCTGATATGCTTATTATGTAAACTGTAAATATTGCAAAGTTAAATAAAAACAATTGTCTCGGGGTTATCAAACTTCGTTGATATTTATAAATAAAACATTTCAACTAAATTATTTATTATAAAAGAATTATTACATCACAATAGTTTTTATGCAAGGAAAATAATAATTATAATAATAATAATATTATGAATGTCAGTGATTATATATTGATTGACCGTCATAATAATAAAAAATGATATTATAAAAAGCTGAAATGAATTATTTTTTTACGTTTCTGATCGTGTGATTTATATTCAAATAATAATTATTAATGTATATTTTTTGTAAAGTGATTGAAATTAAATATATTTATAAAATTTATGGTAATATTTTTATTGTTGAAAAATTGCCAAGAAATAATCATCATCAAATTGGCGTCATTATAATTTTAATTTTATTTAACTTAATAGCAATTAAAAAATTACAAAGGAACTGAGAATAATGGTCAACTAACAGACTTTAAAAAAAAAACACATTCACATGTGAAAACACGTACCAGCGAGTATCGAACTGCCTATCTTAAGATCAGTAGACGATGGCCCTTAACCACTCAGCCAGTGGGAAGACAAAATTTTTCTCCCCAAAAGTGGTTAAAAAGAAAGCATGTGTATGAATACAGTGTCATGCATTTTCGATGAAATTTCCATAGAATGGCGAAGAAATATAGTCCGATTTTTCATGCGCATTATAAAACGAACAAGAGTCTTGCTGGAAACAAGTAAATTGTTATTTGGTTCATCTGAAACATATTTATTTGATTTTTAAAAAATCGCCCGTGTCATTTTCGAGAGAAAAAAAATCGAATTATTTAACGAACGAGAGTTTTCCCAGAAAAAAGAAAAGTGTTATTCATCTCGCCTTAATCACATTTATATTATGTATCAATTTAAAAATAATCGTTAGAACCGTTTTCGAGATTTTCAAATTAGGAACTTCCTCGATATCATACCAACGTTTTCACTTTAAAATGGCTATTTAGATCTCAAAATATACTGCACGTAGAAATGTAAAAATTTCAGTATACGATTAGACTGCAGATATAAGACTGTTCTAGAAAATCCAGAACAATAAGACCTATATCTGCTGAGTTATTAAAAGGCGGCTTTTCGCGTTTTCTTTGATGTCGAGTTAGCTGTATATATGAGTTCCGCCATCTACGAATTCTATGATACGATACGATACGATTTTAGGCTTAAGGCTGCGTCACTCGGAATACTACCGTCTTCCATGATTGGTTAGCAGGGGCGTAGCTACCGTGGAGCAGTTGGAGCAAACTGCTCCAGGCGCACGAATCCTAAGGGCGCAAAATTAGAAAGATCGAAATAAAGATTTGTAAAAATATTTGCCTATTTTTTTCATTATTAATCAGAAATTATAAACGAATCCTGTTACAACCGGCATATTTCTATGATATTTTACATTCTGTTTAACCCCAATTATTTCGATTTAAAACATGTTTTCATACACAGTTTAAAGTAAGTACTTCTATTTGCGGAGTTTTAATTTTAATTCACACCCCATTGCAGCCTCAAATAACTTCTCCAACACCATTTCAGGACGTCGGATTTTTTTTCCTGTGACTTTTTCGTAGACGACTGTTGGAGATTTTCAAATCTTAAAGTACTCAAAACTTATTTACAGAGCTCTCATTGGTCACCTTATTGCATACCACTATTCCCAAACAATGATCTTCCTGGTAAATTTCTATTTAACAGTATGTTTAGATGCGATGCCTTAGCTATTTAGTTATTTTACGATTTGAAAAAAAAAAAAATAATGTGACAAGTAGAAGAAAATTATTAACCATTGAAAAAAAAAAAAGCAATTTAATAAATTACAACGACCATTTGAAAAATGATTTTTTCGAAGACTAAAATTTAAGACATAAAAAATCTTACGGAGTTGACCATACATTACGTACGCCATGAATTAAACATTAATAGTGTTATTACACGTAAAAATTGCAAGCGAAAAAAATCGCCTGCGACCCGTCAGATTTCTTAAAACTTACGTTGTATTATCCACCCATAGAATTACAAACAATTATTGGTAATTCTATGTATCTACCTGAAACTTACGTATTATCCAAGCATTTCATTGGCTGTTCGGGAAAAGGCTTTTCCATCGTCAGATTTCCAAGAAATCTGGCGACCAATTTTAAATGAAATTTCATTCTTAAACTTCTAAACGTCCCACAATATTACTTTTTACACCGTCGTATAGAGAAAAAAAAATGTACTTTTAAATGCAATTTGTTTGAAAGCTGTATCTCAATTTGTTTCTGAGTTATTAATTTTTTTTTTTTTTTGTAGTTTTTATTATTTTTTTGTCATAGTGGCAACAGAAGTATCCATCTCTGTAGAAAGTAAAGGGAAATACAGATTACTGTATAGACCAAACAGAAAACGAATAAAATGCGGATTAAACCAATAAAAAGCTTCAGATATGCTTTTGATTTCCTACCCTGACGAGGACAATAACCATTTTTCTAAATGGTTAAAAAAATGAAAATTTTAATTTTTTTTTTTTTTTTTTTTTTTTTTTTTGCGGAAACTAAACATGCATCAATGCAGATTACAAAAGATTTAGGCATATTCCACATCAGCCCATGACGACAAAAATTAGATATGGGTTGAGCGAGGAGCGGCAAAATAATTTTTGCGCTTAATGTTTTTCAGACTTTGAAATAATGGTAAATCTCAAATGCAGAATTGATAAGCATTTTCTTTCAAAAAGAGAGAAAAAAATAAGTATGCAATTCAGTGTTCCTTAGGACAACTACTTTTTCCGAAAAATATTTTTCCAGATTAAACCTTATTTAATCGCAGAATTTTAGGATCAAATAAGGGATAGCATTTCAGAAAATAATAATTTGAGTTTGCTGAGGCCATAATCAGGCTCTGCCCACAGACCACCACCATCTGATATCGCACAATTAGTAGTCAATGAATTTTGGAATAATAAAATGAAAAAAAAATCTGGAGTTATACCACTCAACTTTCCGAACAGTTTACAGAAATACTGTGTGTTCAAAACAGTATAACAGTGAATAAAAACTTAGATCGTAATTTCCTGCAAAGGTGATATATTTCCACTGGTGATAAAGGCCTCGTGTTTTAAAAAAAATGCTATCTTTCATTCATAAAGCTTAAACATTTTTCTAATGGCATAGTTTTCAACAAATTTTCATTAGGACCATGCTTAAACAAGGTCTATAAGCAAAAAAAAAAAAAAAAAAAAGAAAGAAAAAATAGGATTGTACTAAATTAAGTCACTCCTGGCATACTCAGAATGGCCCGCCGGGCAACCGACCTGCGGGTTGGTGAGCCCTAAACCAAGTAAAGCTGCGCTCTCCCTGAGGTGAAACTAATAGTCACAAAATTTGCTACAAGCATTAGATTTGAACAGTCTTAAATTATTTAATAATTTTAAAAAAATCACTTTTTTGAAGCATTTTTTTATTAATGATTTTTTTTCTTTGAAAATTAGAATTGATTTTTTTTTTTTTTTTTTTTTTTTTTTTTTTGGAAGTTTCTTCGTTTCAGAGGCCATACGTCGCCTGTATTTCAAAATATATAGACGGTTTTCTTGTTTAATTTTTTTTTGTAAAATCTTTTATTATGTATTTGATTGAAATGTGTAGGTTGCGTGTATTCGTACAATGCTGTGATTGTGATTTAACCTATAGAAATTTTTATTATATTGTTTTTCGTGCTTGAAGCACAAAAATATTTTTTACAAATATTTTCGTCAAAAAAAGAAAAAAAAATCAAACATTTTTTGTTGTTGTTTTAATGATTTTTATAAATGTGATGATCAGAACGGTGTATTGCTCTTTTGTATATACGTTAAAACAGACCTGTTCAACCCTTTGAATGTTCTTTGTGCGTCCCGCTCATTATACCCTGTTGCTAAAGTTTTTTTTTAAATACAGTACATTCTGCCTAAGGCAGATTCTGCATAACACGAAATCTGTCTTGATAGAGCTTTAGACAGAGTTTACTTTATAAAATTCTAAATAAAATTTTAAATACACTTTGCTTTAAAATCAAATTAAATATCCACACGTTTCTTATTATTACTACCAGCTTTAAGATTTTTTATCCTCCCGCTGCAAAAATAGTTCAAAATGGGTTTAATTAATCGTTCTTATTTAGTATTAAAATTCTTCTATACTTAGAATCCGACCCTAGCCATTTGCAATTTAATGTTAAACCAATGGCAAAGTTCTTTGCAAATTTCTCCTTTTTAGCATTCTTAAATATATATTTTATTTTTTACATTGAATATATGAGGTCGATGTCTAAAACGGTTATCTTTATGCTGTTTCGATTTTTTTTTTTATGTCTAAGAACGCTTTCAAATTCGGATCCAGTTCCGAAATTGAAAGCATCCCCAGAAAAAAAACTGAAATGGTAAGGGTTATTATTGATTTCTACTAGCAATGTGGTACAATAATGAATTTCTAAAATGTTGCGCCTACCATAAATCCAATGTCTGCGTATTTCACAGTAATCGAGTCCGACCCTGCGTGCAGTAGCGAATCCTCAGGGATTCACAATCACTTTTCTACCAGAATGCAGATATATAAAATATGATCTCTTTTAACCTTGAAATTTCTAAGATTAAACAAAGAGATTTTTTTGTGTAAAATTATTATTAGTAAAGTGATTGTGAACCCCTTGTCGATCCGCCACAGTCTGCCTGGTGAAATGCTGTATAGGCAGGGTTCGTAAATATCAGGATATTTTCGAAAATATCAAAAATATCCGATATTTTGATATATATCCGATATTTTTGATATATATCCGATATTTTCACAATTGTCAGCTTACTGCTGATTATAAAGATTTTTAGACTTAATATAAATTAGAATCTAAAACGTATTACATTTAACATGAAAACATAATAAAACAATATTCTAAATGTCTTTTTTATATTTTTCTTATAAAATTTATGATCAAATAATTGAAAAAACAATCTTCTGCAAAAGTTGCTTTTTCACTCATCAAAACACAAAATGCAGGATTCAGTTTAAAAAATAAATAAAATTACACAACAAATTCTAAAATACAAAATTTTTCTGTTGAAGAATTTGAACATGAATATAAGTTTGTCTGGTTTTTCATTCCCTAGCCTACTGCACAATTTAGACTGAAGTAAATCAAAATTAGAAGATTCTAATGCATCTATTCAAGGAGAATCTGTAAACAACTGATAAGTTAAATTATCTTTCATGGGCTGTTCTAATTTAATATTATCCCACCAAATTTTTGGTTCAACATTTAAATATTCAGTTTCAAACATAAAGCTTATACAGTAGACTCCCTTAAATCCGCGACCCTAAAATCCACAAACGCCTAAAATCCGCGTATTTTTCAGATGTAAACAATGAAATTTACAGTTAAGTTGCAGGAACAAAATTCAAGATGGCGCCGAAATCGGCGACTACCGTAATGTTTTTTTTACTAATTTTTTTGTTAATCATTCTCTTTTGGCTATTACAGCTGATTTATTACTAAATAAATTTACATTACTTTTGATTTTTGATATAAATTAGCATATCTATATAAAAAATTCCAGGGTTCAAAATGGAAAAATCCACGAACCGAAACGCTATTTTAAAATTATTGTTCGCAGAATTTTATTTCTAAATTATAGACAAATTTATTTCTAAACATACAAAGCAGTATAAGAAAAGCATTCAGGACTCTAAATAACAATGAAAAAAGTTACAGTGAGCGCAATAAGCTATATATACTGATATTAGCATTAACACTGTTCTCCTTGCTATCACTAGATGGCAGCATATTACTTTTGGAATCGAATTGAATCGATTTCATTCGTAATATTTTTATTTTACATAATTATTTTAATAATTACTTAATTTTAAACTAATAAATTATTTTACTATTTTACTTATTTTAATGTTTCACTTTATTGTAAGCATTCATTATAATTTCCCTTGCTTAAATGAACAGAAATCTGCAAAATTCTAAAATCCGCACAACCTCTGCTCCCAAGCTGTGCGGATTTGAGGGAGTCTACTGTATGAGATTTTTTTGCTAAAATCCAATCACCAATTAACCCCTTTATCTCATTCTAGAAGGTGCAGTCTGCATAAAGAATTGAGACAGGGTAGGGAGGTATTGTTCAAAGACAGATTTCTTATGATGGTAATGGAAAAGCTGCAGGTACAGTCCAAACCTAGTTTTTGGAGTGTAGGGAATATTTTGGGAGCTATTCTTTTTAGTTATTTATTTACAGACTAATTATTTATTTTTGGACTAATTTTTAATAACAGTTGAAGAATTCATTTGCACTTCTTTTGACTGAAAATATTTTGAAAATAAATATCAGATATATGAAAATATCAAAAAATACAACATTTAAAAAATAAATATCAAATGTATGAAAATAAAAATATCGAAAATATCAAAAATCTTGATATTTTGAAAATAAATATCGGATATATATCATGATATATATCAAGATATATATCCATTGATATATATCAACGAACCCTGTGTATAGGTGAACGTGATCAATAAAAATAATTTAATTGAGACATAAAAGAAAATATTTATCAGTTACCGTCACAGAATGGTTGAAAAACAGCTTAGATACTAAATCCGTCGACCGAAAATTAATACAATTCTTGCGACAGATTTATAACATACCTGCCGACATTATCAAAAACACACCAAATTTTGCTCTGGAAGTCTGAAAATGTGAGGAAATTCTAAGATACACACATACATATTGAATCATTGTAAAAATTGTGAGAACGGATTCAAAAGTATCTGAGAATGTAAAAATATACAATTATTTTCATTTATTTTTAGTGTGATTACAATGCTTTCCTATTTCCTTCCTTACATGGTATATGTGTATGGAAAGTAAAAACTGTAATCTTGAGCATTATATAAGGGTGTCAGTTTAGGTTCTCGCTGCAGGGCGGCCAAAATGTTTCATTTGGGGAGAAAAATAAACTGAAATCGTCAAATTGCAACAGATGTTTTCTTTCTTTCGGCGACACTCTCAATGATGTTGTTGTACGATTAAACCTTTTCTGTGTAACTCATTATTTGTGTTTTTTATATTCTTAGTGTTTCATGGCGAATCCATTGCTACCATTATTTGAATTGGCTAGTTTTTCTTTAGTGATTGGCCGAATTGCTCAAATTAGTCAAAAGCCAGTGAAAACACCGGTGTCAACTTTTATCGTTGTCCATTGGTTAACTTTCTAAACCAGTAGCTGTAGAAATATAGTTACAATACAATAGACGCCCTAAAATCCGCAAACGCCTAAAATAAACACATTATCACAGATGTAAACAATGAAACTTTCAATTAAGATTTATTGGCAAAATTACAGAACTTTTTAGTTTTATATTATTCCATATGTATTTAATATGTATTTCTCGATAATATGACTGAACTCATGGTTTTTCATGAAGGAAATATAAATTTATTTCTGAAAAAAAATCAAGATATTGCTGGTATCACTGGTAATCACAATCTTTTTACCAAATATATTTATGTATTAACCAAGTTTTTTTGGTTATTAAGACTGTCTAAGCCTGAAATAAAACTCCCTTACTTTATGATTTTAATGTGAATTTACCTTTATGAGGAAAGTTTCATTGAATAATTCAAGGAAAATGTGTCTCAGTATAATAAAATATGCACATTTAATTACACATTATTAATTATTTACTTCATCTTCACTTTTAATAATTTTTTTAATTATATTTATCATTTTAGTTTATTACTTTACTTAATTATTTTATTATTTCACTATATTGCAAGCATTCATTATAATTTGGATTTCATTATTACATTCAAATTAAAGTTTTAAAAAAGTAAACAAAGCAATGACCAGTAATCTGCAAAATTCTAAAATCTGCACATCATCTGGTCCCAAGCTGTGCAAATTTGAGGGAGTCTACTGTACAAAAAAAGTTTCAAATCGTTCTTCATCCCCTTAAAAATAATTTATCTCAAAATAGTTAATTTTTTAAAGTTACAGGATTTACATTTTTATTCGGTTCCTAGGTTCTATACGTTATTTTTAGAAAAGCTTCTCTGTATTACGTGTAAAATAATAAAATTTTCTCTTTTGTATGACTAAAACTTATTAAGTTATAATACTTCGAATTATATGAATTTTATTATTTTCTGGTGCTAAAAGCAGAAAAACGTGTTTCATCCATATGCGAAAAGTAAAAAAAAAAAAAAAAAAAAAAAAAAAAAAAAAAAAATCTTGACAATAGTGTTTTTTTTTTTAGTAGTATTCTACAATTCTTTGAAACCCTTGAAAGGAAAAAACATATTAATGGCGGCAGATTGTATTGGCCAATTGGCCGATTTAAAACGAAACTCCCGCCCAATTGGCCGAAAATATTGGTAGGTACTCCTTACTTAAAGAATTATAATTCATTTCACTATTCATTATGTATTTTTAATAATTTGTATTTAATACGTGTTGAACTATTAAATACGTCTGACTTTCAAATAAAAGTAAAGTTTTAAATCGAATTAAAAATGGTATATGGTATATAAATTTTAAAGTAAAAAAAAAAAAAAAAAAAAAAAAAAAAAGATGCGCATAACTTTTCGAGTGAGAAGAGGGCGCACAAACTTTACTTGCTCCAGGGCGCTGAATTTGTAGCTACGCCACTGTTGGTTAGCATTATTAAAAGTTCTTGGTTATGTATATCATACACAAGATATGAAAAATTAAGTCTTTCTTGTAATGATAATTTTGCAATAAGTTGTTTTAGTGACGGCGAGTATGCATCTAACCGAGACGATCGAGTATCGATTGGGGGCTTATTTTATTTTTAAATGATGCTGTGATATCTTGGCGAACTTCTAAACAACGTTGTGTAGATCTTTCTACTATGAAGTCAGAGTATACTTCCTTAACCGATGCTGCTAAAGAACTCATTTGGATAATTAACATAATAAAGGAGGGTAAGGAACTACAAATCTTCCCATCTCATTTTTCAGAGTTTAACTTATATTGTGATAATAGAGCTGCTATAGATTTTTCTAACTCACCTATAGAGAATAGCAAAACTAAACACATACGCGTAAAATATCCTTTTTTGAGAAAGTTAGTTTATGAAAAATTGTTTAATTTAAAGTATGTATCTAGTAATGAAAACTCAGCTGATTATTTTACAAAACCACCTACTAAAATTACACTGGAAAAATTTAGAAAGAAAATTTTTGAAAATAAAAGTTAATTTAAAATGCATTACATTTTCTATTTATGCTTAGCTTATTAATCATCTGGAAAATGGTTATTGTCCTCGGTCAGGGTAGGAAATCAAAAACATATCTGAAGCGTTTTATTAGTTGAATCCCAGATTTTATTCGTTTTCTGATTGTTCTATACAGTAATCTGTATTGTCCCTTTACTTTCAACAGAGATGGATACTTCTGTTGCCACTATGACAAAAAAGTAATAAAAACTACAAAAAAAAATTAATAACTCAGAAACAAATTGAGATACAGCTTTCAAACAAGTTGCATTTAAAAGTACATTTTTTTCTCTATACGACGGTGTAAAAAGTAATATTGTGGGATGTTTAGAAGTTTAAGAATGCAATTTCATTTAAAATTGGTCCAGGAATATTAATGGTTAATCCATGGCGTACGTAATGTATGACTAGCACAGTATAGAAGTTTAAAAATTTACAGTACCGAAAACTGTAATCCATGGCGTACGTAATGTATGATCAGCTCCGTGCGATTTTTTATGTCTTAAATTTTAGTCTTTGAAAAAGTTATTTTCCAAATGATCGTTGTAATTTGTTAAATTGCATTTTTTTCATACTGATCTAGCATCTTGCCGTACTGCAAATGAAAAAGAAAACTAGCATTCTTTTGGAAAATATTTAAATACCTTTTTGATGAAACTGCATATAAAATTTTGAGTTTCATTTTTCATGTACAAGTTTGTAACATCGTCCAGATGTATGGAAAGCGGGCCATTGATGTCATATCGCGGCATTCTCGCCGATATCGAAATATGACATAGATATCAATGTTTCAAGTCGTTATGCTTTGCGGCGCAATTCTGAGACTGTTCGGTATCAATGCTTGTTTTCTAGTTTAACTACGATATCGTTTCATCCTTTAGCTTACGAGCGTTTCCTTTTCTGAAGATATGACGTCATACATTTACGAATTCCACACATCTGGAGATGAATGACTGTATTTCAATTTAAGTATTGCGTCATCGTGCCGATGGCGTACGCTGGTTTCCAATTGGTTAATTTTTATAACTGCATGCTTCACTGTTATAGAATGGAGGATATTCCAAATATAGGTTCGAGGCTGAAAAAAGTCACGTGATACCGGTAATTTATCCAAGGAACTTCTAACTGATAAGAAGGGAAGATACTACTGCTTAGCCTCATGAACTGTTTCATTGGCTAGCGGGGATTTACATTACACGTCTACCGAGCCTTCCCTTCTTTGCGCTAGAAGTTTTTACCTTGACCACGTGATGAAAACATAGATGGAATATCCTCCATTGATCTTGATAAAATAGTATAAATTGGAGCTACTTCATGTTCAGAAGGCTCTCTTACATGTTATGTTTTTCAGGCATGTGCTTGATTTAAGTAAAGGCTCATTAAATGGGCATGTTAGTTTGTTGGCCAAGGTTATGGCTTTATTTCTTTAAATTTAATCATGTTTTTAATAAAGTTATGTTTAAATTATAACCTGACTTCTTTCTGCATGTTTGTGGACACTAATCCATAATAACTCTGCTTTAAGTAGTTGTGGCTTCTAGGCTTTAATGGATTTTTGCCCTAGCAGCCCGTTAAAATCCTGCCAACTTTCAAAGTGAAAAGGCAAATTTATCATAAAGCCGGCTCCCTGCTTCCATTCCCAGATGGTGAACATAAATTCCTACAAATGTACAGGGTGACACATAAATACTGTGACGTGATGAAAATGCTAATTTATTTTAATGTTTTTCCCATTTTTGAGATATACTATTGTTTTATTCGTGTTCCTCGTGCTTTTTTGTTGCGTAATTGCTATTCCAGCTGATATTAATTGACAGCTTTGAAGGAAAACTTATTGTGTGAAGAAGACCGGCCAGCCATCGTCTCCAACACAAGAGGAGAATGCCAATTCTTGCGATCGCTAAATTGCACCGGGAACAAGTCCATCGCTCCGTCAAACGTTTTAAAGAAACCGGAGGGATCAAAGACCGTCTGTTAAAACCCCCTTTTTTCTGTTTGACTTGGCGAAAATTAGTCATCGCCAAGAATTATTGCAACCGTATTTTACTTTTTTTTCTAGTTTGTTTTTAATGTAGATGTAATAAAATTCTAGAAGCGAGTGATCACCGCTATATGTGATCTGAACAAGGCTTGCCTGGTAATAATAAATATATTCATTTATCCGAGTGTTTAATTATTAGAGTTATGATATAATTTGAACATTTAAAAAATCGTTCTGCAGATTTTACTGAATTGTGTAATTATCTCCCGATTCAAAGAATTATATAGTTTATCGACTGTTCTTTGAAAATCCTCATGCTGGCGTCCACGACAGGACGTCTGGACTGATGTTTGAAAGTTATTATTTCTGATTCTGAAGGTTTGAGGTAAGCTATTTTTATTGTTGATTGATTGAAAAATAAATATGTCTACCTCGAATATCGAAACATTAAAAAAGAAAAGATCAGGTTTACGCACACAAACGACAAAGTTGTGTACAAAAATAAGCACAACTCTTGAAGATGATTCTATGCCATTACAAAATAAATTTGATTTATTAAATATTTATAAGGATCAATTGAATGACAAATATGAATCATTAAAATAATTAAACTCTGATATACAAGATGTTATTGCTGACGACGATTTTGAGAAAGAAATCGAAAGTTCCGAAACCTATAGTGAGAAAATAATTGAATCGCGTTATAAGATAACGAAGTTCTTAAAAGAACATAACTCCCAAAATCAAAATAATGCTTTTCAAAATTTTATGAAAAATGAATCCGGTTCTCAAAACGGAAATTTAGAGAGATCTATAAAATTGCCGAAGCTCGCTATAAACAAATTTTTTGGTGATAGCAGTTCCTGGTTAGAATTTTGGGGGCAATATTCTAATGCAATCGAAAAGAATTCAATTTAACTCCTGTTGACAAATTTGTCTACTTGAAATCTCTTCTTGGAGGTAGTGCATATAATGCTGTCGCAGGTTTATTGCTTTCGGAGGAAAACTTTAAAGCTGCAGTTGATTTGTTAAAAGCTCGCTACGGTCGTGCCGACCTAGTCATCAATGCACATATGAGTAAATTATTAAATTTAAAACAGGTAAAGAATGCATCTAATGTTAAAGAACTTCGGGAATTGTATGATAGCTGTGAAATACAAATTAGAAATTTGAATTCTCTCGGAGTTACAGCAGGAAGTTATGGTCATCTCCTATGCCCTATTTTATTAAAGTTGATACCTGATGAAATGGCGTTAGATTTTAATCGTAAAAGAACCGATGGTAAAAAATGGAGGTCGAAGAGCTTCTTTCTTTCATTAAAAACGAAGTTCAATCGCGAGAATCTACGATGGCACTCCAGAGCCCTGAAAATAGTTTTAGTGCTAAAAAGGAAAAGAATAAATATAGTAATATTATAAACATTTTAGCAATTATAAACGCGACATTCCTTCAGCCTCTGCATTGGCCACTAATGTAAAAAATGTTTATTTTGTGATAATGAACATGATTCAAAATTGTGTAAAAAGTGTACTATTCCTCAAAAACGGGGAAAATTATGTATACAGGGACGTTGTTTCACCTGTTTCAAAAAATTCCACGTATCGGCCAAATGTAAATTTAATTTATAACCTTGTAAATTTTGCAATGGAAATTTTCATCATTCTTCGATTTGTTTAAAAAATATCTCATCAAACAGTTCCCAAAGAAATCGAATCAGCTGACTCAGTTATTAGTTCGATATCTCATTGCAAAACCGAAAATGAAAATTCCTTTAAAGAGGTTATATTACAAACCGCTTGCGTAAACGAGGAATCTGGAAAATTCTGAGCTTTCATTTAGCTTATTTGACTTGGGAAGTCAAAGGTCGTTTGCTACAAAGCAATTAGTTTCAAAATTAAATCCTCGAATTATTCATCAAGAAAAACTTCAAATTTATTCCTTTGCAGCTGTTAAACCACAAATAAAAGCATTTGATGTTGTGCAATTAAAATTATCCCATATTTAAAACAAATCGCGTTTCATATTTATTGAGGCATTAATCACGTATGCAATTTCTAACACTAGGTCCCCGCCCCCTTCTCTCCAGACAGATAGAAAATGAACTGACGCCTTTTAAGTTATCAAATGCGGTTGCATCATACCATTCTCTAAAATAAATGTTCTTTTTGGGGCGGATTATTTTTATCAAATCTGTTAGGATAAAGAAATAAAAAAAAAAATAACTAAATATCTCTTTTTATGTGATAGATTATTCGGATATTCGCTTTGTGATTTTTATGAAAATGAAAAAAGAAAAATGGAATGTACTTCTGCTTTACATCTGTCGGTTAATACTCCAATTGGAGAAGATTTGAATTTTTTATGGGAAATTGAATCTTTGGGTATTACTCAATCAAATGATAATATTTCTGATGCAGATAAGGAAATTGTGAATAAATTTGAGAATAACTTAAAATTCGTAAATAATAGGTATGAAACGGATTTATTGTGGAAGGATGAGAAAATTAAAGTCGGGAATAATTTTAGAATAGCTAGAAGTCGCTTTGAGGAATTAAATCGTAAACTCGAGAAGGATAATGACTTATGTAAAAATGATAAAATCCCTGCCGGCCCGGCCTACAGGCGGAGGTAGATTTCTAAGTTAAGTATATTAATTGCACAACCAAAAACTAAAATATGATTAGATATAAATCCACTTTAACAGTTTTATCTGGCCGCTTTTCGCGAGTTTTTATTTCATTTTTATATAATAGCTGGTTTTATCAGAATCATGGTAAGGCGGTATTCAAAAAAATACTTTTCCATGCTCAACAACTCGAAATTTTCTGGCACATTTTCAGATTCATTTTTAATAGAAAAAATACGAAACTTGCTGACGTGATTTTTGAAAAGATTTATAAGCGACATGTGGTTTTATTTTTCTTTCAATTAATTGAAACTTGATTAATAAACAATTATTTTCTCAGTAGGGCAATATTTTTCGTTTCTAACACAATCGCTTCGGGAAATTCTGTTCAAAATGCCAATTTGACATCATTTTTTGAAATATATCCTGCCTCTATCAAAAAATCGATCATAACGGCACATTATATAGTTTCTGAAGAAGAGAATCTATCAATTGGATGCGTTTGTGAGCAAAAATGAGTTTAAAAATGAGTAAGAAAATAAGCAGTTTGGATTTGAATACACACTTAATAAGATGATTTTTTTCTTCAACCGCTATGTATTTTTAATTTGTTTTTGCTGTAAGAATTGGTCCTATCAAAAACTTGTCTATATAAATGTTGAAGACAATATTAAGAAGATATATGATAAATATGGGGATTTTATATTTTGTGAATTGACGGAGTTATGGAAATTTTTCTTCTTCACCCCCCTTTTTTGTTTTCGTTTTTAATTATTTTGCGGTACGAATTGGTCCTATCAAAAACTTGCGAATATAAAAGTTGTAGATAATATTAAGGAGATGTATAATAAAATTAATTGGATTTGATATCTTGAGAATTGACGAAGTTAGGAATTTTTTTCTCCCAAAAACCCTATTTTTGCGGCCCTTGAGCCCATTTTTAATTTTATCAAAAATATGTGATACATAAATTTTTGGTCCTATTTTTAGAAGTAATAAAAACTTTAAACTGATTTGATCTGTCCAAAAATTAAGAAGTTATGGGGTTTTTCGGTTTTCACAAAACCCCTCCCTATTTCCATCCCCTTGGTCCGATTTTGCCCATTAACGAACTTGACCGAGATTTTATGACCCTTGATTTTATGTATCAGTTTGGAAGATATTTGTACAGAATTGTGGAAGTTATCGTGTCCAGAAGAAAGTGATATATATATATATATATATATATATATAAAGCTTTTTACCGAGGGTGGTTTTGGGTTCTAGGGGTCATGATCGGTGTAGATCTGCAAAAATTTTTCAGAAATTCCAACATAGGAACGACGCCAATAGGTAGTATTTCATACGAAATCTACCTAATAGCTATTATAGTAGAAAAAATAACTGCTGGAATTGTAGAAGAATGTCCTGATAAAATAATCGAAAGTGGTTATTTTATGTCGCACAGACCGATTTTAAGAGATAATAAATTAACTACCAAAGTAAGGATGGTTTTCGATGCTTCTTCTAAAGAAAAACATTTAAATTCTCTAAACGACTGTTTATATCCAGGTCCTAATCTTAACCCGAACATACTTAATGTAATATTTAATTTCAGAAAGTTTAATGTTGCATTTAGCGCTGACTTGGAGAAAGCGTTTTTGCAAATTGGGATAACAGAAGAAGATCGGGATTATTTAAAATCCTTGTGGTTTGGTGACGAAAAGGATGATTTAAAATTTTTGAGATTTACACGAGCTGCTTTTGGGGTAACTTGCAGTCCCTTTCTTTTGGCTGCGACGATTAAATCCCATATACGTAAATATGTTGATCATCCTGAAGTTGTTAAGATTTTGGACTTTTCTTTTTATGTAGATGATTTGATTACGGGGTCAAAATCTGATGAAGAAGCTTATTATCTATCCTCAACAGCTTCGCATATTTTTAAGGAAGCTAGCATGAATTTGCGAAAATTCAATATTAATTCTGTTAAACTTAGAAAATTGTGGAAGGGAAATAAATTATGTGACTCAGAAGAAAATTTGAATAATTCTTTAAAAATTTTGGGATTATTATGGATACTAATTGGGACATTTTACGTTTTGACGTACAATCCTTTCCTGATGATTGGAAATTTAATCCATCGAAACGCGTTGTTCTTAAAGCCATGTTAAAATTCTTTGATCCTATTGGATTCATTGCACTATTTTCTGTTCGTATGAAAAGTTTGCAACAGGAAACTTGGAAAAGGGGCTTGGAATGGGATAAAAAATTCCCTAATAATTTAAAAATGGAATGGGAAAATTGGTGTGCAGAAATCGAACATTTACATAAATTTGAGGTACCCCGAAAATATTTTCCACAGGGTTTAGAATTATCGGACCCAATCGAAATTCATATTTTTTCCGATGCTAGTCCTAAGGCTTATGGGGCCGTAGCTTATTTTCGATGTACCACAAGGGATAATAAAATTATGACGTCTTATTTGGGCAAAATGTAGAGTCGCCCCGATTAAATGTTTGTCAATTCCTCGTCTTGAATTAATGGGGGCATTAATAGCTGCGAAGATGTCTAAATATCTGAAAAATGCATTTAATTTTCAAAATTTGGAAATTCATATCTGGTCAGATTCCACAATTACGTTATATTGGATTAAAGGATCAGCCATGGATTGGAAGCCCTTTGTGGCTAATAGGGTTGTAGAAATACAATCTTTAACTGATCCTAAAATATGGAAGTATATTCCGGGTAAGGACAATCCGAGTGATCTTCTTACTCGAGGCGAGAATATACATAACCTCCTGGAAAATAAATTATGGTATTACGGTCCTGAATGGTTGTCATTACCAAAGGACAGTTGGCCAAAACCTGAAAAGATATCATTTAATGAAAATATTTTGAACGAAAGAAAATCATCAAATTCGAGTTCTGCTCAATTATCTTGTACAGTAGATGTTGTACATCCAGAATCGTTGTTAAAATTAGAAAATTTTAGTTCTCTTTCCAAATTACTTAACATCACAGCCTGTATCTTAAGATTTCTAAATAATATCAACAAATCAAAAACTAAAATTTCAGGTGAGCTCACAGATCCAGAAATTGAAAAGGCAGAATTTTATTGGTTGAAACAAACCCAGTTATCTGTCTTCAACCGTGAAATTGATTTATTGAAAAAGGGAAAGCCCATCGATAAAGATTCAACCTTGTATAGTCTGAATCCAAAATTGGATGAGAATGATTTGTTAATTTTATCTGGAAGATTACAATTTTCAGAATTATCTCAAAGGGAAAAGCATCCTTTTATACTTCCATATGGGAGTGCTTATACCAAATTGTTGGTTCGGAATGCCCATGAAAAGATTTTCCATTATGGAATTGCAACAACTTTAGCTCATTTACGAGAAAAATATTTTATAATCAGAGGACGAAAATTGATAAAATCTGTACTGAAACATTGCCTTATTTGTACAAAATTTAAAGCTTCTCCTGGGAAGCAAGAAATTGCACCATTACCCAAAGATCGTATCACAGAAACACCATCCTTTTATACCTGTGCTGTGGATTTTGCAGGACCTATTTATGTCAAAGCAAAAACTGGCCAAGAAAAGGCATATATAGTTCTCTTCACGTGCGCAGTCACTAGAGCTGTGCACCTTGAACTGTGTACCAATTTAACTACAGAAACTTTCCTTTTATCATTTAAAAGGTTTATATCTCGTAGAGGAATTTGTCGAACAATCTACAGTGATAATGCGAAAACATTTATCAAAACGGATAATTTTCTTAAAGAAGTTTGGAGCCGAATATCGAAAGAGGAAGTTTTACGATATTTTAATAAAAATAGCATCATATGGAAATTCATTATTCCAAGAGCCAGTTGGTGGGGCGGTTTTTGGGAACGCATGGTACGTTCGGTGAAAATTCCTTTGAAGAAAGTTCTCGGAAGATCTTGTCTCTCATATGAAGAAATCCAAACCACTTTAACTGAAATCGAAGCTATGATTAATGGTCGTCCATTAACATATGTTTATGAAGAAAACAGTGAACCGCAACCACTTACTCCTTCACATTTCCTGATCGGCAAGCGAATAAATTCTTTACCAGACTTTCATTGTGTTACTGAACCTAAATCGAATAAAGTAACGTTAACAAAA
The DNA here is from genome assembly GCA_963932465.1 of Maratus speciosus. Taxonomy (NCBI): domain Eukaryota; kingdom Metazoa; phylum Arthropoda; class Arachnida; order Araneae; family Salticidae; genus Maratus; species Maratus speciosus. Next base: position 362,343,594 of record OZ010786.1, on the reverse strand, counting down.
ATATTAAAATATCGAGATCAAGTTTTAAATCATTTCTGGAAACGTTGGAGGCAGGAATATTTGCTAGAACTTCGTTCTGCCAATTTTTCAGTTCCTGTCAAAGCTCCGACTAAATTCGAAATCGGTGATGTGGTATTGATTAATGAAGATAAAACTCCAAGGCACATGTGGAAATGCGGTAGAATTACAGATCTATTTTTAGGAAGAGATTCGAAAGTTAGATCTTGTGCTATTCAAACTGAATCTGGTGTGATAAAAAGACCAGTGCAACTGTTAGATAAACTTGAACTAGACATTATTGACTAATATTGACTTTTCACTTATAATGAACATTTTGTCTACATTTTCATTTTTTTAACCTTTTCTAATCTAATATTTTTGTATGTTTTAGTTTCAGTAGTAGTTCCTGTGAAAATAGAGTTATTTGTATGTCTCATTATTGTAAGTATGTTCTAACTTTTAATTGTCTTATTAATGTAGTTTGAAAATTTTGATAAAAATTTAGTTTGAATGATGAACAATAGTAATTGTTCATCCGGGGGCAGTCTATTAAAACCCCCTTTTTTCTGTTTGACTTGGCGAAAATTAGTCATCGCCAAGAATTATTGCAATCCTATTTTACTTTTTTTTCCAGTTTGTTTTTAATGTAGATGTAATAAAATTCTTGAAGCGAGTGATCACCGCTATATGTGATCTGAACCAGGCTTGCCTGGTAATAATATATATATTCATTTATCCGAGTGTTTAATTATTAGAGTTACGATATAATTTGAACATTTAAAAAATCGTTCTACAGATTTTACTGAATTGTGTGATTATCTCCTGATTCGAAGAATTATATAGTTTATCGACTGTTCTTTGAAAATCCTCAACCGTCAACGAAGTGGAAGAACGTGAGAAACAGGGACCTCGGTGCTCTTAACATGGTCAAGAAGAATTTCCAACGGAAGCCACGAAGAAACATCCGATAATTGGACAAGGAGCACAACGTCGACCGCGAAACCATGCAAAGATATGTTAAAGAAGATCTGCAACTCATCCCGCACAAACTGGAGAAAAGATACCATCTCAAGGACCAAACGAAGGCGTCAAGGATTGGAAAGTGCAAGAAGATGAAGTCCCTGTGCCGCAGCGACGCCCTGAATCGGATTTTCTTCATCGATGAAACGAATTTTATTGTCCAACCTTTCCGGAACTCGCAGATGCAAATTCGAGTTGCTACTCAAAGGGGCTCCGCGCATCATGAAGGTGAAAAAGGTTCTTTTCCCGAAGTCTGTGATGGTGTGGATGGGGATTTCCGGATTGATAAAGATAAAACTCATCTTCGTCCCAAAAGGCCTCAAGATCAACGCAGAGACGTATCAGGAGCTAACTTCGGAGCGTCGTGATCCCTTTGGTCGAAAACAAAGCGAAGAACATCGACTGGAGGTTTCAAAAAGACTGGCCGACTACCCACGGAGCGAAGAATATGCTGGAGGAGTGCGAGGCCAATCTCTGGTGATTTTTGACGAAGGGCGTTTGGCCTTTAAACTCCCGTGACTTGAACACTATGGACTTCGCTGTTTGGGGGATCCTGGAGCAAAAAGCCTGCTCAATCAAGACCAAGTCCCTGGATTCCTTGAAAAGCGCTATGGAAAAAGCTTGGGCCGAAATTACGCCGGAAACAGTCGCGGACATCTTGAAGAATTTACAGAAGCGTCTATACGCCTGCATCACCGCCGGAGGAATCCATTTCGAATTATCTTGACTGTTTCTTGTACAGAATTTCCTCCTCTTTCGAATGGTGAATAAAACTAGTTGTTTTGTTCGTTCAGTAAAAATTTATGGAATTTTATTTGCGTCACAGTATTTGTCACCCTGTATTAATCGATGATGGCAATGATGAATTGAATGCACGTTGGAAACGATGGATATCAAGCAGGACGGTCGTTCTGCCAAGCCAAGCTGAAAAAAAAATGCTAACCCCGCCAAACAAACAAACGCCAAGAATAACGGCAAGACACCGTAACTGCTCATTATACTGAGGACAACTTCTCCATGTTAAATTGACGAAACATGGCAGCGTAAAATTTCCTACATCAAAAGAACCAATCATCGCAGAAGAATAAAACCAAAACCAGAAGGGCCTAATCAAGAAGATCTTCAATTTGAGATCAAATGCATCCTCATAAATTAATTATAAACAGAGATATAGATTTTTTAAAATAACGTCGAGATACTGAAAATGACAGATTTATTTTCTTCGTCACAACTTATGTTTCAATAGAGGTAGAGACTTAAATAATGGACAGAAAAAAGTAAGGATTGAATTTTTGGACCGATATTTGCTCAATCTACGTGCTTTTATAAAATTTAGTTTTAAAAACATATATTTTCTATTCATAATTAGCGAAAAACTGTTAATTAATTCTAATGTTTACAAATTATGCCAAATAGCGATAAACCCGATAAAACATTTTAGAAATCTTATACTTTTCTGTTATATTATCCTTTTGCATTGATTTCATCGAAGAAAACTATGGCTGAGATTCAGGTAGATTTTTCGCTGTTAGCGAAATGAGTTTGACCAATCAGAAGCCTGCATGTTTGAGAATATGGAGGATATTCCATCTGCGTTTTGATCACGTGATCAAGGTAAAAACGTCTAGCATAAAGAAGGGAATACAGTGCCTAGAAGATACAGTGTGGAAAACGGCTACAAAATAGTGCTAAAAAATTGAATCCCATAAATGTACAACGATGCTGAATAACAAGATGTCGATCGTAGCGCCATCGTAGTGATTTAAAAACGATAGTCATTCTAAAAGAGACACTTTAACCTATTTCACGTCATTCCTTAACTAAATTAGCTTATAACAGGCTAAAATATCTTACATTTATAGTTTCCGATATTTAACATTCTATAATTTTTGAAAACACAGTGTTTATATTGAAAAGAGTTACGAGATGGCGCTCGTATCAGCCTATTGCCGCTGAGCATTGTTGGAGATTTATGGGATACAAGTTTTTAGCACTTCTTAAAGCATTATAGGAATAGCCGTTTTCCACACTGTATCTTCTAGGCGCTGTAGCTCAGTTATAACGTCTAGAAATATAGGCCGGGATCCAGGTACATTTTTGCAAACAGTGAAAAGTTAGCAAAAATTCTGACTTCTGATTGGTCAATCTCGTTGCGATAACAGAGAAAAATCTACCTAGATCACAGTCATGGTGTGGAAACCGGCTATTCCAGTAACACTTTAAAAATTGCTAAAAATTGAATCCCATAAATTTTGAAAAATACTGAATGACAAATGTCGATAGCAGCAACATTTTCTAGATTTACTCTGAGCAAAACGTTTTCTCAGTTGATGTCTTTTGAAATAGTTACGTTGGAATTACCATATGTCGCTGTGATCGACATTCATCGTTCAGCCTCGTTGACATTTATGGAATATAATTTTTTAGCACCTTTTTAATAAGCCGATTTTTAAACTATATCTTCTAGACACTATAGCTACAGCGCCTAGAAGATACAGTGTGGAAAACGGCTATTCCTACAATGCTTTATAAAGTGCTAAAAACTTGTATCCCATAAATCTCCAACAATGCTCAGCGGCAATATGCTGATACGAGCGCCATCTCGTAACTCTTTTCAATATAAACACTGTGTTTTCAAAAATTATAGAATGTTAAATATCGAAAACTATAAATATAAGATATTTTGGTCTGTTATAAGCTAATTTAGTTAAGGAATGACGTGAAATAGGCTAAAGAGTATCTTTTAGAATGACTATCGTTTTTAAATCACTACGATGGCGCTACGATCGACATCTTGTTATTCAAGCATCGTTGTACATTTATGGGATTCAATTTTTTAGCACTATTTTGTAGCCGTTTTTCACACTGTATCTTCTAGACGCTGTACTATAGCTCCGTTATAGGCCTAGATTATATGTTGTAGAAATCGACTATCCCATCAATATTTGAAAAAGCACGGAAGTAGTGAATCTCTTAAATGTACAACGATGTTGAATTCCAAACAGTCATTTGCAGCGACATCTGCAGGATATTTTTTAAAGAAGAAAGAGACACATGTAATGCACCGCTATAGTACAGTGCCTAGAAGATACAGTGTGGAAAACGGCTACAAAATAGTGCTAAAAAATTGAATCCCATAAATGTACAACGATGCTGAATAACAAGATGTCGATCGTAGCGCCATCGTAGTGATTTAAAAACGATGGTCATTCTAAAAGAGACTCTTTAACCTATTTCACGTCATTCCTTAACTAAATTAGCTTATAACAGACTAAAATATCTTATATTTATAGTTTCCGATATTTAACATTCTATAATTTTTGAAAACACAGTGTTTATATTGAAAAGAGTTACGAGATGGCGCTCGTATCAGCATATTGTCGCTGAGCATTATTGGAGATTTATGGGATACAAGTTTTTAGCACTTTTTAAAGCATTATAGGAATAGCCGTTTTCCACACTGTATCTTCTAGACGCTGTACTATAGCTCCGTTATAGGCCTAGATTATATGTTGTAGAAATCGACTATCCCATCAATATTTGAAAAAGCACGGAAGTAGTGAATCTCTTAAATGTACAACGATGTTGAATTCCAAACAGTCATTTGCAGCGACATCTGCAGGATATTTTTTAAAGAAGAAAGAGACACATGTAATGCACCGCTATAGTACAGTGCCTAGAAGATACAGTGTGGAAAACGGCTACAAAATAGTGCTAAAAAATTGAATCCCATAAATGTACAACGATGCTGAATAACAAGATGTCGATCGTAGCGCCATCGTAGTGATTTAAAAACGATGGTCATTCTAAAAGAGACTCTTTAACCTATTTCACGCCATTCCTTAACTAAATTAGCTTATAACAGACTAAAATATCTTATATTTATAGTTTCCGATATTTAACATTCTATAATTTTTGAAAACACAGTGTTTATATTGAAAAGAGTTACGAGATGGCGCTCGTATCAGCATATTGTCGCTGAGCATTATTGGAGATTTATGGGATACAAGTTTTTAGCACTTTTTAAAGCATTATAGGAATAGCCGTTTTCCACACTGTATCTTCTAGACGCTATATACACAATGTGGAAATTTGCTATCCAAGCAGCGCTAAAAAGTTGTATCCCTTAAATGTGCACTGACGCTGAAATCCAGGGAGCTGATCGCAGCGACATCTGTGATATACTTTCAAATTTCAAAATAAACATCGTATTATTACAGCGGGCTTGACGCCAAGCACACAGGTCAGATGTATGTTAATAAAATATATATATATATATAAAAATTCTACAGCGTTTAGACCAAATTATAGCGCCTAGAATATATAGTGTGGAAATTGGCTATTCCTGTAATACTTTAAAAAGCGCTAAAATATTGTATCCCTTAAATGTGCAACGATGCTGCTGAAATATACAGATCGCAGCGACATCTGCAGGATATTTTCTATAACTGCAAGATATTGCTAGTCTATACAATGTAATAAGAAAATCCTGCAGATTTCGATGCGATCGACACTTGGGATTTTAGCAGTATCGTCGATTATTTATCGGATACAAATTTTTAGCATTGTTTAATAACATATTTCCACACTAGGTATTCTAGACGCTGTAACCAAATCGTCATGAAGTTTTAGGAATTATCTTGCATATATCGTTGTGATCGACTCATTGGATTTCAGCATCATTTGAAATTTAAGAGATCTAATATTTTAGCACTTTTTTAAGTTTTACTGGGATAGCCGATTTTCACACTATATATTCTAGGCGCTGTAGCACCGCGGTAGCCTGTCTTTTTCGTTTGCCTCGGAGTAGATATAGATGAAGTCATTTGAAGCTGTTCCTAAACTGTGACCAACAACATATAAGGCCAGTTCATAACGTCACACGGAGTTGATTATCTGTACACGGCAATGGACACAAAAGAATCGGCGCGCAGCTTTGTACTAATCATCGTGTAAAGATGATCCAACTCTGAGGCTAACGAAAAAGACAGGCTACCGCGGTGGGTCCGATTCTTTTTTTTTACAGACAGTTGGAGACACGTGATGCTCAAATGCACCAATGAAGGTGCGCGAAAAGAGCATCACGTGACTCTTGCGGTTTGTAAAAAAAGAAGAATCGGACCCACTGCGGTAGCGTGTCTTTTTCGTTAGCCTCGATCCAACTCCGTGTGACTTTTAAACATCATGAACTGGCCTATTATGTCATTGGTCGCGCTAACACCCTCCCTCCTGCGTCCACCATATATAGCGGCATCTTGTACTGGAGTCTGCTAAATGGGCTGCTATCGATCAAAATCAAGAGAGAAAAGGGCAGAAGAGAGGGAAAGAACTCGTTTTTATGGTATCTAGTTTTTCACACGAGAAGATTGACATGTCTGTTCCTCCCCTTTCATAACTTCATGGTGGTGAAATAAGCCAAAGCCCCCAAAATATTTGAGACATTTTGACACGCGTCACGAAAACATCACACAAAGCAAAGAAACAAAATCATTCATTGGCTCGTGAATATGAACGAGCCAATGAATGATTTTTCTTCTTTGTTTTGCCTGCTTTGTGTGACGTTTTCCTGACACGGGTCGCCCGGTGGCATGGTCAGTAAGCGGCGGCTGCTGTCACCCCGAGAGCCCGGGTTCGAGTCCCTTGGTAAGACATGGATGCAATTGTGAATGTCCCATTGTAGTCATATAATATATGTAATGGAAAAAAAAATTGTTGTGACTTGTTGTTGTTTCTATGTATAATAAGGATCATTCGAGGCGACAGCCGTTGTAGCTATGGGCCCCAAAGCATTCTCTACTTCGGTGGGCTTCAAATGTCAAATGTTCCTGACACGCGTCAAGGCTTTCTCCAATATTTAAAGGGAGTTGAATAGGCCGGGATCAAGATAGATTTTTCGCTATTAGCGGGATGAGATTGATCAATCAGACGTCTGCATTTTTCCGAACTTTTTGATGTTTGCAGTAAACACCGAAAAGCCTGCAAGGATAAAAGCTACTGATTGGTCAATCTAATTTTACTATCAGAGAAAAATTTATCATGATCCAGGACATTAACTTTGGTTGGTTAAAACAATTTTGAATAAAATCAAATCAGGAAGCCATTAACTTTTCTGGTTAGTTTAATTGAAATCTTCCTCGTCTATTACTGAAAACTGAGTTACCGTACTTTGGACAAAAAATTGAATATGAGTACACGAATTGTGCATATGTCACCACTCTAAGACAGTGTTGCCAGATGGCTACTTTTTAAAATTCAGATACTTGATTGGCACCACTTTTTTGAAATTGTAAAATGCGCCTTATTTAATGACATATTAATTAAGGCGAAAACAAAGGGAATTTTACCGTTTATAATAAGTGGTGGCAATCAAGAAATCTGAATTTAAAAAAAGTAGCCCACTGGCAACACTGCTCTAAAATATAAATGTTCTCTGTTATGACCATGATTCTAAGTGCAGTTGGTTAAATTTGAGTACCTGGGTATTAGAGAAAGCAATAGTGGCGCACCGTGGCTGAGTGGATAAGACACCATGCCGCTAATCGCTCGAGAATGTAGGTGGAAGCAGATTCGAATCCCGCCGTGATCCGCATGTGATATGATGTATGTATTCAATAAAACAAACAAACAAACAAGCAAGCAATAGTGAAAGGTACAGTTGGCATGGAAACAACGACTTCTTTAATTCGTATAGAAAATTAATGAATAGTAGTAAATGACTCAAGTTTAAAATGTAGGCAAATGGTTTGGAAATATCAATGGCTCCCATCTAGTATTTCACAAAAGTAATTTAATAGATTCACATGATGTATAACTTGATGCAACTCTTAGCTAATGAAAATTTTGCAACAAGACTTATGTAGGTAGATCTTTTGAATGAATAATTCAGAATTCTGAGAACAAAACGAAGTTCTTAAGGGCTCTTCCTCACCCCCCCCCCCCCCTCAAAAAAGGAAATACGATAGAAAGGTATAAGAATTTGGATAACTTCAATATGTCTGTGATCTTTTGTCAAAGTTCAGAAAAAGAGTCTGGGTATTAAAAAAAACATAAAACAAATTTGACGAACGATAAGACTATAGATTTCAGGCAATTTTTAACCGAAAAATATTTAATTCTAATGTATATGCGGCTTTAATATTAGACTATTAAAGATAATCAATTTGGGGAAATTTTATAGTAAATTAATATCCTCACATTTATGCAAATAGGTATGGATAAACAGACTTGAGTAAAATTGCATATTTATTCTTTCTTCTCTATAACACGATCTAAATGAAGATGAAGTTATATGTACAGTTTATATCTTTGAATTTTTAGATTTTTTTTTATCAAAAATGTTCCTTTATTATGTCTAGAATTGCTAGATTTACAGATCTTCGATTCTTTAGATGACTGCGGGGTTTCATTCTCGGATTAACCGTAGGTATTTGTAAAGGTAAATTTATTTTGCAAAACCGCCAACAAAAAAGTTAGAAAAAACAATTAACTGTCAGACTAACTGTCAATATATATTTTATTTCGACTCTGTTTTTTACTAAATTTTCATCTTTCGTAGAAAATTTTAAGGAGATATAAATTGAGAAAGACTGATACTTTGAAAGAAGAAATTGACTTTCCTTACTTTTAAATTATTAATCACTCTAGAAAATGAATGATAGGTAAACAAAATGTATATTATTTTGTTTGCTCCCTGCTTATAAAGGCTATACAAGGACTAATTTTAATTTGAGCTAGTAGAATTATTTCAATTATATATAATTTGTTTTATAAAAAGAACTGATATCTACTAAAAAACAACTTTTCAAAAGTAAAAAAAAAAGCCAAGCAAAAGAGAAAAAGGTAAAAGTTATGGCTAAAGAATAGTGTGATATGAAATTTCCAAGCTGGTATGGTACTTATTTAAGATTTTCCATTAAAAATTTACCGTATGTAAGTGGCGTACCTAAGTATGCGTTGATAGGAAGCCTTTTCTCCTTTACTAAATACATCATAACGTGTTTCAGAAAATAAAGTTTTTTTTAATTATGCATGATGGGCTTGGCGGCCATCTTTCCATATTTTACACAAATTTCTAAGCACTCAAGCTCGTAATATATTTGCATTATTAAGAATTTCGAACTTCTAGTTTTAGCTACAGACAGATAAATAAAGAAAGTTTCTTATTTTGAAAAAACAAATTGATTTTTACTGCTTTAACTAATTAATTAACCCCCTCCGAAAAAAGAGAATCATAAGATGAAACCTGAAGTTACTTCAGCTTTATTTTAAGACACAAATTTTTAGGCACTCATTTCCATAAATTAAAAGAATAAAATGTTTGCTTTAGTAACAATTTCGAACTTCCAATCTTAACCATGAACTTGTGTGCTTAGAAATTTGTGTAAAATATGGAAAGATGGCCGCCAAGCCCATCATGCATAATTAAAAAAAAAATATTTTCTGAAACACGTTATGATGTATTTAGTAAAGGAGAAAAGGCTTCCTATCAACGCATACTTAGGTACGCCACTTACATATGGTAAATTTTTAATGGAAAATGTTAAATAAGTACCATACCAGCTTGGAAATTTGATATCACACTATTTTTTAGTCACAACTTTTACCTTTTTTTCTTTTCTTTTCCCTTTTTTTTTTTTTTGCTTGGCTTTTTTTTTACTTTTGAAAAGTTGTTTTTTAGTAGATCCTTTATATAGAAAGTCAGCAGAAGATGGCGCTAAATTAGAAACCACACAAATGCGAAAAGGTGACATCGAAGTAGATAAACGTTGGGTTGTTCCATATTCGCCTTAGCAATCAAAAACATACAAAGCGCAAATAAACATGGAAGACAGTAACTCCGCTAAATTGATCAAGTACATTTGTAAATACGTGAATAAACGCAGCGACATGGCAGTTTCTGGCGTGCAATCAGAAAGAATTAGCAACCATACAAATGCGAAAGGTGACATCGAAGTAGATGTGAAATTTCGCAAACCCCTTCCTCTCTCGAGAAATCAGCCAGACCTGCTTAGGCGCCAGTGATCCCAGATCACGTGGTCTGACTAGAGAATTAATATTAAAAAACATTTTTTCTTTTTTGTTCCTTTTTTAGTTTAGTTTTTGTTGTGAATGTGAATCTCGAACGCAGCAGGTAGTCTGCGTATGTTTTCTGTCATGATCTTCAAATCGAAGAAATGATGTTTTGATTTTAAAAAGGGAAATTTATTTTCGAATATAAAATCATGCTATTTTCTTGGCTTCTTTATAGAAGAAAATAATTGTTGAAATTTTTAATATGATTATCTTGGATTCCCAGCGAGGAGTAACAAATATTATCCAAATGTTTTCATTGTAAATATTTAAAAGTGTAAATAGAATCTTCAAGTTTTTTATTATCATGTGCTTATTTATTGAACAACACCTGCGCCACTTTCAACGTGAAATATGCTTGATTATTTTAATGTGATTTAACACGAATCGTGAATTTTTCATCTAAGCTCCCCCAACTTTGATTTAAATTAAGAATAACATGAAACTCTTGAATATCATGAAGATTATTCTTTAGTAGATAACCGTTGGGTTGTTCCATATTCGTCTTAGCTATCAAAAGCATACAAGGCGCAAATAAACGTGGAAGAGAGTAACTCCGCTAAATTGATCAAGTACGTTTGTAAATACGTGAATAAACGCAGCGACATGGCAGTTTTTGGCGTGCAATCAGAAAGAAATGATAGACATACGGTTATACATATCGATGAAATCGCACAGTATCCGGCTGGAAGATACATGAGTATCAATGAAGTTGTATGACGAATTCTTTCGTTTCTTATACATGAACGAAGTCCATCTGTTGTTCACTTAGCGGTACATCTAGAAAATGGACAATTCGCTTATTTCACAACTGCAAATGTGCAACAAATAGCCTAATATCTTTCCAGCAATTGAGAATTGTGTCAACGTCGTTACATATGTCACTTACCGCAGTGCATGTCAAGCTCTGAATTTATTGGAGAACGACCGATATTCGGATGTATGTAATCACGCATGCAACACATCACATCCAATTAAAATTCGTGCACTGTTTGGAATCACATTAACCACCTGCTCTTATTCATCTCCAACAAAGTTATGGGAGAAATACAAATCGCAAATGGCTAAAGATATTTTCTGTTGAAATTTAAATATGAATACGGATTTCACAGACGAAATCTACAACGAAGCGTTGATAATGTTTAGAGATTTAAGTTTAAATATCACGAACATGGAAGTTCTCAATCAATTCGGAATGCCATCACCGAATCGATCTGCAGCTGCTCTATTCGATGTAGAATTGCAGCACAGGTGATCTTTTATCGTATGTGCAATCAAATATTCCTAAGCTAAGATGCACAGGGAGGAATGGATAAAAAGTTCCCAATTAGATTGATTCTGACAGCAATTCAATCCAAAAATGACATCGAATGTCTTTTTTTCTTGCGACGTCTGGAATAACTGTTACATTGCTATCAGGTGGAAGAGCTTCTCATTCCGCTTTCAAATTGCCATTGAACATGCAATTCATTGAAACTCTCACGTGCAACAGGTCCAAAGCATCCGGCATGGAAAAAGTATTGCAGAAATGGAAACTTATTGTTTGGGATGAATGCACAAAGGCGCACAAAAAATCGTTCGCGGCTGTTGATCGATAATTGCAAGATTTGCGTCGAAACATCAGAGCATTTGGGAAAGCATTAATATTGCTTGCAGAAAATTTCAGGCAAACATTACCTGTAATTCCTCGATCGACACCAGCGGACGAAATAAATGCTTGCCTGAAATACACTACTCTGTGGCTATACGTAAAGACGTTAAAATTAACTTCAAATATGCGTGTCCAGCTGCAAAACGATCGATCAGCTGAGATATTCTCACATCAATTGCTAGAATTTGGAACGGTAAGGCGCGCCACACACCAAGGAGACACGAGACATCTCTCTTGACTCGTGCGACAAATTTACGGTTGAAGCGTACCTGTTTCTTCACTGTGCCCACAAACTGAAGACTCAAGCGACGAAGTATCTATGTTGCACGTGTCTTATGCAGGGCCTGATTACCGACGGGTCACACTTACACCAATAAATTTTAAAAGAAATGTTTGTCTTATCTAAACGTCGTATTATTTGAGAATTTCTGTCATGAATCAGGCAAAATTTTCTGTTTCTTTTTACTGGTGGGAAAGTGCCCCGTTGGTAATCAGGCGCTGGTCTTATGCTTCATTTCGCGCTGCAGTTACGTTATGTATTGCTACAATTTTCGTTTATTGGCGGGATTCAATATTCCTTTTATTTTTTAGTAGAGTGACTAAAAATAAATCATCGGATGAAATATCCATATTTACAATCGCTTCGTTTTCTGACGCCATGATTCTACTGTTCTGTTCTGTCAAAGATTTAAAAGCGTGAATATGTCTGATGTCGCTTTGGTGTGTGGTTAAAAAAAGTAGAAATGCAACTTGCCTCCTGTGGTGACTATGTTTCATGAGACATGCACCAGAGTCGCATGTCACCTTGGTGTGTGGCGCGCCTAAGGTGCCGTTTGATATGACCTCAGGACGAATTTCATTGTCTCATAACTTCTGTAATTTAGTGACGTCAAAAGAAGAACTGGTTGAAAAAATATTTCCCAATATTTAAACCAAATATAAGAATCACGATTGGCTGAGTGAATAAGCTATTCTTGAGGCCGAGAACAAAGACGTCTACGAACTTAACGGCATTATTCAGTCTAACATTCAATGCGAGACAGTCGCATACAAATCCGTCGACACTGTTGTGGAAGCAGATGAAGCAGTTAATTATCCAGCAGAATTTTTTAATTCACTCGATCTGCAAGGGATACCAATTCACGTATTGCAATTGAAATTCGGCGTACCAATTATCATGTCATGCGAAATATCCACCAATCAAAGTTTTGCAATGGCACGCGGCTTGCAGTAAAAAAATTAATGAGCAATGTCATAGAAGCAACAATCTTGACAGGATCTTTCAAAGGTGAAAATGTCCTCATTCCCCGCCTTCATGTGATTCCACAGATATGCCATTTCAATTTAAGATATTGCAATTCCCAAGTTGACTGACGTTTGAAATCACCGTCAATAAAACTCAGGGCCAATCTTTAGAATTCTGCGGTTTAGATCTAGACACGGATTACTTCTCACACGGACAAGTATACGTTGAGTGTTCTAGAATCAGCAAAACAGACAATGTCTATATCTGCACAGACAACCGAACAACAAAAAATATTGTATGCCCACAAGCACTGTGAAATTAAACATGTTAGAAAGACGCGCTTTATCTTTTCTTTCTTTTTCATTTAACCAGACTGAGCCACAGCAACGCGTGTACAGCCAATTTATTAATAATTTTTTTTATTTTCCTTTTTAAAATTATATAAATTGTTTTGTTCTATAGTTATTAATTGAACTTACTTATTGTTATTCCTTTTAAAATATATATATATATGTAACGCGTGTACATTTAACCAGACTGAGCCACAGCAACGCTGAGTACAGCCAATTTATTAACAATTTTTTTATTTTCCTTTTTAAAATTATATAAATTGTTTTGTTCTATAGTTATTAATTGAACTTACTTATTGTTATTCCTTTTTAAAAAATATATATATGTAACTGGTTTCGAAAACGAGATTTTCACCAAATTGGCGTCAGAAAAAAATCGCGCCATCGTGATGCGTATATGACATCTGTGCCAACTGTTAAATATTATTCAGTTTTTTTTTTTTTTTATTAAGTCCACTCTACTGTTACATTTTTCAATGACAGTCTGGCCGGGCGGGTCAAAATACTCTTTTCAGCATATTTGATACTCACATCAAATGGCCAATTCTTCTTAAACAGTACATTTATTTTTTATAAAATCATCATCACATTCTGCTTTTTTAGGGTTTCGTTCACCTGACAAAATTCTATTCGTCTCACTCCTCTGTCTGTCTGTCACAGAGTCCGTTCTCAGAAAATATATATGTGTTACATAGTTGCAAAACCGGCCATCTCCAAAAAATAAAATTTTTTGGGAAAGCTGATTTTTTTTGCCACACTTAACCAAAATAAGATTGGAACCAAAACTCTTTAGTTTTATAGTCATTAGGGCAGTATATTCCACCGGGCTTTTGCAGGGTTTATTGTTCCCAGATGGTAAAAACGTTTATTTAGAACTTAAAAAAACACATTTTCCAATTTTGGAGTTGGCCGGTTTTGCAACTAGACGACACATATGTTGACTTGAAATTTTGCATACTTATAGTTGAACACCTCACATCGAACGACAAATCATAAAATATTGAAAAAGCCTTATATTTACTCTTCTGGGTTCTAACTCAGGGCTTGAAATTCAATTTCTTCTCGAAGGGAAGTCTCCCTCCCAACATTTATAAATGGAGGGAGTTGAGCTGTTTGGGAGGGAGGGAAAAATATTTAAAACTCACTGTTATTTTACTTGCCATTTAAAGAATTACTGCATTAATACAGAAATGACAAAATAGCATTGAAGAGATTTAAATCAACATCCCGTCCCAGTGCTAATTAGTTTTGTTGCAGGTCGAATTAACTCTCTTTTTGGTTCGTGTCAATTTCAGGACGAGTGTAGATTTCTGGAATTTGGGTTCGGGTTACACCCAAAGCTAGTTCAGTATGTTATTTCAGATTAAAAACTAACCTATAATAATCAGCATAGATATTTGTGTGTGTGTGTGCTGTTTTCTAAAGAGACTGCTGTTTTTTTCCGCGATCCTTTGACAAAATTCGTGTTTTTCCCTCGATCCTTTGACGAAATTCGCGCTTTTCCAGGGGTTGCAGCAAATATTCAAAAAATTTTAGGGAGGAATTTTAGGGATTAGACAATGAAATTTTAGGGATATTTTAGGGCTAATTTACGTCCACCATTCCAAGTTATTTTTCGACACAGCAAATAAATTCTCAGAAAATTCTTGGTTAAAATTTTTTGTCATGTTCAAAATTTTAAAGTAAACATTCAATGATTCTAAAAATATGTCAAATACAGAGCAAATAACAATAACAACAATAAAGTAAAGAAATGGTTTACTTAACTTTTCTATATCTAACAACTTTATAAGATGTTTCCTTAATAAATCTTATATGATTTCTGGCAATCTTGTTTGGTATTTTCAAAAAAACTTTTTTCAGATACTTGAATAAAAAACAAAATTATTTAATTTTAATTAATTCTTCAACTACTTTTCAGCAGTGAAAACACTCTGTTGGTGAATAATGTGATAATTCACATCTTTAATATTCAAAATTATTTAAATTTGGCTGAGACTAAATGCATTCCTTGCTATTTTTTTAACATCTCAAACGCATAGTTAAATGAAATACAAAGAATAATTGTTTAGAAAAGAAAAAGATGAAGAAATAATCATAATATGCTTTACTGTACCATATAAAACAAATTTCAAAATTTTATTTTGTTTCACATTAAATTCTCTTCATCAAAAGTTGTGCTTTCTCGACTTCTGCTACATTTTTAATATCTCAAAGGCATAGTTAAATGAAATACAAAGAACATTCAATTGTTTACAAAAAAAAAGAAAAAAAAAAGAAAGAAAGAAAAAAAGAAATAATCATAATATGCTTTACTGTACCATATAAAGGGGTTCCGGCCCTTTGACAAAATTTGCCGTTTTTTTTGCTATCTTTTGACGAAAATTGCAGTTTTTTGTGCTCTTTTGACGAAATTTACCGTTTTATAGACAAAATTTGCCGCCTTTTTTTTCGCGACCTTTTGACAAAATTTGTCGTTTTTCCGCGATCTTTTGGGGAAAATTTGCCGTTTTTTCGCGATCTTTGACGAAACTTGTCTTTTTTTCGCGATCTTTGACGAAACTTGTCTTTTTTTCGCGATTTTTGACGAAACTTGTCTTTTTTTCGCGATTTTTGACGAAACTTGTCTTTTTTTCGCGATTTTTGACGAAACTTCTTTTTTTCGCGATTTTTGTGGAAATTTGCAGTTCTTTCGCGATTATTTGACGAAATTGACGTTTTTTTCGCGTTCTTTTGACGAAATTTGCCGTTTTTTCGCGATCTTTTGGGGGAAAATTCGCCGTTTTTTCGCGATCTTTTGACGAAAATTGTCTTTTTTTCGCGATTTTGGGGGGAATTTTGCCGTTTTATAGCGATTATTTGACGAAATTGACGTTTTTTCGCGATTCTCTGACGAAATTGACGTTTTTCCCGTGATCCTTTGACGAAATTGGTTTTTGTCGGCGAACATTTGTCGAAATTCGCGATATTGTTTATGTCCGAATTTTTGGATTTATGACCGATTTTTTAAAATTTCCGGAAATGACTGCCTTAATTTTTCAGAATTTTCGGAAAATTCGGAACAGAATCATCCCTGTTATGAGTCATTTGTAAACAGAAATAGTTATCAGAAGCAAATTTTAGGGAAACAAAAAAAAAATTAGTACAATTTTAGGAATTTTAGGGCTATTATAAAATTTTAGGAATTTTAGGAATTACAGGGCGAATGCGATCCCTGCTTTTCCCCTCGATCCTTTGACGAAATTCGCGTTTTTTCAGCACTCCTTTGTCGAAATTCGCGTTTCATTCGCGATCCTTTGACTAAATTCGCGCTCCTTTGGTCAAATTCGTGTTTTATACCCGATCCTTCGACGAGATTCACGTTTTTCTGCGATCCTTTGACGAGATCCGCGTTTCTTCTTCGATTCCTTGACGAAGTTCGCGTTTTTTGCGCGATTACTTGACGAAATTCGCGTTTTTTCCACAATTCCAAGATGAAATTTACATTTTTCCACGATCCTTTGATGAAATTCACGTTTTTTTCCCGCGATCCTTTGTCGAAATTAGCATTTTTTCCGCGATCCTTTGACGAAATTAGCATTTCTTCCGCGATCTTTTGATAGAATTCGCGTTTTCTGCAATCCTTCGACAAAATTTACGTTTTGTCTGCGATTCTTTGACGAAATTCGTGTTTTTTCTGCGATCCTTTGACGGGATTCGCGTTTCTTCTTCGATTCTTTGACGAAATTCTCGTTTTTTCTGCGATCACTTGACGAAATTCGCGTTTTTCTGCATTTACTTAACGAGATTCGCGTTTTTTCCGCGATCACTTGACGGAATTAGCGTTTTTTCCACAATTCCTAGACGAAATTTGCATTTTCTACTATCCTTTGATGAAATTCACGTTTTTTTCCGCGTTCCTTTGGCGAAATGTGCATTTTTCCGCGATCCTTTGACGAAATTAGCGTTTTTTCCGCGATCCTTTGACGGAATTTACGTTTTTTCTGCAATCCTTTGACAGAATTCGCGTTTTTTCTACAATCCTTTGACAGTATTCGCGTTTTTTCTGCAACCCTTCGACAACACGTTTTTTCCGCGATCCTTTGACGAAATTCGCGTTTTTTCCACGATCCCTTGACGAAATTTGCACTTTTTCCACGACCTTTTGAAGAAATTTACGTTTTATCTGTCATCCTTTGACGAAATTTGCATTTTTTTTGTCATTCCTTAACGAAATTTGCAGTTTTTTCGCGATCCTTTGAGGAAATTTGCGTTTTTTTCGCTATCCCTAGATAAAATTCACGTTTTATCAGCGATCGTTTGACAAAATTGATGATTGAAGAAATGGATTTTCTCAGTGCTCATTTGTCGAAATTCGCAGTATTTTCCCGTTATATATTTTCATTTCCGAACTTATGACCGATTTTTCGTAATTTTTGGAACCGAATGCCTTAAATTTTTGGGAATTTCGGAACAGAATCATCCCTGATTCGCTAATCGGACACGGAAAATAACGCGTGATCAATGTCAATCAATTGCGTGAAAAAAATTGGTAGACTGGTCGCGGGAAAAAAATCGTTAATTCCAACGATCTTTCGCAGTAAAAAACTCGTGAAATGTGTCAATCGGTCGTGCGAAAATATCACTAAATTCGCAGGACGGTTGCGGAAGTTGATCGTAGTGTCTAAATGCAAAATTTTCCGGAAAATGATGAAATTTTTTGGACGGGAGTCTCCCGCCCGGGATATTTGTTTGGGCGGGATTTCAAAATTTTGGGCGCGAATCCCGCCATCCCGCGTATTTTTTGAGCCCCAAATTAAGTTGGATACTTGAAATTTTGCATACTTATAGCTGAACGCTAAGAACTTGCGATCACACGAAAAATTATAATTTTTGGGTATTTTAAGCAATTTTTCTAATCTCCCCCCGGGGCACTTTTCTAACTTTTGCCGACACACCTCATGTGATATATCATTGCTCAGGCCTTTGACCCCTCTTTCATATTATGCACCATAGCCTTACATATTTTAGTTCCACTGTTTACCGCCAGGGGAATAGAGTGCGCTCCCTGTTTGCGAATATAGTACTAACAGATTTTGCAAAAGGATAAAGTGTTTTGAAAGGAATATTAAACAAAACCCTCAGTGCGATCTGTGATCACACTTACAGACTTGTTTGATATATTAGTAGTTTCGTGTGATGTCCAGCTTGTGTTTTCAATCAATCTGTTATTTAAATTTGACACAAGACTTCTGAAGAACTGGATTGATTGATCTGTGTAACTTTTGAATAGTTCTGATATTCAATACTTTGAAATTGTCCATCAGCAACAGCTTTAGATGACTTTTTAACATATTCACTAGGCAAATCACACATAGATTCTAAAACTTTGATTGATCATTTAATATGAGTATTTTATTAATATGAGTCATATCTTGACTTTGAAAGGATGGAGATAGTTCACTTAATTCAGTAAGTGCATTATGCATGATGCCTAAATTTATAAACTGGAATGAAGTGAAATGTTTACAGAGTCCTTCATATTTAGCTCTTTCTCTGGACTTTCTTAAATTTATCTTTTTTCGCAATACTGTGTTCCCAGAGCTGAGTAATCATTCCAAACAGTTTTTACAGTTCTAAGACTAGACGAAACCCATCTTATGGTAAAAAAATTTCCAACCTTTTGTCTAAAGTAGGTGAACGTGCCATTAGCTCTCTGGGTCATTCCATGTCAAATCAACACAAAAAAGTGCAATTTTTTCCCTCACCATCTCCAAATTTTACAAAACTTGGGGAACTAGTTAGAATGGTTGAGAAAGTAAAAAATCTGCAATTTCAGATTTCTGAGACTTAGTTTTTTAATTATTGGCATTTCAAAATAGCCGACTAAGACAAATTTACTGTCAGATGGCAACATTAAAATCATTATAACTCATGTTCTAATTAACGTACAGACATGGACCTGGTATCATTTTAAAGCATTTGAAATGACCTTTAATATGATACCAAACACAATACGTTTTTGAAAAAAAAAAGTTACAAGGTCATGGCACTTGACCTTTGACCTTGAATTACTAAAAAACGAATTCTTCAATTTTCACAATTTTTTTTTTCTGAATGCTAAAATACCTTAACTAGATGTGTACAAAGTTTCAAAATTGGATGACAATGGGATCATATATAAAAAAAAATAAATAAATAATAAAATACTAAATGTTTGCATTTAAATTATGTACTATTCATATATTAATGAGTTCGTGAACTCATGTAATTTTATTAATATACACAAATAGAAATTGAAATAAAAAGTAAATATACTATACAAACTAATTTAAATAAAAAACACAATAGAAATTGAAATAAAAATTAAATATATAATACAAATTAATTTAAATAAAAAACACAATAGAAATTGAATAAAATATACAGAATTTAACATATGAATATATGTGTGTGATAACAATTATACATAACGGAATTGTTAACATATGGACATAATATTTTACAACATAGATCATGTAAATTGTCAAGGCAGTTTTTGTACATTTAGTTTTACATTTGTTGCTGTAGTTTCTTTTTCGGTGATATTATAAACTCTACCTGTTGCTGTTGTTGGATTAACAACTGTTAATATATTGTATATGGGCACTAAAAGTATATCTGGCTTACTTGGAAAGCTGTATGATGAAGAAAGCTTAATTTAACTTGCGCATTTTCTTCATCAGTATCAATCACACAAGCTATCCACCACTTTTTATCGTATATAGCAGTGACAAATCCTTTGATATCACCAATTGAAAGTTCGCCTTCTAATTTGGTCACTAGTTCCACATTTGAAAAAAGTGCAGCAGAATACACTTTGTCGCAGTGAAGTGCCATTCAGCAGATATGCCAAAATCTTCTTCGTGGTAACAGAGATTTATAAAATTCTTTCGGTCTTTGTAATGTGCTGCTGCCCCATCCAAAAAGTAAAATATCTTTTTAACTATCGTTGGATACATCTTACTTTTGAGAAAATTTATTAAGTATCTCTGAAATAAGTGAACTGCAATGGTATCATGAGTTAAACACTCTGAAATGATTACAAAACAAACATGCTGAAGAATATCTTCATTATCATTAAAATATGCAACAAATGGATAGTTACCTGAGAATTATTCCAGTGGTATCCTTGGATTTCGTCTTGAAGTACGAAAGAATAATTTTCTGAAAAGTCACACATAACCAAAAACTCTCCTGGTTGCAGCATTAATTCTAGCTCTGCTTGAAATAGGGATTGTTGTTTGGCAATAAATGAATGGCGAAGGAGGTGTTTTAAATTTTCACAAAACGAATCAAGAAAATCCTCATATGCTTTTGTAACTGTTTCAAGTGTACACCTATCTACAGATACCCACTGTTTATATGTTACTGTATCCACCATATTCTCATTCATCAAGTTTCTTAATCGTTCTTTTAGGATTAACATACAGTCAGCTTTCCCACATTCTTTACAGTCTCCTATGTAACATGCTGGCTGTGGAGGATTACAAATCACTATAGCAATACAGTCTTTATGGGTTTTTAAAGGAACATCATCTTTTGCTGTTAATTCAGCAATTTTTCCACCTATCATCATTAACTTAAAATTTTGGTGGGTGGTGCATACACAAACAGAATGTGTTCCACTTGCACCAGCAAGAATACAATGTTTTGGTGGAAGTTCTGCAAACTTTGAAAATCCAATTTTATTGTCTGGATGCTTTTGCTTAAATAAAACACAAGCTTCTTTAAGATGGCATAAAATAAGCTTTTTCTGTTTCTGAATACGATTTCCACTTAAATCTTTTACTGACACATAATCCTTCTGACCAGGCATCATTCTACTAATCATGTCACTTTCATAAAATTCTCTCACAGTAATCACGTTCTCAGGCAATGACTTTCCAGGTTTAAAATTAGGTGATTACAGAATTCCTTTGGCTTTCCTCACCATAAAATTTGGAGTTTCAAACTCCTTTTCAATTTTTTTAATGCTCCAACTTTTTGGTAGAATTGTTAGTATTTGTACCTTTTCACTACGACTAGTAGATGAACAAAATTTATCTTTTAGCTGGCATATCATTTCGCTTTCTGCAGACTGTACAATTTCATCATCAACAGAATTATCCATTTCAAACAATTTCTGAACAGCAGTCTCTACCTTCTGAAATTTTTCTTTTGGATATTTCTGCAGTTTAAGTTTTTTCTTACTTATCGGTGACTCTCCCAGGATATTCAAACTACTGTTTAGGGGATCTAGTGCTTCATTATAGTCAAACTCATTTAATTGTTCTTCGCAATCTTGTTAACTACTCGTTCCAGGAAATACTTCAAAAGTACATTCAGGTTCTAGCTTGTTTTTTAATGAATCTGGGAGCATGGCAGTGCGTCCGCCAAGTTCGCACAAGCCGTAAGCTACCTTTTCCTGAACCATTCCGGCATACTTTTCACCCCCTCATAACGTCGTTTTAGGGAGAGATATAGAAATTTTTCTTTTATGCACATGTTCGTATGGTCAAACTGAACTAAGGTTCCATGATTTCATGTTCCTATATTTAGCAGTTTTCCAAATATTAAATTCCGAAAAAGCACTTTTTTGTCACTGACTCACTTCGCATCAACAAATAACTAAGGTACTTCTAAAAGTCGTAGAATCATGAAATTTCACAAGTAAGTCGGGTTTGTAGCACAATTAACCAGAAAAATCTGAAAACACAGAATTTCTGCCTCTAAACCCTTCAAACAGGGGGTGTTCCTTTGGCTGCAAACAGTTCCTTAACACATTCAATTGTGCCACTGTTGGCCGCCAAAACTCGATTACAGAGTTTTGAAGGGAGTTACGTGATTTCAAGCAGAATAACATTTTATATATATGCTTTTCCAAAGATGTTTGTTAAATAGAAAAAATTCATATACCTAAAAATTTTAATCAGTATAGGTTATGATATATTTACGATATTAAAACAATAAAACATTTAACAAAATATAACCGCAATTCGGTACTTTTCAATATAGTAGCCTTGGCGAAATACAGAAAATAGCCTTGACAAGAAAAGAAATTTGATAATAACGTATTTTCTGGCAACCTATTTAGTGTGTCATATACACAAGCAATTTTTTCCATATGTATACAATTTATTTAATGTAAGGAACCCGTTTATTTATTTTTATATACCAACATAAATAATTTGTATATAAAAAATAATATTTTATACATGTATAAATAAAATGTTTATATGTATATAAATGCATATATAAATAACATAAAAGTTCATCAGGTTTGTTTTCATATTTGTTTATATCATTTGGCAACATATCTCAGTTTCTGAAGTCCGAATTGCGCCAAGATTTTAAAAAAATGCCAAGATCCCTATAGTGGAAAAATATAATTCCATATGAAAGCTTAAAAATCTCCTTTTAATTAAATGAAATGCGTAACTAATAAACTGTCTTTAACGATGTGCGACAGATACGGCGTCTGAAGTCTGCTGCTAATGTTATTATATTGTATTATTAGCCTACTTACTGTTAATTTATTAATTTTAAATCTGTAAAAGAAAGATCATAGTTATAGATAAGATATGTTGGTCGCCAAAACCCGATTACAGAAAATTAGCCTGAGTTATAAAGGTGTTACATGATTTCAAGCTGAATGAATTTTTATATGCTTTTACAAAAATCTTAATAAGGCAAATCTTTCAGTTTATCTGTCCATCTTTCTATCTTTTACTTCCTTAAAACAAATTTTATTAAAGACCGGGAGGCGTCTGCACAGATCATCACCTCATCGAATTGACGGCTGAAATTTTAGGATTAGTTAAATATCGATTAGCGTATT
Organism: Maratus speciosus; assembly: GCA_963932465.1. Classification (NCBI taxonomy): domain Eukaryota; kingdom Metazoa; phylum Arthropoda; class Arachnida; order Araneae; family Salticidae; genus Maratus; species Maratus speciosus. Next base: position 362,320,420 of record OZ010786.1, on the reverse strand, counting down.
GAAGTGTAACTGGTCTGCCAAGTCGTATCTTTGTGGAAACCACCTACAGACCCGATTTTACGGGTTAATTGGTGGATTTTCCATTGTGTTTTCCTGCACCCATTCCTCCATGTTTCCAAATTTTTGGATGCAGGAAAATATAATAGTAAACCTATTAGTTAACCACTAAAATTAGGTCTTCAGGTGGTTTCTACCAAGGTATGACTTAACAGACCAGTTGCATTTAAATATGCTAATCTAGTTTTAACTAATCCTAAAATTTCAGCTGTAAACTCGATGAGGTGATGGTGTGTGCAGACGCCTCCCGGTCTATTATAAATGTCGGAATTCTAATCTCAATAGCACTCTGGTCAATCTGGCAATTATCCCTACTATTTATGGAACACTATACCTTAAAGTGCGTTTTAGTGATGTTAATGAACTTATGCATATGCATCATACATATTATACATATGCATGTAATACGTAATACATTTGCATCATACATATTATAGGTATGTGTATAATACATAATACACATGCATCATTATGACGTCAGAATAAACAAAACATTTTTGTCGCCAAATTTGAGAACTGACATATTACCAAATTTGGTGAAACTTTGCTAAATGTCGCCAACCTTGGCGAATATTTGACGCTAGTGGCTATTTTTCAATGAGTTAATTATTAATAAGAGCCATCTATTTTTATTTTTCCGCATATCATCTGAATAGTTAAATGATATAACGTACTAATATTTCCAAAGTGCTAATAGTTTCGTCACTGCCCAAAATCTCTGCTATTGTTATTATATTGTACTGTTATTATACTTATTGTGGCTATGAAACTGCCAGTTCTCCTTATGATTATCATAATTCTATAATATGTAACCTGTTAATCGATGTGTACATTAGAATGAATCTTCTAATAATCCGATTCCTCGCATTTTAGTTTTCAGGTTTCGAATAAAATTAGCTAAAATCTTAAAACCATGGCACATTGACTAATTCTTCAACACGATCAGATGAGAAGAATGAGAGATTTTCAAATGGATCATAGCAGTGAGCCGGTAGACCTTATATTCTTCTGTAATCGAGTCTATTAAAAAGGTTAACGTGAAACAAAAAGATATTAGCATGAATATGGTTTAATGCAAATGCAGATATTGTCAAAGGATTTCATAAGAACCATTTCACTTGTACCCAGTCGTATCTGTTAAAATACAACAATTGGCAGTGAGCCTAATTAGAAAAGATTACTTAATAGGATTAAAAATTTCCGCATTAGAGAACGAATCGTAACTGCTAAGGAAACATGCATAAGTGCGTTAAGAGATATTTGTCACGAAAGATGAAATACATAACAACACAAAATATATGATGTGCTTCCATGATCGTAAAGAGTTCTTGATTTCTCTATCAAAAGCTTCCGACTTGGCGAAAACATGGGCAAGTAAATTAAATTATGAATAACAGTAACATGATGCAACGTTTAACATGGAATTGATATGGTAAATACTGCTTGCTAGAGGCGGCTAGTACTTTAACATAAAAAGAAATAAAGTATAAATTTGTAAAGCTCAATAAAATAAATTTAGATATTTTTATGTTTGCCAGGCGAAAGTGGCAAATTGCCAAATACTGTTCCCAACTCCATTGTTCATATTGCATTCATTTCATTTAAAGATATATACTTTTCAGTCATCTCATTTAAAATAGATGCATTTCCCTCATTTTATTTAATAGAATATTTAACATAGAAATAAATAAATAAATAAGAAATAATAACATAAACCAAAATATTTTATTTGAAAATCAAAGCATTGTTTCTAATTTACACATGTGAAAAATGAAAACTGCTATTGGCGAAAAAACAAAAGGTTAATGAGGAGATTTGCTCCCGGCTAACATAAAAGTACCGAAATTTAAGTTTTTTCATATTAATATAGTTTAGAATAACAAACTTGAAAAAACATACAAAAGGTAGTGATATCCCAACAAAAAGTTTTCGCTAAAAAAAAAGCGCCAAGTTCTCCTTAAGGGGACGGTGGAGCTTAAAATCCTTAAAAATAATTTTTTTTATTTTTGTAAATTTCAACTTAAATATTATTCAAGAGTACATTATATACATTATAACATGCATTTATCCCAAAAAATTTTTTAAAAAAATTTTATTTTTGAGAAAAAAATGGAATTTTACGCGTCGTGTTGGAAATCTTCGAAACGCCCCATGCGTCTTCAATATCAATGAAAATCCCCAATATTTTTTATAAAAGTTTGGTTTATATATAGAAATTAAATAGAGCATCGAATTTTACATATTTGAATTTAAAGGTTAAAAAAAAAAAAAATTGAAAAAATTTGAAATTTTTTCAAAAAATTTTCAAAATTTCAAATTTTTTCATTTTTTTTTTTATTTTTTGTAAATTTTATCTTAAATATTATTCAAGGGTACATTATATGCATTATAGCATGCATTTATCACAAAAAAAAATTTATTTTTGAGAAAAAAATGGAATTTTACGCGTCGTCTTTGAAATCTTCGAAGCGCCCCCTGCGCGTTCCATATCAATGAAAATCCCCAATATTTTTTATAAAAGTTTGATTTATATATAGAAATAAAATAGAGCATCGAATTTCACATATTTGAATTTAAAGGTTAAAAAAAAAAAATTTCGAAAAAATTTTGAAATTTTGATTTTTTTTTTTTAACTTGTGCAAACTTCAGATATCACTATTTTTTCTGGCCGAAACATTAAGGAGAACTTGGTGCTTTTTTTTTTAAGCAAAAACTTTTTGTTGGGATAAACATCTTTCCTACACCGGTCACATATCATATGTCCCATTTCGATAATTTCAGAAAATTTTTCAAGCATCCATTTAGTAACAGGACGAAGAGTTTTCCTTTTAGTCGAATGTTTTGTTTTCCCAAGAGGATTACAGCATCTATTTAACCACTGTCTATTTATTTTATCAAATTCAATATATATATATATATATATATATATATTATTACTTAAGAAATAAAAAAAAAAATCATATATATATAACCATTAATTAAACATAACCTACCACCATCAAATATTATGAATTAAAGCTGTAAGTATAAAAAAAAAAAAAAATTATTATAAGAATTATTATGGAAGAAAAAGAAAAAAGTGGACACCGACAAAAAATGGAAAAGCTTATATATTGAATTACGTTGTCAAGGGCACAGTATATATATATATATATTATTACTTAAGAAATTAAAAAAAAAAATCTTTATCACATCTTTTAGCAAAGCAGAAATTTATAATGTAGCAATTTACTTTTATATACAGCCAATGTGTACATCAGCTACTAAATTGAAACCTAAATTACTGTTTTCCAAGCTACTGAATAAAAATTAAACACAAACCAAAACCATCTGAATCAAACAATCAACTCTAATTACAATCTAAATTCAAACCAAAACTATCTGAAACAACCAATCAGCTCTAATCAAAACCTAAACAGATTTTTTTACTTTTGGTTTGTAATTATTCTAAGGCAGTTAGACATAAAATATCAGTGAAGTTAACTAAAATTTAAATAATTAAATCCATATTGCTATATGCATACAATATAACAAGAAATTTCAGACTGATTATACTTGATATATTTTGTCATGTTAGTTTATTAAAAAAATAAATAGATAATACAATTTTTATAAAATATTCAAAGTTCATAATAATATCTGTATGTTAATTGTGTAACATTTAATTCCCCAAACCTGTCTGTCATTTTTAAAAACATCACATCTATCATCTTAAATAAATGTCAGGTGCACTAATGCTAAATGTTAAACAATTATTTTTTGCCAATAATTTTATTTTGCATGATCTCATTAATAAAAACTGGCATAGGTGTACAAATATTAAGAATAAATACAAAAATTTAACAAAAATCCATTTTTATATACTTATAGGACGAGTTCGTGAACTCAGTACATAATTTAATGCGAACATTTTGTATTTTGTTATGTATTATTTTTTTTATATATGAACCCATTGTCATCCCATTTTGAAACTTTGTACACATCTAGTTAAGGCATTTTAGCATTCAGAAAAAAAAATTATGAAAATTGAATTTTTAGTAATTCAAGATCAAGTACCATGACATTGTAACTTTTTTTTTCAAAAACATCTCGTGTTTCATATCATATTAAAGGTAATTTCAAATGCTTTAAAATGATACCAGGACCATGTCTGTACATGAATTAGAACAGGAGTTATGTTGCCATCTGACAGTAAATTTGTCTTAGTCGGCCATCTTTAACTGGCTATAATTAAAAAACTAATAGCCCTAGAAATCTGAAATTGCAGATTTTTTACTTTCTCAACCAGTCTAACTAGTTGTCCGAATTTTGTAAAATTCGGAGATGGTGGGGGAAACGGCTGTGTTGATTTGACATGGAATGACCCCTCTCTGATTTTTAGGAGAAAGGTTATTGCCGAAACGTCAGTGAAGGCTTACTGTGGAGACACGAAAAGTTTTGGTTTCCGTTAGTCAGTCTGTCTGATCTGCGATAACTGCCGCAAAAAGCATCCGATTAGCTTGAAATTAAGTGGGTATCTTGGTGAAATACACGAATTTAGCTGTATAGTTTTTTGCTATATTTGGTTCATTCGTTCGGAAAATATAGGATATTTTATTTTGCGCTATAATGCTTTTCTATAGCAATTCAGACGATTTTTCCATTTTTATTTGTTGAAAGGAAATGGCTCGTATGATTGAAGGATTTAAATGGTTAATTATGGATAATGAAATTTCCTAATTAGAACCATGCATTGTTCATATTAGTTTGAAATTTTGTGTATACATTTGTCAGTTTTTAAATTCAGTGCATGGAGGGATTTTATATATGTGTTCCAATAATATCAAATATTTTTTTTTTTTTTTTAAATGCACATACTTTATTGTTTTAATTTTCTTTTCACTGTTGTCTAGCAACAGAACTACACCTAAAAATATCGTAAATGTGAAAGTATGTGTAATTGTTTGGAGTCAAATCAACATCAAAAGGGATGGATTAATGCCTTTTGCGTCTTTACATATAGATGGAATTTACTCCAGAAATAAAGAAAGGCAGTGTTCGATTTATTTTGTTCAAATAGTTTTCTTTTTAATTAAAAAGTTCATTATTTTCATAACGAATAAATTGACATTTTGCTATAAAATCTAGAAATTTTTTTTTAACCGTTGCCAAGAAAATCAGATCCCGGAATAATAATTTATCCTAAACAGATAATTTTGATTTGAAAAACTTTCATGTGCAAGACGAAAATCAAATAAAAAATAGACATGAATACGTCTTCATACTGGAAATAAAACAAAAATACGAAAAGGTGAATTTAATCTCATATATCAAAAATAAAACGAATACCCTTTCAGGTTGAAATAAAAGGGCCTTGTGCTATGATATTAATTTTTATTATTTAAAAAAAAAAATGTTACCACGGTTTACTGTCTGCACACAGCTAACAGAAATTAGAGGTCTGCACGGGCCGGAATTTCCAGGCCCGGGCCCGGCCCGAACGAAAGCTATCTTGGCCCGGCCCGGCCCGGAGTAAAAATTGAAAGTTCGGCCTGAGCCCGGCCCGGCCCGGCCCGTTTGCATTTTTACAGTTCTCGGCCCGGCCCGTACAAAAATTAGTGAAAACAGGCCCGGCCCAGCCCGATTCAATTTCTACAAAAAAAAAAAAAAAAAAAAAAATCCGTTTTTTCTCGACACACAATTAAGATTCTTTTAATGAATACTACGTACATATTTATGGGAAAATTTTACAGTATATTTTAGATTACTATGTGTTCGCAAAGCAGAAAACACACAATAGTAAACATTAACGATTATACAGTGTTTTAGTCATCGTTTCTACAGACATTTCGAAATTCCAATAAGTATTCATTAAAAAGTTAATGTAGTTTAGAATAAAGTATTAAAAACATGATACCTTTTGAAGCTATATGATAAAAAGTAGATTTGCGAAAATATTTCTCTCATTTTTAAGGCTTTTCTCAATTCAAAAGAAGTTACATTTCGACACATTTGAGAATTAATTTCTTTTCGGAAACGCGTAAGATTGGCAGGTATTCTTATTTAGAAACTACGTAAATGCCGTCTTTTTCATAGATAAAAGCAATATATCTTTCTCTGAAAATACTGCCAACGTTAGCGTTATGAATCGAATTTCCGGAAGCGATAGCACAGGAAAGGAGAAAAACGTACAGTCACATGACAAGAATCTCTGTTATCTCTGTAAGTAATTTATCAAATATGGAGAAAGCTCTTCGTTTCCAAATGCCTTCAATAGTCAGGCCTGTGAATTTTATGCCTTTATAATTAAAAATGAATCAGAAAATGTGTTTGAAAGTTTCGCATTGTTGAGCAGTGAATATGAGAACCCCTTAAGGTATATTTCCAAAGATACTGTTAACAGAAGTTCATTATCACTATTAATACTTTTACAACACATAATACCTGTCCTACACATCCTGAGATCGGTTAAGACTAGTTCCGTCCCGGCACGAGTCTGCTGAAAAAAAATTAAACCCGTAATCAGACATCTTGTAACTGTACGATGCCGATCTCTACGATGGACATGTTACATATCTGTATTGATGTTGTTAAACTCGGATCGGCTCGTGACGCACATTTATACTTCTCGAGAAAATCATATTCATTGAAAATGGCTCGTATTTTATCTGCTTCGCTTGAATTCTTATATCGGGCCGATAGACCCGATTAATTTTTTTTATCGGCCCGGCCCTGCAGGCCCGTTCAATTTTTTTGCCGGCCCGGCCCGTTGGAAAATTCGCCTTCATTCCGCCGGGTACGGGCCTCGGGCCAAGTCCGGGCCCGTGCAGACCTCTAACAGAAATGTTTAATTTTTAATCGAAAATTTCAATGAGAAAAAAAAAAAAAAAAAAAAAAGAACTTTTGAAAAGCAAATAGATAGTAAATATCAAAATTATGCACCGCAAAATTATCTCTGTCGAAAATGACGTCATTGTATCGGGAAATAAATATTTTCTTTCTTACAAACCAAGCATTGTCTCAAAAAATATTTTTTGACGAGTGTTACTTCATAATTCCACCTCATTTCAGAAAATATGAATGAAAATGATTTTATTTTTAAAAGGAAATTACATTTTCGTTCATAAAACCTAAACTTTTAATATAATTGCCTCAGTGTAAATCATTTTCTGTCCACCGATATTGAAAAACAAGGCTCGGAAGTGTAAAAAGAAATCTAAGATTTACAATAACCATTAGCGCAATCAATAAAAAGTTACATATGTAAATTTAATAAGACCATGGGGGTTTCAGAGGGGCTCCGCCCCCTGAAGAAATCTACTTTATTATCTAAAAAAATACCAGAATTAGTAGCTCATGAAAATTTCAAAATATCCTTACATAACGTTTTTAATTGAACGCTTCTAATATCTAAAAACTTCGTATTTTTTTTATTCTTATAAATAATTAAGTAATTAGAAAACTTTAAATTGCGGTTTGCAGGAAATTGAATATTACCAAAGTGTGTTTAAAAACAATGACTCACAGAGCTGATGTTGAGGCTCCTGATCTGCAGATTTACTAGTATAATGAATATAATTTATCAAAAAAATTTGAAAATGATTGACACCTTGCACTTTGTTTCTTGTATCACTAACAGCTAATTCTAATCTGTGATTTGAACAGTGCCAAATAAAGATGCTCCATCACAAGCAAAGAAAAACGAACATTAAAAAAAAAAAAAATCTTCATTCATACCATAACTTTTTAAATTGTCTACACAAGCATTCATAATAGCTTCTGCTTTAGTGACTTCAAGTTCAATTAAATCCCAAAAGAATAATACAGGTTCACCATCTACAGAAAAAGGACACTGTTGACACATTATTAATGCTGATTTTGGACTAACAGTAATAGATTCAACATTCATGATGCTTATTCTCTGATTGTTCTCCATTATAGTTTTAGAATTTTTTTTTTCATTTCTTTGGCAATATGGTCAAGGATATTAGCACAGCTGAATCTTGAATGCAATACCCTACCTATATTTAGACCATTAAGTTCTTGAAATTCCACATCAGCAGGTAAGTCAGAATGCGACCTATTTTGTTTTGCTATTTTATATGCTGTGCGAAAAATCCTAACAATAGTTTCTAAGTGTTTAGTGTTCATATTATTAGCAGTTGTTTCAATTTTTCATTTTCTAGATTCAACTTAGATTCATTTTGCAGTTTTATGGGAAAGCGATGTTTTATGCACATGAATTTTTTTCTCGAACTTGTTTGTTCTTTGGTTCTATTGTCCCCATTGCTGCTAACTTTACACTCTATCCATTCCTTTGAAAATTTCATTCTAGCAACTCTGTGTTCTCATGCCGCCTGAATTAATTTCACGACAACCTAATCATTTGTTTTTAAGTTCTAAACACGTGTTTTCTGAAGTAAAATATTTATACTGTTCTTCTGACCAACAGTCTGGAAAAGATCAGAAGCTTTAAAGTTTGAATTAAGTTCTTCAGAATGAAGATGAGATAGATCAGAATTCATGTTAGTTGCTGAGCACTCTGTTTGACCAATTTCACTATTATTGTTTAAGTTAATATCAGTTCGTTGCTTTTTGCCATTTGGATTATTTGTCTCACCTTCATTTGAAGATCTTTTGAAATATTTTAACATCTTCATTTTCATACGATGTTAAGTTAAAAAATACAAAAAAGTAAACACGATAAACAAAACACAGTTTGAGTCATGTTGAGTTGTTTTGCAACTACATCTAAAAAATCCTAGTAAATCAAAACCATTGACTATAAATTACAGGAGAACTATGAACCGAAATCCGGAAGAATCGCAATGGAGCAAAATATGTTGTGATGAAGTGGCACTGCTGTGCGAAAAAAAGGCGGTTTTCATCAAATAAGGATACGGCAGCTGATGCCACTTAGGACAGAACGATGGCTTCAAGAGATCTGTAAGTCGAAATATTTCCTTTCTTGGTGGGTGAAAAGAGATATTAAAACTAGCATAAATTATCATTTCACTTGAAAAAAAAAAAAAAATGTTTTGTGCTCATACGCAATATTTTTTTTGTCAGTAACAAACCAAATATTTCTGGAAATGGTGTTCCCACCCAGCTACTGCACTGCCTGGATATAATTAACTCTTATTTGTTGGGCATGGCTGCGAACTGATGTGCAAATACGACAAACAAATAAGAGTGAATAGACAGGTATCGTCCAGGTAGTTCCAAGAGCATTGGCACGGTAAGCCAAGGTACCCAGATTAAAGTCCTATCCTGGACATTTTTTGCTTTGTTGGAATAAACCTCAATTATGCTAATTTAACCTCAAAGATGATTTACCTAGTTGAAAAAATGTCCTTGTCTTCTTCACTATTCTTCAATTATTAATACATTATTTGTATATGTTTTTTGTTTATTAAAAGTACATAATATTAAGACACACTTGAACACAATTAATACAATAACCCAACATGAGTGAAAAATTAGCTGGAACCAGGACTCGAACCTGGGTCCACAGAGTATCAAACTGTTGCACTATCACCAAGCTACCCTGGCTGATATGTACCTTTAATAAATAAAAAAATAAATACATTCAAACATTATAATTTATGTGTGCTTTAATAGATTATTTGCATATGAGTTACAACAATGGATTTAACTATACTACAAAAAATGCTCACATAAAAAGGGCTGTGAAACTGCAACAAAATATTTTAAACACTACAAAATTAAAAGTATATTTAAAAAATAATTTTACCAATTAATGGTGTTTTATATTAAATTGGTACAGATGTCGCAGACACATCAGGGTTTCTTTTTGGCGCAAAAATGAGATTTTTTGCCTGGTGTGGCAATGGCAACTCAGTAATTTTGATGAGATTCAGTTTCGCATGTCAATCTGATCAAATCCCTCTGTATTAGTTCAGTCAGTTGTATTCTTAACACTGTGTGTATTTTAAATTAAACATTGTGCGTGTTTTATGAAAAAATAAAACTAGCATGCTATTTTTGCAAGCTAGGTATTCAAAAACTGTGTTTTCTCTCCGAAATGATGCAAAATAATCTTTTTTTCCAACCCTGGTGTGCCTGCAAAATCTGTTCCATTAAAGTATGATTATATGTTGAGAAATCAATTTAGAGATCCTAAAAAGACAGTTTAAATAATGTTTCAATTTCCTGTGCCTTTACCTTAAAATGTAACAAAGCGGTTTGCACTTTCTACAAGCATACAAAAAAAAAAGTGGTGAATTTGGCTATAATCGAGTCATGTATATAGTCATGAAATTATGCGTGATTTTTAAGATAAACATTGAATGCTTATAAAAGTGAAAAAAAAAAAAAAAATAAAATACAAACCAGTTTTTACTTTTATACTTATTTAGTTCTTTAATTACATTAAGCTTAATAATGTACAGATGACTGAACAGTACATTAACAGAAAAACAAAGCATATATATAAAAAAAGATAAAATTTTGATTTCACATAATTCTTAGGAAATCCAGGTGGTTGCACATGATGTAGGCATGTATAATGGATTACAAATATGATGAATAGAAAATCCTGAAAGAAAAAACAATATTTCTTATTTTCAATTGGCTAATAGGAATATAGCATATAAATGAATTATCAATTCACTATGCATAAAAGAAAAGGAGAAACTTAAAAGTTTTTGTTACTTTTGCTCAGATCGACATTCATCTTAAGCATTTTTAGTTTCTGTAATATTCAAGAATAAAAAATGCTTTTACTACTTTTTACTGCTTGTTTATAGTAATAAAAGAAAGATGTTTGTCTGTGAGCAGGGGAAATCTAGTGCAAGTAGAGGTCTGAAAATTTGGATAAGGATAGTCCAAGGCAGGTCCTACATCTGAGTCTTAGATTTTCCCTTTTTTGATAATTAGCTGAGATTTTAACTGAAAACCAAAACAAAAATGGTCTCACAAGTAAAAAATCACAGCGGTTTGGCAAAAAAACATTCCAAAGCTTTCAGCTGTTTGCTAGAACTAGCAGAGAAGATATGATAGGATGTCTATTTTTTCTTTTTTGAGTTTTTCAAAGCCTACATTGGCATAATTATTTAAAATAAGAAAAAGCAAAAAATACCAAGCCACACCTACATACTTTTTCCTTACTAATAGTGTCTTATGTTAAAAAAAATATTAATATTTAACCTTTTATTAATCTAACAACAACAAAAAAATTAGGTTTCCCCCCTTTCCTCGTGGGCTGCAATCTTTCTTTAAAACATCTTACAGCTTTCAAAATAAATAAAACTCTTTCAAAAAATAAATAATAAAGACACTTAACCAGCATACAGCTTTCTAACAATGTCTTTGGTAAAGGAAAAAAAAAAAAACCTTTGAAAAAAAATAATTTTCTGGAACTCACTTTGCGATTTTGTCGAGAAAAGAAATGTTTTCCCAGAATGTTTCGCCCTGTCTGACAATTTAGTTTTGTCCAAAATTGGCAGTTTTTTTTTCTCCTTTATTTTTAGCGTGGATAACTTTGCTTACAAGGGGATCACCAAACATGGTACGCACAGTTTTTGATAATTTTAAAGTACGTTGTAGAGGTCATATCTCTAATTATTCTCATGAAAGATTTTCTTCAAATGGGCTTAAATTTTTGAGAAATTGAGGGTCAAAGTTCAGAAGGAGTTTCAAATAGCTATTAATTTGCTCTTCTCGATGCAGATTTGGTAGTGTCAAGGTAACGTGCACATTCTCTATACCACAGATGGAGGGTTTGATCGCACCTTTTGACTTTTTCCCTTTTTTAATTAATTTTATATTTTTGTCCCGTTACAAGTTTTACGCTGAATTATGAATTTGGCAGCTTTGAACTATGATATTTTCCTAATGAATTACATTTACATTTTTGAATCTTTCATGAAAATTTATATTTTTTCTGATATTTTTAAACTAATATTTCTATTGGTGAAAATCTAAACTAATTTATGTCTATAATTTTTTTTAATTTATTATTATTATTTACCTTTTTATATTTTAAGTGCAGATCTAATACTTTTTTCTCTTTTTTACTTTATGGAATTTTAAATGGAAATTTATCAGTTTTTTTGTATAACTTATACAAAATATTTTACATGTTGAATCTCTCAAACATATTTATGATTAGATAGTTCCAATTCCAATAGAATTATTTCAAAAGAGTAATAAAATATTAAAGTAGTAACGCTTATATGTAAGTTTTACCAATTGTATAAATTCTTAATGTCTTCTAAATACATTTGTCTGTAAAGTTCAAATTCAACACCATTTTTTATTTGCACAGATAAAAAAATGACATTAAATTTCATATTTTTTCATTCTAACAATTATAAATATTGTTGACGCCATTCTTAAAAATTCAACTGGAAATGCAAGAATGAGAGATAAAATTTACCATACATATATTATATATACAGTAAAGCACTGTTTATATGTTTTTCAAGGGACCAAGAAAAGAAAGAAAGAAAAAAAAAAAAAAAAACCCCGCATAAATGAAAAAAAGTATAAACGAAATTCACAATAGTACGAACATTTCTGTGATTACCAACAATAAAAAAATCAGAGATAAATTAAAATACATGAAATACAAGAGGTATGTAATACTAAACTTCTTATTCCGGATATAATTTACAACTTATTACTATTCATTCACCATGTACAAAATATTTTATTATTTTAGGTTGTACGGAATTTTTAGAATGCACAGAAAAGAGGTAATTGCTCACAGTTAAAAGTGCCATTTAAACCTTATCATTCAAATAACTGCTAATGAGGTATTCTTGTTGCATGGTGTTAAAACCCTTGAAAACTTGGCAGTGGCTTTTCAGTGCAGTTATCCTTATCCTCACTGCTAGTTTCCTCATTTGTGATCATTTCATAGATTGTTAGAAAGGAACATGTTGCAAGTTACGAATCACCAGACTTGTATAAAACCAAAAAATTTTTGCGCACGCAAATATTGGGTAAAAAACTTTCTACAAATTAATTTAATGTTTAATAAAATAATGCGTTATATTATTTTGACGATAATTAATAAAAAACAGTAGTTTTAAAGTAATTACCATTTAAATTAAAAATTAATTGATATTAATTAAAGAATAATTATTTTAGTTAAAAAAATAATAAAGCTAAAAATCCATGATAAGAAAAGGTGAAATTCTTATTAATTATTTTGTTAATGCATTTAGAAAACAGCCCAATCCTTAATATTGTATGTAACCTCTTCGTACAAAATGCCAGTCACTCTGTTCGCAGAAATAATATGGCATTGCTTCTTATACAACTGAATCACATTTTATAGGGGGAGGTCTATTCATAGGTATCATAATTAAAGAGACTGATGCAGGGATGAAAGTGCACTAAAGCCATTTTTTAGCACCTTTGGAGCAGCAAAAATCTGATTTTGTAGCAGTAAAATCCATTTTTGTAGCAGGAAAAATCTAATTTTGTAGTATAACACAAAATTAGCACTCGCCACGCGTCGAGTAACACTTAAAACGTGGCAATTAACTTTATTGTCCTTACTCGCCAAACTCAATGGGCACCAAACGCGATGGTTGAAAGATCGATGAAATTCGTTCGGAATTTACGGCGTCCAAATCGGCGATTCTCCCGAAAGTAAGAAAAGAAAGTAGCAGGGGTGATTCTGTGTCGGCATTCGGTTCCAAAAAACGGTCATCAGTCTGAAAATTCGGACATAAAAATATCGCTAATTTCGATATGGTCGCCGAAAAAAATCACCAATTCCGTCAAAGAATCGCGAAAAAAAAAAAAAAAAACCAAACGTGAATTTCGCCCAAGAGCCACGTAAAAAACGCAAATTACGTCAAAACATCGCCGAAAAAACGCAAATTTCGTGAAAAGATCGCGGAGAAAACGCAACTTTCATGACAAGATCGTGGAAAAACGCAAATTTCGTCAAAAAATCGCGGAAAAAACACAAATTTCGTAAAAAGATCGCGGAAAAAACGCAAATTTCGACAAAAAATCGCGAAAAAGAATCAAAATTCTTCAAAGTATCGCGGCAAAACGCAAATTTCGTGAGAAGATCGCAGAAAACGCAAATTTCGTGAAAAGATCGCGGATAAAACGCAAAATTCGTGAAAAGATCGAAGAAAAAACACAAAATTCGTGAAAATATCGCGGAAAACGCAAAATTCGAGAAAAGATCGCGGAAAAAACGCAAAATTCGAGAAAAGATCGCGGGAAAAAGCGCAAAATTCGTGAAAAGATCGCAGAAAAAAGCGCAAAATTCGTGAAAAGATCGCAGAAAAAAGCGCAAAATTCGTGAAAAGATCGCAGAAAAAAGCGCAAAATTCGTGAAAAGATCGCGGAAAAAAGCGCAAACTTCGTGAAAAGATCGCAGAGAAAACGCAACTTTCGTGACAAAATCGTAGAAAAAAAGCAATTTTCGTCAAACGATCGCGGAAAAACAAATTTCGAGAAAAGATCGCGGAAAAAACGCAAATTTCGTGAAAAAATCGGGGGAAAAAACGCAAATTTCGTGAAAAGATCGCGGAAAAGAATCACAAAGTTATTCAAAGAATCGCGAAAAAACGCAAATTTCGTGAAAAGATCGCGAAAAGCGCAGAAAAATGCATATTAGTTAGTGCAGAGGGGGAGGGGGCCCTCTGCTGTAACCTTTCTGAAAATTTCCTGTGAATTTATTTCATTGCAATTAATAGTAAAAATAAAATTTTTCAGTTGAGTGTAATCATATCGAATAGTAAGTAATATATATTAGTAAATTACAATGTTGATAGTTAGAAAAAACACAATTTTGTATGAGAGTACATAACTTTGTTACTGGCCAGTGGTTAAAAAAAACTGGCCAGTGAAAAAAATCAGTGTACTGGCCAGTGGCCAGTGGGAAAAATGTTAATTTTGACCTATATTTTCTAGCAATAAAATTAAAATTCTGTTTTTGGAGCAGACTGAAATTCTAATGTTAATAAACTCCTAAAAATTAAAATGATTGTTATCTTGAAAATATTTTCACATTTGAAAGAATAATTACTCAGATAAAATTTCACCACACATTTTGCTAACTCTTGGCATTCTAAATGACAATTGGGTACAGATTGCAATAATGAAAAAATAACAGCAGGAAGAAAAAAAAAATCAGTTTATTTGGATTTAAAAAACATTATTTTAGAGCAGTAATTTTAACTAATCAAGAAAAGCCTATGAATACAACATACAGGACTCCCACTCAACTTTTGTAGTAAAAAATGGTAAATAGGGACCATTTTTTCAAAAAAAGGACCAAAAAAGACCATAGATTTCACATAAAAAGGAACCTTTAGGGACCTAAATTCAGCAAATCACAAAATAAAAAACAAAATCTCCACAACCATTTCACGAAATTAGCGTGTTTTTCGCGATCCTTTGACAAAATTCACGTGATTTCACGATCTCTTACCAAAATTTGAGTGTTTTTTCCGCGCTTCTTTTACGAAATTTGTTTTTTTCTGCGATTCTTTGACGAAATTCGCATTTTTTCTGCGATCTTTTGACGAAATTTGTGCATTTTTTTCGCGATCTTTTGACGAAATCCCCGCTTTTCTCGCGGCCCTTTGACGAAATTCGTGTTTCTTTCGCGATTCTTTGACGAAATTAATTTTTTCCGCGATTCTTTTACGAAATTTGTGTTTCTTCGCTATCCTTTAATAAAATTCGGGCTTTTCCGCTATGATTTTACGAAATTCGTTTTTTTCCAGCGCTCCTTTGACGAAATTTGCGTTTTTTCTGCGATTCTTTGACGAAATTACCTTTTTTTTTTCAGGATCCTTTGAAGAAATTCGCGTTTTTTTTCGCTGTTCTTTGACGAAATTCGCGTTTTTTCCGCGATGCTTTGACGAAAGTGGTGATATTTTTCTGCGAACGATCGACGAAATAGTATTTTTTCGGCGACCATTTGTTGAAATTCGCAGTATTTTTAAGTGATACTTTTATGCATGAATTTTCGGGCTGATGGCCGATTTAAAAACAATTTTCGGAAAGTTCGGAACACAATCACCCTTGGCAAACAATAAATAAATCGTACATAAAATTGGGAAATGTTTTTAATATTTCGGTATTTAAAAAAAATAATTAAAAAAACGAGTTACAAGAACAAAAATTACTTTTTTTTTCCAAAAAATTTTTCTGCAAAGTTCCAAATTTTACGGAAAATTTTCCACGCACAGCATGGATCTATATTATACAACTCTGCGAATCACATTGCACAAAATCTTCAAATTTAGTAACATCACTTAAATTTGACCAATTTTCTGGTGGAGCAAAATGATCAGGTTCGGCGTTTTCAATGGAATTGACATCCACTGGAGTTCGTAGAATAGTGCTGCGTGATGGCTTCAAGATCTCCACTTGATGATGATAACCTGGTTGAGATGAGCGATATTAATCAAACCGTTCAGGATATTGAACAAATCTTCCTGGACGACTTAAAACCACTCTCTTCATGGCTTAAAGATATCTGAATACTTCTGCCTTCACTGATGAGGAAAGAGTACAGAATAAGGTAACAGACATTGTCTTTAAAACTGTAAAGATTTACGAGAAACTTCATGATCAGGCTCAGAAAGATCTGATCTCCAAGCTAAATGGCATGTGGCATATGCTGACACATGTCATTGATATTCCAGACGTGACATACACCGAGAGGATCTTATCTACGCTTATAGCTTCCTATAACTGTGCTTTAGTTCTTAATGATCATGCCTGCAGTACTGAGGGGCAAAGTATGTCTAAATCTCCTGTTAATTTTGGAAAATCTTTCTCGGCAGGAAATGCTAGGAAAAACAAGGCTAAAACTGATATTAAATCAGACAAAACTTTTAAAATTGCTAAAACTAATGTTAATTCTAGGAAAACGACTGAAAATAAAGAAACTGCTCCTGAAACTACAGGGTACAATGTACCTGTTAGTAACCAATTTGATGCTATCGCTGAAAATGCTTCAGAAGAGGTGGACAGTGGTGCCACCTCTCAGATCAAATCCCTACCAAAAACCCCAAACCTGAACCATTCAACATTAAATTAACGTCAAATTGGCGTGAAATAATTAAACAAATCAACATTCTTATTGGCAGTGAGGTACCCAAGAAAGTCATCGCTGTAGATATTATTCGAATTTATCCTGGTACTGTTGAAGACTATTGTGCGATTCAAAAATTTCTTATTGATTCCAAAGTTGAGTTCTTTGGCCTTCAACTCAAATCAGAAAGACCTAGAAAGGTTCTAATTAAAAGTATCCCTAGAGACACCCCCATTGATTCTGTTAAACAGGAATTAGCTAATTTGGGCTACTCTATCCATACGGTAGGGCAGCTTAAAAATTTTAAAACCAAAGTTCCATTACCTATTTTTCTCATCAACATATTCCCTTCCGACAATATGGCTACCATCTTTGATATCAAACACTTTCTCGGCTTCATCGTAACGGCTGAAACCTATAAATTTAATGGTACCAAGCAATGCTACAATTGCCAGAAATTTAATCACTCCAGTGCCTCGTGCCGTTGCGATCCTGTATGCTTAAAGTGTTCAGTTTCCCATAAAACATTCGACTGTAAAATTACGGATAAATAAGATTTCCGCTGTGAGAATTGTTCCCTTAATCACACGGCTAATTATTCCTTATGTCCCATGAATCCTAAAAATAGACCTCAAACTATCAGAAATGCTCCTACTGTAAATTCAAAAAATTCAAATAAACCATCTTCTAAATTTTCACCCAAACTGTCCTTTGCCTCTGTGGCGAAGGGAGTAGATATTTCAAATTCTGACAACGTTGATAAAGCGGCTAATATTAATGACTTTAATCTCAACAACATTGATTTTCCTTCCCTAGGTGTTCCTGGATTTAACAAGCTTAATTTCCCTGAGTTATTTAAAATTGACATGGAAAGTTTCATAACTAAACTTCAAACTGTTCTTACCCTTCTAGAGAAAATTGAAGCTATCATTTCAAAACTTGACATTCCTGCCTCAAATATTCTTAACATGGCTGATAACCCGATTATTTGCGGGAATCAGTCACATAATTAAGTAAATTTTCTTTTTTACTAATTATTACTGACCAAATTTGGTCTTTTTTTTCTTGTATATTTGTGCAAATATCTATTTTTTCTCTCTTGCTGCTGTCAGTTTTGGCCTCTGGCCAGTTAAATTCTTTCTTCCATCTCTTCGGAGTTGGGATTGTAAGGGTTTAGCTGATTGGCTAGAGAAGTTGTCAGTCGGGGCCGGCTGCATTTCTCTCAGTTTCTTAGTTGTAAATAACTTTTAATTTGTTTTCTAGCTCAGAGAGGGCGCCACAGACCCTGTCTGCTGGTGATTCTCTTTTATTTATTACGTATTTAACCTTTTATTGTAATTTTTAATCTTTTTATTGTATTTAAATATATTTTTATTACTGTAAGGACCTGTTTAGGCCTTTGGTTTATAATGATTCTTCTTGGGGTGCCACGTTCTGGTATTTATGGAGTTTTTTCATGTTTCTGAGCACTATTGTTATATGAACATTTTATTACTGGAGATAAGGAAGTTTTTCTCAAGTGCTCCAAAAGGTATTCTTTCGAAGTTCCAAGTTCATCCACTGGAGTTAAAAATCCGCGAGGGCGAAGTAAATTTTATTATTTTGGGTAAAACATTTTGCCAAGCCACCTTCATGAAATTCATAGCTTGTAACATGTTAATGTTCACATTTTCGAAGTCACCTTTGCTGGTACAATTTGCAAGGAAGAATTTGACAGTTATGTTTTTTAGAAAGTCCGTATCAGGTGTGGATGAGGTGGACACTGATCAATGAATAAAATGATTTGCCTCTTCTGGTTTTGCGTTTTATCATCTAATTCTTTTAACCAATTGGTAAAGAAGGACATTGTCATCCATGATTTTTTATTGGCCAGGTATACACTATATAGCCATTAATGACCGACAACTTTCAATTTTAGACATTTTGTCGAATATTTTGAAATATACTAGAGATTCTTCTGGAATTTCAGGATTAAGAAGAACAGGTATAACCTCATATTTAGCAATGTTGATTTAATAAGGGGGACAAATTAGGGGGCTAACAAAAAATCAAAGAAAAAAAATAATACTTGGGATCACCCTGTAAAATAAAATGCACGAAATGATCTATTGCTACAGAATATAAATAAACAGACATTGTGCAATATGAGTATTCATTTGTGTAAGAATGGCACATATATTAAAAATTAAAAAATTCTTGCATGTTTTTTGCTTATAACATGCAGGGTTTTCAACCAAATTTAACGTCAGTTTCAGAAAAATTGACAAAATATAGTAGAAAAAATATAGTGCAATTGAAATGTAAATATATTAAATATTTTAGGAAATATGAGCAGTTGTATGAAATAATTTTTATATGCGCATGCACGAACGATAACAAGGATCATTTTACATAATTTAATAGTCAACTCTATGGAGCAACTTATTTAAAAAATCCAGTCAAATATCGTAAAAATTCAGAAAGATATCGGCGTTAGAGTGAGCAAATTTTTAGTTGTTCTCTAAAAGCAGCTGAATGGTAAGGGATTTTCCACAAATTGTCATTTTCTATTAACTAACTTTCAGAAAAAAGTTCGTATTTAGTGACTATCAACGAGTAGATTTGGAAAAAATGCTTCGATTTTGATACTTCTTTTTACCATGGTATAGGCTCGTTCTGGTGGTTATCCAAGAAGAACTAAAGCATCAACAAAAAATGAAAATAAAAAAAAGTTTTAATAAAAATTGACAACTTGTGGACGATCCCTTATCATTCAGCTAGTTTTAGTGAGCAACTAAAAATTAGCTCACTTTAACGCTGATATCTTTCTGAATTTTTACGATATTTGACTGGGTTTTTTTTAACAAGTTGCTCCATAGAGTTGACTGTTAAATTATGTAAAACGATCCTTGTTATTGTTCGCACATGCGCAGATAAAATTATTTCACACAACTGCTCATATTTCCTAAAATATTTAATATATTTATATTCCAGTTGCACTATATTGTGTCTACTACATTTTGTCAATTTTTCTGAAACTGGCATTAAATTTGGCTGAAAACCTTACATGTTATAAGCAAAAAACATGCAAGAATTTTTTTTTATTAAAAAAAAAAAATAATAATAACTATCTCTATTAATATACGTGCTATTCTTACACAAATGAATACACATATTGCACAATGTCTGTTAATTTATATTCTGTAGCGATAGATCATTTCGTGTATTTTATTTTACAGGGTGATCCCAAGTATTTTTTTCTTTGATTTTTTGTTAACCCCTAATTGTCCCTCCTGTCAAATCGACATTGATAAATATGAGGTCATACCTGTTTTTTTTTAATCCTGAAATTCCAGAAGAATCTGACAAGTATACTTATAAATATTCGATAAAATGTCTAAAATTGAAAATTGCCGATCATTAATGGCCATATAATGTATTGTTGGTAAAGTTTTCACATTTTTAAAGCAGCGGGGCTTTTTTGATTTGCCAATAATCAAAGGAGCTAATTTTTCTGATCCATCTGCATTGGCCCACAATAACACTGTTAATCGCACTTTACTCTTTTTTCTACCTTGACACGTATCCAATTTGATTGCATGAGTTTTAGATGGCAGAAGATTATAAAACAAACCGGTTTCATCAGCATTGAAAATGCCTTTTTGTTCATATCTTTTTATCAGATCTGGCAATTGGTTTTGAATCCAATCATTCACTGTTTCGCAATGAACATCTCCAGACACTTACAGTTTTGCCTGTTATGCCATGTCTTAATTTAAACTTGTGAAGCCATCCTGAAGAAAATGATGCATCGCATTTCACATTCAGCTTCTTTGAAATTTCTCGTGCTTCTCCATAAGCAAAGGACCGCTGATGGGAATTTTTACACTACGACACTGATTAAAAGACTGTAAAAGCAATTTTTCAATATCAGCAAATTTTCTGCTTTCGACTTGAAGTCTTTTTTTAAGCACTACATCTACTTCGATGATGGCTTCCCTCGATGATCTTATAAACCTAATTCTTTGGCAAGATCCACTCTTTTTAAATGTTGGTTTTCATCCACTTTTTTTAAAATGCACATTTTTACTTTCTTCTATCTTCAATAGTAGTATTGCAATTGAAATTTTTTTCGGCAGATTTACATGTTTTAGGGGTCAGATATCCCCCCCCCCCCCCTCCCAAAAAAAAAAAACATGTTTATAAATGTCTGTCACCATTGTACCATCAAAAAGTGTATGAAGTTATGCATAGAATTGAACAAGATTTAAAAAAAAAGTTTTTGGCAATGGCAAGCAGGTCCTTTCTTCATTTGGAAAAAATCTGCCAAAAGGGGGCACTGTAATAGCGATTTTTGCGAGACTTTGAATATTGTACCATCGAAAAGTGTATAAAGTTATGCATAGAATTAAACTAATTTAAGTTTTTGGCTATAGCAAGCAGGTCCTCCCGTAATTTAGAAAAAATCTGCCAGAAGGGAGTGCTGTAATAGCGATTTTTGTGAGATTTTGAATATTGTATCATCGAAAAGTGCATGAAGTTATGCATAGAATTGAACCATTTTTTTTTTTTTTTTAATTTCTTGGCTATGGCAAGCAGGTCCTTCCTTAATTTGGAAAAATTCCGCCATCAGGGGACGCTGTAAGAGATTTTTGTGCTATTTTCAATATTATGCCTTCGAAAAGTGTATGAAGTTATGCATAGAATTGAACCAAATTTTTTGTGTATGTTTTTAGCCATGGCAAGAAGGTCCTCCCTGAATGTGGAAAACTTCTGCCGGAAGGGGGCACTGCAATAGCGATTTTTGTGTAATCTTCTTAATTTTTCGTAGTTCTATTATATACACCAGTGGCTCGTGAATCGACAGGAACTTCCTATCCTGATAAACTGACTATTCGTGATTTTAATAAATATCATAATCGAGATTAACATGTTTTTACTCAGATTCATTGACTGAAGCAGAAATTTAAGATGAAAGTCAAAGTTGATATAGTATTGAGCTAATAAAAATTAAATATTGACACCTGTAATAACATTTTGAAATATTAAAATATATGAGATAAAAGAAAGTTTTGGGATTGGCACATCCAACTATTTTCCTTTAACGACAGAAATTTTCTATTACGCGAAGTCATCGTGAACCATGAACCGCTAGTGAACGATACAAATCCAGACACCGAAGCTGTCAGGAAAAGAATTTGCCCTGCAGGGCCTGGGGAGAACACAACAACAACCCATATACTATGTTCGCACTGAGATAGTTCAGTCAACTTTTTTGAAACAGGATACCCGGAATTAGGCTTTACCTGTTCACATTGCAAAAAGTTAAGAAATTTAACTTAATAAATTTAACTACAACTATACATAGTTTGTTATTGTTCTTATTCTTTGTGGCATGTTAATTAAAGATTTAAAAGATCATTCGAAAAAACTGAATAATTATTTGTAGAACCCAACTCTAATTTTAATAACAGTTTCAAATAAGAAAAAGAGTTCAGCAGGTAGATTTCCACTCAACTCATCGTTAACAGAGTATCAAAAGTTAAGTGAGTTTCTGAAACTTGCTTGCTAAAGTCATAATCTTGATTATGAGTACTCAGCTTCAAAAAACTTCAAATTAAGTGCCTCAACTATCTCAGTGCGAACATAGTATTATCTATAGAAAGTGGGATGTTCACATTCCTTAGGGGTATGGCTTTTGTTCAACTGGGCAGGTGTTGGTCAAGGTCATGTGCCTTTTGTAAGACTGGAGAATCAGGAGTTGGGAATCTGAAGTTGAAATGCACATTTTCTCTCTTCTTAACTTGTTGAAAAAAACTCCGTATAAATGAAATTTGTGATTTAAGGAAAAAAACATAAATGAAATCATTTAACGTTAATATCGATTGGATTTTGCCGGGACCATTCAAAAAAACATATAAATGATAAAAACGTATAAACAAAAAACTTATAAGGAGTGCTCTAAACTCAAAAAGTTTCATGACCCTTGTCAATGAACTTCCACGTGTGCCCCCTTTGTCGCACGGAGAATATCAAGTTGATAAACAAATTCACGTCAGGTAGCTGCAAGCATGTCGGCATCCACAGAGGCTACTGCGGTTGGTTTCCAGGAAAATGGATTGGGCGAGGAGGCCCAATTCCTTGGCCACCCAGATCACCTGATATAACGCTGCTGGACTTTTTCCTTTGGGGATTTGTAAAGGACAATGTTTACAGGAGGAGAGTGTCGAACATTGATGACTTAAAAGCCAGAATTACAACTGCAATAGCCTCTGTGGATGCCGACATCCTTGCCGCTACCCAGGGTTGGAAAAAAATCAAAAGAATCCGATTTTTTTTTATTTAAATCGGATTTATTTAATTTTTTTAGAATTCTATTTTTAATTATTGTGTTTTTATGTTTTTACAATACATGGAGCAGTTTTTTATAATGAATAACTAAAAAAGAATAAATAATATTTATATTTATAATTTATAAAAATAACATAAATAATTATATAGTTAAGAAAATACTATATTCTAGTTACTGATTTGTACTAAAAATTAAAGAACTAGGCTTTAATCTAAAGCCATTCTATTATTTTGTAATTGAATTGTGCACACTAAATAAGAAATAATGTTGTAAATGAATAGAAAATGGTAAAAAATTTAAAACAAATATTCATTTAATGGAAGCTATTTATTAAGGGATAAAAATCACAATTAATTCAATATTTTTTAAGCAAATAGAAATAAATCAGGGATTTAATTGTTTGAACAAAAACACTAATTTAGAAGCTTTGTCCACTCTTAATTTATTACGAAGGCTTGAATGAACTAGTCCATAAGAAAAAAATTGTCTTTCTACTCCTACAGATGAAGCCACGGCTGTTGTTATTTGGTAAATAAATTCAATTTCAATTTCACTGATTCTCTCTTTACCTCCCATTACATAAAAGGACTTCCACCAATCATAATCTGTCATAATATCTGAAACTTTTTTCTCAAGCAATGGTAATTTTTGGAATGGGCCATTTTTTGCTTGTAAATGTGCTACAGTGGTGAGAAGATTTGAACAATTTTCTTTAATGAATGCTAAACCTTCGTTATTTTCCTCTACACTAAGTGAAATTTCATTTTGATTTAAAACAGAGGGACTTAATAAAACTCCAGCCAAATGACAGCCATTAATAGCTTGTTCATATCTTGCTTTAAATTTTGTAATTCTATCTTTATCTAATACATTTTCTAACTTTTTACCCCAAATTTTCCATTGATATGTGCATTCAGCAAGGGAACAATCCTTTTTTTGGATTGTATCTAGGGCACAAGCAATGGGTTTCAAAACTTCAATCATATACTCTGCATTTCTTTTAATATTTAAGTCCATTACTGTTTTCTTGATATCAGAACTTATATTTTCTCGGTGCTCTTCACATACTTTTACTATTTTTGACCAATTTTTTATGTATGATTGAAAGCAGTCACCATAAGAATTCCACCTTACATCTACTGGAATAAGTAATGCAGTGTCGCCTTCACTACTGTACCAAGCTTTAGGGAGATGAGTGTTTTGGAAATATTTCACTATTTCTATGATATGATCTCTGATCGTTTTACTTAGTAGATCTTTTGCCAACAAGTTTAGAATATGAACAGAACACCCATACGTAATTACATTATTAAAACCTTTCTCTTCTAATTCATTTCGCATTTTAGCCATGATGGCAGCATTATCAGTGACGAAACTACGAACTTTGCATTTAAATTTATTTTCTGTTAAAAGAATCATTTTAGTCACAAGTTCAGTCAAATATTCATCTGTGTGTGAAAATCCTGATGTATCGATTGTGTCAACTAAGTAGACTTTACCTCTATTTACCACACATGCACATATGATTGGTTCATTTCGTATGTTTGACCATGTAATGGTAGCCCAATTTTTTACTTTAGTTGCCCCAAAAGTAGCAAGTAGCCCAATTTTAAAAAATAGTAGCCTCGAGTGTTGAAAAGTAGCCTGTTCTGGCAACACTGTTGGGAATTGCTGCAAACAATATTTCACTCTTTGCTTTCTACCACTTTGAAACAAGTTTATTACAAAAGAAGGATTAGGAGGGGGACACCTGGACTTAACCTGCACCTGCCACATTCTTTCTGATAGCAATCCTGGAAATACCAGAAAAACACCTGCTACTTATTTACACTCACTTCTTATTTCTCTGCTGACTAATGCAAAAAAAAAAAAAAAGATTTAAATCAAATGATTTTTTTTAAAAAATCAGCTGATTTAAATCATGCCAACCCTGCTGCTACCTGGCGTGAAATTGACTATCGACTTGATATTCTCCGTGCGACGAAAGGGGCACACGTGGAAGTTCATTGACAAGGGTCATGAAACTTTTTGAGTCTATCTAACCATTTATGTTATTAATTTTAATCTATCTTTATTATTTTATGAGTTATTAAACATCAAAATGGGTCCGGGACTTTATAAACACCCTGTATATATTTTTAATCGTCTGCTGCACTTCCATGGTAATATCAGAATAGATAAAACTTTCTATTTATTGATCTTGTTTAGCTTCTTAAATAACATTAAAAAAATCAAGTATTTAAAGACTATATGAAGGGCTCACAACACAGTAGACCCAGTTCACTTTGAAAAAAAAAAAAAAAAAATGAGATAGTCCACTGAGAAGGTGAATAAAATCTGATTTATCAACTCCCACAGCAAACCAAGTCTGTAAACAGATGTCATATTACAAGAAAGTACGTGAAAAGGAAAACAGACTTGATTCACTGTGGAAGTGGATAAAACAGGTTTTATGCACCTTCTAAATTGACAATTGCATTTTTTCCCCCCTTCAATTGCAACTATTAGTTCACACTCTCCCTATATTTATTTATTAATTTGTATATCTTGTTCAAATTTTCAATCGTTAATAAAATACTCATTGTTCATCCTATCAAGTTGAAATAAATTTTTTTTTAACTTGTACTGGATGACAATTGATGTTAATACAGTTTTTTCAAATATTAATTCATTAATTAAATTTTAATTTTAGTTTTACATGGGAGACAAAATGGCGGCCATTGGTTATTGAAGCATTTAATGCATTTTCATATCTGTAGGGGACCCTGTTCTGTCACCAAATACCGCCAACATGGCGATATATTGCCAAATTTGGTGACCAAAATGAGTCGCTAAAAGTGACGCCAACTTGGCGATATCTCTAATATTTTGCCAAATTACCACAGACTTCCATTGTAAAGTTACTTGCTTATAGAAAATCAACAAATTGAGATATTTTAATGCAACAAAAACTAATATTAGCTTAAGGGATTATATTAAATTTTTCTTTGATGACCTAAGTAGGAATTGACTTTAAAAACAAAATTTTTTATATTACTTGTTTTTTTATGCACTCTGTCTTACCATGGTTGTAAACCCTTCATATATTACATTTATTTATGCATTCTTTCAACATAAAAAAAAAAGTTCATGCAAAAAAATGGTTTTTATAGTGCTTTTTTAATACCATTTTATGTTTTGAATATTATTACAATAGGTATCATCTATCATCCAATTAATTGCATATTTACAAAACTAAAAATGTCTATGCCAGTACCTAATGATAAATATTTTTGTATTTCATCAGTTAACATATTGCATTACATTTAGAATAAATCAAAGATTAAAAGGATATTTATATTATTTCATTATTTTTTTCCTAGTCAATTAAATATAGAAAAAGTAAGAAAAAAAATATTATGCATTATTTTACAACTGATTAATAAATACAGTAGACTCCCTCAAATCCACACAGCTTGGGACCAGAGGTTGTGCGGATTTTAGAATTTTGCAGATTTCTGGTCATTGATTTGTTACATTTTTTAACCCTTAAATGCCTGGTGTTGCTTTTCGGCAACATACCCAATTTAGGCTCTAAAATACTATTAGAATAATATTGAAGCTATAATGCTTAATGATGCCGATAAAATGCAGTCTGAAAATATTATTAAATCGATTTTCAACATTTAGATGGCAACACTTGTGCTGTTTAAGAATAAAGATAAATTTATTTTTTCAAATGTTTCTACTTGTTCTTTTTGTTTTGTTTGGAAGCTTGCGAAATGCCCTATTTTGACCTGCAGTGAGTAAGTAAAATTTATTTTTTATTAAAGTTCCTAAAATTCTTGTGTAGAATTTTATCAAGGGAAATTATTTTTTCAATTAAACACCAGTATTGCCGATTAGTAACAAACTGTTTTTTAGCTGTAAACTATACTTAAAACAAAATATGACTTTTAAAAGTATTTTTCCCATGATTTATTTAAAAAATGAAAGCCGAAAAACATTATTACAATGATTTTTGAAAAATCAGGCATTTAAGGGTTAAATGATAATTTGGGTGTAATAAAGCAATAAAAATTCTTATGAATGCTTCCAATATAGTAAAATATTAAAATAATTAAGTAAAGTAATAAATTAAAATAAGAATTTATGTAATTTTAAAAATGATTAAATTATTAAAAGTAAAGTTCATGTAAAAAATAATGTATAACTAAATATGCATAATAAATATGAGATACATTTTTCCCTTGGATTATTCAATGAAACTTGCCTCATAAAGGTACCCTACTAATTCACATCAAAATCATAAAATAAGCATTTCAGGTTTAACTAGACTCAGTGTTGGCAAGTTTTTGACATGTGACGGTTTAAACTGATTTTAACCATGGTTAAAACCGTCGTGTCAAAAACCTTTCTGTCAAAAATGCCAAAAAGTGTCAAAAACCTAGTTTTGATAAAAATAATACCAAAAGAATTATTTAGCAGAGTTAGATAGACTTTAATTAATATATTCTAAATAAAATTGCATAAATACATTAAAACTGGGGGGTATAAACTGTAGAATTCCATTCTTGAAACCTATTTGCATAGGATATGGTAAACTGCAAATTGATTGTTGCATGATTTTTTTTTAAAAATTGTGAATAAAAATTACCTTCTTATTTAATGATTTAGTTTATCCTAAACGTCTGCCTTTAAGATGAACAGTTAATAAATCCTTAATTATTTATAATCATTAAAACTAAGGATTGACCGAAGCAGAAATTTTGATGAATACCGAAGCCTTCAGTCAAAGTGTATACCGATATTCGGTAATCAAATACTTAAATTTTTTTAATAAACATTGTTGCATATGTACTTTTTTAATAAACTTTAATTAAAATTAAATTCTCAATAATTTAATTCAGTTACATTTTTATTCTTAAATCAAATTACACAAAAAAATTTAATGACTTCTTTCCACTCACAACTTCATTAATTCATCTCTTATTTTTTATTATTTTATCGCTAGTCAATACCCAAAATAACCTATAAAAGTATTAAACTATACAGGCTATTGATTTACTGATTGTGTAAATCTAATTATAACCATATTGAACAGAAATGTTCTCAGATACAAAAGTTATATCAATTTGTACATTCTACTATTTTCTGTCAAATTATTGACAGTTATATTTTCATTAATGATGTAACTTTGTAGTGATCCAAGATTAAAAAAATTGAGCGATGTTAACTTAATGGATATAAAAGCTATAGGATAGGCATAGGGGTATACTTATTTGATGTGTATATTAAAGAAAATACACATTAAATAAATTTAAATTAAAAAAACATAGAAAAAAATTAAAATTAAATGATAAAGGGAAAGATTACATCTTTCTTAGTTTTTTTCTTTATTGTAGACAGTTGTTTTGATTTTGCTTCTAGGTAGACTATTTTAGGAAGGAAAGTTTTTTAAATTAAAAATGGTCTTTCACTTGTTTTTTGTAGTGCATCTGAGCTCATCACCATAATATTGAAATTCATCATTTAGCCTATTCTACTTCTAAGAAAATGCGTATCTGCAATTATTCGCCTGAATACTTAATATTCGGTTTACAGGCCAAATCACCGAATACCAATCCCTAATTAAAACTAGATGGGTTTAATCTAAATTTTGCAGAGATAAATAAATTGTTTAGATTTTTTCATTTTTTTATGGCTAGAAGCAGAAAGTAATCTATCACAATTGGTATCTAATGAGCATATTTACTTTCCTTAAGATAGTGCAAATTCTAAGATTCCCTTCCAGTGCAAAACACGTATTACTATTGCAACAAAACCAATTTTTCTTGCTTTCTCCCTATTATGTTCTTATGGATGGGGTTGTTTAAGGGGCCACTTCACTAATGTGAAAACATCCGCCTGCTAATGTTAATCCTAGAGAAGAATTTTTTTAAATATCTTGTTTGAAATTTCATACTTTTAAATGATTTTTTTCAAAGCAGAAATGAAAACCCCCCGTGTTGTGTTGTAAAAAAATATTAATGCTATGGTAGAAATTTTGTTAAATATTTCATTCAATATTTTAAAATGTTTTTTTTGGTTTGGATAGCTAATGTCGTTCCCTACAAAGGCCGTTTTTTCATTTTTCGATTTTGCTTGCAGTTATATTTTTTCCCTTTTAATTATTATTAGGATACTTTCCCTTTTGAAACAGATTTCAAACTAAGTTAAACTCCTGGTATGGTGAATTATTTATTTGTCCCTAATATCAGGAGATATTCTATAAATAAGATAATTTCATCAGTAAGAGGTGATTGTCAGTCACTAACAAAAATTAATTTTGGGGTAAGAGGATGAAAATGTCATATTATACCATTTTATCCTAACATTTAATTCTTTTCTCATTTGTAAAATAAATGTTATTTTTATTGTTCTGTGTTTGTACTAAATGAGGGAAAAAAATGTTGCAGAGAATATATTTATTAAAAGCTATATATATATATTTTTTAAATAAAGTATTAAACCAAGTATGAAAAAAAAGCCACACCAGAAATCCTCATAACTTGGAAATTTAGTCATAAAAAAAGAAAGAAATATAATTTCATATTTGATTACAGTAAAATAAATACTAAAATTAAAGTGCACTATCATTAAATAAAAGCAATGTTGTATCTTGCTATACTAACAGCATTTTTTCTTTTTTGTTGTTGTTCTGAGCATATTTAAATATTGGTGTTTTTGACGGTTAAAACCGCTTAAAAACGCGGGTTAAACCTATGTCACGTCAAAAACTGGTTTTTGACGGCTTAAACCCAACTCTGACTAGACTTAATAACCAAGAAAATTTGATTAATACATAAACATATTTGGCAAAAAGATTGTGATCACCACAAGTGACAGTGATATCAGTAATACAGCAATATCTTGAATTTTTTAAGAAATCAATATATACTTCCTTCATGTAAAAGGCACAAGTTCAGTCATATTAATGAGAATTACATATTAAAATACAAATGGAATGATATAAAAATAAAGTCTGTAATTTTGTCCCTAAATCTGAACTGTAAGTTTCATTGTTTACATCTCCGATGATGTGCGGATTTGAGGGAGTCTACTATAATATGTGAGGCATTCTCACAAAATTTTAACTTTCAAGAATAAAAATCTAGAGAAATTAAACTTAATAAAATAAATAACATTTTAAACTGATAGACTAGGGCTAAAAAAATCACAGTAAAAAGTAGTTTATGTTATTTTTAATTACATGTGAATTATTTAATTACATGTAATGTAAGAGATGGAATAAAAAGTTATTTATATTAATAAACAGAAATAAGTTAAGTAAATAACTTCCATGATCACAATTTTAGCAATTAGTGACACAAAAAACCCCACATGCTTAAATGAGATTTAAAATGAAACACTCACATACCTATATGTCCTGGTATTTCAAATAGAAGAGTTCATGACGTACGCAAGCATGTCTTGGTGCTTAAGGGGTAGGGATGCACCGAATATTCGGTATCTTTTCAGTATTCGGTTAGGACGAATATCAAACTATTCGGTTAAGCCAAATATCAAACCATTCGACCTACCGAATATCAAAGTATTCAGCTGAACCGAATACTTAAAAAAAGCCTTTTAAAACACATTTTTTAAAATGTATTGTACTTTTGATGGAATAAATGGATTGAGATGTTTCTTGTTAAAAAAATGTTCGTCTTGACCATATTATCCCCGTCGAAAGTTTGTTGCAGGATTTTAGGAACAACCTGAATGTTTACAATATCTGAAAATGATCGCCCCCTCCAGACACTGATCTAGGATGCATTTAAAAGTTTCCTTGCTAAATCAAAGGGAGTAGAAAAGACATTTTTGCAGAGCTGCCATTATTTGGATAGATTGTATTTATTATTCATTTTTACTTTAGTCTCTTCCTGACGAATAAACAGTATATAACCCTGTAAAGTTTTTCTTCCAATTTTTCCAACATTTCTCTTTGATTTTAAAATGTTTGTTTTAATTCGTAGAAAAAAACATGAAATTTAAAATTTTATTAATTAAAAGTCTTATAATTCTTCTTAAAGAACACAATGCAGATGTTTTACTATTATAAAGTTTATTTATAAAAAAAACTCGTTTATCAAAATGTAAGTTTCTTTTATTAAATAGTATGTAAAATTGATTTAAAAAGTAACATTTTAATACCTTTAAAGAATAAAAAGTATTCGGCCTAACAGTTACTATTCAGCTAGCCGAATATTTGGTATTAGGTCAAAATCACTATTCGGTGCATCCCTATTATAAAGGGGTTAATAAATAGCTGTATTATGATTTAACAAATTAGTAGCAAGAAAATAAACAAAAATTAAGACAAAAAAGAAATGAACTTACACTTATGATAAAATAGATGGTGCAGGAGATGAAACATTAACTGAAAGCTTCATAGGAATAACAGTACCATTTTCTTTTTTTGAGCTTTCATCAGAAGTCTCAGGTTCTTTAGAATCGGACGAGTTATCCTTAGACTTTATATCTGCTTTTGATTCATCCTCATCATCATCTGAATCTTTGATAGGAGGAGGAGGATCAGCAGGCTGGCAAATTATTCTGACAGTATTACTGGCTTTTAAATTCCTTAATGTTTTCATAACCATGTTATATTGTAACTGTGCTTGAAGTAATGCTTCAGCTTGCACAGTACTTAGTAGTTCTTCATGACATTCCATAACTAAGTCAATATGTGGAGGAGGAATTTTAATATTATGATAGGACCTTTGTCTCTGTCTCGGAGTAGGACGTGGGGTGCTTGATGCTCTTTGTGAACTTGTATTGACGGCTTCAGAATCATCTGTATCAGCAGTGCAACCATAATTACGAACAGTATTATAGATTTTCTTTGCAGCTTCTCGAGCAGCTCTTCTTGATGGCCTCCTACCTGTTTCTTGCTCCTGAAATGCACAAAATATTCATTTTACACAAGATTGTTAATAAGAAGAAAAATGTTCATTTTAACAGGGTTACTACTTATATAGGAGAATGAAATTCCTTGACTTTTCCAGGTGTATTTTAGAAAAATTTCCGTCTAGCAATGTAGTGAGAATGAGACATGCCAAGAGTAAAATAAATATTGTATCACTCGAAAATATTAAATTTTTTTAACTATGGATAACATTGACTGAAATTTTCACATATGCATCCCCTTCCTTCCCCACCAAGAGACATAGAAATTAGACATAGATTCCCTAAAATTTTTATGAGTATTTCAAATAAAGTTTTTCACAAACTGAAAAAAAAAAAAAAAAATCAATATAATGTTTTATATTGAATCATAATTCATTTTCAGCAACTATCATAATGTCACTTAAGGGTCATTCCATGTCAAATCAACGAGAAAAATGCAATTTTTGGACCTCGACATCTCAGATTTCTATAATTTTTGGTTTATAGTTTGTATCCATGGAGTATATGAAAAATCTAATTTTTAAATTTTTTTTTTCTTAGCGGTTTATTTTTTACTGAATTTTAAAAATGGTCAAAAGTACCAAATTTAACCAAATTCTCAACCACAAAATCCTCTATAATTCTTTAACAAATTGGGCTAGAGAGTTAAGTTATATCTCATTTGAAAGCTCTTTTTATGGGCTTTAATATGATATGCAACACTAACAATTTTGTGTATAATAAATTTTTTGACTAATTTTCAAAATTTTTGAATTTAAATTTTTCAAAAAAATATATGTTAATCTTTGACTATTTGGCTACAAGTATGCCAAATTTCAAGATGGAGAAATGATGGGGTTTTGAACTATTAATTTTTAAATATGAGTTATACATGAAAAATTTCAAGTATTAGGGCAAAATTAACAATTGTACAATTTCTTTCCATATATAATTCACACTTCTTTTTCATTAAAAATTTCAGGGTTTGATGCTAAGCAAATTTATTTCTAAGGCATGAAAATTTTCTAAAGCATATTTCTCAAAATATAATTATATAATTTGCCCGTAAGGGGACTCTTCATTCACTTGAAAGCACCTGATCGGTAAAGTTAATCCTATGGGCAGGTTGTTTTCGAATTTTCTGTTTAAATTTGAATATTTTTAAATGATTTTTTTTACATAGGATAGCTGATGTCGATCTCTCATATGTCTATTTTTTACTTTTTCGATTTTGGTTGCAGATTTTTTAATAAAGATACTTTCACTTTTGGACCGGTTTCGAAAGTTACAGTACCTTTATTAAAAAAAATCTGCAACCAAAATCGAAAAATTACAAAAATTCCCTATTAAAGATTGACCTCAGCTATCCTATGAAAAAAAAATCGTTTAAAAATATTCAAATTTAAATGAGAAATTCGAAAACAGCCTGCCCATAGGTTTAGCATTACCAAGCACATATTTCAAGTAAGCGAAGAGTGTTTTGACCTGGCACTTCTATCTTTTGATAGTTTAATTCTACAGCCATCACATATTTTCATACCCTTTTGAATATTAAATCTTAAACTGCACTACCAAGTTGTTACATTCCTAAGTTTTCCTGATTTTGAATGAATTGTTTTTTTATAGGGATTGATCTGGATGAGTTACCTCATCTATATAGCTTTTCTATTTCCATTTTAACTCATTTAATTATGTCTTTTTCTTAAACTCCCTTTTGTTTTATTCTTTGTTTGGCACAGCATGTCCCTAAAGGGATTTTGTGCAATAAAACTCAATACAACCAACCTTTATAGGGATTGCAGCATTTAACAGAAAATAATGCCCAGTCTTTCTTATCTTCTGACATCATTAATAGTAGTAATTCAAGACTTCTTTGTTAAAGCATTTGATTAAAGTAAAATGAAGCTTGTTTATTAAATAGTTATCCTTCTATATGTAAAAAAAAAATATATATATATAACGATTTGGGAATGTGCGAAACGATTTTGAAATGAACCAATGAAAATCTGCTTAGGTATCTCAAAATGCATATGATTATTCAGAGCTTTCTGACTTTTCTTAGCAGGAATTGTGCTTGGTGAAAACCATGAAAGTAGAGAGGAAGGGTGCGGAAAGGGAAGAATCTTCTGCATTTCGATAGACTTATTTAAGGTGTCGATGGCAAACTTACTTGAAATATGTGCTTGGTAATGCTAAACCTATGGGCAGGCTGTTTTCGAATTTCTCATTTAAATTTGAATATTTTTAAACAATTTTTTTTTTCATAGGATAGCTGAGGTCAATCTTTAATAGGGAATTTTTGTAATTTTTCGATTTTGGTTGCAGATTTTTTTAATAAAGGTACTGTAACTTTCGAAACCGGTCCGAAAGTGAAAGTACCTTTATTAAAAAATCTGCAACCAAAATCGAAAAAGTAAAAAATAGACATATGAGAGATCGACATCAACTATCCCTATGTAAAAAAAATCATTTAAAAATATTCAAATTTAAACGGAAAATTCGAAAACAACCTGCCCATAGGATTAACTTTACCGATCAGGTGCTTTCAAGTGAATGAAGAGTCCCCTTACGGGCAAATTATATAATTATATTTTGAGAAATACTGTGCTGTCCTCTAAAAAAAAAACCCACTTTTTTAATTTCTCACTATATAAAATTTAATAAAAAATACAAAACAATTTGAAGTAGCTACATTTTCACAGCCTGTCCTGACTAAAATTTTAATGTATAGTATTTTTTTTTCTATCAATATATTACAAAATGGCAGCCAATTAAACAAGACTTTGAAAAAAACCCACTTTTTCCTAAAAATAACCCACATGTAAAAACACTTCTAGAAATCAAAATATTAAACAGCAAAGTTTTTCTTTCATTATTAATTAGTTTTAAAACACAATTCTGCAAAAAAAAAAAAGAAAAAAAAAATAATAAAATTTTAATAATTGTAAATTGAAAGATTTACAAATGAAAAATTATAAATGTAATTTTTTGCTTATTTTTAAAAAAACTAAATAAACACTTAAGTAATTTAAAATGCTTTTATTATTGTAAATGGCATATAGAAACAGGACAAAAAGAAATTTTGACTTCTGTGATATTTTTGATTAAGTTCTAGGGTGGGTTTTTTTTAGGATACATTTTCCTGTGGGTTTTTTTTAGAGGACAGCACTATATGCTTTAGAAAATTTTCATGCCTTAGAAATAAATTTGCTTAGCATCAAACTCTGAAATTTTTAATGAAAAAGAAGTGTGAATTATATATGGAAAGAAATTGTACAATTGTTAATTTTGCCCCGATACTTGAAATTTTTCATGTATAACTCATATTTAAAAATTAATAGTTCAAAACCCCATCATTTCTCCATCTTGAAATTTGGCATACTTGTAGCCAAAAAGTCAAAGATTAACATATATTTTTTTGAAAAAAATTAAAGATGGTGTTTTTGAAAAATTTAAATTCAAAAATTTTGAAAATTTGTCAAAAAATTTATTATACACAAAATTGTTAGTGTTGCATATCATATTAAAGCCCATAAAAAGAGCTTTCAAATGAGATATAACTTAACTCTCTAGCCCAATTTGTTAAAGAATTGTAAAAGATTTTGTGATTGAGAGTTTGGTTAAATTTGGTACTTTTGGCAATTTTTAAAATTCCGTAAAAACAAATCCGCTATGGAAAAAAAATAAAAAAAATTAGATTTATCATATACTTCATGGATACAAACTATAAACCAAAAATTATGGAAATCTGAGATGTTGAGGTCCAGACCCCACGTTGATTTGACATGGAATGACCCTTAAGTCCAACTTTAAGCAAAGGGGGTGGAGAAGTAAACATTTCAGGGTAGGGGTTGAGGAGATTTGAAATGATTTATAAATTACAGTCGAGTCTCTCTATAACGAAACTCCATACATCGAATTTCTCTATATAATGAATTTTTAGTAGGAACGGTCCCCTTTTCCCATGATCTCATTAAAAACAGTCTCCATATAGTGAAATATCTATCTCCATATAACGAATTTTTTCATAAAATGTTCTTTGTTTATTCAGTTTTTAAAAAGCTTCCAAATCACATGGAATCAATTTTTCATCACTGATTCCTGATTTATCGTTCAGTGCTGAGTTTTTTATCTTACTTTTCTACCTTGAATCTCCTTGTCTTTATGTCCAACAAATTTATTTCTTCCCCCTCCCACACACCTTTCAACCTCCTTCTTAAAACAGTGTCAATGGGATTGTTACACATATAAGAGCGGGATCAGAGAAATGACTGAAGTTTAAGGTGAATGAGATTGAAGATCATTCAGAAGATTAAATTAGAAAAGCAAACTCTTTTAATCAAGCACAAGTCGATATTCGTAATAGTCACTGCCAGAAAGCTCCCGAGATCCACTGGCATGACGCATGACCTGATGCACTCCACAAAAAAGCGGGCCAGAAAGAAGGCACAAGCACGCTATTGGTCGAATGGAAAAGTCTCCCTCGACAGCTGGGGCCGCGAGATCAGATCACAGTCACCATTTAAAACCTGTTTACATCTATTCAAACTAAAGCTCTAAACTCTTACAGTTAGTAGAGTAGATGTTTATTGTTTCCTGCTTTCTTTAGTGTGAGATTCACAAAACTTTATCTGAGTGCATTTTTTTACTGCTTCTTCAAAAAAAAGTCTCCCAGGAACTGCAGAACTCTCTGTGATAAAGTGAAGATTTTGAAAAAAAAAAAAAAAAATCGATAAGGGATTGAAAAAAAAAAGATGTGGCAAAAAAGTTTGGGATTCCGGCAAGCACTCTGTCAGCAATCATAAAAAATAGAGAGTCAATCACCGAACAGAATTTCGATCTTGGTTCGGGACGAAAAAGAGAGGACATGCCAATACAAGGACTTAGACGAAGGAATGTTTAAGTGGATTAAAGGGATGAGGAATTGGGCACTCTCTCGGGAACAATGGTTTTAGAAAAGGCTCTAGAATATGCTTCATCTCTTGGGCACTCTGACTTCTAAGCCAGAATTGGTTGGCTAGAAAAGTTCAAGAAGAGACATGGGTTATTCCAGAAAAATATCTGCGGTAAAATAGTGACAGCATGTGAGAACTGGAGTCTTAAAGTAGCAAAAAAAGTAAAAGAATTCGATCTTGAGAACATTTTCAATGCTGACGAAACAGGTCTCTTTTACAAGTGTCTCCCAAATAAGACTCTGGCATTTAAAGAAGATAAATGTTTTGGTGGCAAACAAAGGATTACCATTGTTGTGTGCTAACATGACAGGGAAAGAAAAATTAAAGATGCTAATCATTGGGAAAAGTAAATCTCCTCGGTGTTTTAAAGGGGTGAAGTCCTTACAAAAGGATTATGATTTTAATAAAAAGTCCTGCATGACCACTGAAATTTTTGACAAATGGTTAAAAGCACTTGACAATCAAATGAGAAAACAACGCCGAAATATTGCTTTGCTTATTTATAATTGGCAAGCTCACTCCCAAAACTGTGGAGAAAAACTGCAAAATGTTGAAGTTATTTTCTTTCCACCCAATTGCACATCAAAACTGCAGCCCATGGACTTGAGAATAATAAAAAATCTAAAGGTGCATTATAAGAAAAGAATTCTTAAAGAACTGATCATAGCTACTGAAAAAAATGATTCCACCCAAGACATCATTAGTCTTAGAAAGTGTATTGCGGAACTTTATAAAGCTTGGAGCTTTGATGTAACTGAAAAAACAATTTACAATTGCTTCATAAAGGCCGGCTTTTCTAAAATGGAGAATAATGCGGATTATAAGGACGGAGAAGATGTGGCTTTAGCAGACTTAAAAGAGCAGGGCTTGAAATTCAATTTTTCCTAGGAAGGGAGTCTCCCTACCAACATTTATAAATGGAGGGGAGTTGAGCTATTTGGGAGGGAGTAAAAAATCTAAAACCCACTGTTATTTTACGTGTTATTTAAAGATTTACTGATTAAAGATTAATTATTCTGTCATGTCTGTATTAATACAAACTGTCAGGGTGTTTTTGAGTTTTTTTTTTTTTTTGGTTCAGTTTGATTTCAGGCTATTTTTTCTGCAGCCTTTTGACGAAAACCGCTATTCTTTGACGAAATTTGCATTTTTTTTTATAATCCCCCGTGATCTTTTGATGCAATTCGCATTTTTTCACGATCCTATGATGAAATGCATGTTTTTTTTCGCAATCCTTTGTAAATTCGAGTTTTTTCGCGATTCTTGGATTAAATTCGCGGTTGATTTCAGCGGCCCTTTGGCTAAATTCGCGTTTATTCTGCGATCCTTTGACGAAATTCGCGGTTTATTTCAGCGGCCCTTTGACTAAATTCACATTTATTCTGCGATCCTTTGACGAAATTTGCTTTTTTTTTTCCACGATCCTTTGCCGAAACTCGCGTTTTTTCCACGTTCTTTTGCCGAAATTTAAGTTTTTTTGCTATCCTTTGATGTAATTATGCGTTTTTTGGCGATCCTTTGATGAATTTAGAGATTTTTTGTTTGTAATCTGACTAAATTCACGTTTTTCCGCGATCTTTTGACAAAATTTGTGTTTTATTCGCAATTCCTTGCGACGAAATGGGCAGTTTTTACCTCGAACGATTGACGAAATTGATTTTTTCGGTGATCATTTGTCGAAATTCGTGATATTTTTCTGTTAAACTGATGATCGATTTATCATAATTTTCGGAACCTAATGTCTTACATTTTCGGAGAATTTGGAACAGAATCACTCCTAGGTTCGCCAATCGGTCGCGGACACTTGTC
Organism: Maratus speciosus; assembly: GCA_963932465.1. Lineage (NCBI taxonomy): Eukaryota > Metazoa > Arthropoda > Arachnida > Araneae > Salticidae > Maratus > Maratus speciosus. The sequence continues at coordinate 362,281,335 of OZ010786.1, read as the reverse complement.
AACCGATCTCGAGCAAAAAATAATGAAATTTGTCTATCGGTTGCGTGAAAAATTCGTAAATTTGAACGATCTTTCACGGTAAAAAACCCCGCAAAATATGTCAATCGGCCGCGCGAAAATATTGGGAAATTCGCAAGGCGTTCGCGGAGTTGATCGTATTTCAAAATGCAAAAGTTTCAGGAAAATGGTAAGATTTTTTTGGACAGGAGCGTCCTGCCCACGACATTCTTTTGGACGGGATTTCAAAATTTTGGGCGCGAATCCCGCCATGAAATTCAAGCCCTGAAGAGAAATGGAAATTAAGGAACGCGGAAATGTTCAAGAAAATGTTACTCTCTCTGATTTTTTGGAAGTGGATGACAATCTCACTATTGCACAGTATCCTACTGATAGTGACATTTTAAGCAGCGTTATGAACAATGATGGTTAGTTTGACAATGAGCATGAAAATGAAAACGTACAACAAGAGAAAAGAAAAACAATCACATGATGAAATGATGAAGTCTTTTGATATTATAAGGAAAGAACTTCAAATGGAAGAAAATGTTCCGATACAGTTTTTCATTCCTTGGTAAAGTGTGAACATATTTTCGAGAGTGCAACGATTTTGAAATCAAAACAGCGAAAAATTACTGATTTCTTCATCTAAAATTAATGTAAGTTTTCCTTATGGGATTTTTATTATGTTTTCAAATAAATGTCTGTTCTCTTTTTTGAAATTGTTTAAATAATTAAAAAATATAATATTAGGTTAATATTTATAGTAAAACATTTCAAATTCTTAATTAAACACCTCAAAAATAATTTTTGTTCAAAATTTACTCATTAAATAGGAATTTTTACTCTTTCTCTATATAACGAATTTTTTACTGGAACAATGGGATTTCATTACATACAGACTCAACTGTATTTTAGTTGTAGCTGAGGAAATTTTAAGAGAAAGGTGACTTAAATGAAACTTCTAATAACTGGAATTTGCAAAAACATAAAAGATTTTTCTCATCTGTCATCCGACGAAGCATGTACTGATTTGGCGATCATGATGAAATTTTGTTAAATTCCCTGACTTTTCCAGATTTTGGATAAAATATTAAAATTCCCTAACTTATTAGGCCAATTTCCGAATTCCCTGAATTTTCCAGGCTCTCCAGGTGGCGTAGCAACTAGGGATGCAACGGATATCCGGTAAATATCCGATATCCGGCTGATTTTTCAATATCCGAAATACCGTCGGATATCCGAATCACAATCACCGGATATCCGACTTCTCTGTCGGATATCCGGCAGAGCGCAGCGAAGCAAATATATAAGGATAACAGAAATCTTTTGGCCCCAAACAATGCCGGACAATTTTGTTTATAAAGCAAAATATGAAAGTAAGTTCACTATTCATGAGTAAAAGGTAATTCTCAAAAGTTTAAAGAATTGCCAGCTTTCCTAACATTGATATTTGAACTCTTTATAATAAATTTAAGAATTTATGTTTACTTCTTTTAGAAAATTGTACCTTTACTTTCAGAATGTAAAACAAAATTTGAAGTTGTTTATTAAAGTATGACTTTATTAATTTTATTCCTTTTTTTTAAGTTTAACAATTAAACAGGCCTATTTTTAGAAGAAAGTATTGTAATAGAATTGTTTTCGATTTCCGGTTTTCGACGGATTTGGATGTTTTAGGGGTCAGATATCCCAAAACATGTTTATACAAAAAAATGTCTGTCTGTCCGTGTGTCGCCTTCGTACCATCAAAAAGAGAATGAAGTTATGAGTAGAATTGAACCAAATTTTTTGTGAATGTTTTTGGCTAAAGCCAGGCGGCCCTCTTTCAATATGGAAACATTCTACTGGAAGGGGGGGGGGGGGGGGGTCGCTGTAATCGCGATTTTTGTGCCATTTTCTTTATTATACCATCGAAAAGTGTATAAAGTTATCCAGGTAATTGAACAAAATTTTTTGTATTTGTTTTTGGCTATGCCCAGCAGGTTCTCCTTTAAATTGGAAATATTATTCTACCAGAACGTGGCGCTGTAATAGCGATTTTTGTGCCACTTTCATTCTTATACCATCGAAAAGTGTATGAAGTTATGCATAGAATTGAACGAATTTTTGGGGGGTATGTTTTTGGCTATGGCCAGCAGGTCCTCCTTCAGTTTGAAAATATGCTGCTGGAAGGGGGCGCTATAATACAGATTTTTGTGTTATTTTCATTATTTTACCATTGAAAAGTGTATGAAGCTAAGCATAGAATTGAACCAATTTTGTGTGTATATTTTTGACTATGGCCAGCAGTTTCTCCTTGAATTTGGAAATATTCCGGCAGAAGGTGGCACTGTAACAGAGATTTTTGTAAAATTTTCTCGATTTTTAGCAGTTTTTTTTTTATTGTATATTGACGGCTCATGAAGCGAAGGGAACTTCACATCCTGCTGAGCTGGCTATTCACAAACAGCTGATGTACAACAGAATAACAAAAATATTATTGATTTTAATAAATATCGTGATCGAGATTAACTAATTCTTATTCTGATTAATTGACTGGAGCAGAAATTTTAGATCAAAATCAAAGTTGGTATAATATTGAACTAATAATATTGAAGTATTAATTAACATGTGGAACTACTTTTTGAAATATTAGCTTAGAAGAAAGTTTAAAAGTAGTTAGTAGTTTAAAAGTATTAGAAGAAAGTTCTTGGATTGGCAAATCCAGCTAGTTATTTTTGTAACTTCATTATAAATATTTAAAATTAAAAGTAACTTACTTTTTACTTATAAATGTCAAAATAATTTAACTTAAAATAAAACTAAACGTGGCTTAGAGCAAAAACAATATTAAATAATTAAAACAGAAAAGGGGCATCAACTAAACTTATGTCTGGAGAAAATAACTCTTTAATCATGGGTATATTAGTAGATATTTTATGTTTAAATTATAAAAAGAAAGTATGTAGTATTTCCTTGTGAAAATACTCTACAATTATACTCATATTAATTGGTTAAAATTTGTTGTACAAATTATCAACATTTCATTGTACAAATTAATTATTTTGCAATTATCAATATAGTCAATCCCATATCCAAATCCAGTAGCAATTATCAGTATTTCATTGTACAAATAAAAAAAAATATTTTAATGTTTAAATTACATTTTTATGCAATATTATTAATATACATTACAGGGCTTGAATGGTAGATACAGGGCTTGAATTTCGAGACGGAATCAGGGATGTAGTGGAGGGTATACGGTGGTATACCCTCTGGATTTTTTTAAGGAACACCGTATATCCTCTGTTTCTCAAAAAAGCTATAGTATATACACTGTAGGGTATACCTCTGCCTTGAGCGTATACCCTCTGCTTAGAGCGTATGCTCTCTGCTTTTTTTACTACTACACCACTGGTCGGGATGGCAGGATTTGTGCCCTAAAGATTATTATTGTGCCCTATTTATTATATTATGCCCTATTGTGGGTGGGCGGTTCCTGTTTCCAAAAAATCATTTTCCGAAAATGTTTCTTTGTAAAACGACGATCAAGTCTCAAGACAGACTGACAAATTTCGTGATATTTTCCACTATCAATTGGCAGATTTCACAGTTTCTTCTTACGACAAATTGACAAAATTCATGGTTGTTTTTCCACATCTGACTGAAAAATTTTGTGCTTTTTCTCCAGGACCGACTGACGAATTTCACGATTTTTTCTAGAGACCGATCGGTGAATTTCATAATTTTTTTTTTCTCGAGACCAATTGACAAATATAGCAATTTTATTCTCTGACCGATTGGCAAATTTCCCTGTTTGTTCTTGCGACATTCTGATGAAAGTAGCGATTGTTTTTCTGCATCCGATTGAAAATTTGCACGTTTTCTCTGCGACCGGCTGAGGAATTTCACGATATTTGCTTGTGACAGACTGGCAAATTTCACGATATTTTCCCATGATCGATTGACGAATTTTATGATATTTTCCCGCTGCCGATTTCCCACGAACCTCAGTTTTCTCCTTGCGACCGGTCGACAAATTTTTTTATTTGTTTTCACCATGATTGACGAAATCGGCGATATTTTTTTTATGGCCGATTTATGTATTTTGCGATGCTTTTTCCCTGTGCCCAAAATAGGAAATAACTAAAAGGGCAGTAATGGCCACCGGAGACTGAGCCCTACCAAATTGGCCAATAGAATAGTCAGCACTCAACAAAATGAGATTACACTTGTGGTGCACATGAAAAAAAAAAAAAAAAAAATTGAACTTAAAAAAAATGTTTAGAAATAACAAACTAGTTGATTCTTGCAATTCACAGAAATTAGGGCATGACTTTTTGAAATCAACCTTTTATCGTGTAATAGAAGAAGTCAATTGACTATTTCCTTTTCAAACTTTGGATACGGATTTAAAATTCCAATGCATAGAACATAGTTCAATTAACGAAAATACCAGGGATTACAGTTTTGACTATAATAAAACAAGTTTGTTCAGAAGTGACATGCAATCACTGTAGGATATTGACAATAGAATCACCGATATGCATTATTCATGCAAGTAAGTTAAAAATTAATGCACATCAGATTTTGCAAAGTTTTCTAAAATTTTTTAACAGAGTATAACCATGTGTTTCCGATAATTTCTAAAGTGTCTGTGCTGTTTGCCAAAAGTGTAACTAGTGAAAGAGGCTAAATCATGCAAAATGGAGTAAAATCTAAATTAAGAAATTCATTTAGCAACCCAATTGTTAATTGCCCATAAAATTAGGTAAAAGTTGAAAAATAGACATGATATATATAAAACTTGATTCTGTTCCTTTGTTTTAATAAAAATAAAAAATAAATTTGGATAATTATCTTGAGTTTTTAATTTAAATTATTTCAATGGTATTTTGTCATGTCTGTATAAACGTAATTCTTTAAGTGGCACATAAAAAATAAAGTTGTTTAAAAATATTTTTTTCCCTTTCTAACAGTTCAACTCCTCCGCATTTTTAAATGTTGGGTGGGAAACTCCCTTCCTGGGGAAAACTTGAATTTCAAGCCCTGATATTCAAAGAGATATAGTTTTTGTAAATTATATTTCAATACATTTAAAATGTTTTAAGGATGTGTGAAACATGTTTGTAATTTATTGTTCTGAGATGGTGTTATATCTCTATATAATAAAACACAGTGTAACGCGTCCGGGGCGAACCTATCCTCGAGAAAAGCAATTATTGCGGCCATGTTAGGCATAAATATTCAAGAAACCGCAAGTCTGCCGATTGTTCAATGTTGATGGAAATATACACACAATCTGCTTTATATCACATCTATTCTTCGTTATTTTCTCTAAAACGTTCAAAATCTATCAAATTATATTGTTTTAAATTCTAAATAAAAAATAACGGATAACCAGCTACTTCCATGTAAACAACGGATAACAAGAGTGCAAGATGAGTTTAACTTTGTTTTGGCGCCATCTTTCGGCAATCAATATAAATGAAAACTTTCGATATCGATTGAAATTAGAGATTCTTATAAGTAAAAAAAAAAAAAATGCAGACGTAATGATGTAATTCGAGATCAATTTTTTAAAGCTTCATTTATATAATTTTAAAATTTTATTCAATATAAATAAAATGAATATTATTTTTATTATGATGACGACTTTGATAGAATTTTAATTTAGTTTTAATTAGCTTAACGTTTATCTGCTTAATTTTCTTTAATTTTGTTTGTATTATAAATGTTTTTATATTTTTTCCCCCAGATGTAACTGAAATATAAGATGTTATGATTGCATTAATATGGCTGAAAATTATCTTTTCACTTATTAAATTATGTTTGTTCAAATGTTATTATGTTAAAAATCGAAATTTTATCTGCATTGATATAATTAATATGTGTAGTACATAACATGGTATTGTGTATTCCTTACATTTTAATTACATTTGATGTAAAATATAAAATTTACTTACAATGCAAGTCAATTTCAAGTGGATATAAGCTAAGTTCTTGAAAAGTGATAAAATTAAATTAAAATTTTACGAAAGAAATAATAATAATAATAACTTTTGATTTTATTTATACCAAATGAAATTTTAAAGTTATATAGCTGAAGATTTCAAAAATTTATCTTTAATTAAATCAATGTGTCCTGTGTATTTTCTATAAAAAAAAAAAAAAAAAAAAAGAAAAGAAAAAACCCTACAAATTTTAACAAATGTTCCTTTGTTTATATTAATTGATGATAAATGACACCAAGTGCATACTTAGAAATGAAACGTAAAGCTCTATAGATGAGTAAAACCCGCTGACTTGATCCCACAGAGTTCTAATATAGTAACTCTATCTCTTAACTCCGTGCCTTGATCCACCCCTAAAGAAAAGCGGTGGGACATTCATTATTCAGATTCATTCATTTTTATAAAAATTATATACTTAAAAAAAAAAATCTTTAACGCATTGAATATTTAATTTTAATATTTTGTGAAATCTTCAAGAATTGTGTTTCACTTTGCTAATTATTGTTATTGTTGCAATAAATACTGCTGTTTGTTTTGTCTAATTGTTAACGCAGATCAACATTCCGTCATTTTTGACGGGGTTATACACTAGTAAAGAAATAATTCACCATATAACTAAAAACATATCTAGTGCCGGATATCTGAATCCGGCAGGCAAAGGAGCTTCGGATATCCGGTATCCGACAAAATCAATATCCGGTGCATCACTAGTAGCAACCCTGTTTTAATAAAAATTTTGGTTTCCACAAATATACTGCAATAAAATGCACACACAAGCAAAATGTACAATAAAAATACTTCATTCTTGAAATGACAAAATTTTAATAAAAAAAAATTACTCTTAAGCGATTTTCAAAAATGAAACTGCTTGTGCCATTCAATTCTGGGTTCGATTCCCAGCCTGGGCATTTTTTTGCTCGGTTGGAAATATTCAATTTGTATGATAACTTTACCAATCAGTTTGATTGTGTTAAAATAATAGTAGTACAGGATTTAAAATCAGCATACTGCTAAGCTCTGGTATCTTGGCAGACGGCCTTGGAAGAATCTATTTCTGACCGGGAGTTTCAGGGTCAAAGGTTGCCGCGTACAAGTGTGTAATTGGCAATTGGTCAGTTTGCCAATTCCCGGAAATAGGGGTTTGCATATGCAGTACTGCATATGTTTAGTACAGGTTTACTCTTATCTGTTATCTCTGAGTTTAGTATTTCAGGTCGAAGCGCATGCTTGCATTTGAAGCTGATCTCTCCTCTTTCCTTTTAGATTATTATTATTATTACTATCGATTTTCGTCTTGGCAAAATGGAAGAGAAAAAGAAAATTATTCATTCCAAGGAGCGAAGTGTTATTTTGAAATTTTTTGAGGAGAAAGCAAAGTTGGAAAATCCAAAGATTCCTATTAAACAAGCTCAGAAGAGAGCGGCTGATGCAACTGGGGTGTTATTGCGAACAATTGCACGCATTAAGAAAGAAGCTATGCTTTCTCCCATTCTACAACCCCCTGGTAAACGAAGGAGACCTCAAAAAATCGTAATGTATCATTAAATATAGATGATTTTGATCTTTGTGTTATTCGACAAACAGTAAATGAGTTTTATAAAAATAATAGGATGCCTTATCTGGATGCTCTATTGCTCGCTATAAGAGAAAAAATAAAATTTCCTTGGAAAAGAGAAGCCTTGCGAAGAATACTGCATAAAATCGGACTTCGATGGAAACGTTGTCAAGACAAAAGAAAAATAAGTATGGAAAGGCAAGATATTGTACACAGGAGAATCAAATATTTACGTGAAATAAGGCAACATAGGAATAATAAGAGGCCGATTATATATATAGACGAAACATGGATTGATAGTAACATGAGTTTTGGAAAATGCTGGCAGCTTGGAAAAACTGGAGCATATATTAAAAAAAAATGCAGGAAGCCATTTAATCAAAGTACATGCCAGTAACGAAGATGGTTTAATACCAGGCGCAAGCTTGTATTCAAATCTGGAACCACTTCAGGCGATTACCACGGGCAAATGAATTTTGATAATTTTTCAAAGACGTTGAAGGAAAAGTTGCTCCCGAACACCCCAGCTAATAGTGTTATTTGTATGGACAATGCTCCTTACCATACAAAAACTCTGAACAAAACACCATCAAAATATGCCACAAAAAAGGAACTCTCTTTATGGTTAACAGAAAACCAAATTCCACACACTATTGCGATGAGAAAAGTAGACCTATATGATTTGGTAGTCGCAAATGCACTCCCCACAAAAAGGTACTGTGTCGATGAATTTTTAAAAGAGAGAGGACACGATGTATTGAGAATACCACCATATCATTGCGATTTAAATGCCATTGAATTTGCATGGGCTGATACAAAACGCTACATCAAAAACAGAAATGTAAATTCAGAACTTAATTTAACTGAAATGAAAAAATTAACTTTCAAAGCTTTTTTGAGCATAACGTAGTATGAATGGTCGAAATATTGTCAGCGAGTAATTAACATAGAAGATGAATATTGGAAAACAGACAATATAGTAGAGCAAAAGATAGAAAATATCAATTTTGTTGTAGGAGATGAAAATGACTGATACTTCAACCGAAACTGGCGAATCCGACATAAATTATGACACTGAAATGTTGTAAGAAAAGATTTTATACAAGTTTTGAAAGATAAATCTCTTTCTGAACTAAAAAAAACAGTCCTTTTCAGGACTGAAAAAGCCCTTTCAGGAGCTAAGCTCTATTCAGGGCGAAAATTAAAAGAAAGAAAAACCACAAAACACATTTATTTATTTTAGATTAGAGTTCTGCACACGTCGGGTTCCGCAGATTCCATTTTAAGTCAATCCACAACCCGATCCCGTAAAAATAATTTTCCGCAACCCGACCCGAACCAGCAAAAATAATTTCCGGCAACCCGACCCGAACCTGCAATGTAAGCAAATCATGTTTTAATACTATTATGTAAAATAATCTACAATTGTATCTTTAAGGACAGTTTTTTTCAACGGACCGGGAAAAAAATTTGAATGGCGCTGCCAGGCCGAGCCGATAACTATAATTAAGTGGGCCTACCGGCCTAATATAAATATTTAGACAAAGCCGATAAAATTATATACGGACCGTGCCAAGTTAGGACCGAACTTTTGAATTTTACACGGGACTGAACGGAACGGGGAGGGCCGTTCCCGGACATGGAAATTCCGGCCCGTGTACACTTCTAATTCTCTAATACCATTTTTATGTTTTACATAGAAGAATGAACAAACTATATTCTTTAATATTCAACTTCTAAATGGTATAAAACTCTAATCTTTAAATATGCTTTAAAATTAGTTGCGGTTTCAAAAGTTCCACTTATAACGATACACCTTGTTTTACAGAATTGACCATCTGCCTTTAGTTTATCAGCCGTTATTAGTTTGAAAATTTTCCCGTCTAACATAGTGCATCGTGTATCACCACAATTAAATTATTAACTTGATATATTAGGCAGGAAGGACCATTTAGCGTTTTGCTGCATATTGTATTTTTAAAATACAGTAAAAATATAATGCGGATTGTTATTTCGAAGACTCGTGAAAGGATGAGATGACTAAAGATAAAACAGACAGGCACACATTTTACTTTTTTGAAACTTTGATCTGGGGTTTTAACTTAACTGCTGTTAAACTTTGATCTACGCTTTTAATGGGTAAAAATATTTTCAACATTCTTTTAAAAAAGCAGGTCAACCCGAACCCGACCCGCAAGAGCCAACCCGAACCCGACCCCAACCCGACCCTCACCAAAAAAATTTAAAGTCAACCCAACCTGCAGTGACCCGGAGCCGAACAATTTTTGATGCTCCAGCTCCGCTCCTAGAGAAAATACTGTAGCTCCAGCTCCGGCTCCAACTCGGCTCCGCCTTTGCGCTTTCGAGTTGCAGATTTTAATTTACACGTTTAATTTTTTGCTCACAAATACTTTCTACCTTCATTAAAAATCTGACAAAATGCATTTTTCTTCTCATCAAACTTCAAATGCTTGTTCAGAAAGTATGACATCTTTTAGCTTTTGCTTTTAAAATAGAAAGTTTGGTGGAATTTTAAACACAAAAATCTTAAATTTCTTCTACACTTTTCAAACAGCCAAAATTGTACAACTACACATGCAAACAACAGGCGGCCATATTTGTTTTCGAATAGTGTTGTCACTTAGTTCAAGTAGAAAGTAGAAGTAAAGTAGTGTTACCATGTTTCAAGAAGGTTTCCTTCTCTAATAATAATAATAAAAACCTAAAAAATGATATAATTAAAATACTGAATAATGATGTACAGTAGAAGATCTTTATAACGCAAACCTAAAAATGCAAGGTTGTGCATTATATAGAATTTGCATTATATGGATCACATTTCACACATCATTAAATTTACCTTATAAACACGACCATATAAATCTGAAACATACCAAAATACATTAGAGTATCTTTATACTGCACTTCTTGTCACCAGGAATTATCCAAATTATAAATTTTTGCATTATATGATCATTTTATATTGTTTATTTTATAAACATGGTCCAACTATACCTGGACCCAATCATTCATTATATTACTCATTTCCAAAAATATAATATTTATTGTAATTAGAGATGCAACGAATATTCGGCCGAAGCCAAATATTCGGCCCATTCGGCCTGTCTGCCGAATATTCGGCTTCGGCCGAATATCAAGTCCATTATTCGGCCTTGGCCGAATAGTAATACTGTAATAAATGTTTTTATATTTACACAGTATAACTTTTTAATTTGACAATTTATATTCATCATGTATAATGAAAATTTTATTTGAAATTAACAAACACTTTTTTTTCCCATTAACTTTCATACCTCGATGGGTTTTATCTACCCATTTTTATTATAAGAGGCTAATTTAGGAATCATGCTAAAAAATTTTTATGCTGTATCAGTAGTAAGTACAAAAAGTATCAGTAATAAGCTAACATAATCTGTTAAGGGTGTATTCCGATCCAAACTGCTTATTTTCTGATTCATTTTAAAATTCATTTTTGCTCTCAAACGCATCAAACTGGGAAGTTCTCTTATTTAGAAACTATATAATGTGCCGTGCTTCTTAATTTTTTGATAAATGCAGAAAATACTGTAAAAAACGCTGTCAAAGTTGGCGTTTTGAACCGAATTTTCCAAAGCGGGCGATCTGGGAATGAAAAAAAATGGTCATGCTGAGAAAATAATTGTTTAAAAATCAAATTCTAATTAATTGAGCTGAAAATGAAATCACACGGCATGTTAAACATGTCTTCAGAAATCACCCCAGCAAGTTTCATGTTTTTACTTTTAAAAATGAGTTTGAAAATGTCTCAGAAAATTTCAAGCTGTTGAGGGTGAAAAAATATTTTTTCGAATACACCCTTAAATTTAAAATTAATCAATAGTACTGTATTAAGCACTAGTGTCGTGAAGGAAATTTTCACCTTGTTATTAATAAACTTTATAGCATACAAACATACTTATAACTACTTAAAAGGTGACATAAGCATATCTCATAGATCTCAGGGTTGCATTACATAATATTTTTTATATGTTTATGTCACCTTTTAAGTAGTTTGAACAAATTTCTTCTTAGGAATTTTTAACTCATTAATTTGTATATCAGTTAATCTTGAATAAGCTAATGGCGAATGATTAAAATGTGTAAATGATTTTTTTTACCTACAACAATGAAATCATTTATTGATCTTTGGTATGTTAGAGCATCAGACACTGTTAAATGCAATGAATGTAATTTGCTTTTCCTTACAGATATTTCCTTCCTCTGAACCTGAAAACACTCACTATACACTTCTTAATAGTGCTATCTGTTGACAGCAAAGAAAAAAAAAAAAAAAAAACAATGATAATACTAATAATGATAAAAAAAAATGTTTGTTAATTGTGAACTTTATAAAGTCTACAATGATCTCTTTTCACCATTTTAGAGGATATTCCTTTCATCCTTTCTATCAGTGGTTTTTCTTAAGCTATTAAGATTTCTTGTTTTTTATTTTATTTCATCTGAAAGCTGAAACTTATGTTTCCTAGTACTTTTAAAATTTTGTCATTATTTTAAAATGTAACAACACACATAATATCTATTAAAATGTAACTAGACCGTACCTGATGAGGAACTTTTGCTAAGAATTTCTTTTTTTGGCTGAATTACATTATTGCGACAATTTTTAGGCCGAACATAGCCGAATATTTTTTCAGAGTAAAATAATGCTTTCAAAAATTAAAAATTTGTATATAAATAATTTTTTAAAAGAAAAAAATACATTTTAATTGTGAAATATACAAGAATTGTGCATATAGTGCATACTATATTTTGTTTTTAGGTAAAAATAAGTTCATTATTCGGCGGCCGAATAGGCCGAATATTCGGCTGTAACTTGGCCGAATATTTGGTATTCGGCCAAACCACTATTCGTTGCATCACTAATTGTAATAGCAATTTTTTTCATTAAAAAGTTTTGAATTAAGGAGATAAAGTTGAATTAATGTATCAAATGTAGTTTTCTAGAGAATAGCAATTTTTACGATGTGGGATTTCAGGTGCTTCTTACCTGCAAAATTCATTGTTTACATCTGAGAAGTTGTGCGTTATATGGAGAATTGCGTTATATAGAATCGCGTTATAAAGATCTTCTACTGTAATTAAAATATTTTAAGCCTAGAAATTTAAAAGACTGAAAAAAAAAAGATTTAAAAGAATATTAAAAACTAAAGGAGCCCTGGAGCTGGGGAAAATTTAGAGCTCCAGCTCCGGGGAAAACACAGCTCCGGAGCACCCCGACTCCGGGCTCCAGCTCCAGCTCCGGGTCCCTGCCAACCCGACACGACCCGCAACGGGAAAATATAGCGGCAACCTGACATGACCCGAACTGTGGGTTGGGTTCGGGTAAAAGCGGGTAACCCGACCGATGCAGGACTCTATTTTAGATCTTCTCCCTTCTCTTTTATTTATTCTGAAAATTTCTTCATAATATTGTATTAAAATATTTCTTATCTATGAGCATCAATTCTTTCACTTGCTTTGAAATCGTCATTAAGAGACTTCATTAAGAATATGGCTATTGGCTATGTGCTTTTACATTTCATTCTGATCACTAGTATCATCATTTTTACTTTCTTCTACCTTTACAAGAAGAAAGTATTGGATTCGTGAAAAATTTCGACTTTCGGTTTTCGACGGATTTATACGTTTTAGAATGCCCAGAACACGATTTGATGGTTTTTAGAAAATGTCTGTCTGTCTGTCACTCTGTGAGTCTGTATGCGACAAAAATTTTGTGGGCGCTCTATCTCAAGAACTAATGCACGGAATTTCACAAAACTTCATATTTAGTTAGACCTCGATATAAACTGGACCTGATTAGTTTTTGGTGAAAATCGCCCAACAGGTGGCGCTGCTATGCGGCATTTTTCACGATTTCTGCAATAGCTATATCTCAAGAACTACTGCACGGATTTTCGTAAAACTTCAGATTCAGTTAGTCCAAGATATAGTTTGGTGCTGATTACTTTTTTGTGAAAATCTCCCAACAGGTGGCGCTGGTATGCTGCATTATTCATAATTATCGCAATAGCTCTAACTCAAGAAAAAATGCACGAATTTTCATCAATCTTCAGATTCAGTTAGTCCCTGATATAAATTAGTGCTGTTTAATTTTTGGTGTAAATCGCCCAACAGGTGGCGCTGCTGTGCTGCTTTTTTCACGAATTCCACAAGAGCTGTATCTCAAGAACTATTACACGGATTTTCATCAAACTTCAGATTTAGTTAGTCCTTGACATGAATTGACGTATAAATTAGTGCTGTTTAATTTTTGGTGTAAATCGCTCAACAGGTGGCGCTGCTATGCTGTATTTTTTGCGATTTCCGCAATAGCTTTATCTCAGGAACTAATGCTTGGATTTACAAAAAATTTCAGATTCAGGTATACCTTGATATCGTTTAGTGCTGTTTACTTTTGGTGTAAATCGTTCAACAGGTGGCGCTGCTATACTACATTTTTTCAGAATTTCCGCTATAGCTCTATCTCAAGAACTAATACACGAATTTTCATCCAACTTCAAATACAGATATACTTTCATATGAATTGGTGCTAAATCGTTGTTATTTCTTGTACTATTTAAATGATTTAATTGCCGTGATTTATATAGAAGAAAGTTTTGTGATGGCCACAACATACTAGTTATTATCAGAATCATCGCTTAAGTTTGCAAATACCATAATTATTAATAAAAGTTTCTGTTAGGAACGACCACAGCTAAACGATACATTTATATTTTTTTACAAAATACATTTCTGCTTATGATTGTCACATGTAGGCTAACGCGCAATTATGGATGCCATTCTCGCTTGTACGCTACAACCTTTTACCGATTATCCAAAATAGAATCGTCAGAGTCTCCCCACTTGAAATACCAAGATATCGGAGTGCCATAGTAAATAGAAGTTAAAATTAAAACTAATGAAACTGTAGATTTTAACCATCAAAATAGATTTAGAGCCTAGTTCTAAGGTAAAAAGGAGCTTTTGACAAACAAAAAAGGTGCTCAAAAAATTTTAGTGAAAGTAATTAAATGCAAATAATTTAGAAATACATTTTTTTTTTTTTTTAGCAAGTTTATGTGTGTCACATGGTTTTAAAAGAGGAAAATGTAAAAATAATTTTCATTTATGTAAATTAAGTTACTTTGTATAAGAACATACATTTTTGTAAATACTCCAAGTAGGACTGGGCGATGTAGAAATTTCTTAAATCGATTTATCATCCATCCAACATCGCGATTTAGTGCTAAATCGCGATTTAACACCGATTTTACATTTTAGAATATGGAAGCCTACTTTTTAAGTTTTAGTAACAAAATACGATCTTTATGTGCCCCCCCCCCCCCCCCCCTCCTGTATTATTTAGTATACTTAGCTTTTTATTTTTCAAATAATTTTGAAAAGAGGTATATTTTACACATAAAAAAGCTTTGAATGTCCCAAAACACGTTTTTTTTTCCATTTTTAAAAATTAGTGACCTATTGTAATACATTTTATAAACTCATTCTATAAGAAGTAATATAAAAGAAAATGATTTTTTTTTTTTTTTTGTCTGTCTTGTTATGCATGCTACAATCTAAATTCCTTAAGGGGGGGGGGGGGGCTTCCCCTAGCCCACTCAAATAGCACTTCATTGCTAACAGCCTACATACAGTTCTTTTTTACAGACATGATTTAAAAAGTTACTGGGGTAAAACAGAAGCATATTAAAAGACTTCAATGATGAATTTAACTATTCATTTACCATGATGAGAAAATTAGTAAAAAAAAAGGGGGGGGGGGAGATATGAGAAATAAGGTGCAATTTTATATCTTTTTAACTTTTAGATTAAAATAAGATTTGTTTAACATAAATGCTGACATTTATATAGCGGATGGAGAAGGATTGAAAGTGTGACCCTTGGAGCACATCACTGAAATTGCTGATTTTTTTCGTGGTTGTTGCCATCCTTTAAGATTAGTAATAAAATATAATCTTAAAATATATCTCTTTTTAATGATAACAAAATGTCAAAAAAGCAAAAAATCGCAGATCTGCAGAAAAATCTAATGAATGCCTCCTCCAGCCCTCCCTCATTCTGCTGTAAAAATAAAGTTACTTGACTCATTACAGAACTTTATTAAAGTATTTTTAATTAATTACAAAATAATAATAAATTAAAACTAAAATATTCCCATAATACCTAAACATATGAAAATTAATTTTTCATGAAAATAATGCATAAAAATATAAACTAAAAATGGATGAATTTGGATATAAATAGTGAATCAATTTCAGCAAGATACTCAATCCATGTGACTGGCATTGAAATCGGATGTCAAATCTGATGCATGACTATTTTAAAATATTTTAATTAATTACAGAATAATAGAAAATAAAGAATATGTATTAAAATATCGCCCAAACATGTGAAAAATGAATGTTTCATTAAAAGAATGCATAAACATAAAAACTGAAATTCGATGAATTTGGATTTTAAATATGAAACTTTATTCTTTTTTTTTCAACCATAAACACTCAATCAATTTCAGGAAAAAAATATTATTAGTAAAAGAAAAATATTTAATGTGGATCACGGCCAAATAGTGATACACAAAACAATGCATGACTATACCTTTAAAATAATTTCATTAATTACAAAATAATAGAAAATAAAAAATAAATGTTAAAATATTACTAAAACATGTAAAAAATGAATTTTTCATCATAAGAATGCATAAAAGTATAAACTGCAAGTCGATGAGTTTGGATTTTAAATATAAAACTTTATTATTATTTTTAATCATATAAATGCTGAATGAATTTCAGGAAAACAATCTTTTGAAACAATGCAGGATTCTACTTTAAAACATTTTAATTAATTACAGAATATTGGAAAATAAAAAATACATATTGCAATATTACTCAAATATGTGAAAACTTAATTTATCATCAAAAGATTGCATTAGCATATAAATTGAAATTCGATGAATTTGGATTTTAAGATTTAAACATTACTTTTTCCTTTCAACTTTCCACTATATAAGTTCTTAATTTCTGAAAAATACACATTCCAATCTCGTAAACTCTGAATCTTGTTTACAAAATAAATAAATAAATATCAATTCTTACTTAAATCATCGTTTTCTTAAATTGCCTTTCTCTTAAATTGGATCCTGCTAAATCGATTTAACACCAGCTTCCCTTGTTTTCATTAAATCGTCTTTTTCTTAAATCGGAAAGCATGGAGGCTTGCGATGTTTGCTTAAATCGGATCGTCCTAAATCGATTTAACACCAGCTTGCCTTGTTTGTCTTAAATCGGAAAGCATTGAGGCTTGCGATGTTTGCTTAAATCCAATAAATCGGTTCCTCCTAAATCGATTTAACACCAGCTTGGCATGTAAGTGGTAGATACATCAAAGTAGATAAATCGATTTTCCGATGTTAGCTCTGAATCAGTATTTTGTTTTAAATCGATTTAAAGTCAATGGCTAAATCGCGATTTAAGACAATGGCTAAATCGCGATTTAAGATAATGGCTAAATCGCGATTTAAGATAATGGCTAAATCGCGATTTGACATTAGCTAAATCGCGATTTCCGATTTTAGCTTAAATCGATTTAAGACCAATGGTTAAATCGGATTTCCGATGTAGGCTTTAAATCGATTTAAGAGTTAAATCGATTTAAGGCCCAGGCCTAACTCCAAGCTAATGTAATTAATTTCCCAATAAAATATAATAATTTTGCAATTTTAATGGTTGTACAAAGCTCTTCAAAACTGTAACACAGTTCTTTTAGTTTTATATTTATTGACAGAAACTTAATGAATTAGGGGATTATAAAAAAAACACATAATATGAGATATTAAAAGTTTGTGTTAGTTTTGCAATGCCATAGACCCATGTGAGGAATTAGGGGATTATAAAAAAAAACACGTAATATGAGATATTAAAAGTTTGTGTTAGTTTTGCAATGCCATGGACCCATGTTAGACTTTTACTCTGCAATGTTTGTTAACTACTTTTGGTTGGTTGGTTGTATGGGGTTTTATGGTGTAAAATCCCATAAGGGACATGCTGCGCCAAAAAAGTAGACTAAAACATAACAAAAAGATGAGAAATAAAACTGACAAAATAAAAGAACAATGAGCAGAGCATGGAATACTTGTTGACTATACACTTGTTTGACTATATCTGGATGGGGTATCCCATCCAGATATAGTCAAACAAGTGTAGAAAAACCTAAATTTTAAATACTAAAAACAGTAGAGTAAAAAGATAAAAGTAAGTCAATAAAAAGAGCAGTTTAATGGGGTTCCCATCCAGAGATCATGAAAGTGTAAAACAGAAAACTGACTTGTTAAACCAAAGAAAGATACAAAAAATTAAATTTCAAAATAAAATCCTGCATGTTTTAAAAAGGTAAAGAGTGCCCCATGAGGTATTTCCCCAATGAGGTTTGTCAATAGTGGTGATGATGACTTAAAATAAGTTCTATACAAATGCCGGAGACCCGGACAACCAGTTAAAATATGATGAATGGTCAGGTAATTAAAATGACAATGTGGACACATGGGTGCATCCTCCCGAAGTAAAAGATGTTTATGTGTGATCCTTGAATGTCCAATTCTCAGACGAGTAAGAAGAACATCTGTTTTTCTTGGATAACTCGGAGGCCAGGTCATTATTATAGGTTTGATATGGTGCAGTTTATTACTGTTTTCTAAATCCCAACTTTCTTGCCATTTATTCTGAATAAAACTATTTATAAGTAGTTTAACGTCTGAGAAAGGAACATTGAGATGTAACGGATTAAGAGCACGTTTTGCCGCCTCATCTGCTTTCTCATTGCCAGGAATACCCATGTGTCCAGGTACCCAGCAGAATAAAATATTATAACCACGTCTTGTTAATTTGTTATAAAAATCTAGGATGGATGAGACAATAGGATGCTTTTTAAAAGATTTGATTGCGTCAATAGAACTATTTGAGTCTGTATATATAATGAAGGATGAGCTATGATGATGAGATATGTGCAACATGGCTCTCTCTATTGCAATCAGTTCAGATGTAAAGACAGAAATAGAAGGATGAAGACGATAGCTTAAAGAAGTGTTCTCACAAAATACGCCACAACCAACAGTATTACCATTCTTAGATCCATCTGTATAAATGTCAGTATAGCCATTAAAATTTGCTCGGTGTGCGCAAATAATTGTTGAAAAACTGCAGGGGCCAAGTTGTTTTTATCGTAACCTTTAAAAGGATTAAGCGAGGTAATGTCAGGAGGTTTCCAAAAAGGGAGTACATAAGAGTGACAGGAACTCACCTTGATATTACTCAGAGGCCCATTGTCAACAATGTTCCTAATTCTGACTCCAAATGATGGGATGCACGATGGTCGATGCTGATAAAGAATATCATTGTCAGTATTCATAATGTAGGAATAAAGTGGATGACCATGATGTGAGAGGATACGATAATACATGTTCAATGAGAGTTTTTCACGAATATGATGAAGTGACGGTTCTTTACAATCAACATACAAGCTTAAAACTGGAGAAGTACGAAATGCACCAGAGCAAACACGGAGTGCGCTATGGTGCACAGTGTCAAGTTTTTTAAGAACAGAAATACGTGCTGAACCATACACTTGGCAGGCATAGTCAATTTTTGAACGGATCATAGCGCGATAAATTTTAAGGAGAGATCCCCGGTCTGCTCCCCAAGAAGTGTTCGAAAGCACCTTGACTAAGTTAAGTGACTGCTCACACTTTTTACGTAATTGTAAAACATGTGGCAGGAAAGTGAGTTTTTTGTCAAAATAAAGGCCTAGAAAACGTGTGCAGTCTACAACAGAGATTTGAGAAGCTCCAATGAAGATTTCAGGATCTGGATGCAGATCCTTACGTCTACAGAAATGCACACAAGAAGTTTTGTCCTGAGAGATTATAAAACCATTTTTATTTGTCCATTGAATAATACGGTTGATAGCAATTTGTAATTGTCTCTCAATAAAACGCATATCTTGTCCTTTACATAAAATTTTAAAATCGTCAACATATAATGTACCCTGCACACAAGGGGGTAACTGGTGTAGTATATCATTTATCTTGATAGCAAAGAGGGTGACACTCAGAACACTGCCCTGCGGTACACCCTCTTCTTGTACATAAAAACTAGAGAGAATCTCCCAATTCGAACTTGAAAAATTCGAATGGCGAGGAAGTTCTTAATAAAAATCGGGAGGTTTCCACGAAAGTCCAAATTAAAAAGATCGCGAAGGATACCATATCTCCATGTCTTGTCATATGCTTTCATCATGTCAAAAAACACTACGACCAGATGGTTTTGTTTTAAAAAAGCAGTCCGTATATGAGTTTCTAAAAGAATGAGGTTGTCAATAGTAGACCTACCACGTCTGAATCCGCTTTGGAAGGCTGCAAGGCAATTGTTCATTTCTAAAACATGCACCAGGTGGCAGTTAACCATTTTTTCTAAGAGTTTGCAGAGGCTACTAGAGAGTGCAATAGGTCTGTAATTGTTTGGGTCACTGGAATCCTTTCCTGGTTTAGGAAAGGGAATAATAATAGCTTTGGACCAGGCATTAGGGAAAGTTTGTTCAGTCCAAATTCTATTATAGAAAGCAAGTAAATTATTGAGAGAGGCACTGGAAAAGTGTTTTAGCATGGTATATGCGATGCCATCGTGACCTGGAGCAGATAAACAGCTTTTTTGCAAACATCTTAAGAGTTCATGAATAGTAAAAGGTAGATTATAATCATAAGAATGTCGAGAGTTAAAATTTATGCTGGTAGTTTCCATTTGTCTTTTGTAAGATAAGAAAGGTTCTGGGTAAGAGTCTGATTTAGAATTAGATGCCAGAGTACTTGCTATTGTTTCAGCAATATTTTTGGGAGATGCTATAGTTTGTCCATTTTGATTTAAGATTGAGATGTGGTTTTCTGAATACAGTCCCATACAATTTTTCACTTTTTTCCCACAGGACTTTACTTGAAGTATTAGAGCTAATAGTAGAGATGTATTGCATCCAGAATTCCCGTTGGCTTTTACGTGGCACTCTTCTAGCATCGGCCCTTGCTTTTTTGAACGCAATATAATTAGCATTATTGCGATACCTCCGGAAGATGCCCCAAGCCTTCTGTTGAATTTTTTTTGCCCTTTTGCATTCATCATTCCACCAAGGTTTCCTGTGTCGCGGTGTAGAAAGTGATTTAAGAATGCTAAGATCTGCAGCATTGATAATACACTGTGTGATATTATCAAACGCATCGTCAATATCACCTTCTATCATATCACATGTAATTTTAGCAAGATCTGTAAAAGTTGGCCAATTGGCTCTGTCATAGATATACCGTTTAAAATAATTATTAGAATCCCTGTCAGGAGTTGTCTGTAAAATAAATGTGGGAAAATGGTCACTGCCGTGCAGGTCATTGGAGGACCAAAAGTTCCAATACGGATAGATAGATGGAGAGCAAATAGTGAGATCTTATGGCATGAAAGGTGTGTGTCGGTTCATGAAAATACATATGATCACCGTTATTAAGCAGGCATAAGCCATTGTCAGAAATTAGTTTCTCTATTGTATCACCATGTTGATTAGTGTCAGAATTCACCCACAGTTGGCTATGAGCATTAAAATCTCCAACAATGACGAAAGGAGTGAGGAGTTGGAGAAGGAGATCATCAAGTAGTGCTGACTGAATAATTTGGTGGGGTGGTAAATAAATAGTACAGACTGTAATGAGACGTTTTGCATGTACACAGACTGCAACAGCTTGTAAGTTTGTGTTTAATAAAATACGAGAATGAGGTAAACTGCGAGAAATGAAAAGAGCCACTCCACCAGTAGCTCTTTCATTGCCTGTAAAATCCTTTCTGTAGGTAGCATAGTTGCGTAATTTTGCTTTGTCAGTGGGTTTTAGATGGGTTTCCTGCAGAGCTAAACATAAAGGCTGATGGTCGGATAGAATATTACGGATTTCGTCAAGTTTATTATGATAGCCACGGCAGTTCCATAAGATAATATTAGACATAATTTTTTTTTTTTTTTTAAGAAATTTATCTGCGGTATTTTATTCGGAGGTAATGGACATACTATCTCCATCGTTAAATTCTTCACCCGGTTCTGGGTGAAGAGCTACAGCATCATCTTCCTCCATTTTATCATTCTGTATTGATTGGGTTTTATTTTTGGATGTTTTACTCTTTTTCCTTTTGGCTGTATTTTCAGATGAACTAGTGGCTTTAATTGTTGGTAGGTTAAATTTTTCTGCATCAGATTTATGGTTTGGTTTCATAGATGGTGTTTTAGTTGTATTTTGAGAACCTCTATTATGGAGTGGAAGTTTCGAAATAAAAGATTGTGACAATTTTGAAGAAGCATTTGTAGATGATTTAGGAGGAACAGATTTTTGTGAATTAGGAGGAGCAGATTGCGTTAATCTGTTTGTCTTACCTGAATTATTAGACAGGTTGTTTTCTTTTTGATTAGGTTGGCAATTAGGTTTAGTTGGGAGTTCAGTTTGAGTTGCCATAGATTTATAAGTTTTATGGACGGTTTTAGATAAGGTAGCAGAATATGATATACCAACTTTAGGCGTTCTGGATTCGACTATTTTTCTGGCTTCAGGGTATGATATATTTTGTCTTGTGCGTATTGTCTGTATTTCTTTTTCTATTTTCTACATTTCACACGATTTAGCATAGGATGGATGATCTTTTTTGCAGTTGACACAACAAGGTGGAGCATTGCATTGCCCACTTTCGTGGTCAACCGAAAAGTACCCTGGTTTCTTTCCACCATTTTAGAGGACATTCCTTTCTATCCGTGGTTTTTCTTAAGATGCAAAGATTTATTATTATTATTTTTTTTTTCATCTGAAAGTTGAAATTTATGTCTTCTAGTACTTTTAAAATTTTGTCATTATTTTGAAATGTAACAAGAACATACATAATATCTACTAAAATGCAATTAGACAGTACCTACCTGATGAGGAACTTTTTTTTTTTTTTCGCCGAATTATATTAATGAGGCAATTTTTAGGCCGAACATAGCCGAATATTTTTTCAGAATAAAATAATGTTTTAAAAAATAAAAAAAATTGCATATAAATAATTTTTTTAAAAGGAAATACATTTTAATTGTGAAATATACAAGAATTGTGCATATAATGCATACAGTATTTTGTTTTTAGACAAAAATGAGTTCATTATTCGGCAGCCGAATATTCGGCCATACCTAGGCCGAATAATTGGTATTCGGTTATTCGGCCAAACCACTATTCGTTGCATCACTAATTCTGAATGAAAAAAAAATTTCTGAAATTCACAGCTAATTTTCTGAAAGGTTATGGCAGAGTGGAAGAGGGGGGTGGAATCCGCTTCCAGCACTATGTTTTTTTTCATGGACCTATGACGAAATTCTCGTTTTTTCGCGATCTTTTGACAAAAAATGTGGTTTTTTTCCCAGTCTTTTGACAAAAAATGTGGTTTTTTTCGCCGTCTTTTAACGAAATTTGCGGGTGTTTCGTGATCTTTTGACAAAATTTGCGTTTTTTCACGGTCTTTTGACGAAATTTGCGTCTTTTTCGCGGTCTTTCGACGAAATTTGCGTCTTTTTCGCAGTCTTTCGACGAAATTTGCGTCTTTTTCGCAGTCTTTCGACGAAATTTGCGTCTTTTTCGACGAAATTAGCGTTTTTTTTTTTCGCGACCTTTTCATAAAATTTGCATTCATTTCCTGATCTTTTGACGAAACTTGCAGTTCTTTCGCGAACTTTTGAAAAATTTGCGGTTATTTTGCGATCTTGTGACGAAATTAGCGTTTTTTCCGTAATTCTAGGACAAAATTCGAGGTATTTTTATGTTCGAATTTTCAGATTGATGACCGATTTTTTTTAATTTTCGGAACCAAATGCCTTAAATTTTCTGAATAGAATCACCCCTGATATACGGTACATATTATTCCGAGATCGATTTTGTGAAGGTCACCATACGGATCTTTTTATTTGTAGTGAAATTTTTTTTATCTCAGGGAATTATGGAATTCGTTGTTAAAATCGAAATCAGTTGTAATGTTTCTGCAAAATTTCCCCCGATCCTAGATCGCCGGATCTGACATATTCTGCACCCCTGAGAAAAAGGAATGTGGGTGAGAACTTAGGAACAA
This sequence comes from Maratus speciosus, assembly GCA_963932465.1. Lineage (NCBI taxonomy): Eukaryota > Metazoa > Arthropoda > Arachnida > Araneae > Salticidae > Maratus > Maratus speciosus. The sequence continues at coordinate 362,257,570 of OZ010786.1, read as the reverse complement.
GGTGTATTTTTTGTCTTTTTCCAATATTTTAAACTTTTTTTTTTTTTTTTTTTTTTAAACAAAAGAACAAGAACAATGTTAGTAGAACAAATAACAATTTGAACAAAATGGTCATTAAAAAACATGAACAAGAACAAAGAGGGATAAGAAACTGAAAAAAGAAGATTAAAAAGTGTGAAACAAAGAAAAAAGTATATACAACCAAAAGGAGAAGACAACAGGAAAGGAGAAAGATCGCTCGGGAACCCGGGGTCGTGAAACCCGTAAATACCTAAAGAAGGTATTCCCCTGGGGGAGTTAACTACTTTTGATAAAACTATTCCGGATTTGAATTTTGGGGCGGGATGGAGGGATTCACACCCAAAATTTTTACATCCCGCCCAAAAGAAGAATGTCATGGGTGGGAGGCTGTTCAAACTTTCTTGGGAACCGTTATTCGCACTCTGGATTTAGCCTTGCTAACATCATTTTGTTGCAGCCGAGTGGTTTTTACTATGCCCGTGAAGCTTCTTCTCATATAATATATGATACAAGTAGATTACTATAGTACTGTTGATACACAAGATTGACAAGTAGCGCTCAGTAAAGTAACTGCTATGGATATTGTAGATTTGTGAAAGCATCTTCATGAAATGAATGCATGAAAGATGAGAATAAATATTCAACTAGTTATTTTTCTCTTTTGCCTGTATGAGGTAAAAGAGCTATTATTGAATGGTGTATGAAAGAGGGGCCGATTGTTTCAAGATATGAATGTCCTAGATGTGGAAGGGATATGAAACCGATGAACAGAGTTGTATAATATAGATGTACGCACGAATGCCGTACATGGAAAATTTTCTGAAAAATTCGGAACTTTACGGAAAAAAGTTAAGAAAAGGAAAACATATTTTGTTTTTGTAACTTTTTTTTATTACCGAAAATTTAAAATATTCCCCAATTTTATGCACGATTTGTGTATTGTTGGCCTACAATTCAAAGTTTAAAGACTCAAAACTTTGTTGTGCCATCACAGACCATTTTATTTCTACTTTCCGCAGACTAAAACTTGTCACCGATCAGTTTTCTATAGGCAGCTGCAGTGATTAAGCTTGGCAGTGATTAAATCGAATAATTTCATACTCGTGTTTTTGTGCAAAGAGATCACAATATTAAGGGTTGGGCTATTTATAAATGCATTTACAAAATAATTGAAAATAATTCATTTTAAACTACGGTTTTCAATTCATATCGTCAAAATAATATAACACATAATTTTATTAAACTTTAAATTATTTTGCAGAAAATTTTCGACCCAATATTTATGTGCGTGAAAAGTTTTTGGTTTAATACAAGTCTGCCGACGAAAAATGATAGACTGATGTTTCTGAATGACGCTGTAGAGTGCAATCTAAGATTAATCTGTATGAAGTGTCAAAGAGTATTAAGAAGGGGGGACAGGTTCCATATCCTGTGATGGAAGATTTGGCGATAAATGTTTTGATCTGGCTTACGTTTGCTCATCGGATTTTGAACGGCTTTAAGGTTGTTTTTTTTCGGAAATGCTTTTTGAAGACCGGCAAATTCGATGATGGAAGATCTTGAAGCTTATTGGGGAATAGATGCCGTATGTTCCCTCCGCCGTTGTTGTTTTGAAATGTTTGGCGATTTTTTGTTGGCATGCTGACGGTGGTTATGGATATGGCAACCTTGATATGTTGAATGTCGTGTGACGTGTTTTTGTGACGTGTCGTTCTGGCAACCGAGAAGTTAATGTTGGAATATTGTGAATGTATTTTGATATCGTATAGTTCTGCCTTTTTATTTTTATGTGAAATTTATTGAATGTATTTGATTGACTATGTTTCCTGTAGTCCGTTTAAACGCTGTTGCTGAAATAATTAGGAAATATGAGGAAATTTTGACAAGAAAAGAAGGTTTGTTTATAGTTTGTGAATATGTATTGATAAGCCTATTTTGGAAAATGTCGGCGATAATATTTCGAGCTGGATCTTTCAAGAAAGCAGATGTTTGTTAAGGTATGTTGATAATTTTATGTATTTTACTGAGCTTTGAGTTTTTTACATTTTGTGATTGCTAGAAAGCGAGAATTGCTGAATTTTGAGAATGCTATATCGCGAGAAATGCTGAATTCGGTGATGTTTTTTTTCGGAAAACGTGCGTGAAGCACACATACAACGATTACTGGTTGCCATTTTAGCGAATTTTGTTTTTTATGTGTATTTTTGCTTTAAAAGTTTTTTATATTTTGAGATTGCTAGAAAGCGAAAACTGCTGAATTTTGAGAATGCTATATCGCGAGAAATGCTAAATTCAGCGATGTTTTTTTTCGGAAAATGTGCGCGAAGCGCACATACAACGATTACTGGTTGCCATTTTAGCGAATTTTGTTTTTTATGTGTATTTTTGCTTTAAAAGTTTTTTATATTTTGAGATTGCTAGAAAGCGAAAACTGCTGAATTTTGAGAATGCTACACCTCGAGAAGTGTTGAATGCAGTGATGTTTTTTTTCGGAAAATGTGCGCGAAGCGCACATACAAGGATTACTGGTTGCCATTTTAGCGAATTTTGTTTATTATTTACATTTTATTTTCGTTAAGCCAAACATGCGTATAAACCGGTGCTTGGCGACATTTACTACTTGGCGGAAAAAGGGTTTTCACGCCAAGAAAATTCCAAGATGGCGGCCGGGGGGAACTTATGACATCTGTTCCCTTATTGGTTTACTAGTATCACATGTACCGTTACTCAGCTATTTTGAATTAAGTTAGATAAGCACACATTCAGCAGATAAGTCTCTGCGTCTGTCAACGTATTTTTGATCTAGGTACTTGGATCTTGTATAAATATACAAACATAAACATAAATTTAAAAAAAACAAATTTAAAATAAGGATAAGAATTTTTTTTAATCCTGTGCATCACATTATTAGGGTCATAAAAACATTTTTTAGAAAATGAAAATACATCGTTGTTTGCGAGAGCCGAATTAGGTTCTTTATTAATCGCCATTTGTCCCTAAGTTTGCTCTGAAACCATAGTAACGAGCTCCCAGCGACACGGTTTCTTTCCTTAAAAATAATTATCTCCGTTGCTAATTGACGAATTTCTTTCAAATTTTCAGCAAGTTACAATAATAGTGAATTAGCTTGTGTAACAAATTTTTATTAAATTATGATAAGTTATTAGAAAGCTAGGTTACCTCTAAAAAAAAAAAAAAAAGGCCACTAGATGAAAAGAAAGTAAAGAAAAATGACATATCTATCCACTGTTTGTTTTGCTTATTCAACATGTTTATTTAACTGCGTGAAGTGGAAAGTCTACTATCAGAATGAGATCATTAGCTTTCAATGGACAGCTTGTTTTGTTATGGAGAAAGGAACTTTGGGTAGATTTTTTTTTCTTTGAGTTAAAGAAAAGAATTTTTTGGTACGGTGCTTACAAACAGGATTTTTTCGAAAAATGAAATTTGTTGAACATATTAAAAGTGGGGGGAGGGCGTTGTAAAATATTTTTACATATATATAATATAAATATATTCTACGAACCTTTTTAAAAATAATTCTTTCTTGTGGTTATTTATTTATTCTTTTTACATTTTCTATATAAATGAAGAAAAGGGCTTCTTTTTAAAATAAATTTAAAATGTGTGCACCCACTAACTACGATAGTTCTGTTAGAAAATTTGGATTAAAACTAATGAATGAAAAACATTGCAATAAAATAAAATTGCTGAGTCTAGTTTGGCTCGGCACTGTATTACGTGCGCACGTAGCGCCATCTATGGACGTTTTTATGAAATATTTATTCGAGATCATCGCAGAATTTCAGTTTTTTTTTTCCATTCCGGATTTGAGGTACGGTACTGTATACATATTTACAGAAACACGATTCACTCGTGGCTAATATACATAAAGAGTGTGTTTTATGTTAAGAAGTTCGTGTTGCAGCCCAAATTTTTTTTTTTCCATGAGAATTTTTTTATTTCTGAATTTTTCGACTAATGACCAATTTTTTAAAACTTTCGGAAATGAATACTTTGACATTTTAGAAATTTCGCAACAGAATCACTCCTGAAAAATATGCTGTGTGAGGTAAAAATCGCAACTAGAAACAAAATATGAGTTTGTGTTTTTTGCAAAAAATCGTAGTTTAAGATCGATTTTCGTAGCATCGTAGTTTATGTCCAAATCGTAGCAACTATGATTTTTTCGTAGCAGTTGACAGGTCTGTATTTTAGATTCAAAATACAACAGTTATTAAATCTATCTATATTGTTGCAGCTCAAAACAAAACTTTGATTACAAAAAAATATAAAAAACACGCACCTAAATATTTACTTCAGATAGGGAAAAAGCAACTATTAATCACTATACTTTCAAAATGGTACCAAGATAAGTGATTTTTTTTTTTTACATGTGCAGAACTATAAATATATTATCACGTTGCTAATTTTAGAAAGAAAAATTAACCTACTGTAGAGAAAATAGGTGTGGCTCAAGTATCCCCACTCTCCCCTACTTCTTGTTCTGAAACAAAACTTTGTTTCTGAAGAAAATCCAGATATTTATAACCGGTTACTACACCCTGGTCAAGAGTTACTTTTTCACTTTCATCATCAGGCTGTGTCAGAATAGGATCTGATTTTAGTATAGAGTTTAACAGAGTACTTATAATGTCATCATCTGGGAAATTTTATGTATCTGGAGTAGGGATTGACCGAAGCAGCAATTTTGCCGAATACCGAAGCTTCGGTCGAAGTGTATACCGAATATTCGGTATTCGGCAACTGAATACTTGAAATTTTTTAATACGCATTTTTCTATATATTTAAACATATTTGCCTATATTAGCTTTTTTAATAAACTTTAATTGAAATTAAATTCTCAATAATTTAATTCAGATACATTTTTATTCTTAAATCTAATTAACAAAAAAATTTAATGACTTCTTTCCACTCACAAATTCATTAACCCATCACTTATTTTTTATTATTTTATCACTAGTCAGTACCCAAAAATATCTTATGAAAATATTAAATTATGCAGGCTATTATTAAGGGTAAGGATTGTCAGAAAAACAAAAGTTCATTAAAATAAAAAGAAACAATGCTGTCATTAAGCTGATTGTCTAAGTCTAATTATAAACATATTGAATAGGAATGTTCTCAAAATACAAAAGGTATCATATCAATTTGTACATTTAACTATTTTCTGTCAAATTATTGATAGATATTTATATTTTGATTAATATTTTAACACAGTGGTGGTGAAGATATCAAATTTGAACGATTTTGATATAGTAGCGGTTATGAAAGCTATAGGATATGCATAGGGGTATACTTATTTGATGAGTGTATTTTCTTTAATAACCTTAGATATACAGATATGAACTCTGATATGCTTATTTGATGTGTGTATTAAAGAAAATATACATTAAATTAATTTAAATTAAAAAAAACTAATGTAGAAGTACAGTAGAAGATCTTTATAACGCAAACATAAAAACGCAAGGTTGTGCGTTATATAGAATTTTGTGTTATATGGATCCCATCATTAAATTCACCTTGTAAACATGGCCATATATGTCTGAAATACATCAAAATACATTAGAATATCTTTATACTGCATTCCTTGTTACCAAGCGTTATCCAAATTATAAATTTTTGCATAATATAGGTCAGACATTGTTAAATTTACGCTATAAACATGATCCAAATATAACTGACACAACCATGCCTTATATTAGACATTTTCAAAAATGTTCATTGTAATAATAGCATTTTTTTCAGTAAAAAGGTCTTAAATTAGAAGATAAAGTTGAACTAATGTATCAAAGAGTGTGTTCAAGAAGCACGCGCGACAGGAACATGGAGTGGGTCCATATCATGTATGGAATAACACGTAGTATGTTCAGGAACAGATCATGGATTTGATTAATTAAGGTGCTAATTATAAAGATATTTTGTTGTTAAAAGAACGTGTGCTGGATGGCCGAATGGATAAGGCAGTGAACTCGAGACTAGGGATTAAGGGTTCGAATCCCTCCAGTCCCACATTGTGTCACAATTTTTTTTTTGTTTTGTTTATTGGTTGTTTTATATTTTTCATAATGAATAAGATATTTTTGATGAAGATATATTTTTTATTTTTGTTATACAGAGGCACGTGTATTTTTATTATAATAATAAAATACTCATTTAAATGTGAGAAAATGAGGTATTTCGAGATGAAAGTTTTAGATCTGAACGCTTTTTAAATATTCAAAGTTTTGTTTCTAAGTGATTATATATGTAGTATGTATATGTATAATGATATAAACATTAAGCAAATCTAAATGAAAAAATAATATAAATTGTGCAAAAATATCCTTTTGCACGTAGAATAATTCCTTGTTTTTTTTTTTTTTTTTTTTTTTTTTGAGTACTTTACGAGTGAATTTTTATAAAATTTTTAAAAAATAATATATATTGTGCGAAAATATCCTTTTGCGCGTAGGATAATTCCTTGATTTTTTTTTATTTTATTTATTTATTTATTTATTTTTTGAATACTTTAGGAGTGAATTTTTATCGAGACTAGGCTGGAAATCATATTTTACTTTGAACATTATAAACATAAAATGTAATAGTTGTAGATTTATTTTAACTAAAAATATCTGTACATATATTTTTTAAAGAGATAATATATATAGGTTTGCTGTCTAGTTTTGTAGTGAATAAAGCATGATTAGAATGTTTATAAATTTTCTACTGAAAGTATAAGTAAGTATTTTGCTTATACTAGCAGAATTTTAAATGTCATTTATTTCTCATGTTTTATGACGTATTTTGGTCTCTTATCCACACGGTATTAAAATATGCAATCATAAAATAAGAAATATATGTATTAAAACATTCTCTGAAAAATTGTCTAACTAACAGTGCAAATTCCATTGAAATCCATCCAGTATAGTAGATTACAAACAAATCTCATATGTTGATATCAGAATCTTGGTTTACTAACAGCATTCTATTTATCACAGAAGATAAAAATCAACTGATAAATCATTTTTAAATAAATAAAAAGAAAATTGTTAAAAAGTTAAAATTTTTAGATCACCAGTTGAATTCTTAAATTGTATCAATCAACCTACCAAACAAAGCACAACCAATAACACATAAGCAGAAAACGCACAATCACGTGATCAAATCGCCCACATAATTTTTTTGAGCAGCTCGCGCGGAGTTTGAGTGCGGTTGGTTAACTAATTTTAAATGCTAAATGGGCTAAAGTAGATAAAGAAGGTCACGTGATGTTTTTCCCGACTATTTTAGATTTTATCTGAGTGAACATAGGCATGTATTCCTGTTACGAAAACCATGTTTTGGAAGGATGAAGAAATATAGTCGTTGGTTTTACCTTTTTTGAACCATAAAAATAATGAAATAATTGAATTATGTTAAAATTCCTTTCTTCGATAAGACCTACTCCATGGCATAAACTTCTGAGTGCGCGCGCGGCGCGAAGTGCACTTCTGAACACGCTCAATTTTAGTCCTCTAGAGAGTAGCAATATTTTACAATGTGAAAGTGCAGGTGCTTTTTAACTGCAAAAATCATTGCTTACATCTGAGAAGTTGTGCGTTATATGGAGAATTGCATTATATAGAATTGCGTTATAAAGATCTTCTACTGTAATTAAAATTAAATGATAAGGGAAAGATATGCATATTCCTTACTTTATTTTTCCCTATTGTAGACAGTTGTTTCGATTTCACCCCAATGTAAACTATTTTAGGAAGGAAAAAGTTTTTTTTTAAATTAAAAATGTCCTTTGACTTGCTTTTTGTAGTGCAGCTGAACTCATGCATATAATATTGAAACCAGGGATCTGTTTGGAAAAAAATTGAGTCCTTTAAAGGATCCTTCACAAAATTTTTAATTTCAAAACAGGACCCTTCACAAAATATTTTATCTCAAAACAGGACCCTTCACAAAATATTTTATCTCAAAACAGGACCCTTCACAAAATATTTTATCTCAAAACAGGACCCTTCACAAAACTTTTCACTGTAAAACAGGACCCTTCACAAAATTCTTTGTCTCAAAAATAGGTCTTTCACAAAACTTTTTCATCTTTAAACTGGGCCTTTTATAAATTTAATCATTTAAAAGTAAAATCTGGCTTGTCATTTTTACATATATAAATGTGTATTTTACATACATATATCTTCTTAAAAATGTATAAACAAGGATCTGAATATAACGATCATTTCAAACTCACAAAATTATGACTAGATCTTTACTAAATGTAAAAAGCTGATCACAATTTCACAAAAACAGGACCCTGGGAAAAAGTCTGAGCAGGCCCCTGGAAACTCATTGTTTAGCCTATTCTACTGCTAAGTAAAAGAGAATTCTTCTAAATCTAAAAAAAAATACTTATCTGCAATTATTCGGCCGAATATTTGGTTTACATGCCGAACCACCGAATACTGAATCAACTATTCGGTATTCGGTCAATCCCTAATCTGAAGCTTCATCTTGGGAGAACATCCATTCAATTAAATTTTCTCCACTCAAGAAATCATACAAAACACTTAGTGAATTTTTTGCAAACATAAAAGATCTGCAGATTTCTGTTTTGTACTATAAACTGAAGCCACCAAAGTCAATATCACCATCACTGTCTAAATGCTGGCCACAAAAAAAAAAATCTTATTTTTTTACTTTTTTTCCATTTGAAAAATAAAGTTTTACTTCATTGAAATGCAAAAATTTTGGGGATAAAACTGAATACTAATTGTCCTTCAAATTAAGGCCATTTTGAAATGCTCTTGCAAAGTTAATGGTAACTAAATTTTTAATGTTTACATCTGAAACAGTTTGCAGATTAGAGGGAGTTGACTGTATTGATAAAATGTATTCTTTAAAAAAGGGCGATTTTGCAACAATTTGAAATTTTATGTGCATTTTATGCTTATTTTTATTGCTGGCATTTTGAAATTGCATACTGCAGGAGATAAGAAGCATAAAAGCGATAATTTAGCGAATTTTTGAAATTGCACCAAGCAGGAGCGTGTTCTACATTCCACCCATTTAACTTATTCTGTTGGCAAATATTTCATCTGCAATTTTTAATAATTTCGGCACAGATGTCATATTCGCCCCCTATTGGCGCGATTTTTTTCTGACGCCAATGTCATATACGCAACGGGTACTTAACTGGCCCCAAAGTGTCGTTATTTTGCTTGATGTGGTAACCTGGATTATGTTGTTTATGCTGTTGATGTTTTCGCCAAATTGGCAATCGAAAAAAAAATCGCACCAATATGGGTGAATATGACATCTGTGCAAAATAATATACAATTGTAACCAGGGGTAGGGAATTTTCAGAAAATCTTACCAGCCAGCAAGATGCAATGGTTGAATATCGAATACAGTGTGCAGCTGCAAAAATAGTTAAATACTATTTCTACATGCATTGTCATATTTTTACTATATAACTAAGAAATATATACAACTGAGGAACATCTAGTATAGGATAGAACTTAGTATTACATTGAAGTAATTTGGAAAGTTGCAAAATATAGGTAACTTGAAAAATAAAAGTTCTTGGCATAGCTTCTATATACTGCAGTTTTTCAATGCCTAAAACGCCTGTTAAAATTCACTCGCTCTGTCAGAAAATACACTCGCCAGTGGCGATTAAAATGATGTATTTCCCCATCTCTGATTGTAGCCAAACTCACAATACTTTATAGAATTTCGCTGTCAATGTTATTGTTCCTACAAGAAAATTGAACTTTAGACTATCAGTTTGAATGAGATTAACAGGAATATATACACTTTAACACTGCCCACTACTACTTTTGTGATACAACAAATGACAAAAATATGCAACAAAAACCTGTTCTTCTGGAGGCTTTTCTTCGGATTCTTGTTTGATTTTCCGATCCATCAGAGCTTCAACAGCTGTCAATTTCTTCACTTCTTGTAAAACTTCATCATCAGAATCGCAATGCATAAATTCATCATCACTATCAAGAGGTTCAGTTTTTCTAACACCCAGGTTCAAAACAGGTACGGCATGAGTTTTTAGCTGTCTTTTTCCAGCACAAAAGTCTTTTGGCCGGAAATGAGCTTCACAAACTTTAATACTTGAAGATGCATCACTTTGTTTGAGACCCAAAGCATCCAACCATTCACCCCTAGCACAGGGATCCCGAGGTAAATTAAAAAACGTCACCCCGGGGCATTTTGATGAATCTTTGCGGCAGGAGGCGACGGCGCACACCTTCATAATAATTTTTTTTGTAAGACCTATTCCTCGAAATATATAATGCTAAATAACACAATCAATCAATTAAAAAAATCATACGGAGAAAATTAGACATATTAATACAATACGCCAAGAAAACATACCCTGTGAGTCTACTAAGCACATTATCTATCGGCGCAGCGATTTTGGAATCTTCCCTCGATTCGCGCATTTGGCGAAGCAAGCTTGGCGTGGTCAATGGCGCGGTTGAAAAACCGGTACTCTGGGTTGCTGTAAACGATACGTTCCCCGCCCGCTAGAAAATATATTGCCATGTGGATTTGCACGGGTATTTTTGTTAGGGATTTGATGCAGTAAGTCTTTTTTTTCCTTCTGTTTAGTGTGTAAAACATATCTATATCATATTTTTCTTGTTGCGAAGGTTTAATTTGTTGTTTTAATATAATGATATTATTTACATGTTGCTATATCGTGCTACAGTTATATACATAACACCTTTTGGTCATTGCTTATCATGAAGTACTTAATTTAGTGTTAATTTTCCTTCTCCTTTTTACCAGGAAAAGCGGGATCTATTTTTTTTTTAAATAAAGGTGGCTTATAGTTAATTTGCATTAATTTATTTTTAATGCATTCATAAATGTTCTGGTTAAATAACTAAATGTTTATTACGGCAAGAGTAAATTCATGAAGTTTTTTTGTTACGCATTAGTTTTAATGTCTTTTCTAATTTTAAAAGCCTTTTTAAATATTTTTCAAGCGCATCTCGAAAGAAATTATATTAAGGAAATTTCCAATATACCTTTGCCACTCTTAAAAAAAAGCCAAACAGCTTGAGATAATTATAAATAATTAAGAATAATAAAACAGCTTGTATATAAATATACTATAATACTTTTTCCACCTCTGATTCAGTAACTGATGATTGCTTAGAAGATTTAATGAGCCTAGTATAATTTTTTTCATTTATGAAATGATATTCTGCTTTACCAACACATTTTTTTTACCCCAGTATCTAATAAACTAATCAAAATGACCATTTTGATTTTTTTTTAAATCTGAATCTTAAAGTGGCTGGTCACTCAGCTTTGGAATTCTCCTCCGTAATGTTAAGTCTGTGGACTTTTGATGCATTCATATATTTAAATTATCTTCTCCGGGAAATTCCTATTTTTAACATCTTTTTTTTTTTCTTAGTTTTCAAAATATTTCTAAAATCTATGCTGAATTTAATATTTTATGTATTAAAAGCGGCAAACTGTGAGTAAAATTTTAACACTTCATATAAAATTAAGCCTATACTTTAGAAATATTTTGAGAGCTAAGGAAAAAAGAGACATCTTAGGAAAGGTACACTAAAATAGAAGTTAAAAATATTAATTTCCCGAGGAGATATTTTAAATAGACGAATGCATCAAATGCCCATAGACTTTACATTAGGGAGGGGAAATTGGAAGCTGAGTGACCAACCCCCTTAACTGAAAATTTTATTCTTTACATTGTAAATGATATGTATGTGGTTATTAAAAATATACACCTAAACTTTGGAGTACATGCTGTGTCACTTATCAAAATTTCACACTTCCAATGATGTTATCACATTTATACAAAACTAATCTGATAAAAATCTTCAATATTGTGAAAGCTGTGAACGAAAGGTTGAATTCAGCGAGGTACACTATCTTATTCTTGAAATAAATATATTGTGGTCTGGTTTTATGTACAAAAAATTTTTCAGGAGTAGTTATGCTTGAAAGTTTGTTCCATTAATTTAGAAACATCCTGCATATTAGGGGGCACAACCTTTTATAAGAGAAGATTCAGTTATATAAATGTTTAGGTTTTCAAGGGCCAAAGTCTGTACCACAGAAAAAATTTTATTTCGGGAGTGGGAGATCTATTGCCATGGCTTATAATCTTGTGAAAACAGATTTCGTAAAGGGGGAGGGGTGTGGCAGTTTTACCCTTTATCCAGTGTACAGTTCCAATTCTGTTGGCAAGACAACATCAACAATGTAATTTGTGTCTATAACACATATAATTAATTTTTTTTTTTTTTTTAAGTGGAAATATTGACTTTATTTGAAGGGGTAAAATGATATTTTTAAAAGTACAAAAACAAAATGGTCATTGACTAAAAAAAATTTCATGAATGAAGTTGAGAGGGTGGGGGTGAGTAATAAACATTGAAAGTCAAGAAGAATTTTTTCTTTGTGAAATTTGAAATTGTTGATGATGAAAATTTATGGAGCTATTTCCCTTAAACATCAGATTTTAATACATATAAACTATAAAAAAATTTGTGAAAAATAACTGCATTATTGTACAAGAAAAAATTAGCACTCGCCAATCAGCAAATAATACTGAAAATTTGGAGATTGACTTTATTGCCACAACTGTGCAAATTTAAGTTGACACTTGACACTCGTCAATTGTGATAATAGATTCCACTAGGTAAAAATGAAATATCCATGATGTGAAATCATTTTTTAAATTAAAGTATATTCTAATTTCAAAAATCCATTTTTCGTTTATATAACATATCAGCATATCTTTAAATACAATATCAGCATATCTTTAAATATAGTTTATCACTTCACTTATATTATAATTTGACTGCAGTAAATGCCAGTTTTTTATGTTGAGTGTAATCTTGTCAAAGGGTAAATAAAGGATGTTAGTAAGTCATGATTTTAAGGCTCCCGTCCCACAAAGATACTTGCTAGCTAATGTTAAACCTATGGGAAGGTTCTTTTCTAATATCTCATTTACATTTAAATAATTTTAATTGGATAGCTGGGATTGATCGTTACATTTGCCCTTTTTTACTTTTTTTTTGGCTGCATACATTTTTAAATGTTATGTAGGGATCAACCTCAGCTATCCAATGGGAACAAAATTATTTTAAAATATTGAAATGCAAATGAGATATTGGAAAAGAACATTCCCTTAAATTTTAGCTCGTGAATGTCTTTGCCTGATGCGATGAAAGATATAACAGTAACGAAAAGCACTTTTTTTAATCAAACATTTGTAAATTTGTTACTGGCCAGTGCATAAAAAATCTGGCTAATGAAAAAAAAAATCATGTACTGGCCAGTGAGTAAAAAAGTTAATTTTGACTTATACATTCTTGATTGATGGTGATTTTACCAAAAAAAAAAAATAGACTAGTTACATTATAAAATACGTTCACATTATTTTAAAAATGTAAGTGTAACTGTTTATATTATAAGCCTGAAAGTATAGTTTTATACTGCAGTTTTGTTTTGTTGCTTTGAGAAAAGAATAATAATGCAAAATATTAATAATGTTTCATTCTATTCGATTATGATTGATAATTGAAAAGAAAGCTAATCATTTATTCATAAAGTTTTCCTTACCTAGACAACCTATTTCATTCATAAATTTCAATGTTTGTTTATTAACATATAAACTGACCATGTGTATGAATATATTTTTCTCACTGTACCATAAGTTTTATATTCTAATTTATTAAATTAAATTTATTTTTAGTTAGCTGAAGTCCAGGAAATAGTTTGAGTAATAAATAAAATATCACATAGTTACAAATAAAATAGGCTAACATTATTTTAAAAATGTAACTTTTTATGTAAGCCTAAAAGTACCATTATTTTATGCTGCAGTTTTGTTGTTTTGAAAAATTGATTAAAAGTTTAACAAAATATTAATCTTTATTAAATGTTTCATTCTATTTGATTGATAAATGAAGAAAGTTATTTATTTAGAAGTAAATAGTTTTTCTTACCTACACAATCAACATTTCATTCATAAATTTCAATATGTTTACCATTGGCGTAAAACTGACCATGTGTACATATATTTTTCTGACCATAAGTTAAATGTACACTATTCTAATTTATTAAATTAAATTTTTTTTTAGCCAGCTTTATGTCAAGGAAATAATTTTTGAGTAATAAATAAATAAAATATCAAACTAGTTACATTATAAAGTAGGCTAACATTATTTTAAAAATGTAACTTTTTATATGATAAGCCTAAAAGTGCCATTATTTTATCCTTGTTTTGAAAAATAGATTAAAAGTTCAACAAAATATTAATCTTTATTAAATGTTTCATTCTATTTGATTGATATAAATGAATAAAGTTATTTATATACAAGTAAATAGTTTTTCTTACCTACACAATCAACCTATTTCATTCATAAATTTCAACATGTTTGTTTACCATTAGCATAGCATATAAACTGATCATGTGTATGAATAAATTTTTCTCACTGTATCTACCATAAGTTAAATCTACACTATTCCAATTTATTAAATTAAATTTATTTTTAGTCAGCTTATGCCAAAGAAATAGTTTGAATAATAATTAAATAAAATATCAGACTACTTACATTCTAAAATAGGCTATCTTAAAAATACCTTTTTTATATGATAAGCCTAAAAGTATCATTATTTTATCTTGTTTTGAAAAAAGAATAACAAAATTGTCAAATATTAATCTTTAATTAAATGCTTCATTCTATTTAATAAATGAGTAGAAAGTTATTTATTTACAGTAAATAAAGTTTTTCTTACCAACAAACAAGCTACTTCATTCATAAATTTCAATATATATGTTTGCCCTTATCCTTATATAAACAGACCATGTGTATGAATGATTTTTTCTCACTGTATCCTGTACCATAAATTAAATCTAGAATGTTCTAATTTACTATATTTATTATTAATCAGCTTATGTTAAGGAAATATAGTGCTGTCCTCTAAAAAAAACCCACAGGAAAATGTATCCTAAAAAAAACCCACCCTAGAACTTAATAAAAAAAAAATCACAGAAGTCAAAATTTCTTTTTGTCCTGTTTCTATATGCCATTTACAATAATAAAAGCATTTAAAATTACTTAAGTGTTTATTTAGTTTTTTAAAAAATAAGCAAAAAATTACATTTATAATTTTTCATTTGTAAATCCTTCAATTTACAATTATTAAAATATTATTATTATTTTTTTCTTTTTTTTGCAGCATTGTGTTTTAAAATCTAATTAATAATGAAAGAAAAACTTTGCTGTTTAATATTTTGATTTCTAGGAGTGTTTTTACGTGTGGGTTATTTTTAGAAAAAAGTGGGTTTTTTTCAAAGTCTTGTTTAATTGGCTGCCATTTTGTAATATATTGATAGAAAAAAAAATACTATACATTAAAATCTTAGTTAGGACAGGCTGTGAAAATGTAGCTACTTCAAATTGTTTTGTATTTTTTATTAAATTTTATGTAGTGAGAAATTAAAAAAGTGGGTTATTTTTAGAGGACAGCATAGTAGTTGTAGAGTAACAAACAAATTAAATATCAGACTATTTACATTAGGAAATAGGTAAAGATGTTATTAAATGGTAATGTATCCCCTTTTTATATGATAATCCTAAAAATGTGACTATTTTATCCTTTTTTTTTTTTTTTTCCTGATTAAAGAAAAATGTTAATTATAGTATAGAAATACAAAATATAAATGATTCATTCTATTTGATTGCTAAATGAGAAGAAAATTACCAGTTATTTACAGTAAATTAAACTTTTCTTACCTTCACTAACATGCTATTTCATTCATAAGTTTCAATATGTTTGTTTACCATTATACGAACCATGGATTATTGAAAAACCCCGGTTTATTAACGCATTTGAGCACACAGGCGCTAATAACCGGGCAGGAAAATTCTTCTTTTGGCTTTTTTCTTATCTAAACTTGAACTGATCACCCAATTTTTTGCTACTAAAATGCTCAAATGTATTTATTTTGGAAAGTATCTTGGCAAATGCGAAGAAGTGGGTTTTTGTGTTGTGGAAATGATGCTTGCAACTAAAAACGATAGACTGCGGCATCGAGGGTTGTGCATTCATATATTTCAGAAATTACTAACAGGACTACTAATACAGATTATCTAATAACACAACTTCGAGAAATCTATACCTGGTGGGGTGACATAATGACCCCACAAACCAAACAGGACGACTATGTTATCCTAGCTGAATTGACTAAAAGATGGCATGGGGAGTTTAAATTAAAAAATTTGTTAACTAAAGTATTCCAGGCTTATCAAATTGGGGAACCCAAAAAAAGATGGGTCGCGCTTCAGGGTCCAGTAAATTTGGGTAAAACAACTTTTGCTTCGGCTATAGTAGAACTTTTTAATGGGATTCCTATAAAGGTTAATACAAAAGAAGATAATAGAGTAACATTTCAGCTGGGACAGACTATCGGTCAACGGTTTGTGCATCTAGACGATGTTACCTCCATGGGTTTTCGTAATATAAATAGATGCATGAGAGAAATGCTGGATGGTGATCACTGCGTTTCTCTCTCGAGAAAAAAAAAAAAAAAGACCCACTTCTTGTCCTTTTTCCTTCGGGGATCCTAATAACTAATGAGGAGCACTTTAATTCTGATATGTACAAATGTGTCTCTGTCAGAATCCAGCTTTTTAAATTTATACCAAATAACTAATTCTTTGAGCACAATCTTCTGGATTTTGAGCAAGTCCATTTTGATAAGAAGGCTCTTGTTATACATAAGTAATAATTTCATTTTAGCATTATTTTTCAACTATTGGTTCAACAAGGTACGTATACATAATTTTTTTTTTTTTTTTTTTTTTTTTTTTTTTTTTTTAGTATGTGAACTATTGGGATTAAAATTTGATATCGGAGACCAGCTATCTTAGAGATTTATTTAAGGATGAGCTCGCGGCCAGTTTGAAAAGTAAGTATATTTATTTTTAAGTAGTATAACTTTTTATATTATTTTACTTAATTTTTTTTCTATTTCTAGGATTTCAGAAAAAACATCAGAACTGTACAGTGTGCCAAAATAACATCCTCAGTTAGTTCGGACGATGAATGCTCTCAGATGAAAGTATTGGTACCCAACACCGCACCAAGCCCTCCACCGATACACCATCAACTCCTTTAGCAGCTAGAAATGGACTTAAACAGCGCAGAAGAACAGCAAGGATGTCATTTTGGGGGCCTCGGCAGGCTGCATGGATGTGCATCCCAGCCATTTCTTCACCTACAGCCTGTCAGAGGAACCTGTTTCCTTCTCATAAAGAACATAACAAAGTGATTGCCTGCAGTGTATGCATCGACTGTCAAAACAAGGATTACTCAGCATGTAAATTCAAAATGTAAAATATTGTAAATAAAAGGCAACAGCCTGGAGAGAATCTAGAGCGGGTAGCGCCTGACAACATGTCTGGCCACTCACTCGGGATGATCCCCTTGGTCTTGCTAAATTTACAATTACAAAGAATAACAAATTACTCAAGAAACCAAAAAAAAAAATACAAGTAAGTATTATAGTAAGTATAGTTTAATTTTTTTTTTTTTGAAAGTAGGATTAATATTTTTCACATATTAAAATTTTCCAGAGTATTTTCGAATATTTCAAAGGGCATTGCGGATCGCTCTTCACCTTCCTCCATTCCTGAGGACTTTTTTTTACGCTTTGAGTCTTTTTCAGTTTTTAGTTCGATATCATGCAAGGTTCACCAATACACAAAATTTTAGCAGGAATTCGAATCCAAGTAGAGTTATTTTGCAGGTCTACTTTACTTTGTATTTCCTCGAAACCTGCATGTGAAGAAAACTCTTATAAAGTAAATCAATGATGAAAGACCTGCTTTAAACAGATCTTTAGTTATATCAGGTACTTTGTGCCCCAACTGTCGACTTTCAATAATTTTGCTGTATTCTGCATTAGGTATGCACCGAATATTCGGTATCTATTCGGTATTCGGCCATGTTACCAAATATTCGGTTTGGCCGAATATCGGAATATTCAGAACTTTTAAAACATATATTTTAAAACCTTATACATTTTCTACGTTTAACAGTCAACTTATAAAGATATTCAGAATAATTAGAAACAAAATCATATTTAAATAAAAGAGAATGTTTTTACATTATTTATTTGCTGTTTGTTAAGTATTATTTAAGAAAATTAGCCAATCATGAGGATTTTCATAGGAATTAATTATGTACAAATGCAAGTTCCTCAACATTGTCCAGTAAAAATAATCTGTTTCTTTGCTAAGATTTTAAGAACGTCTACAATCTCTGAAAATGATTGCCCACTCTAGACACTGATCAAGGATGCATTTAAAAATTTCCTTGCTTAATCAAAGGGAGTAGAACAGTTATTCTTGCTAAGTTGTCACCATATAAAATTTGAATTGATTGTATTATTTATTAACTTTTACTTTAGTCTCTTCCTGACAAGCAAATATATGATCCTGTACAATTTTTCTTCCAATTTTTTTACAATCTCTCTTTGATTTTAAAATGTTTGTTTTAGAATTTAAGAAAATTCTATTCATTTGTTTTAATTCTCAGAAGCTATGAAATTTAAAATTTTATTAATTAAAAATTTTTTTATAACTATCCTCTTTGTAAATAACTCAAAGCAGATTTTTTTCAGCATAAAGTTTACTTGAAAAAAGCTCTTGTTTATTAGAATAAAAATTTCTGTTTTAAATATTATGTAAAATCGTTTTAAAATTTAACATTTTAATGCCTTTAAACTTTGAAGTATAAAAGTATTCGACAAGCCGAATATTCGGTATTCGGCCGAATATTCGTATCCGGCCTAGCAGTTACTATTCGGCTAGCTGAATATTCAGTATTCGGTTCACCTGTTGGCCGAATATACGGTATTCGGCCAAAATCACTATTCGGTGCATCCCTATTCTGCATCTAGTTCTTTTTTGCATTTTAAAGGGTCCTCGGCTTCCCAGCACAATTGTTTTCTAGCCTCATACGCACACATTTCATCTTCGGTGAGAAAATAACTAAGCAGCGCATCACGTGAACTATCCCGAAGCTTTTCTAACTCAAATTCCGATAGATCATCCCTGTCATCTCCTGTTGCACTATCAATCTGGTCACCTGAGTTTTCGCACTTGCAGTGATTCTTAAAATACATCTGGATAGCTTTAAAAGCAATGTCGAGCGTCATGTCTATGTACAGTCGTGGAAAAAAAAAAGTAAACACCCCCTACTAACTCCTCAGCAAATCATCGTAGAAGAAAGTTACTGGTGCCGAACGATTGGAAATAATGTCTACTTTTAAAGGATGTATATAAAATTTTTTTAGGGGGTCATCTACATATTAAAATGAATCCAAACTTCATTTTTTTTCAATGGCAATGCCCAATTTTAACGAGATATTTCAAATCTTCAGTTCAAACTATGCCTAGACACCAAATTTCAAGTCATTTGAATGATAAGTTTTTGAATTATAAACATTCAAAATTTAGTGCTTCCAATGTTAAATTACATTTTCATATCGCCCAAAATTATGCTCCTAATGTGCTATTTTTTTTTGTAGTAATAATACTAATATACCCAAACATAAATAAGCTGAATTTGCAATTTTTATAATTTTATGATATGAATTATGAAATTAATATTCGAAAAAATTATGAATTGCAACCTACAATTTTTTTGATGGATTTAGATTTATTAAGTCCTGCTTTATGGAAATTCAAAAATTTCACATTTTTATTATAAGTAGTTTTCAAATTATGCTTAAAAAACGGCAAAATGATGGTTTAAGGGGCCGTCTATGATGGAAGTGAGTAGACATTTTGAAATTTATTCTGCTGTACTGTAATGTAACACACTTCATTGACTCCTTGAGTGGCACTTAAGGTGCCTTGATCAAGGAAGGGGCTCTCTCGGTTAACAATCCAGTACGGAACTTCAATTTGGATACAGCCCTTAAAATAAGCTCGTTTTAAAATAATTAATTTCTCGGAAACTTATGGTACGAATTGCATAAAAATTCGTTTTTAGGCTAATTGAAGGGTGTAGAGTTCATTTATGCTGTCAGAATTGAGTACTGCTATTAAAAAAAAAAAGTTATGGTTTGTTTTAATATGTAGATGGCCCCGTAAGCAAATTTTATATACATCATTTAAAAGTAGACTTTATTTCCAATCGTTCAGTACCAGTAACTTTCTTCTACGATAATTTATTGAGGAGTTAGTAGGTGGTGTTTACTTTTTTTTTTCCACGACTGTACTTTTCCATGTTATTCCCTAAAAAAAAAAAAAAAAAAAAAAATGTGCAGGATACTCGGTTAATTTTTACATGTTAATTTAATAAGAAATTCTATAAAAGATACGGTAAATATGTATATCTTTTGAACATGCAATAACATTTTTCAATACGTATTCTTTTAGAGTTGGGTTAGCCAAAACATCATCTGGGCAAAATATAAGTCTAGGATCAGTTGGGACTCTTCCTAGTCATTCGGTTGATTGCTGTTGCTGTCCGTTTGGGGGTTGCACATCTTTTGGTAATACCGGATTTTGTACAATTAGCCTTATCGTTATTTTGATTCTCTGGATTTTTTGCCAGGAATGGAGATATTGAGGCTTTGTGTAGCCCTAGTGTTTAGTTAAAAATTGTAGATTTATTTGCTTGCATGCTAGATGTCAGGCATCCATACATATAACATATTCATCATTTAACTCTTTTACATTTTATGGGATCAACACATTTTTCTGCGAGCTTCGTAGTCTTTAATTTCATCTTCCGGGCTATTTCATTCATATGAAAACACCCTCTTGCTAATGTTAATCCTATGGGAGAAATTATTAAAAATATCTCTTGCATTTCAATATTTATTTTTTTTATTTTTTTTTTTTTGCATTGGATAGCTGAGGTTGATCTCCTCAAAGGCAATGTTTTACTTTTTCAATTGTCTATATATTTTATTCTTTTTATGAGGATACTTCCACTTTCAAAACCAGTTCAGAAAGGGAAAGTATTCTAATTAAAAAATAAAAACCTGTAAACAAAATCGAAAGTAAAAAGCAGTCTTTGTAGAGATCAACCTCAGCTATCCAATGCAAAAAACAAAACAAATTAAAATGTGGAAATCCAAACAAGATATTTTTAAAAATTTCTCCCATAGGATTAACAGATTTCTGAGCACTTTTTTTGCATGAGTGAAGTATAGAGGCATTGCAAACCGCATGTATTCTTTATTGAGTAACGGGTAATCTCTCTGGTACGAAGTACCAAATCATTAGTTCGGAATATGAGTCCTTACTGCAGAACTTAGAAACAAACTTCAAACGTTACTTTCATTTCGTGATTCATGAACAGAGCCGCATTGTCTGATGCGGAAAGATGTGAATTTGTGTTCGGA
The DNA here is from genome assembly GCA_963932465.1 of Maratus speciosus. Taxonomy (NCBI): domain Eukaryota; kingdom Metazoa; phylum Arthropoda; class Arachnida; order Araneae; family Salticidae; genus Maratus; species Maratus speciosus. Next base: position 362,236,116 of record OZ010786.1, on the reverse strand, counting down.
AATCAGTTGTTCCCGTATTAGTGTCCCATATGGGTATTCATTTAATCGTTTCGTTACTTCAGTGGCTTTACTTCAGCACTCGTTTATCTGCCGAAAATGTCCGTGTGAATAATTTTGGAAGGAAGATTTTGAAGTCACATGGTCCATAGCACAACAAACTGCTTTTAGAAGAACGATTACTATGAGATCGTTTTTTCTTTCAGGGATTGTACTTTTTAGCTCACAGGCTATCAAAGCCCGAGAGATAATGTGCCCGCCGGTTCTGTATGTACATAACGTGATAACTCTTGATAGAAATATCCGATTTGCTTCAATTTTTTTTCTAGGTTCATTCTGATACGGCACTTCCCTGATTAGTTTTGGTGGTTGATTGGTTAAGTATAAAAGGGAGGGAACGGGGGGCTAATCCTCCTCTTAACTTAGATAAATGGGTTTTCCATGCAGAATTATCGGATTTTTTTCAAATTTGGTATACCGGTTAATTCTGATAAGGCGCTTCCTGATTAGATTTGGAAGTTCATAGGTTAAATATAAAGGGGGAACGTGGGGCTAATACCCACTTAATTAAGATAAATGTTTTTTTTCTATCCGATTTGCTTCAAATTTGGTATACCGATTTATTTTGATAAGGCGCTTTTTTTTTTTTTTTTTTTTTGCCAAGAGGTTTTATGAATGCATTTAAAAAAAGGAAGCATGGATCCAAGCAATAAAGAGACAAGATATGTTTATCATTTAATATTTTAATTAGATTAATTTCGTATTAATTATGCATTTAATCTATTAAGATTGCTCATAATTTTACTGTAAAAAAAAAAAAAAACTGAAGCTTATAACAGAATAAAATATTTATTGTAGCTGCATTTAAGGAATGATAAAGTATTTTTATGAAATATAACTTTTTAAATCATTGCTTTTTACTCATATTCGCAAAAAATCTGTAAGCACTTTTGATCAGAAATTAAGAAATGGATTAGTGTCTCTTTTTCCTTTAAATTCAAAAGATTTGTTTGACGATATACTATGAAAATGTGTGTTTAGAACCAAATTTCTGGATGTGACAGTAATTGAAGGGCCATCATATAAAAGCACTTGATTATAGCTTGAACTGCGATGAACTTATCGAAAAATGAAAAAACGCTATTCGTTTCCATATCATTCGCATCACTGCCAATTTTATGAGTTTATGCATTAGTTGAGTATATGAATGTGTCAGAAAGTTTTGCAATGTTGAGTAGCGGTAAATATGTTTTGAGAACCGATTTCATGCTAGTTTCCGTTATAGACACGTTCAGTTGTCATGTTTTACTGGTTTCAGTAAGCAGTGAATATTTATATTAATATACTCAATTACTATTTTTTTCTTTAATACATACAGTAATTCTTACGGAGATAGAATTGTGAGAAATCCCTAAGGAATTCTGTTTCAGAGAAATTTTTCATCTTAGCAGATGCATTTCCTTGTATTATTTTTATGGAAATCAGATCTTGGAATATTTCAATTCAAGGTAAATTCCACTTTTACACAGATTTCTGTTACAGAAAGGTTTCATACAAAACTTTATTATGGGGCTATGTAACGGTAACAAATTTTTGAAAAGATCTCGCATACGGTATATAATTATATTTACTGTAGTCTTATGACCATATATTTCACATGCAGTATTTTGAATGCCCAATTTTATACTTTATGAAATGTTAAATTAGTGTAAGCATCCATATAGATTTTATCTATTATTTTAAGGAACAGTTAAAACTAATTATAATAAAAAAAAAACCAACTCAGAAAATACATCGAATATATGTGTACTAGTACTTAGGATAATTTTTAATATCCGTTTTCTAAAGAGTAATGAGTAACAAATATTTTCTAATGGGTAGTGTGTTTGAAAGTAACAAATACATACGGGTGTTCATTTAGTTGGTACTTTTACAGCACTAGTGAAGTAGCCTCTTAAGTATAATTGAATCATTAGATCTCGTGAAGCATCCTCTATCATTTCTTGAATTTCCTGTGTGTTTCATGAAACATCTTTCAGCACTTTTGGAACACTCTGTGTAGTTGAATCTATATTGTATGTCCGGTGTTGCCCAGGGCCCATTATAATAACCTAAAATAAAACTCAAGTTTGTATGATTTTATATCTTTTGAAAATATTTTAAATAAATGAACCTTTTGGGGGCCCCATTATCTTCTGCAGTGTCTTGTGTGTTCCCAGCAAACCTCCTTCTGAAGGAACCTGTGAACTGCATTCCCCGCAACTTAAGGCAAGTATGTACCGGAAGTGCTCTGCATGTTCCAGAGATAATCGAAAGCCAAGTTGAATGTGCCAGTTCTCGTAGTAATCAAGCAAGCCCATAGAGCCCGAAAAAATAATGCACCATTAATGTTCAAAAATGTTGGCAACTGAAGTCTTAAGATAAAATTTTATAATACAGAAAGTAGGTGAATTGTAATCTAAATTGAATGAACCAAATCCTGTTGAAATTGGGCCCTTATAACCCAAGGAAAGAATGCGCGCCCAAGCAGTGGAAGGTGCACCCCCCCCCCCCCTCTCCCCATAAATTTCACGAATTACTTTTAGTATTAACGCAATATTTAATAAATGGATGATTTCCTTTATCTAAAGTTACCTATAAAGTAACGTCAGACTCATAGAGTGATAGACATTTTCTAAAAACCATCAAATCATGTTCAGGATCTTCTAAAACGTATAAATCCATTGAAAACCGGAAGTCAAAATTTTTCATGAATCCAATACTTTCTTCTTGTAAAGATAGAAGAAACTAAAATTAGTTTTTTTTTTTATTATTCTAGAATTTATTATAATACATATTTAAAGATTCTGTTAACTGAAATTCATTATTGCTATTACTATTTTTACAATAAATTGCATTGATACGTTCTGTGATTAATTAAGTCCAGTTATAGCTCGACCTGGCCCGAGTATGTAGAGAAAATGTAAGCTTGATTTTGGCACTCTCAGAGTCTGCTGAAAAAATTCAACACTGACTCGCACACATCTAACTGTCCGATGCCAATCTCTAAAATGGACATATTATGTTTCTGTATTGATGTTGTGAAACTAGCATCAGCTCATGCAGCATATTTGTACTTATTCTCATACCAGTCATGTCCATTGAAAATTGTTTCTATTTTATCAGCATAGTTTATTTCCAATTTGTTGTACTGTGTCGGTCAGCCCGCTTAATTTTTTTTTTATCAGTTTGGTTTAGACCATTATAGCAAAAATTGTCTTTATTCTGCTCACCCGGCCTGTTTAAAAAAATTTAATATAGTGTTTAGTAGTAAAATAGTGTCCCTTTTTGAAAAATTTCCGCCCAGCGACCCTTTTTTTCTAAAGTCAACACTAAGGGAGTAACTAGATTCCTTTCCAAAGTTTTGGAGAGAAAGTTATATTAAGGATTATATTCCAATCATATTTTATTTATAATTTTACTAATAATATTAAAAAACATATTGGTTACATTGAAAAGAAAAATTTATGAATAATAATTTACATAATCATTGACAAATGTTTATGTTTAATAAACAATTCTTTAACTTTGTATGTTTTAAAAGTATTTCATGAAATCTTCTGATTCTAGTCTTCAATTTGTCAGTTAGTTGAAAGATATTTATTGTGTCAGAATATTTTTTTAAAAGGACGCTTCTTGATACAATAACATCGCTAGTTCTTCAGCACGAACACACAAAAAAAAAAAAATAAAATAAAAAAGGTTTATTGTTATTGACACACGAAAAACGCAAATAAAATTCCAACCGAAAATGCGCCACAACAAGCGACAGCGAAATAATAATAACTCTCTTTGCTCTTTGGGCATTTCCCTCGATTCGCGCACGATCGCTACTTCGGTTCCATATTTTTCATTTCATCTCAAAATGTATTTCTCGCCAAACAAATCTCGCCAAAAGTGCGTGAATCGAGGGAAGATTCCAAATTCGCATCGGCGCACGCATTGTTTATTATTGCTTTCGAAAGATAGCGCAAAAAAAAGAAGTTAGCAAGAGAATGTATTTTTTGGGATATATAATATTAGAAAGCAGAATTACTTTATGCATTAAAAAGATATTTTTTAAGATAATCATCCAGAAAACGATGACTGAACAGAGTACCGTTTTAGAGGTAAGTCACGGTGCTCTTTAATTATCTCCTTGGATACACAGAATCCATAGTTTTGTAACTGTAACTGTTGTGAATTTCTCACATGAAACATTTTCTTTCAGTTGAAAGCAAAACATTGACCGAAAAATTAATTTCCTGTGAGATTTGAATAATACTGTCCGATAATATTAGTGATTTTACCTTAAAAAAGAGCATAAATGACTCAAGATCGTTTAAATATACTGGTTATCAATGTGTTTAAATAACGTCTAAGTGAATTAACAGACACATACACAAAAAATCCTGGTTTTATCAACACTTGCCATGAATGTAAACAAATGAGACACATCATTTGGAAAGTAATATTAGACTGATCAAAATGGAAAGTTGCTCTGTCCGATCGTGTGTAAATTTTTGCAAATATAATGCAAATGTTGAATTATATCCTCTTCCCGTGAATAACGAAGAAAAGGGTCTCTGGGCTCAAGCTTTTGGACTTACATTATTTGATTTGAGAAATGCGTCAACCAGAATCTGTAGCAATCATTTTAGACGTAAATATTTTCTTGGTAATAAGCCTGAAGTAAAACAAAATGTCAATGGTTCAGCTCCATTACTAATGTGGAACGCTGATCCTAAAACATCTAATCCAGCTTTTACAAAACTTATTAATTCTTCAGCATTTCCCAATTTCATGGCCTTGAAGACTACTACGGAACCCGGTACATATCGTCTTCATATTCCGGATGTAAGTATTTTCTAATGTTACAAATGTTTCTTTAATATTTGTTTTCTACTGTGTTTTTTGTTTAATTTCTTTTCTATTTTAAATATTTGCTTAGTTATATTCTGTGATTTTTAGTAATTATTTAGTGTTTTTTTTAATGCACAATTTCAATTCTGCGGATGGATTAATTTACGTTTAATGCTTTTTCATGTGATTTTTGGAAAAGTGATCTATGCATTAAATATTTCCACGTCATACAATTTAACATGGACAGTTGTGTTAAGCATAGAGATGGACATTATTTAGCATAACAGTTAAAAAAACACTGTTATTGCTTTAAAGTTACTTTTTTAGTAACAGAATATCAGAAACATACTATTAATTTTATAACCATTTATCAATTTCCCTTGCGAAAAACTGAAAATAAGACAAAAAAAAAAAAAGGAAAATATTTTAGCTTTATTTTAATTTTATACTGGGATGAAAATAAAATCACGAAATCTTTTTTTCTAGCTCTTAATAACCTTCTAAGAAAAAGCGACAAAAAAATCCACTATTACAAAAAAAAAAAAACCAAACACAAAAACGTTCAACTGAGTCCTATGAAAAAAGGAAACCAACACGTATCGTTCAGTCGCATCCTATGTATGAAAAAGAAAAAGCCAAAAGTATTTTCATTTTATTCATTACTCAATCACTTTTCACCCCCGTGAATAATAGAGACGTCCAACAAACTTTTCTCCTCATTCTGTTGTTAGGAATAAAAACTTTCTGTCAGTTGAAATTATCTCTTAGTATCAAATATTCTATACGAACTGTTAAATGTTCAAATATTATGTTCACTTCAATATGATATCTGTGATTCTTTAATGTCGAATGCGTAAAAAAAATTTAATCACTTCTCTGGGAGATAACAGTTTATTGTAATACATACCTATGAAGCAGTTATATTATTCAAAAAATATATTATTGCTTTGGAATAGATTGTTTATCTAGACTGGTAATATTACAATCTGAGAATTTCACGTTATCGAACGGGGAGGAAAAGTTTTCTACGTTTTTAAGTTAGATTCGTGCTTGTTTTCGCTTTCGTGGTTGGAGATATTTTGAGGTAATTTGTAAGTAGGTATGGTGCTTCTGCTTGCTTTTGTGGTGGTGGTGGGGAGCCCGGTAGCAGAAAGTTCCTGACGGGTGACGTGCGTTGATTTTTTTTCCCATTGGATCTTTTCCCAACTTTATATTATGTTTAGTTCTTTATTATTTATTACTAAAACTTAAGATTATTATTAATAAAAATGAATAAAATGCTTAAAAACATTAAAAGTAAATGATTAATTAATTAAAGGTTCATTTGTAACATTTTACCTGCAGATTATTTTCAGTCCCTGAAAGATCTGTCGCAGACACTTGCAGAATTTTCTGCTATTGGGGTGGGGAGGGAGGATATTTTAAAGTAAGGTAAAGTATTTTTTCGATTGCGTGTTGAAGGATATGTCTGTTGATGCTACTCCTCACGGTGGGGTGCGGTAAAGCTATTTATTTATTTATTTATTTATTTATTGTACTTTTTGTCTTAACTATGACTGCTGGAAAACTTTTTTCTTGGAATTAATTTTACTAAAGCAATAAGATTCTTATTTTATAGAAGCGCTTGGAAAATTTTTTAAAATGCTTTAATCAATTTGGAAAAAATAATAATCACTGTTGTCAAATATGAAAGCAACTCCATTTTAAAAACTATTTGTTCATATCAGGGTTGCAAAAAAGCCGGCTAAAATTTAAAAAAGCCATGCCAGTGGCTTTTATTGGTTTTAACCGTCTTTGTTTGGCCAAAATTAGCTTTTATACAGTGAAGCATTTTAATTATAAATGACACATTTTTATGTGTTTTTTAATTAGTTTTAAAGACATTTGAGGTAGAAATACATATAACCCAATTGTGCAATAATGAAGACATTAATATGGGAATAAAAGGCCATACCAATTGCTTTCTCTGGTTTACATTGACCTTAACACCTTTTTTTTTTTTCATTTTTACTGCTTTATATAATTAAAAAGGACAATGGTGGCTTAGTTATACATTTTACTAAGTAATTGTAAGGGATATTAATATACAAGTCTCATTTTATTTCTCATAAACATTTATTTAAAATCACAGATAAAGTCATTTTCATTTATTTCTTTTTATTAAAACAGTATTATGAATAACATATGCATTAATTTATGCATGAATTGAATATGCACTATTTTTAATAGCAACTAGCTTTTCAAAATTCTAATTTAACAAGTTTTATTTTAGAGAATTTTCTTTTTAATTGTTCTCTTTATTTTATGCACTTACATGTCCTAAAATTTCCTCAAATGTTATAATCCTTCCTAATTTCTCTTTCAACATTGTTCATTCTACGATTTTAATCTGTCGTATGGACATACCTGGAATAAGTTACATAACAGCTTAGTCGCAGAAAAACGTTTTACATATATCATTTTTATAAGTTAGAATATCAATTGCTTATTACTAGGTGTTCTCAAGTATTATATAAGATAATTTCAGTTATTAAATAAATATATATGCTAATTAGTTTTAATCAATTTTAAAAGTAAATATCAGTATGTAAGAATGTTTCTATAATTTAGATGTGTGACATTTTCTTATTCTTTCATTCATATAATCTTTAAAATCTGTGGTATGTGTAGAGCTATAATAAAAAATTCCAAATCAATACTTTAAAGTCTAATTTAATGTATTCTTCTGAATGTTTATAATCTTTTTCTGACACAGTGCCTTCACAGTTGCATTCTAGCAGCTATAAGGACTTATTTATTTGACAAAATTTAATAGAAGTTTGTATTTTTTTTTTTTTTTAGTAGAAAATATTTATAAGTATATTAAAAATAAATTAATCCAAATTTTATATGAATTATCTATAAACCAACTTTTTGAAAACTAAAAGCCTGTTTTTTTCAATTAAAGCCGGCTTTTTTTAAGTGGTTAAAACCAAAAAAAGCCGGCCGACAATCACGGTTCATATAAGTGGAAATATCATGATAGTGGAATATTTTAATTAAAAACTTTTGCCTTAAACCTAATTAGTTTTTAAATTATTGGTACTTTTCGGTTAGCCGGGCACCAGTGTTATATATACATATTTATATACAGGGTGTTTCACAAAGGACCCCTAACTTTAAAAATCAATAACTCGGAAACGGTGATTGATAGAAACATGAAACCAGTGGTATGTTTAATAAAAAAATCGTAAGAATCTTTTACATAAATCTTAAAATTTAGTTCAAAATAGCCCTGATAGATGACGCTGAGAGCGTTAAGAATCCTTGGGCGTGTTCAAGATGAACGTGCGCCACGCGCACGATCTCAGGAGATAGGAACATGGAGTGGGTCTTTATTGTAGATGGAATAAATGTTCAGTACGTTCAGGAAAGGATCTTGGATTTGATTAATTATTGTGCTAATTATAAAGATAATCTATTGCAAAATGAAAGATGAGCTAGATAGCTGAAAAGAAGAGATCATTGAACTCGAGACTAGGGGTTATGGGTTCGAATCCTCCGCACCCAAAATTGTGTTTATATGATTTTTTTCAATTTATTGGTTGCTTTATATTTTTCATAATAAATAAGATATTTTTGATAAAGATAAATTTTTATGTTAATAATACAGAAGCACATGTGAGTTTTTGTTTTTATCGAGACTAGGATGCAGATCATATTTTTTATAATTTATAAACATTCTTGAAAATTTATAAACATTCTAATCATGCTTTATTCACTACAAAACTAGACGAAAAACCCCATATATTTTATCTCTTCTAGAAAATATGTGTTCAGATAGTTTTAGTTAAAATAATGTACATCTATTACATTTTATTTTTATATTTTCCATGTTGATTTTAATGAAATTTTATAAACATTCTAATCATACTTTATTCACTACAAAACTAGACGAAAAACCCCGTATATTTTATCTCTTCTAGAAAATATGTGTTCAGATATTTTTAGTTAAAATAATGTACATCTATTACATTTTATTTTTATATTTTCCATGTTGATTTTAACACTGTAAAATATGATCTGCATCCTAGTCTCGATAAAAACTCACATGTGCTTCTGATTGTATTATTAACATAAAATTTATCTTTATCAAAATATCTTATTTATTATGAAAAATATAAAGCAACCAATAAATTGAAAAAATCATAAACACAATTTGGGGCACGGAGGATTGGAACCCATAACCCCTAGTCTCGAGTTCAATACTCTGTCCATTCAGCTATCTAGCTCACCTTTCATTTGCAACAGATTATCTTTATAATTAGCACAATAATTAATCAAATCCAAGATCCTTTCCTGAATGTACTGAAAATTTATTCCATCTACGTTAAGACCCACTCCATGTTCCTGTCTCGTGAGCTCGCTCGCACGGCACGTGTTCATCTTGAACACGCCCAAGGATTCTTAACACTCTCAGCGCCATCTATCGGGGCTATTTTGAATTAAATTTTGAGGTATAAGATTCTTACGATTTTTTTATTAAACATACCACTGGTTTCATGTTTCTATCTATCATCGTTTCCGAGTTATTGATTTTTAAAGTTAGGGGTCCTTTGTGAAACACCCTGTACAAACATATATGTAAATATACATATACATACATATACACATATTGTATATATACACACATATATATATATATATATATGTGTATATCCATATATGTATGTATATAAATATGTATATATAACACTGGCGCCCGGCTAACCGAAAGGTACCTTATTTTTTTATATCCCATAATGTTATTGGATGTTGTTAACGGATAGGTCAAAATACACAGTTGATCACATTGCATCATTAACCATTATTCGATAAGTGACACATATATGAAAAAGTGAAGTGTTTCAGAAAAAATGAAAAACACTTTTAAATGTGAAAAAAAAAATGCTTGGGAATACATAGAGTAAACATTTATTTTAGTATTAGCAATTTTGTTATTTTAATATATCGCCCACTCACAAGAAAAGTGACACATCTTGACAAAGTATATTTTACAGGAGAGGCAAAAGAAAATTTGCATGATTTTACTGTAACATGCAATTATAGCACTTAGCTCTGCATGCTGGAATGAAAACTTGCATAAAAGTATAAAACCCTTAAAAATGAAGACGTAGGATGAGGTTTGGAGGGTTGGGTAATTTTACCTCCCCACACATTCCACCCATCTTCTGTGGTCATAAATAGACACATGGTGTAATAAAGTGATTTTCCACATAGGTACATCTATGAAACTGTTTGGGTAGCAAGACACACTTATAACAGACCTGTTAGTGGAGGGTCATTCCGTGTCAAATCAACACAAAATTGACAACTTTTTTACCTCACCATCTCAGAATTTGAGGAAATTTGGTAAGGAGTTTGTTTTCATGTAGACTAAGAAAAATACCAAGTATTATTTAAATATATCAACCCATTCCGGAATTACAGTCTTGAAAAGTTGACAAAATTTGGTCAAAAATGCTCATACAGGACATTTTAAAATTCAAGTTGCAGCTTCCCTAATTAAGATACAGATCTGGAAAAGGTATCATTTTAAAACACTTTTCATGACCTTTCAAATGATATTCAACATTATAGAGGTTAAGTAGGAAAAAATATTTTGAAAATAAAATTCAAAATTTTAAATTTGAATATTTCAAAAAGTACACTTTCGAAAATTTTCAAATTTTTTTAAAAAAGGGTTCAGACTGTTTTTAACCAGCACAGCAAGTATGAAAGTGGGACAGCAATGGATTAATAGATTTTTAACAAATCAAAAACATCAATTTATTGAAAATTTCCATCACATAATACAACATTAAAAAAAAAGGCCTAAAAATTTCTTTTTAATCATAGCAGTTTTTTATTCATACATGAAACTCCTTGACAACTAGGCATAATTTTGTGGTCATGAAATGCAATATAATTTAGTTGCATTTGACGACTAACGATCGCTAATTTCTAACCCTGAATTATAGCAACTACTTATTGTATTTAGACCTACAACAGAGGAAATTTTTAATGAATGCAAGTTTTTGAAATGTTAAAAAGCTATGAACCCATTGTTGTCCCATGTTAAAACTTACTGTGGTTGTTAAAAACAGTCTGACCCTTTTTATAATTTTTTTTGAAAATTTTTGAAAGTGTACTTTTTGAAATATTCAAATTTAAAATTTTGAATTTGATTTTCAAAATATTTTTTCCTACTTAACCTCTATGATGTTATATTTCATTTGAAAGGTCATACAAAATGCTTTATAATGACACCTATCCCAGCTCTGTATCTTAATTAGGGAAGCTGCAACTTACATTTTAAAATGTCCAGTTGTAGCATTTTTGGCCAATTTTTGGCAACTTTACAAGGCTGTAATTCCCAAACTGGTTAATATATTTCAATAATGCTTTGTATTTTCCTTAGTCTACATCCCGGTAGCAGAAAGTTCGAGACGGGAGACGGGCGTCGCAGATTTTCTTTTCTCTTTTGCAGATTCTTTTGCATAGAACCTTTATTTTGCTTCATATTATGTTTAGCTCTTTATTACTTAAAAAAAGTTAAGATTATTATTAATAAAAATTTATAAAATACCTAAAAATGCTACTAGTAAGTGATTGTTTGATTAATTAACGCTTGAATTGTACAAATATTGTACCTGCAGATTATTTTTTGACCCTGAAGTATCTGTCGCAGACACTTGAAGAATTTTCTGCTACTGGGGTCTACATGAAAGCAAACTCTCTACCAATTTTCATTAAGGGTGTATTCGAAAAAATATTTTTCCACCCTCAACAGCTCGAAATTTTCTGAGACATTTTCAGACTCATTTTTAAAAGTAAAAACGTGAAACTTGCTGGGGTGATTTCTGAAGACACGTTTAACATGCCGTGTGATTTCATTTTCAGCTCAATTAATTAGAATTTGATTTTTAAACAATTATTTTCTCAGTATGACCATTTTTTTCATTCCCAGATCGCCCGCTTTGGAAAATTCGGCTCAAAACGCCAACTTTGACAGCGTTTTTTACAGTATTTTCTGCATTTATCAAAAAATTAAGAAGCACTGCACATTATATAGTTTCTAAATAAGAGAATTTCCAAGTTTGATGCGTTTGAGAACAAAAATGAATCAGAAAATAAGCAGTTTGGATCGGAATATACCCTTAAATTCTGAGATGGTGAAGTAAAATCAGTGTGTTGATTTGACATGGAATGACCCTGGAAAAAACCACAAAATGGATATTTGCAAGATGTGTCTATTTTCTTGCGGGTGAGCGATATGTAAACTGTAAGGCTAAATAATATTATAAGCAATATATATATAATTACTGTAATTTGGTCTTTTTTATAGATATTTTAAATATCCTTTTTTAATGTCAAATGGGGGTATGTTTGTAACCACTCACAGGGCTTGAATTTCAGGGTGGGATTCGCGCCCAAAATTTTGAAATCCCGCCCAAAATAAAATCGTGTGCGGGAGACTCCCATCCAAAAAATCTCACCATTTTCCTGAAAATTTTGCATTTTGAAATTACGATCAACTCCTGCGTACGCCTTGCAAATTTCCCGATTTCGCAACTGATTGACACTTTTTGCAGTTTTTTTTTTACCACGAAAGATCGTTGAAATTAACGAATTTTCCATGCGACCGATAGACAAATTTCATTATTTTTTTCTCGAAATCGGTTGACAAGTGTCCGCGACCGATTGGCGAATTCAAGGGTGATTCAGTTACAAATTTTCCGAAAATTTAAGGCGTTAGGTTCCGAAAATTTTGTAAAATCGGTCATCAGCTCAACAGAAAAATATCGCGAATTTCGACAAATGATCGCCAGAAAAATCAATTTCGTCAATCGTTCGAGGAAAAAATCGCCAATTTCGTTGCAAAGGATTGCGAATAAAACACAAATTTTGTCAAAGGATCGCAGAAAAACGTGAATTTTGTCAGATCGCGGGAAAAAAACTCGAAATTCATCGAAGGATCACAAAATAACGCAAATTACATCAAAGGATAGCAAAAAAACATAAATTTCGGCAAAGGAACGTGGAAAAAATGAGAGTTTCGGCAAAGGAGCGCGAAAAAAGAGAACTTCGTCAAAGGAATGCGGGAAAAAGCTAATTTCGTCAAAGGAGCGCGGAATAAACACAAATATTTAGTGTTTAGTCAAACGGTCGCTGAAAGAGAACCACGAATCTGATCAAAGAATTGCAAAAAAATGCAAATTTTGTCAAAGAATCGCAAAAAAAACGCACGTTTTGTCAAAAGATTGCGGGAAAATGCGAGTTTTGACAAAGGATCACGAAAAAACGAGCGTTTCGTCAAAGGATCGCAAAAAAAAGCGCGCATTTCGTCAAGGGATCACGAAAAACCCCACGAATTTCGTCAAAGGATCGCGGAAAAATGGCAAATTTCGTCAAAAGATTGCGAAATAACGGCAAATTTCGTCAAAAGATCGAAAAAAAATGCAAATTTCGTCAAAGGGGCACGAACAAACACATAGCTAGTGCTGGGGGTGATCCCCCCCATCCCCTTCATCCCTCTGTTGTAACCTTTCAGAAAATTTGCTGTCAGTTTCAGATTTTTTTTTTTTTTTACTCAGAATCACCCCTGCTTTCTTACTTTTTTAAATAAAAAACATTTTGCATCATTATTCTGAGTTGTTGATTTAAATTGCTTCAATGGTATTTTGTCATGCCTGTATTAATACGGAGATGACAAAATAATAAATGTAAATCTAAAAAGCCCATAAAATAACAGTGGGTTTTAGTTTTTTTTCTCCCTTCCAAATAGCTCAACTCCCCTCCATTTATAAATGTGGGTAGGGAGACTCCCCTCCTATGAAAAATTGTATTTCAAGCCCTGCACTCATATTAAGGAACGCTCAAAATATATAAATATACAGAGAGAGAGAGTTGTGCATTTTAGGAATAAGTGTTAGATATCTATCGAATAATCTAATTATTAGGCAGACGAATTTATAATTGTGATAAATTTACTTGAATATATGAATTTTCACCTTAAAAAATTTGAGTTATTCTAGACATCGAATGACATTTGAATTGGGGCCATCTTAAATCCTATAGTTTTGAATTCTAGAAACTATTAAAAAGAAACTTTTTTTTTACTAATCCTTTACGTGCAAATATCTTCAGACTTAGATTGGGTGTAGTGATGCAACGAATAGTGGTTTGGCCGAATACCGAATATTCGGCCAAGTTGAAGGGCACATTGCAATAATCATTATTTGGCCAGTAAAATGAAGTGGAAGGTCCATTGGGATGCATAAAGCTTTATATTTGCATACTTTTCATCATAATCTATGCTTTGAATAATCCCAATACACCAGTGATTATTTATGTTTATATTACTTTATTTTTATTTCATATCGAAGACTATATGTGATACAAATTTAAACTATAAATTTTTACTTTCCTCATTTTTTAAAGAAGATGCAAAGCTTAGATTGTTTGAATGAATATAGCTTTATAAATCAATTTATATTTAATCTTATTGGTTGTTTTCAGTCAGTATAATGGAAGTTTTATTTGAATACATAGAGGAAATTAATTTTCTATAACAGAAATAATGTGAATTTTATACTTTAATTTATATAAATAACTTAAACAAAAGTTTTTAGAAACAAAATTATAGTTTAATTATAATATTTGTTTATTATTATTACATGCATTTTTGAAGAACTTTAAACTTTAACAATAATTTAGATATATTCTGTAAAATTAACAACAAAAAAAAAAAATTCTCAAGAATTAAAAAAAAACACCTTTTTAATTTTTTTATTATTAAATAGTTTCCTTTTAAACTATGTATACAAAAAATATCAGCCAAATCAAATGGGTGGCACATGTAAAAAAAAAAAAAAAAAAAAAAAAAAATGAATTACATATTTTCATATTTTTCTTAACTCCTTAGATAAAATATTTTTTAAAAACAATATTTGAGTTCTAAAAAGTTTTATAAATCATTCTTTTAATAAAATACATTATTAAGAATTTCTAAAAAAATTTATATCTAATTTTATTAATAATATTTTGAAAAATGAGCATTTTTATCCAACATTACATGTTTGACGGAAGATCATTTTCAGCAAAAAATTGAGTGAGATGGGTATTTTTAAATGCTTGTAACTCATGAAAAGCTTATTATTTTAAACTGAAATTTGGTGTAACAGCATATCTTTAGACATTGTTTTTGTGTTTAAAATTTCATAGAAATCTGTGACGGTGGGTGACATGGTCTGGATGAAGTGACATGGAATGACCCAAATCCTTAAAATATTTTGGACTCCTTGGATTTTTTCTTCCCAACTCTGTATGAACCCTGGTTACATGTTTTATTACTTAATTAATTTTAAGAGTTATTAATATACAAGTCTTATTTTATTTCTAGTACACATTTACATAGTCATACAGGGCTTGAAATTCAATTTTTCATAGGAGGGGAGTCTCCCTACCAACATTTATAAATGGAGGGGAGTTGACTTATTTGGAAGAGAGAAAAAAATTTACAACCCACTGTTATTTTACGTGCTTTTTAAAGATTTACATTAATTATTTTGTCATGTCTGCATTAATACAGGTATGACAAAATACCATTGAAGCAATTTAAATCAACACTCAGAATAATGATGCAAGATGATTTTTTTTTTAATTTAAAAAAGTAAGAAAGCAGGAGTGATTCTGAGTAAAAAAAAAAAAATTCTGAAACTGACAGCAAATTTTCTGAAAGGTTACAACAGAGGGGATGAAGGGGGGGGGGGAATTACTCCCAGCACTATGTGTTTTTTTCGTGCCCCTTTGACAAAATTTGCTTTTTTTTTTTGCGATCTTTTGACGAATTTGCCGTTATTTCGCGATCTTTTGACGAGATTTGCCGTTGTTTCGCGATCTTTTGACGAATTTTGTCGTTTTTCCGCGATCTTTTGACGAATTTTGCCGTTTTTCCGCGATCCTTTGACGAATTTTGCCGTTTTTCCGCGATCCTTTGACGAATTCAGTTTTTTGCGCTATTCTTTGACGAAATTAGTGTTTTTTCGCGATTCTTTGACGAAATGTGCGTTTTTTCGCGATCCTTTGACGAAATGCGCGTTTTCGCGATTCTTTGATGAGATTTGCGTTTTTTCGCAATTCTTTGATGAAATTCGCGTTTTTTTTTTCAGCGGCCGTTTGACTAAACTCTAAATTCATGTTTTTTCCATGATCCTTTGACGAAATTAGCTTTTTCCCGCGTTCCTTTGCCTAAATTTGTGATTTTTTTTGCTATTCATTGATGTAATTTGCGTTTTTTGCGATCCTTTGATGAATTTCGAGATTTTTTTCCCCGTGATCTGATGAAATCCATGTTTTTCCGCGATTCTTTGACAAAATTTGTGTTTTATTCGCAATCCTTTGCGACGAAATTGGCGATTTTTCACTCGATCGATTGACGAATTTGATTTTTTCGGCGATCATTTGTCGAAATTCGCGATATTTTTCTGTTGAACTGATGACAGATTTTTCATAATTTTCGGAAAATTCGTAACAGAATCACCCCTGAATTCGCCAATCGGTCGCGGACACTTGTCAACCGGTCTTGAGGAAAAAATAATTAAATTTGTCTATCGGTCGCATGGAAAATTCGTGAATTTCAACGATCTTTCGTGGTAAAAAAAAAAATAAAATAAAATAAACGCAAAATGTGTCAATCAGTCGCGCTAAAATATCAGGAAATTTGCAAGGCGTTTGCGGGAGTTGGTCGTAATTTCAAAATGCAAAATTTTCAGGAAAATGGTGAGATTTTTTGGACGGGAGTCTCCCGCCAACGATATTATTTTGGGCGCGAATCCCGCCATCCCGCCCTGAAATTCAAGCCCTGTCATATTAACAAAAACATCATTTCTCTTTCTCACTATTAAAAACATTATGAATAGCATATGCATTAACATGCTTAGCAACAAGCTTTTCAAAATTTTGTTTAGAGAATTTTTTTTTTCTTGTTTAAATGTTCTATTTTTTTTTTACACTTGTGTACCACTCTCCTCAAATATTATATCCTTTCTAATTTCTCTTACATTTGTAACTTAATCTCTCCATGTGGACACATAAGAATTTTGATGTGTTTGAACCATTTTGATGTGCTACATTTTGTCATTAATTAAATATAATCTTTAAAATGCAGGGTTGATGACTTTTAGCCAGGCCAAAAAAAGCTGGCCTGCTTTTTTTGGTTTTAACCGCTTAAAAAAAGCCAGCTTTTATTTTTCAAAAAGGTGGTTTATAGATAATTCATATAAAATTTGGATTAATTTATTTTTAATACACTTATAAATATTTTCTACTAAAAAAAATATAAACTTCTATTAAATTTTGTCAAATAAATAAGCCCTTATAACTGCTAGAATGCAACTGTGAAGGCATTATGTCAGAAAAAGAAAATATAATTATTCAGAAGAATACATTAAATTACTCTAAAATATTGGTTTGGAATTCTTTATTATAGAAGCTCTACACATACCACACATTTTAAAGATTATATGAAAGAATAAGAAAATGTCACGCATCAAGATAGAAAAATTCTTACATACTGATATATACTTTTAAAATTGATTAAAGCTAAATAGCATACATGTATTTAATAACTGAAATTATCTATATATATATTACGCTATCGTACGTGGCACAGAAATCGCGATTATTTGTTAATTGTTTAATGGCAACGCCCAAATAAAACACTTCTCATTGGTTATTGTGTGAAAGGAGAAGGTAAATTCTGTTTATTTACAATTCCCTCTTTCGCTGCAATTATGGAACTTCATAATAACGTTAGAAATACCCATAAAAGATCTCGGCGAATGCTTGAAAGTGAAGAAGAAGTCGCATTAAGAAGAGAAAATCGAAATAGATTTGATCAAGAGCGCCGTCAATCACAGAGCATAAGTGATCGGCAAAATAGGCTTAATAACCGTCGCATGGGCGAGCGCGTTGCATCTGAAATCCAAATTATTGATTTAACGTTCCGCAGCATAACTATGGGGAGCATAAACATCTATTTTGTTATGCTAATGAAACCGACGCGGGGAAAAAAAAAAAGAAAAGAAAAGATTTATGCTCTGATAGGGAACCTTCATTTACTAAGCTGTTCGTGTAGCATTTGTGGCGTAGCTGTTTAACACCTTAGTTTTCTGTACGAACGTACTCTGGTTCGAAACTTGATAGAGCTAAGTTGAAATTTGAGTTAGTACATTTTTGCTATGATTGATTTTGAAGATTTCATTCTTCTTTTAAGGATATCTAAAGTGAAAAAAGTGGCAATAAGTAAATAAATGCATACAGAAAATATTGTTAATTTTGAAACAATTGAATTATTAAAAGAAAAAAAAAACTGTAAATAAATGAATCGAATTATATATATAAAAAAAAATTACTACATTTTTATAAATATCATTGTTCAACGTATTTAATTAAAAGAAATTTTGTGTTTTTTTTTTTTTTTTTTTTTCAATTTTAAAGGTTTCTAATTATTTTTAATTGTAATTTGAGAAATTTTTTAATTATTTGAGAAAAAAATTGCACATAAATTAATTGAATAATAATGATAAAATTACATTTTACATCGTCCAATCGATTTAATTAAAAAAATTTTGTTATACTATATATATATTTTTTGCAATTTTAAGGTGTTTTTTTTTTAATCTATACCAATAAAAACATTTCTTTCACTTATAAAAACCCTCGCTAATGGCACATTCTATTATTATTATCAGGGATACGTTTAGGAAAATTTTATGTCCTTTAAAGGACCCTTCACAAAATAATTTATCTTAAAACAGGACCCTTCACAAAAATTTTTATCCCCAAACAGGACTCTTCACAAAACATTTTATCCCAAAACAGGATCCTTCACAAAATTATTTGTCTCTTAAATAGACCTTTCATAGAATTTTTTCACCTTCAATTTGAACTTTTCACAAATTTAGTCATTTAAAAATAAATTCTGGCCTGTAAGTAAGCAGTTGAACTCACAAAAGAGCATATTACTTAGCTTTTTATACATGAAGGATAGAACATGAAGACATTGATGATTTAAAATTCACAAAATTATTACTAGAATTTTCACAAAAATAAGAAAAACTTCACAATTTCACAAAAACAGGACCCTGTGAGAAAAGTCTGGACAGACCCCTGATTATTATTATTTTTTTTTTGGGGGGGGGGGGGGGGAGCTGAAATCTGTTTTTTTTTTTTTTTTTTTTTTCAGTTTATTGCACGACTTTGTTATAAACAGGCTTTATTCTAAATAAAATTTGTTTCTAAAATAAATTCTAAAATAAATTTGATGGATGGTAGAGGAAACATGGGAAGTTTGACCCGCTTTTTACAAAAATATTTTTCTATTTGTTTCTAAACGTAATAAAATTTCCGTGTTGACATTATTTGATAGCTTATAATGTTTGGCATCATTCTGCACTATTTTTTTCTTTTTAAATTATAAACTATTTTTTTAAATAATGATTTTTCAAGAGTCTAGAAACCGGGTCAAACCTCCCTACTTGAGGCAGGTTTGACCCGCAGGAATTGGGTGTTATTAAAAATCTTACAGCAATAATTAAATGTATAAAAAAATGCTATTACAAGCTACAGGCAATAATTAGATGTAGAATTATAAGTAGAGTAGAAAATACCAAAAATGTGAATTCATTGAACTTGTAGATGGAATAAAATTGAATCAGAGGAAAGTGAAAGATTCGTGAAACTTGCAGATGTAGTCTATCTGTGACATAAGAAGCAAAAAAAATCAGATTAAGGAAAAATATCTGAATTTAATGGGCAGATTTCAGTACAAGCAAATCTGCTGTTGCGCTCTTACTTAGTCCACAAGCTGCTGGATTTATGATCACCGCTCGTACAGACTTCGAAAAAATGTGTTTTTATTTGATGATACACCACCGATATAAATATGTGATGTCGGACACGGTGTGAGAAGGATTATAAAAAAAGGCTAAACTTATTCAATTAATATTAAAAAACAATTTATATACGAATTATTTACAGGTTTATAGGAGGACCCCCTAGGACTTCCCGTTGCATATACTTTCTCCGCACAAGACTCAAGCCTTTTTCCGGAGCACACTACACTACACTCCACTCCTGAAATTCAACCAAAACCACACCAACCTCACTTCTTGAGGTCTTTGCCAGAACTCCTTGTTTCTCTTTGAACCATTTCTGCCAAAAGCAACATACAGAGATTTCCTCCTTCCAACAGGGACCCCTTTTCGTATCTGAAAACTACTTCCTCCCGGCTATTTCACAACTCACTAGATAGCTCGGGAACTTCTTTGTTTACCTTGTATGCATTCTTGAATAGAAAGGGAAGCTGTAATACATTGATACAATGAAGCTTGTTCATACAATAATATCTAACTAAAGTAGCTCGGATCAATTTCAAGATAAGAAAAAATATTACTTTAAACCATGCAGAAAGTGATACATATGTAATGCAATAGAATTATAAAATATCTTGAAGGGAGTAAAAACAGTTCTATCAAGTTGCTGCAACTTATGACTTGTATGGGGTGGTAAAGTTAACAGAATTATCCCATTATCTTTACAAAGTTGTTAACCCTCAACAGATTTCAGTTCTATTTAAATTGATTAGAATAATGCATAAACAAGAAGTGTTTCAAATGAATTTTTATATTATATTCAGTGCATTTGAAATTATGATCAAGATTTATTGGAATTAAGAACAACATTTCTATTAAAAACTAACTTTTGTACAATTTAAAAGTGTTAGACCATTAAATTAAACTAAACAGGAAGGTTTGACCCGGGCCAAACCTCCCAGAATTGATATGGGTCAAACCTCCCTTAATAGCCATTTTGGGAAAAAATGTAAAAAACACATTAAAATAAAAAGTAAAAGTAAAAGATAAGTATATTATCTTTTTGTATATTAATCTAAGTGCACAAACAATTCAATTTACTTTTATATATGTTAATGACAGATGGCACAGAAGAGAAGAGCTTGCAACAACAAAAAAAAAGTTTTATGGCTGAAAATGATATAGAATGTGATTCCTCCTTGATTCTGCTTGCAAATGGCTAACAGACAAAAACAATATGTTATTCTGCTTGCTACTATGCTGTCATCTGGTGTTCATCAGCTAAATAAATGTCTAAATATGAAAAGGATAGGGATGGGTCAAACCTACCCTATGGTCAAACCTCCCTTATTTCCCCTATCTTTTTTAAAAATCTATATAGTAGTAATTGCTTGCAATTTTATAATTTCTTTTTCAGTATTACAGTTTATGTGCATTTGTAATTACTTTTTCATCTACAGATTTTAAATAAAAATTTAAAAATAAAAAAAAAATTATAAAATAAAAATATAATTTAATTTTTAATAAATTGATAAAAATAAAAATTTTAAATATTGAAATCATAATTAAATTTTAATTGAATTCATCAATTAAATTTGAATAAAAGAGTTTAAAGTGTGAAAGAAATAAAAATTCAAAACCTTAACCACTGACTTTACACAACTTTCCAACTGAACAAGAGCCGGGCCCTGGTAATTGGCATCGTCTCTAGCCCCCCCCCCCCCTCCCACCCCTATGTTCCAACCTGCTATGCAAATTTCAGGCTTATTTTTAAATATTATTACGGGCCTGGGCAACGCCGAGCGGGGCAGCTAGTCTTATATAATACTTGAGAACACCTAGTAATAAGCAATTGATATTCTAACTTATAAAAATGATATATGTAAAAAGTTTTTCTGCGACTAAGCTGTTCTGTAACTTATTCCAGATATGTCCATATGGACAGATTAAAATCGTAGAATGAACAATGTTGAAAGAGAAATTAGGAAGGATATAACATTTGAGGAAATTTTAATACATGTAAGTGCATAAAATAAAGAGAGCAATTTAAAAAAAAATCTTCAAATAAAACTTGTTAAATTAGAATTTGAAAAGCTAGTTACTATTTAAAATATTGCATATTCATGCATAAATTAATGCAAATGTTATACATAATACTGTTTTAACCCCTTGAAGGGCACCGGTATATAATATATGCCACTTACTTTTAATCCCAAAATGCCACAATGACACCAGAATTTTTAAATTCAATTTTGCATTTATAATGTACATGTAGAAGAACTTTTAGTTATTTTCAGATAAATTTGTTCGTAAATCCTGGTGTCAGTCAATCATTTCAATATTTTAGCAACAGTGAAGTACTTTGCCCCTGAAAGGGTTAATAGAGAGAAATGATGTTTTTATTAAATGACTTTATGTGTGGTTTTAAATAAATGTTTATGAGAAATAAAATAAGACATATAATTAATATCCCTTAAAATTAGTTAATAAAATATATGACTAAGCAACCATTGCCCTTTTTAATTATATAAAGCAGTAAAAATGAAAAAAAAGGGTTGTTAAGGTCAGTGTAAACCAGAGAAAGGAATTGGTATGGCCCTTTATTCCAATATTAATGTCTTCATTATTGAAAAATTGAGTTATATTGATTTCAACCTCAATTAAATGTCTTTAAAACTAATTAAAAAACACATAAAAATGTGTCATTTATAATTAAAATGCTTCACTGCATAAAAGCCAATTTTGGCCAAAAAAAGCCGGTTGAAACCAATAAAAACCACCGGCGTAGCTTTTTTAAATTTTAGCCGGCTTTTTTGCAACCCTGTTAAAATGTGTAGTTACGTGGAGCTATGTAATATAGAATTTCAAAACACCAGTTTGGAGTCTAACTTATATTCTTTTCAATGTTTATAATTTTTTTTTCAGACATAATGCCTTCACAGTTGCCTTCTAGAAGTTATAAAGGCTTATTTATTTGACAAAATGTAATAAAAATCTATAATTTTTTTAGTAGAAAATATTTGTAAGTGTATTAAAAATTAATTGATCCAAATTTAAAACGAATTAAATGTGAACCAACTTTTAAAAATAAAAACCGGCTTTTTTCAAGTGGTTAAAACCAAAAAAAAAGCCGTGCGGGGTCATTCCATGTCACTTCATCCAGACCATGTCACCCACCGTCACAGATTTCTATGAAATTTTAAACACAAAAACAATGTCTAAAGATATGCTGTTACACGAAATTTCAGTTTAAAATAATAATTTTTTCATGAGTTACAAGCATTTAAAAATACCCCTCTCACTCAATTTTTTGCAGAAAATGATCTTCCGTTAAACATGTAATGTTGGATAAAAATGTTCATTTTTCTAAATATTATTAATAAAATTAGCTATATATTTTTTTAAAGATTCTTAATAATGTATTTTATTAAAAAAATGGTTTATAAAACTTTTTAGAACTCGAATATTGTTTTTAAAAAATATTTTATCTAAGGACTTAAGAAAAATATGAAAATATGTAATTCATTTTTTTTTTACATGTGCTACCCATTTGATTTGGCTGATTTTTTTTTTTTATATAGTTTAAAAGGAAACCATTTAATAATAAAAAAATTAGAAAGGTGTTTTTTGAAATTCTTGAGAAAAAAATTTTTTTGTTAATTTTACAGAATATATCTAAAGTATTGTTAAAGTTCAAAATTCTTCAAAAATACGTGTAATAATAATAAACAAATATTATAATTAAACTATAATTTTGTTTCTAAAAACCTTTTTTAATGTTATTTAAATAAATTAAAGTATAAAATTCATATTTCTGTTCCTGAAAATTAACAACACAGATGTCATATACGCCCTATATTGGCGCGATTTTTTCTGATGCCAAAGTCATATACAACGGGTACTTAACTGGTGCCAAAGTGTCGTTATTTTGCTTGATATGGTAACCCGGATGTTGTTTATGCTGTTGATGTTTTCGCCAAATTGGCATAGGAAAAAAATCGCGCCAATATGACATCTGTGCCAAATTAACTTCCGCTATGTATTCAAATAAAATTCCCATTATACTAATTCAAAAACAACCAGTAAGTATAAACTGATTTATAAAGCTATATATTCATTCAAACAATCTAAGCTTTGCATCTTTAAAAAATGTGGAAATAAGTTTTGTTTCACCTATAGTCTTCAAAATGAAATAAAAATAAAGTAATAAAAACTTAAATAATCACTGGTATATTGAGATTATTCAGAGCATAGATTATGATGAAAAAGATGCAAATATAAAGTTTATGCATCCCAACGGACCTTCCACTTCATTTTGCTGGCCAAATAATGATTATTGCAACGTGCCCTTCAACCATATATTATGTAGCATTGAATTGACTATTGCAACAGGACGGCCATATGCTCTTTCAAAAGAATCTACTGAAACAATCAATCGTAAGTGGAGCATTTATAAAAAGCAATATCTAGTGAAATAATGTTGAATTTCCATTTCCTATTTCCATTTAAATTTATCATAAACACATTTAACCATTCAATTATAAAAAAGTGCAAATCTGGCACAGAAATAAATCTAATATTTGAAATTGGTTAAAACTTCTGTCTCATATATGTAAGTAAATTTTGTATGTATATATTATATCAGTAACAAAGAAAAAAAATGTGATTTTATTACAGGATATAGAACTTAGAATTTTATGTAACATATTGTTAAATTATACACAAAATTTATCAAAATAAATCTTTATTCATTTGCTTTTTTAATAACTTCATTATTTTTACCTTGAATTGCTACTAATTCTACTTAATTTATTTATAATAATTTTATTTCTGTTTTTGAAGTTAAAAGACTTGATGTTAGTTTTAAAAGTCAACCCTCTTATAATATCATATATTAATAATTGAAAACTATTTTGACAAAAAGTGTCAAGATGCCACCCCCCCCCCCCAAAAAAAAAAAAATAAAATAAAATAAATAAATATTTAAATCTAGCATTAGTTAGAAAAATATGGCACTTATGTTTATTTTGACAGGATATTGAAGAATCTATCTAAATATGTATCTCATGAATCTTTGGAATGTAAGGGGAGGGGCGTCCAGAATTTACGAGTTGATTGAATATTAATAAAGTTTATCAGTCTCCAGATCATCTTTATGCTAGATTATTTCTTTATATGTTTATATGTCTTCAAAATACATGCATATAAAAATAAAAATCTAAGAAATTTTTTTTTCTCAAATTTTTCAAAAAACACCTCTTTATTTATTTATTATTTATTTTTTTTGAGAAAAGATTGACTAATAAAAGCTCATAAAAAATATTTAACAAAATAAAATGGGTGGTACATCTAAAAATATTTTTTCTTTTGAAATTCATACATGAAGTGTCAATTTTATATGAATATTCAAAAAATCTCAAAGAAAAATTTTTTTCTCAAGTTTTTCAAAAAACACCTCTTTAATTTTTTTATTGAGAAAAGATTGACTAATAAAGAGCTCATAAAAAAATATTTAGCAAAATAAAATGGGTAGCACATTTAAAAATATTTTTGTGAAATTCATATATGAAATGTCAATTTTATATGGGTATTCAAAAGTTCAAAAATTTAAAAAATATATTTGTTGTAAAAAGAAAATAAAAATTGGTATTACTTTATAAAATAAATAATATAAAGAAAGTTCTGCCAAAAAATTTAACCATTTTAATTATTTGGTAAAGAGTTATGAAATTTTTTGTAGAACCATACAGAAAATCAACACTTTAAAAATGTCCATAGAAAAAGAAAAGTGTCACATGTTCAGATGCTTATAATTTGAAATATTTTAATTGGATTCAATTAAAATTTCATGTGGTAGCATCTTATATATGTATGTTTTCATGTTCCAAGTTTCGTCAAAATCTCAGATGGTGGGTGACATTTTGTAAAATTGCTGGATGATTTGACATGGAATGACCCTGCGGCTTTTTTTGGCCTGGCTAAAAGCCGGCAACCCTGCTTATTAGGCTACAGTTATATTTTTCAAAGGTAGTAAATACAAAACAAAATATTTCTTATTATGTTAACTCTACAATGCATGATTTTCATTTCTCTCCCTCTCTTCCCCCCCTCCCCCCCCAAAAAAACAAAAAAAAACAAACTGCTATATTGATCAAGAAAACTTATTTTAAAAATCACACGTGAACTGTTATCCACAATTTAGGAGAAAACTAAAGTGTCAGATGGCTACATTATAATCAGAACAACATATAACATGAAATTTAAAGTGTGCCAAATGGCTGCTCTATGCATTGTAGGGTTAACCCTTACTGGCGCGGAGTAATTCTGTTTATAAACTGATGAAATAACTGATAATGGACTGACACTGCAATTTATAAACGAATTTATTAGAAAATACGAACTTGCTTATTTTAATGTACATTATAATAGGAAAATTTTAGTTAAGTATTCTTGGTGCCGTTTGTCAGTTTTGGAATTAAAATTAGGTGTCCTTTTTTAAGGACATCGTGCCGAAAGGGTTAAATAAATTGTCATTTTTCTTTGTTTATTTTATTTTATAGTTAAATAACTATTTTAAAACAATATTTCTTTATAGAGAATAAGCAATTATTAAATATTTTGAAAATTCTTCATTACAGGAGCAGTATTCATTGTGGACGACTGTACCCCAGCAGTGGGCGGTCCACTGTGCCCCATGTTGAAGTCCAATACATACTCATAAAAATATTATTTAAAGTTCTCTTTTAAGCATATAAACTTTTAAATTAAATAAAGAGTAGCGTCTTATCTTTTCAAAAAAGTGATTTTATCTTATTTATCCATAACCTTTAATTACTCAATAAAGAAAAGTATGATGATGAAAAATTTTATTTTTAAGAATTCAAAACAACCAGTCAGGATAAAAGGGTTCATTCTGAGCTAACGATGTGTTCTGAAGGCTATAACTAATCAATCCAGTACTGTTATCAATTAGCCTAAAAGAAAAGCTTTAAAAATAAGTAAAATATAAGGGGTGGTCCACTGTGTACTTAGGTCGAATATACCCCACTCTCCCCTAACCTTTATTTTGTATGGTTTTATAACTACTAATCAAAGACATTGTTTCATTATTAACTCGTGTAGTTATTTACGCATTACTTGAAAATGAGATTAATGTTCATTGTACAGTAATGTATAATTTCAAATTGTTTAATATTCGGCTTTTAAGTTAATTGGAAAAAAAAAAAATGAAACTATTTTTTAAGACATTAATGTAGACATTCGAAAAAAATAACTATCCATTTCTAATTTAAATTTATTATTTCTGCAAGAATTTACAAACATATTTATATATTTAAATAAAGTTTTATAATATAGTTATATAATCAGTATAGTTAGATAATAGTTAGATTATAGTTAGATAATCAATATGGTATGAATGTTTAAGTAATTTTAATGTTGTTATTTATTCACAACCAGTGATGAATTCAGGGGGACATCCTGTCCCGCTGCATGAAAACGCCCCTCCCCCTTGAACTGCAAAATTACCCCCTAAAGAAAGTACTTTCACACCGTCTCCCAGGAACATGAAAATACTCCCCCTTAAACTGCAAAATTATTTTGAAAAAGGAAGCACTCTGCATCAATAATTTTTTGAAATTTCGAAATGTATTTTATATTAAGAAAAAGAAGAAACAACGTATAAAGGCACAAATAAAATGTGTTTAAAAGCATACAGCTGTTTCAAAACCTCTAAGGTTTCCTCATCAGTGCTTAAAATAAAAGTTAAAACTAAGACATTGTGTATTTTAAGCACTGATGAGGAAACCTTAGAGGTTTTGAAACAGCTGTATGCTTTTAAACACATTTTATTTGTGCCTTTATACATTGTTTCTTCTTTTTCTTAATATATTGGCACAAAGTACAATCCTTCCCCACTTTTTATGTATTTTATATTTTGAATGTATTTGTGTTTGCAGTTTTTTAATTTTAAAAAGTATTTTGTAATTTGTATTTTAGGCTCTAAAACCAATGTATTTTGTATCGAAAATGACTTTTCGATGTATTTTGCCCAACTCTGATATCATGCGATAAGAAGAGTCATATTATTCAAACAGTCTCGGGGATTGAAATTTAATTTTTCCTAAGGAGGGTATAGCACAAAATTAGCACTCGCCAGGCGTCGAGTAACACTTAAAACGTGGTGATTAACTTTATTGTCCTCACTCGCCAAACTCAATGGGCACCACTGGCCAAACGCGATGGTTGAAAGATCGATGCCAGGTAGGAAAGGTTTGAAATTCGTTTGGAATTTACGGCGTCCAAATCGGCGATTCTCCCGAACGTAAGAAAAGAGAGTAGCAGGGGTGATTCTGTCTCGAATTTTCCGAAAATTTAAGGCATTCGGTTCCGAAAAAAAAACGGTCATCAGTCCGAAAATTCGGACATAAAAATATCGCTAATTTCGATATGGTCATCGAAAAAAATCAATTTCGTCAATCGTTCGTAGAAAAAAATCACCAATTCCGTCAAAGAATCGCAAAAAAAACGTGAATTTTGCCCAAGGACCACGTAAAAAACGCGAATTACGTCAAAACATCGTGGAAAAAAACGCAGATTTCGTGAAAAGATCGCGGAGAAAACGCAACTTTCGTGACAAGATCGTGGAAAACGCAAATTTCGTCAAAAAATTGCGAAAAAAAAAAAACACAAATTTCGTGAAACGATCATGGAAAAAACACAAATTTCGACAAAGAATCGCGAAAAAGAATCACAAAATTCTTCAAAGTATCGCGGAAAAACGCAAATTTCGACAAAGAATCGCGAAAAAGAATCACAAAATTTGTGAAAAGATCGCGGAAAAAACACAAATTTCGACAAAGAATCTCGAAAAAGAATCACAAAATTCTTCAAAGTATCGCGGAAAAACGCAAATTTCGTGAAAAAATCACGGATAAAACGCAAAATTCGTGAAAAGATCGCGGAAAAACGCAAAAATCGCACAAAGATCGCGGAGAAAATGTAACTTTCGTGACAAAATCGCTGAAAAAATGCAAATTTCGTTAAAAGATCGCGGGAAAAAACGTAAATTTCGTGAAAAGATCACGGAGAAAACGCAACTTTCGTCAAAAGATTGTGGAAAAACCCAACTTTCGTCAAAAGATCGCGGAAAAAACGCAACTTTCGTCAAAAGATCGTGGAAAAAAAGCAAATTTCACAAAATGATTGCAGAAAAAAACACAAATTTCATCAAAAGATCGCGGAAAAACGCAAATTTCGTTAAAAGATCGCGGATAAAACGCAAAATTCGTGAAAAGATCGCGGAAAAACGCAAAATTCGCAAAAAGATCGCGGAGAAAATGTAACTTTTGTGACAAAATCGCTGAAAAAATGCAAATTTCGTTAAAAGATCGCGAAAAAACACATTTCGTTAAAAGATCGCGGAAAAAAAGTAAATTTCGTGAAAAGATCACGGAGAAAACGCAACTTTCGTCAAAAAATCGTGGAAAAAAAGCAAATTTCACAAAATGATTGCAGAAAAAAACACAAATTTCATCAAAAGATCGCGGAAAAAACGCAAATTTCGTCAAAAGATCACCTAAAAATGCAAATTTCGTCAAAAAATCTTGAAAAAAATGCAAATATTTTCAAAGAATGGCGAAAAAGACCCACAAATTTCGTTAAAAGATTACAAAAAAACGCAATTTTGCAAAAGGGCACAAAAAAAATGTGAATTTCGTCAAAAGATCACGAAAAAAAACGCGAAATTCGTTAAATGGTCGCAGAAAAATGCATATTAGTTAGTGCCGAGGTGGGGGAGGGGCCCCCTCTGCTGTAAACTTTCTGAAAATTTCCTGTGAATTTATTTCATTGCAATTAATAGTAAAAATAAAATTTTTCAGTTGAGTGTAATTATATCGAATGGTAAGTAATATATCTTAGTATATATTAGTAAAGTACAGTGTTGATAGTTAGAAAAAACACAATTTTGTATGGAGCGTACATAACTTTGTTACTGGCCAGTGGTTAAAAAAAACTGGCCAGTGAAAAAAATCAGTGTACTGGCCAATGGCCAGTGGGTAAAAATGTTAATTTTGACCTATAAAGGAGGGGAGTCTCCCTCCCAACATTTATAAATGGAGGGGAGTTTTGCTGCTTGGGAGAGAGAAAAAAATCTTTAAAACCCACTATTATTTTACATGCTATTTAAAGAATTGCATTAATACAGACATGACAAAATACCACTGAAGCAATTTAAATCAACTATTCAGAATAATTATGCAAAATGTTTTTTTATGTAAAAAAGGAAGAAAGTCAAGCTTTTATGCAGTCTGTTTTTCAACTTTCAACCAATTGCTAATTTTCTTAACAATGAGGTTGTTAAATGAATTTCTGAATTTAGATTTTATGCGGTTTTGAGTGCTGAATTCTCTTTCACAAGGTAAACTTGTGACAGAAAGCAGAAGCACAACATTTATAACTTTGGAAATTATCGGAAACGTATGGTTAAGCTCTCTTAAAACTTTGCAATACCTGACATGCCTTCATTTCAGGGTTGGCAAGTTTCTTCCAAAGTGGAAAAAACCGGCCGGAAGAAATAGGTTTCTTCCAAGTGGAAGAAACTGTTATTTTTAAAAAAATTATAAGTTTCAACTTTGTAAGATACAATAAATGTCTTCTTATAACCTTAAGTAAGTTAATTCCATTAGACCTATACAAATTTACTTACATATGCTTAATATTATATAATTTTTTAGCCAAGATTACATACCTGTCTAAAGCTTTTCAACCATTGGCTACATGAAGAAAAGAAATTTTATCCAAATTACACAATATCAATTAAATGTTATCTATTTCAATTTGACCAGCATATTTTTAAATTATTTAAACTAGTAACAAATAGTATGGATCATTTACCAACAGTACCATGAAACTAATTTAAATAAAAGACAATGTTTTTAATTTTGATCCATTTTATTTAGGTAAGTAATATAAAATAATTACTGTATTAAATAATTTCATTTAAATCCTCTTTTCCCTTACTACAATGCAGCATGATATAGCAAAACAAAAGTTTTTTAGCAGTGGATGCTGCAATCAGTTTCCAACTTAGAATGGATGAATGCAAAAAAGGGAAAAAATTCTATCAAATCCTACAGAATTTCAGGAAAGTTTAAAAGCATTGAGATACTCATAGACATTTTTAGAACATTAGTCTGTTAAAATCAGCATTGAGATATGCATGCTAGATGATAGTATAAATAATCACAAATTTGTGTATATACTGTGTTGTGCAGTTTAAAATAATGCATTTTTATATGAAAATAATGTATTTTTTATATGAAAAATAAAGAATTTGTAGGTAGTTTTTTCTCTTTTTTTCATAAATGACATTATTAAGGGGGAAAAAAAAAATCCCTCTACATCTAAAGTTGTAAAATCCATCACCTGTAAATGTCTGCTGAACCTGAAGTTTATTTAAAAAAACTTATTTTTCCAAAAATAATATTTTTAATATTAATTAAATTTTCCAATTTAGATATCATATAATTATACTTTGAGTTTAATTCTGTTGTATAGTTAATATACTTTAATTTTGAGCATCTGTTTTACTTTCTGTTGGTTTCTTCCAGTTTTTTCCATTTCTTCCAGTTTCTTCCGGTTTTTGCCAGTTTCTTCCACTGTCCTGGAAGAAACCCAACCCTGCTTCATTTTTAACTACTTGCATGAACAATGTATATTCGGTGATGGCATCATCAATATCCACTTCTGAACGAAATTGTCTTATTATATCCTTAATGGAATTATAGTCAAAACCTGGCTCCCTGGTATTGTCTTTGATTGAACAAGCTTCTATGCATTCAAGTTTTAAACAAAGTCCACAGTTTGAAATTGAAACCGTCGATTCACTTCTTCTATTACACGAGAAATGTAACTTAATTTTAAATTGTAAAGTCCCAATTTCTGTGAATTGCAAAAATCATCTAGTTTGGTGTTTCTAAATATGTTTAATTGACAGGGTTTATTGATTTAAATCAACTTGATTAAAATCAATTGATTTTTTTTAAATCATTGATTTAGATCAGATTAAAATGAAAAAATAAAATAAAAATAAATTCAAGATGTAAATAAACATTAATGTACTTTAAATTAATTTAGCTTTATATAATACAGATAATCAATCAGTTTTTAGAAAGATAAAACTTAATCTTTGTCAAAAAGTAAAGTACATTGTAAAGTTTAGAAAAAATGGCTTCAAATTTAATTTGAATCAAATTGTAAAATAAACTTGCAACAGTAATATATTTGCAGCAGGAATATATTAAATATAAGAATATTTCCTTACCTATTACTTAGTATTTAGAAAAACTTCTGCAAGTAAAATAAAATTGTTGCTCGTCGCAAACAAACATTGTGCTCAGCACATTTATTATCCTATGTTTTGAATCCCCATTACTGTAAAGTCCTGGTTTTATTCAATAGCACTCTGTCAATAGAGGCAGATGTGGCTCCCAAATATCCCTCTTTTGCTACAGGACCGATACATTTTGTGTATCATAAAATCTCTAACGACCCAATTAAACTTGCAATATATTCCACTTCAACTCTCTCCAACTGTCAGACTGGAAATCATATATTAAGCCAAGATCTTAGCTTTAGACATTTTGGGTATAATAATTCTTACAATACTTGAAACACTCCTCAAGCATTCTCAAGTGCCGCCGGATATCAAAGAAATCTGAATTACATATACCTAAAGGCCTGAGGCCGTTTCGGGCACTCTCGGCTGAAAACTTCGAAAGTGAAGACTTTCTTTTTCTACGCTCCCGGCGTAGGTCTGTCCAGGTTTAGGGCAGGTTGCGGAGCTAATATCTCCGGACAGAGTACAGAGTACTCTAAGCTGTAACCCACGTGTGGTACTGACAATACTGCGGACAGGGCTTACTTAAGCCCTAATTTGTGAAACCCAACATCTTCATCTTAACTTCTGAATATTTTTTGTAGCTGTGCTGTGCTGCTTTAATAAATTGCTTTTTGTCGCTAGACCATCCTGCATTCCCGACTCACGACGGTACATCCCATTATGCAGGTGAGAAATTAACAAGCTCTGAGAAAATATCAGCGTTTTTGTTTGCTAAAGAGAAATTCTCTACTTTGGTGATACCTATTACATTAAAGTTAAATCTGAACCATTCAGTGAATTTTTGTCACAATCTAATATAGTGAAAGAACTCTGTCCTTTAAAATGATGGGAGACATGTTACAGTTATCGAAAAGAATAATATTAAAAAACTTAAAGAATTCATACTGCAGCTTTATACTGCAATAGCATCATCAGCTTCAGCAGAACGATTGCTTTCTGTTCAGTACATTCAAAAATTAGGAACTGATAAAGCTGCTAAACTTGTTTTTCTGTACTGGCACTTTAGCATCTTAACTTGCATCCAAAATACTTAAAATTTTTATGTGCTGCAGTTATTTTAACTAAAATATGTAAGGTGGAATCGATTTTTGACATCTGACTTGTAGTTTTTCATGCATTTTGTATATTTGATAGCCTAAAATGTTATGATTTTAATCATTTATGTAAATTGTGTAATAATATTAATATATATTGGTAATATTTATATAGCATGCGTGTGTGTGTATATAATTTTTATTTTATAAATTAAAAGTCGTACAAAATAATAATATTGTGTGAGGTTTTTTAAAAAAATAAAAGAAATCTGATTTAAATAAAAAAAAATTCGATTAATTTGATTTTTTTTTTAAATCAAAAAAATCACGAACCCTGTTAATTGGAGCTCGGAATTTTTTTCCATGTGCACAAGATCTTTGCAGTCCTTTTAATCTTATTACTTACCTATCATGTGTAGTATAGGGTAAGTCTTGTAATCGTTTAAAAAAAAAAATTTTGACAGATATACACGTTTCAGACACTGGAGATTCCGAAAAACATATTTTTAGGGAAAAAAAAAATTCCGTCCATCTGGGTGTGTGTCTGTAAACGCTCTACCTCCCGAACAAATTGAGATAGAGACTTGAAATTTGGTGTGTACTTAGGAAGTAATAATGGGAAAAAGACTATTGAATATCAGTAACCTCGATTATTCGGAACTATTTTTTTCGGACTCTCGAAATATTCGTTCTGATAAAAGGTATACAAAAATTTTTCGAAACTGTTTATTTGAAAAAGTGAATATAAAGGACAATACAAAAACATAAATTTTGGATGAAGAATGCAGTCTATCAGATAATTAGTTGCCGAGATATTTGTATTCCTATTTTTCACACTCTTCGATTTTTCATGACCCTGTATTTCATTCAAATTTCAATTCAAAGATATACTTTAATTGAAAATGAGACGCTTAATCTGACGCAGTAAACTGTTAGTTAATATGATTATAATTTTTCGAGCTACAAGGATGTTTATTTTATGCAATTCGGTACTACTCGATTATCCCGCCGACCAAAAAACTATCGCCAAACTATAAGATTAAATGCCAATATAATGACTTATCGTAAATGTGAAGCATTTAATGCATCTCCATACCTATAAGGGGGTTACCATAGGGGGGACCCTGTTCTGTCGCCAAATACTGCCAAGTTTGTTGCCAACTTGGCGATATACTGCCAAATTTGGCGACCAAAATGAGTTATCAAATGTGACGCCCAATTGGTGGTATCTCTAATATTACGCCAAATTCCCATAGACTTCCATTGTAAACCAATAGTGTTTATTTGCTTACAGAAAATCAACAAATTGAGATATTTTAATGCAACAAAAAGTAATATTAGCCTAAGGGATTATATTAATTATATTTAAGGCCCAATAGCAGAAAATTCTCCAAGTGTGCGACAGATCTTTCAGGGACTGAAAATAATTTGCAGGTAACATGTTACAAATGAACC
Organism: Maratus speciosus; assembly: GCA_963932465.1. Classification (NCBI taxonomy): domain Eukaryota; kingdom Metazoa; phylum Arthropoda; class Arachnida; order Araneae; family Salticidae; genus Maratus; species Maratus speciosus. Next base: position 362,201,449 of record OZ010786.1, on the reverse strand, counting down.
TTTAATTAATTAATCATTTACTTTTAATGTTTTTAAGCATTTTACTCATTTTTATTAATAATAATCTTAAGTTTTAGTAATAAGATCCAATGGAAAAAAAAAAAAAAAATCTGCGACGCACGTCACCCGTCAGGAACTTTCTGCTACCGGAATTTAAGGGAATCCAAGTAAATTAAATTATGAATAAAAGTAACATGATACAATGCTTAACATGTATCACATATTTTATTTTCATATTTTTTATTATGTATATCCATGATGGGTAAGTATTATGGTGGCCCCCAAGGACTAGTTTTTGTTTAGTACTGAATCTACATCAATTCAGCAGAGCATTGACACTTACTGTCTTTATTTAGCGCACCCTTTTGGATATTTTTCTTTTTCTGTCGCGGGAAAAAAATATCGTGAAAATGCCAATCTGGCGTAGGAAAAAAATTGTGAATTTCTTCGATCGGTCGAGGGAAAATATTGTGAAATTCGTCGATCAGTCGCGGGGTAAAATCGCGAAATTCGTAGATCTGTCACGGGCTGAAATCGTGAAATTAGTCGCTCTGTCGCGAGGTAAAAAATCGCAAAATTTGTCAATCGCTCATGAGAAAAATCTGCGAAGTTCGCCAATCCATCACGAGAAAATATGGCGAAATTCGTCAGTCAGTGGCGAGGAAAAAATCGTGAATTTTGTCAATTTGTTGCAAGAAGAAACCGTGAAATTCGCTAGTCAGTCGAGGAAAAATTAGCAAAATTTGTCAATGGATGGGGAAAAAGTATAGCGAAATTTGTCAATCTATCTCGATAAAATATCGCGAAATCCGCAAATCGGTCGCAAAAAAATATGAAATTCGTCTTAAGGTCACGGGAAAATTTTTCGCTCGGATGCAGGGAAAAAACTGTGAATTTCGTCGATCTGTTGCAAAAAATAACTGTGAAATTCGCAGGTGACTGAGTAAAAAAAAAATTAAGTCCTGAAATTCACAGCAAATTTTCTGAAAGGTTAATGCAGATGGGTGGGGGAAGGGGGAAATCCTCTCCCGGCGCTAATTATTTTTGTTGCAGGAAGAGTAAACTCTGTTTTTGGTTCAGGTCAATTTCAAGCTGAGTGTAGATTTCTGCAAGTTGGGTTCAGGTTAGACCCAGTTTTTCAGAAGTTGGTTCAGTATATTATTTCAGATTAAAAACTGTACCTATAATAAATATTGATATTTGTGTGTGTGCTGTTTTCAAAAGAGACCGTTGCGTTTTTTTCCCCGTGACCCTTTGACGAAATTCGCTTTTTTCTGCAATCCTTTGATGAAATTCGCGTTCCTTTGCGAAATTTGCGTTTTTTACCACGATCCTTTGACGAAATTCGCATTTTTTATGCAATTCGCTTTTTTCGCGATCGGAAATTCGCGTTTTTCCCACGTTCCTTTGAAGAAACACGCTTTTTTCCCGCAATCGTTTGACGAAATTCGCATATTTTCGTGATTTTTTTTAATGAAATTCGCGTTTCTTCATCGGCTCTTCGACTAAATTCGTGTTTTTCCGCGATCCTTTGACGAAATTTGAGTTTTTTTTCGCGATCCTTTGTTGAAATTCGCGTTTTTCCGCGGTCCTTTGATAAAATTCACGTTTTTTTCGCGATCCTTTGTCGAAATTAGCATTTTCTACGATCTTTTGACGAAATACGCGTTTTTTCTGCGATCCTTTGCGGAAAGTCGCGTTTTCCCTCGCGATCCTCTGACGAAATTTTCATTTTTTCGCGATCCTTCGATGAAATTCTCGTTTTTTCCGCGATCTTTTGATGAAACACTCGTTTTTCCGCGATCCTTTGACGAAGTTCACGTTTCTCCGCGGTCCTTTGATAAAATTCACGTTTTTTTTTTCGTGATCCTTAGTCAAAATTCGCATTTTTTCTACGATCTTTTCACGAAATTCGTGTTTTTTCTGCGATCCTTTGCTGAAAGCCTCGTTTTCTGCGCGATCCTCTGACGATATTTGCATTTTTTTCGCGATCTGACGAAATTGGCATTTTCTCCGCGATCTTTTTGTGAAACGCGCATTTTTCCCGTGATCCTTTGACAAAGGTCGTGTTTTTCCTCGATCCTTTGACGAAATTGCATTTTTTTCGTGATCCCTTGATGAAATTTGCGTTTTGTCCACGATTCTTTGACAAAATTAGCGTTTTTCCGCGATCCTTTGCGACGAAATTGATGTTTCTGGCGACCATTTGTCGAAATTCATAATATTTCCCCATTATATTTTTTATGTCCGAATTTCCGGACTGATGACCAATTTCTCATAATCTTCGGAACCGAATGCCTTAAATTTTCGGAAAATTCGGAACAGAATCACCTCTGACTTTGCCACTCGGTCGTGGAAAATAACGCGAAACTTATCAATCGATCTCGGGAAAAAAAAATCTTGAAATTTGTCTATCGGTCGCAGGAGAAAATCGTGAATTTCAACAATCTTTCGCAATAAAAAAAAACTCGCAAAATGCGTCAATCGGTCGTTGGGGAAGTTGGTTGTAGTTTTAAAATGCAAAAGTTTCGGGAAAATGCTGAAATTTTTTGGACGGGACCCTCCTGCCCACGGTATTCTTTTGGGCGCGAATCCCGCTCTAAAATTCAAGCCCTGAGTCTCTAATAACTAAATAGTTCCTTATATACATATGTACAGGAATTTGAATCCAGAACTGAAACCATAGTCAGTTACGAAATATATTGCGATATTGGTTTGTGGACAATACCGCTCGAATTAAAGACATAATTTATATAATTCTTTTACATCAATAAAATAATAGACATTATTACTAACAGTAATGACCCCAATGTTCATTTTAGTTAACAAAATAGCTCACTAAATGCGGTTTGTTCCATAAGACATGCGTGAACAACAACAAAACGAAAGTGACTAGCTGTTGCCAAACGGCAAAAACAAATTTCTGGTAGAATGCGCAATCAGGTGCGCTCGAAACGTTGCCAAGGCAAGCCGTAGCATGTCGGGCCCCATTGAAATGTACCAACATTCAATAAAACAATATGAAGTGCATATAATACAACTTACACTTACACACAATAAAATTTCTTTCAAAAACGATATACACCACATTCAAATATTACAATAAAAACTTCAATACTATGCATATAACACTAACAAATACATTAATGATAATACAAAATACAATAACGATGAGTTGCAATAACAATACTACTTACAGAATACAATAATAAAGAAAATTTTAGGTAAAAGAAAGTTAAGCTATTTCTTAAAACAAATACTAGTTGAATGTAAATTATATGTAAACATTTTAAATGCACTTTAACCCTTTCACCGTCCGAGGGTTTTGCAGTATTTTTATAAGAATCCTTGTAAATCCCAGGATATATATTTTTTAAATCTCAGTTTGATACTATAATATCTTTAATATCACTACTCTCTATATAAGGTTCAAAATAGAATTCTGTTTAAAATATTTTGGCCTACAGCCATTTTAACATGATTTCTAGGAACGGAAAAATCCGGGCCAGACGGTTAAAGGGTTAAACATTAAACAAGGAAAAATAGATATATGTTAGATTTTACCAATGGGTAAGACCATATAGACTTCTACTCTGAGGGTAAGACACATAATTTAGATATCGACCTAACGAAAACGTTAGAGTCTGTTTTTATTTTCGCTACCCTAACATTACCATAATTCCCTGGTATAAACTCTAGGATTCGTCCCAGCATTCATTTACAAGGAGGTAAATTGTTCTCCTTTATTACTACCATTGCTCCTGGTTTGATGTTATCACCCCTTACTTGTCATTTTGAACGATTTTGGAGATGGCTTAATTAATTTAATTGAACAAATTTAGTTACTCTCTGCTATCGAGATAATCTCGATTGGCTAATATCAAATAATTGAGTTTCTGGAATAACGTCTATTGGCCGACCAATTAAGAAATGGCCTGGTGTCAATAGGTTAAAATCATTTATGTCGGTCGATAATGCAGTTAAGGGACCTGAATTTAATACTCCTTCAATTTGGGTGGTGATTGTTTGGAATTCTTCCATTATCAATCTAGCACCTTTTAAAGTTCTTTTAAGATGGTATTGGAACGATTTTACCCCCAGCTTCCCATAAACCGCCGAAGTTAGGTGATCTAGGAGGAATAGGAATGAACTTCCATTCAATAGCTCCTGCGGTAAGGTAATTAGCTAATTTTTCATCTGGTCTACCAACACATGATGTTTGCGTAATTCTGACTTAGCACACTTAAAATTCGCAGCATCATCATATATATTAAAACGTAAAGGCAATTCTGTAAGATCAGTAAAAACCAAATTGACACATTTGCGCATGCGTCAACTCTTTTTTCAACCTCTTCAATTTAGAGGAATGTTGAGCGAATTCCTGCTAGCGCCGCAGTCAAAAGCAGCACCGGGCAAAGAGAAGAAAGCGGCCGGGGCAAAGTTTCAATTTGCCCCCCCCCCCCCCCCCCCCCCCCCCCCCACTGTTTCTGTGTGACATGTGGTACAAAATTGAAAAGTGCAGAAACAGAAATAAGTTCTATTGAATACATATTAGGGTATCCCAAAAAAATCAACTTTTAAAATTGTGAATTCTCACCCACTAAAAATGGTCTTCCTGTGAATATAAAACACCTTGAATTGTTTCAGAATTAAAAAAAAATATTTAGAGGCCCCCCCAAGGTCATTGAACTTACATGAAAATGGCCAAAATAATGTGAAATGCGGCATTTTTTTTATTAGCTACATTAAAAACCATTAATGTTCAAATGACATTTTTTTTCGTTTATGAATGCTTCTTATATATTGTTTCAAACAAATTTTGTATAAATTATGTTTTTGGTCTGGTAGGAAGAGATATAATATGTTATTGAAATCAAGCAAAATGTGATTTTCCAGACATTTCTACCTTTTGTATAATTATGCACAAAAAGTGAACTTAAGTAAACAATTATCTTACAATTGGTAAATAAAACCATCAAAGAAGAATGTTTTAAAGTTATCATATACTTATTCACACATTCAGACATTTTTTATCAGTCACATTTAAAAACGTTTTTGGTGACTGCTCTTTGTAAAATTTCTTTCTGTGCATCCCTATCTCTACAATTTGTAACAAAAACTGTTTTTGCTCTTCATTTTTTGTTGAATAACTAAAGTCATGTATAAATACAACAACTTGTTCAGCAACATCATTTACACAAGGCAAGTTTTTAGCAAGTATTGCAGCTTTTTTATAGGATGGCGTTTTGGGCCAATCTTTGACTGGTACACTGAGGAAACAATCTTCAATTTTAGCTGTTTCAAAGAAATTATTTGAAATAAATGAATCATCGAACTATTTCTAATAGATGTGAATTAGAACTCCTTTCTTTTTTCGTCTTCAAAACTACCTTTGATTTTTGCTTACCAGAAAGAAGATCTGAAAACAAGCTAAGTTTTGCAGATTTCCACTCGCATACCATGAATGACGTAACATTGTTTTTAATCCAATATTGCTTATGTGTTTGACATCATATTCTTTCAATCTTTGAATCACTGAAACATCATTAGAAGGAGCATCAACAGCAGATTGGCAAGTAAACCAAGACTGCAACTATACACACACAACAAACCGTTTAAATTGTTGCATACCTTGAAACTCTTGAGCAGTTAATACCATTGTGCTTTCATTCCAATTAAACAGTAACTTCATTTTCAAGGAATAAATTGCTTTTCAATTGCTTTCCAAGGAATAAATTGCCACCCAGCGAGCTCAGTGAAGAGCACCTGGTATTCGAATTCTAAATTGAATGTCTAATCCAATCATTAATGATGCAAGATTTAAAATTTCTTTGTAATCATCCAAAGTAGTTTTATAGCAGTTTTTACATGATCAGAAGTTTTAAATTGTCTGATGCCGTTATGATAGGTACTGATTGCTTTTTTGGTTCATGGTGGTTGAGCTTAGACTAGTTTTCTCGGAATCTCTTAAATAAAAAGATTTCAGGCTCAGTAAATTGTCCGAAATACACACTAAATGCATCAGAAAGTAGAAATTCAAACATGTGATGCCGACATGCTATCCACAGAAGGTTTCTGCCTATTTTTTGTACAAGAATTGCACATGCTCCTTTGAATCTTCCACTATTTGTATGGGTTGTATCGAAACACATGCCAATTACTTAAGATTTACATTTCCACGATTTTAAGAGCTCGAAAACAACATCAGCTGCTTCTTTGCCAGTTCCAGACAATAACTTAGAAACTCCAAGAAGCTTAGTATGTTTATCTTGCAAAGAAAAAGCTAGTACCGCTAAATGATCAACATTTCCTATGCTTTCTTTATGACAAATCGGCTAACAGTTTTCCATCTCAATAAACAACTGACTTTGATGTTTTAAACTCTGTTTTTAATTGTTGAACGGTTTCTTGGCGAAGATATTGGCCTTCCCGATGAACAGTATCTATATTATAAAGGCAGGGTTCGATTTAAGCGGTATCGCATCGCAATTTGCGATTCAAATTTAACTAAATTGCAATCCAAGAAATGCATTAAATCGCAATCATTGCGATGCATACTTCCCACACCCTTTGTTATGTCATGTACACTTAAAGTTAAAATTTAAAGGTGTTTTTACAAGACATACATTATGTTTTCACCCTCCCCAAATGTTTATTTACAATGGAAGTACAGCGAGACGCCATTGCTGGGCGCAGTTTTCCCAGTAAACACATGATTTGTTCCCGCTTTGACGCTGTGATTGATTTCTGAATCACTGTTACTCGCTAATCACGGCGTTTGCTCATAGAAGTTTGACGTGCGTGTTGTAGTAGTTCTAAAATGAACACTCACTGTTACGCACTGAGCTCTACAATAATACGGAGAGCCAACTCACCGATCCACTTTCGGCCGCTACCACATCACACTTCCAATGCACGCAAGTAATGAGTCCTGCACTTTTCTTAATATTAGAAGCATTTTTTCAAACTTTTTCGCATACTTTTTATCAATTTTGTTGTTTACTACATCTTTTTGACATTTTTATGAGCAATACTTAATTTGTTTCAAGATTTAAAAGTTACGTTAGCTATTTTTTACTTGCTATACAAAAGTGTCTAACTGCTATTCAAAACTGACTTTGTATAGCGGTTACTGCTATGCAACTTTCTTTTTCTAAATCGACCCCTGTATAAAGGACAAACATATCTGTGCGTAACGCATACGTCATTTTGCGAATGGCAACACTTTGAAATTTTAAATGAAATTTCGGTTTGCAATTTTTGTTATAGAAAATTTTTAAACTTCAAAACATCGCATATTTTCAATTTTTACACCCCTGTACGGGGAAAAAAAATATGCTTTTAAATGCAATTTGTTTGGAAGCTGTATCTCAATTTATTTTTGAGATATTAATTTTTTTGTAGTTTTTAATACAGATTTTGTAATTGTGGCAACTGAAGTATTCCATTTATATTGAAAGTAAAGAGAAAATAGTCATGGTTTATTATTTTTTATCGATTATATCCTTATTGATGCCATTTTCACAATACAAATAAAAGTAACTTTTTTATAATTTTTGAACAGAAAATGACGTTAGACATTAAAAAAAACACGCATTCTTCTTCATAAATCAGTTACATTTCAATATTTTTACATTACGCTGATACCGAGTTTGAGACGCTAGACAAAATGATTCAGTGAGCCAAAATGATGCTATATTTAAAACAGAACGATCATTTTTTTATGATAAAACTAAATATTTTACCAATACTAAATGGCCAATAGTATGACAACTAAAGGCAAATTTCTGAAATTTTTTTTCGCGGGTACTGAGATTAGAACTTAAAAGTTTGTGCGAATGTTCACATGAAAAGTTATATCGGACAAACGTGACTTTAAGTTTGGAAATACATTCATTAATAATCTATTGCGCGTTAAAATACTTTCAAATTGTGAATTTGATTGGTGCGTATGTAAATTATGAGAATTTGAAAATAACGCACAGTTTAGATTTTATTGGGGAAAGTTTTTTGATGTGACAAAGCGAAATCCTTTTTTTACTGATTTTTTATCCCTTAAAAACAAACATAAGAGCCTCAATCGATAACTTCATCATAATTACTTATCTTGAATACGTATTCTAATGCAGTTTAATTTTTCAATAATTTAAGCAGTTGAAGTTTGTGGAAATAACTTTTTAATAATTTTAGTTTAAAAATATTATTTGTTTTAAGAGTTAGACAACCAATGTAAGATGAATTTTTTATTGCAATTATTTTTGTAGGTTTATTATAAATTCGATCGGACAGTTCCTTTCTAACATTTTAGCTCATGGAATTTCGACGGGTTCCAACTCGTTTCTTTAAAGCACTATGGATTTTTACAAGTGGCTCAGACGTCATGGTAGTGGAAGAGCAGCCTTCTCTGTTTATTACAGATGCTATTATCATTGTGGATCTTTTATGCTGGTTTTAGTTCAATCTAAAACACCAGCAATCTTGGAGTAATAATGGATCTGCGACTGCAAAGCTTAGATTTATTTCCTTTGGGCTTTGTATTATCATCTAAATGTATTTTTACTACAACTTCGTCGTCAGAGGTTTCTTCAGAAGATTTATTGGCTTCATCGATATCCAAAACCGAAGACTTATAAATAATCAATGAAACTTTCCTTTAACACCTGCTGGAGCTTCTATCTATTATTAATATTAGAAACATTGTAGTTCATGATAATAATTTAATTAAATCCAGTAGATTAATAAATATGGAAGAGCATTAGAAGAGTAATGATAAAAAAAAAAATGAAATATGGTCCTTGGATAGTAATTTTATGAAATATTTAATAAAAATATATCATCAAATTAAATCATTCTTAAACACGACAAAGTGTTCTTAAACAAATTTTGGGATAAAAAATTTGTAAGAGAAGTGTGGTAGAATTATGCAATCCTGCATATTAATTAGAAATTAAAATTTTCCATAAATTCCCAATTTTCTATTAGCTTGGGGGACCTCTAAACCTTTGTGAAATGACTTGAATTTTTTTGTAATATCATATTATGACAGAAAGAACATTTTTAAAAGGTGAGACTTGGCATTTTCAAACTTTTTATTTTTTTGGCTTCTCATGGGACACCCTAATACATATTTTGCGTTTAGTTTGGAACTTTATGTTTAATTTTAATTCAGAAACTCCAAACAACTAAATAAAATAAAAGAAAATTGCACTTATATTTTGGCAAAGAGAATTTGGGTAATGGGTGTAGAAAAAATGCATCTAACAGTACACTATAGCAGTTTATAACTCTTTTGAATTCTCAAAAGGAAACCCCATACTATTTTGGGAGTATGCTTTTCTCATAAGTACAGAAAGAAAATTACAGACTCAGAAATGATAAAGTTAATGAAACAGACTAAGACAAATACCTAAAACAAGTTTTGAAAAGAAAGAAGTCCTTATTCATAAATTTGTATTTAAGTATAGGGTAAGGGACCATGCAATAACTTTGAAACGAAAAATGAACGTACTTTTATAAGGAAGAAAATTCCCAAAATAGGGTTTAATCTAGGAAAAGGAGATTTTTAGCTTTTTGGCTAATTGCAGCCAATAACTTCTAGCCAAATAAAATTAGCTTTAGCCAAGGAAAAAAAAAAGTTTTATTTATTCAAAATTTCTATATACATGAGTATTATTTTTAGTTATGCAATATACAAACACATCACTCTGTAAGATTGACCCTTCAAGATTTGGCTGTATACCGCATAGCAAATGCTTTTTTTAATGGAAATTCTTTTCAAAATTCCCCTTCCAAATTAATCATCATTAAGTTACTTAAATTCTTGATTGTCAGTTTGTTTCTCAAGTCAGTTTTTGTTATATTCATGAGACTGAATCCCCCTTCGCAGTCTGCTGTAGACAACAAAAGTGATGCTACAAATTCATACAAAGTAATTCCTTTTTTATGAAAAAAAAATACAATAAGCTAGTTTCATTTCTTTAAACGTTGTAGCCAGAACCCGCATAAATTCAAGTCTGAAAAGTTTATACGACATGCATCTGGCACACTGATGATTCAAAGCTAGTGCACATCATATCCCATGCTTATACAATCTGCAATTTTCGTTTTCGCCGTATACTGGAGTCGTGTCTGATGCAAATGACGTCACACAGTTTGAAGACGCTTGCATAGAGAGCACGAGACAAATTTTGAAGTGTTGCCACAGCGTGGATGCAATATGAGATTTTTTTTCGTTTTTGTGCAGTGGCAGCAGGTTTACGAAATGCGGAACAACAAAATGGGAATGCTGTAGCATATTTCTTTGGCTGTTGCCATTTGGCTAATTCACTAAATGCTTTGGGGGCAAAAAGCACTTCCAGTTAGCTTTTTGGCTATTTGGCTAGCTCTAGATTAAACCCTACAAAATGTAAAATACAATTTTTTTTTACAAAAAAAGGAAGAAAAAACGAGGTTTGTAGTATAAATTTGGCGCCTCCTCAATTTTCGTGCCCCGGGCGACTGCCCACTTTGCACTGCCTGGTCAAAAGCAGGAGTTTAAGGCTGCGAACGCACCATCCTTCTAACTGATATCAGTGTCAGCGTCGTTTCTTGTTATCACGCGATGTCTTTGATTTTTAATGACTTTCAAAGGAAAGGGACTGATGTCTTGCAAAAGAGGAACCTTTCCTTCAAGTAGGGTTGAGCTCCTTATCTCCTGACCCATTGTTGATTCCCCTCATTCTTTTTTGAATAAACCGCAGAATGGTCCTGAACAAAAGATTTCCATGAAAACTGGAAAAGGATGGCAAAATACGCGTCTGTGTGCAGCCTAAAGCTCTAAATTTTTTGAGAGGAGGTGGGTTTGAGCCCAACGCCCGGCAAAATGATTTCTACAATATTTTTGGCGATAATTCTCTCCAATAATGACATGTTTTATTAGCAGGAGAAGTTATATGATTTTTATTTTGTTATTATTATTACTTGAATGCTTTATAATTAAATAAAATTTAATACACAACAATATAAAAAAAAATTATAATATTTTCTTATTTAAAATATTTTGCATGTAATTATTAATTAAATAAATTGAGCTGATCTACAATTTTTGTTATATTTTCTGACCATTATCAATTAAATAAATTGAACTGATCTACAATTTTTGTTATATTTTCTGACCATTATCAAGAATATATGTATGCGCGTGTGTGGCAAAAAGAAAAGTTTGCCATTCTTTTCCGTAAAAAAAGGGAAACGGAAAGAAAGAAAAAAAAAATATTCATATAAGATTTACAAAAGAAATTACCTTGATATCCGTGGTTTAATATTTAAAAAATAAAAAAGCAATTTAACAAATTACAATGACCATTTTGAAAATGATTTTTTCGAAGACTAAAATTTAAGACATAAAAAATCGCATGGAATTGATCATACATTACGTACGCCATGAATTAAACATTAACATTCCTGGACCCATCATAAACAAATTTTAAAAGAAATTTCAGTTTTACAATTTTAGGTACTGTAAATTTTTAAAACTTCTACGGAGCTGGTCATACATTACGTACGCCATGGATTAAACATTAATATTCCTGGATCAATTTTAAATGAAATTTCATTCTTAAACTTCTAAACATCCCACAATATTAGTTTTTAGGGGCTATGCATATATAACGTTATCATTATAGGGGGAGGGGGGGGGGGTGTTTTGATATCGTTATCATTTTTGATCCAACCAAAATTTTCTCTTCTTATTTGTAACTTCGTCTTTACATCAAAATAGTATGTTATCTATTTTCCTGAAAATACAAAAGTTATTATTTAAATCCTTAAATGATTATAAAAAATATTCAGTTCCAAAATATGGAATACCCCATATATAATCCTCTGTTCAACAAAGTACAGTCGAGTCTCTATATAACGAAATCCATTGTTCGAGTAAAAAATGCGTTATATAGAGAAATTCGTTATATAGAGAATGAGTAAAAATTCCCATTTAATGTGTAAATTTTGAACAAAAATTACTTTTGAGGTGTTTAATTAAGAAATTGAAATGTTTAATTATAAATATTAACCTAATATTGTATTTCTTAATTATTTAAACAGTTTCAAAAAAGAGAACAGACATTTATTTGAAAGCATAATAAAAATCACATAAGGAAAACTTACATTAATTTTAGACGAAAAAATCTGTAATTTTTAGTATAGAGAGAGAGAGATGAATTCGTTGGGCATAAAAAAACAAGGAAATTCAAGGTAGAAAGGTGAGATAAAAAACTCAGCACTTAACGATAAATCACTAATCAGTGATGGAAAATGGATTCCATGGGATTTGGAAGCTTTTTTAAAACAATAAATAAAGAACATTTTATGAAAAAATTCGTTATATGGAGACAGATATTTCGCTATATGGAGACTGTTTTTAATGAGATCGTGGGAAAAAGGGACCGTTCCTACTAAAAATTCGTTATATAGAGAAATTCGATGTATGGAGTTTCGTTGTAAAGAGACTCGACTGTATAATGCGAAATATGTTTGAAATTATACTTCTATTTAACAAGTAAATAAAAGAGAATGTTTTCTACCTGTTTTGTTGATAAGAAGTTTTGTCTGGCCCACCCTGTGAGGGGGCAAGTTCAAAAAGACATTATTACTATTGAATGCATTATGCAACGAAAAGCTATTATTAAATACCTTTAAACAGTCTGTTTCTTTTAAGTGTTATTTGAGATAAAGTTGTTTCATACATAAACTGATATTTTATTGACTTCTCTTCATTTGAATCAATAAAGTATAAGAAAAATAAATGTAACATGTTTGTATATCACTCCAAACAAAAGAAAAAAATTCCAAAAATCTAAAGAATTTTTATACATTATTATTATTTATTATTATGATAACGATATCATTACTGGGGGGGGGGGGGGTCGAGAGATAATGACATATGATATCGTAAGGGGGGGAGGGGGTCCAAAAAAAACAAAAGGTTGATAACGCTATATATGCACAGCCCCTTACACCGTCGTATAGAGAAAAAAAATGTACTTTTAAATGCAATTTGTTTGAAAGCTGTATCTCAATTTGTTTCTGAGTTATTAATTTTTTTTTTGTAGTTTTTATTACTTTTTTGTCATAGTGACAACAGAAGCATCCATCTCTGTTGAAAGTAAAGGGAAAATACAGATTACTGTATAGACCTATCAGAAAACGAATAAAATGCGGATTCAACTAATAACGCTTCTCATATGTTTTTGATTTCCTACCCTGACAGAGGACAATAACCATTTTTCCAAATGGTTAATAAAATTGAAGTAATAAAAAATATATACAGTGAAATACGTTTAACACGAAAAGCTTAACATGAAAAATCGGTTAACATGAAATGATATAGCGATCCGGACAGTATACGATGCAATTTAACACATTTTTATTCTTTTAACACGAAACAAAAATCGTGTAACACGAAAAAAATTCTCTTTCGAGCTAGTAAGTTTGAGTTGAAATTGGTGAATTTTGTGTTAAAACCACTGAATTTTGGGTGAATTTCGTGTTTTTTGTAAATTAGCTTACGTTTTATGAGCAAAATTGCTCAGAAATCGGTGCAAAAACAAACTGCTATGTCGCTTCAAATGAATATGAAGCTGCTTAATGCAGTTAATGGAACAGAAGGAGGAAAACAAGGATCCCATTATGTTAATGTTTGAGCGCAGTATGTTTAAGATTGAGAGAAAACGTATGAGAACTGAGAACTGCTAAGCACGAAGATTTAGAGACAGCTTTGTTTATTTGGTTCAAACAAGCTAGATCTCAGAATGTTGAAAAAGGTACTTCAAAAAAGATCTGATTTTTTCCCTCCAAAACAATATTTTATTTTATTTACTTACTTTTTATCCTAATGGATGCAACTTACCAGTAGTTTAATAGAAAATTGAAATAAAATTTGACGACGTCGAAAATGTTCCTGAGTTTTCTTCTTTTTTAAAGAATATTTTAACTTGAAAATCTTTGAAAAATTTTCGGTCCTCTCAGTTTCGTGTTAAACGTATTTCACTGTATTGTAAATCGTTAGCTGCATAAAGTTTCAAATTTAGGTTTTAGAGAATAAGACTGATAAAAATAAAATTCATGGCAGCTTTTAATGGTTGTGCAGTTTAAAATAAATAAAAATAAATATTGTTATTGTTTCCAAAAAAAAAAAAAAAAAAAAAAAAAAAAAAAAAAAAAAAAAAAAAGCCATAGTAAGTCAAAATAAATGCTTTACCCAGCAATTTTAGGTAAATTTCTGATAAAAAGCAAGTGTAATTGGTTGTAAATTATAAACTTAAAATTCTTTCACTTCATTGAATAGGTTAGACTGACAGCACCCTCTGCCGCCTTAAAGAATGGGGAATCACTTAGGCAATATAGAAATTTGTCATGATTTCATTAAAATGAACAATTAATTTAAATAATAATCGTGAATAATTAATTTAAAAGCAACTAATTAAAAATTCAAGAATTTTTCTAACGAAGCATTCAAGTTATTAACCGCCAAATCTTGACGGGCACTATCTAGTTATCTGTTATAATAGAAGAGCATTTTCCTCGCCTAGAAAAAGAGTTTTAAGTGCTGCGATAAACGCATCCGATGTCAGATCCGTGACCGGTACTGAATGAATAACCTTTGTCACTAAAGTCGCTATCAGATTCACCAACTTTTCGAGCAATTTTTGAGCCAACTCTTGATTTTCTCCAACTTTTCGCGAAATGTTGTCTCGACACCCAGTGTGATAGCAAACAGCAATATCCCCAACTTTTTATCCGCATCTCAAAAAAGTCTGTCCTAGCCGCAACTTTTCCTCCCACCTTTCAACATTTCAGCGAATCAGAGATAAGCGATTGATACGAAAATGCGATAAATATTGACGGCTGGTACTAGTAGTACTGGTTTTCCCGGGTTTTCCTCCAACTTTAGCAAAGACAATTGTAACCTTTTTCTCCCTTTCAACTGGAAAAAGTTGGTGTTAAAATCGGCTGTAAAGTTGGTTGCTCGAAAAGTCGGTGAATCTGATAGCGGCTTAAGCAAATAAAGGTTGCGATTGCGACATAAATCTCATGAAAAATCCCCTTTTTCTGATTTTTATATTTAATCTCTAAAGGGCCTCAAAAACCAGTTCCTGTATAATTCTCATAAATATATCCGGATTGCCATGTAATTTTTATATGTTATTGAGGTTTACTAGAGAATGTTCTGTCTTGAAAAGGAAGTGTGTAGCATTTATAGTTCGTTTACAGGGACTCTCAAAAGAATTCCGTCTCATTATCGGTTTATGGGGGGAAAATCGTTTGCGGTGCATTTTTGTTAATCTTATCTATACTATCTATACTAATAAAAGAACAAATCTCTCTCTCCCTCTTTTCCATCCGATCTTCTTCGTTTTTGGGTTGATTTCTCTTTTCAGTTTCTACCCCATTTCTACATTTCAGTTAAGACCCTGGCACCCTTGAAGTTTTAGTGCACTAAATTGTTAATAACATGCCTCTTTTCTATCCGATCTTCTTCGTTTTCGGGGTGAATTCTCCTTTCAGTTTCTGCCCCATTTTTACATTTCAGTTAAGACTCTGGCACCCTTGCAAGGGGCCCGGTACAGGGCACCTTGAAGTTTTAGTGCACTAAATTGTTAATCACTTGCCTCTTTTCAATCTGATCTTCTTCGTTTTTGGGGAGAATTCTCTTTCAGTTTCTGCCCCATTTTTATATTTCAGTTAAGACCCTGGAACCCCTGCAAGGGGCCCAGTACAGGGCAGGCCCCCTTGAAGTTTTAGTGCACTAAATTGTTAATAACATGCCTCTTTTCTATCCGATCTTCATCATTTTTAGGGTGAATTCTCCTTTCAGTTTCTGCCCATTTCTGCATTTTCAATTAAGACCCTGGAATCCTGTCAAGGGGCCCAGTACAGTGCCCCTTGATGTTTTAGTGCACTAAATTGTTAATAACATGCCTCTTTTCTATCCGATTTTCTTCGTTTTCGGGGTGAATTCTCCTTTCAGTCCCTACCCCATTTCTACATTTTCAGTTAAGACCCTGGATCCCTGACAAGCGGCCCAGTACAGGGCCCCTTGAAGTTTTTGTGCACTAAATTGTTAATAACATTCCTCTTTTTTATCCGATCTTCGTCGTTTTTGGTGTGAATTCACCTTTCAGTTTCTGCACCATTTCAGTTAAGACCCTGGCACCCTTGCAAGGGGCCTGATACAGGGCCCCTTGAAGTTTTAGTGCACTAAATTGTTAATAACATGCCTCTTTTCTATGCGATCTTCTTCGTTTTTGGGGTGAATTCTCCTTTCAGTTTCTGCCCCATTTCTACATTTCACTTAAGACCCTGGCACCCTTGCAAGGTACCCGGTACTGGTCCCCTTGAAGTTTTAGTGCACTAAATTTTTAATAAATTGCTTCCTTTTTATCCCATCTTCATTTTTGGATACATTCTCCATTTAGTTATTCTCCCGTTTCTACATTCCAGTTAAGACCATGGGCCCGTCTAGGGTCCCGTACGGTCTGGTCCAGGGCCCATTAAATTTTTTGTGCGCCATGCGTTTTTCACATCCTATTTTTCTCACCTTCGCAGTGCGTAATTTTAAAGTTGAGTCTGAACTCTTCTCCTTAGACCAACACTCACATATATATTTTTATTGGGGCCCTAGGCCCGTTTTTAAGCATTTCCCCCAATTTTTTGCACATTTCTTTTAAATTATATACTAATGATCCCTTAAAAATAGTCCGATTCACTAGCTTTATTTTTCTAACAACATCTTAGGTTCTCCAGCTATTACATGAATGACATAAAAATATTTCAGACTTCAACTACCACCAATTTTGAATATAAATCGTCTTCTTGGGGTCCTTGGTGCATCTTCTTTTAAAATGATCCGAATCCCTTTAACACATTTTCTTTTCAATTTTCTTTACCATAGTTCTATCGTCCTCAGATTACAGGATTAAAAACTACTAAAAAGTGTATTTATACCAAACTACATGCTACTTAAGTCCATTCCCCCTTGGGGCCTGGAACAAGGCCCCTTGAAGCTTTTGCATGATAAATTATTAATAAATTGCCCCTAATAATCCGATCTTCATTTTTGGAACCATTTTTCCATTTCGTTTTTCTCCCGTTTCTATATTCCAGTTAAAATCCTGAGGCACCTTAGGATCCTGTAGGGCCCGATGTGGGGCCCGTTGAACTTTTTGTGTGCTATGCATTTTTTGCACTCTAATTTTCTCACCTTCTCATTGCATAATTTTAAAATTGAGTCTTGGACTCTTCCCCTTAAATCAACACCCTCATATTTTTATTGGGGCTCTAGGGCCCCCTTTTAAGCATTTACCCCATTTTTGCGCATTTCTTTAAAATATTATTCTAATGATTATTTCGTACCCTTTGATTAATTTTGACTAATTGAAGATCTAAAATGCTAACTACTAAAACATTTAAACATGTTTTCATGTTAGGGCCCTGCTCTCAACTATCAGTTGGGCCGTTTTGGGCCCCCTGTAATAGCTTCCTTAAAAATGGTCCAATTCAGGAGCTTTTTTCTTCTAACAACTTCTTAAGTTCTCCAGCTATTACATGAACGACAAAAAAAAAATAAAAAAAAATAAAAAAATAAAAAATAAGTGGGTAAGTGTGATCACAGATCACACAGAGGGTTTCGTTTAATATTCCTTTCAAAACACTTTATCCTTTTGAAAAATCTGTTAGTTCCACATTTCGCAACTCGGGGCGCACTATATTCTAAATAAACCTCCATCCGAACGAAACTCCGTTTTATGATTTTGAAAATAACAAGTGGGTAAGTGTGATCGCAGATCGCACAGAGGGTTTCGTTTAATATTCCTTTCAAAACACTTTATCCTTTTGAAAAATCTTAGTTCCACATTTCGCAACCAGGGGCGCACTCTATTCTAAACAAACCTTTATCCGAACGAAACTCTTTTTTACATACTATCTGTAGATATATTAGTCGAGGGGATTGAACCCATAGCGCCGAGAAAAGTAGGCGCACCTGGCGGTAAAAAGTGGAACTAAAATATGTAAGGCTATGGTGCATAATATGAAAGAATGTTCAAAGGAGTGTCGACAAAAGTTGGAAAAGTGCTCCCCGGGTGAAAAGGGCGGAGGTTAGAAAAAATGTTTAAATACACAAGTAAGAGCCCGGAGGAGTAAATAATGTAAGACTTTTTGAAAAGTTTATGATTTGTCGCGCGGTCTGAGGTATTCAGCTATACGTATGCAAAAATTCATGTCTCCAACTTAATAAGGGGCTCTCTTAGAAAGAATTGCTTAAAATACATATGTGGTAGCTCAAAGGGTTAAACGTAAGACTTTTTCAAGATTTTATGATTTGTCGCCTGGCCTCAGGTGTTCTGTTATAAGTATGCAAAATTTCAAATCTCCGATTTAATAAGGGGCTCTGTTAGAAAGAATTGCTTAAAATACGCATGTGGGAGCCCAAAGGGTTAAATGTACGACTTTTTCAAAATTTTATGATTTGTCGCATGATGGTGTTCAGCTATAAGTATGTAAAATTTCATGCCTCCAACCTAATTAGTGACTCACTTAGAAAGGATTGTTTAAAATACACATGTGAGACCCCAGAGGGTTAAATTTACAACTTTTTCAAAATTTTATGATTTGTCGTTTGATGTGAGGTGTTCAGCTATAAGTATGCAAAATTTCACGCCTCCAACCTAATTAGGGGCTCACTTTGAAATAATTGTTTAAAATACACATGGGGAAGCCCAAAGGGTTAAATGTATGACTTTTTCAAAATTTTATGATTTGAAAAGTGTCGTTTCTCAAAAGGTTAAATGTACGACTTTTTCAAAATTTTATGATTTGAAAAAGTGTCGTTTTGATCTATGTCGTTTGATGTGAGGCGTTGAGCTATAAGTATGCAAAATTTGTATTTTAAAAAATGTAATTGTTTAAAATACACATGGGGAGCCCAAAGGGTTAAATGTACGACTTTTTCAGAATTTTATGATTTGTCGTTTGATGTGAGGTGTTCAGCCACAAGTATACAAAATTTCACTCCTCCAACGTAATTATGGGCTCACTTAGAAAGAATTGTTTAAAATACACATGTGGGAGTCCAAGTCCAAAGGGTTAAATGTACGACTTTTTCAAAATTTCATAGTTTGTCGTTTGATGTGAGGTGTTCAGCTATAAGTATGTAAAATTTCACGCCTCCAACCTAATTAGGGGCTCACTCAGAAAAGATGGTTTAAAATACACATGTGAGACCCCAAAGGGTTAAATTTACAATTTTTCAAAATTTTATGATTTGTCGTTTGATGTGAAGTGTTCAGCTATAAGTATGCAAATTTTCACGCCTCCAAACCTAATTTGGGGCTCACTTTGAAATAATTGTTTAAAATACACATGGGGGAGCCCAAAGGGTTAAATGTACGACTTTTTCAAAATTTTATGATTAGAAAAGTCTCGTTTCTCAAAAGGTTAAATGTACGACTTTTTCAAAATTTTATGATTTGAAAAAGTGTCGTTTTGATCTATGTCGTTTGATGTGAGGCGTTGAGCTATAAGTATGCAAAATTTGTATTTTAAAAAATGTAATTGTTTAAAATACACATGGGGGAGCCCAAAGGGTTAAATGTACGACTTTTTCAGAATTTTATGATTTGTCGTTTGATGTGAGGTGTTCAGCCATAAGTATACAAAATTTCACTCCTTCAACCTAATTAGGGTCTCACTCAGAAAAGATAGTTTAAAATACACATGTGAGACCCCAAAGGGTTAAATTTACAATTTTTCAAAATTTTATGATTTGTCGTTTGATATGAAGTGTTCAGCTATAAGTATGCAAATTTTCACGCCTCCAACCTAATTAGAGGCTCTCATGGAAAGAATTGTTTAAAATACACATGTGGAAGCCCAAAGGGTTAAACGTACGACTTTTTCAAAATTTTATGATTTGCCGTTTGATCTGAGGTGTCCAGCTATAAATACGCAAAATTTCACGCCTTCAACCTAATTAGGAGCTTATTTAGAAAGAATTGTTTAAAATACACATGGGGGAGCCCAAAGGGTTAAATGTACGACTTTTTCAAAATTTTATGATTTGTCGTTTGATGTGATGTGTTCAGCTATAAGTATGATAAGTATGCAAAATTTCACTCCTCCAACGTAATTAGGGGTTCACTTAGAAAGAATTGTTTAAAATACACATGTGGGAGCCCAAAGGGTTAAATTTATAACTTTTTCAAAATTTTATGATTTGTCGTTTGATGTGAGGTGTTCAGCTATAAGTATGCAAAATATCACGCCTCCAACCTAATTAGGGGCTCACTTTGAAAGAATTGTTTAAAATACACATGTGGGAGCCCAAAGGGTTAAATGTACGACTTTTTCAAAATTTTATGATTTGTCGTTTGATTTGAGGTGTCCAGCTATAAATACGCAAAATTTCACGCCTTCAACCTAATTAGGAGCTTATTTAGAAAGAATTGTTTAAAATACACATGGGGGCGCCCAAAGGGTTAAATGTACGACTTTTTCAAAATTTTATGATTTGTCGTTTGATGTGATGTGTTCAGCTATAAGTATGATAAGTATGCAAAATTTCACTCCTCCAACGTAATTAGGGGTTCACTTAGAAAGAATTGTTTAAAATACACATGTGGGAGCCCAAAGGGTTAAATTTATAACTTTTTCAAAATTTTATGATTTGTCGTTTGATGTGAGGTGTTGAGCTATAAGTATGCAAAATTTGACGCCTCCAAACCTAATTAGAGGCTCACTTAGAAAGGACTGTTTAAAATACACATGTGAGACCCCAAAGGGTTAAATTTACAACTTTTTCAAAATTTTATGATTTGTCGTTTGATGTGAGGTGTTCAGCTATAAGTATGCAAAATATCACGCCTCCAACCTAATTAGGGGCTCACTTTGAAAGAATTGTTTAAAATACACATGTGGGAGCCCAAAGGGTTAAATGTACGACTTTTTCAAAATTTTATGATTTGTTGTTTGATCTGAGGGTCCAGCTATAAGTATGCAAAATTTCCAGTCTCCAACATGTATAGTTTCTGAGAACGGGCTCTGTGACGGACGGACAGACAGACAGACAGACAGAGGAGCGAGGCGAATAGGGTTTCGTCAGATGAACGAAACCCTAAAACAAGTGGGTAAGTGTGATCACAGATCGCACAGAGGGTTTCGTTTAATATTCCTTTAAAACACTTTATCCTTTTGCGAAATCTGTTAGTTCCACATTTCGCAACCAGGGGGCGCATTCTATTCTACACAAACCTCTATCCAAAGGAAACTCCGTTTTACAACCTATCCGTAGGTATATTAGTCGAGGGGATCGAGTCTATAGCACCCGAGATAGGTAGGCGCCCCAGGAAATTGCACGGAACATTCTTTTATAAGCTTTTTAGTTTTTATTATGTGTTATGAACTATGTCAAAGCTTCCAGCAGATCGACTTGTTAGATTTCATAATTTTAACAAAATTGCGTTATGTTAGTTGCAAATTCCACCACCAGGGAGCGCACACTATTCATAACAAAAGTGTATCAGATCGAATCTCTGTTAAACAACCTATCAGTGGATGTGTTACTCGAGTTGGTGGCGGCCTTAAGCGAGAAATTAAGAAATTTGCTGAAAGTACTATTCGGAAATAGTGGTAACTAAAATTTTGACATTTTTATATTTCATAAGCAGCGCGTGTCAGAGTATATCATAGTGCTCAAAAAACGACATCTAAAAAGGTCGTAAACGCTAATTTTTAAAAAAGAAATCCAGCGCCCCTCCCCCCGCCCTCCCTTCACAGGAAATTGCATGCACCATTATTTTATAAGCTTTTTATTATGTGTCATGAAGTATCTTAAAGTTGCAAACAGATCGCCTTGTTATATTTCCTAATTTTAACAAAATCGCGTTACGTTAGTTCCGCATTCCACCACCAGGGAGCGCACTCTATTCTTAACAAAAGCATATCTGAACGAAACTCCTTTGCGCAATCTCTCCGTAGATACATGGTCGGGAGGGTGGCGGTGCAGTCTTAACCAACAATTTAAAACATTTTCTGCGATAACAAACGCTAAGATTTAATAAATAAATCTAGTCCCCCCCCCCCCCCTCCACTCCTCGAAATATCGCACTCCATTCTTTTTTACACTTTTTCTTATGTGTTATAAAGTATCTTAAAGTTTCGAACACGTCGAGTGGCGGTCTTAAACAATAATTTAAGATATTTCCTGAAATTGCTATTCGGAAATAGTGGGATGAACACTTATAAACCTATAAACTTTTTACTTTCTTCTATCTTTACAAGAAGAAAGTATTGGATTCGTGAAAATTTTCGACTTCCGGTTTTCGACGGATTTACACGTTTTAGAATGCCCAGAACACGATTTGATGGATTTTAGAAAATGTCTGTCTGTGAGTCTGTATGTGACAAAAAAATGGTGGGCGCTCTATCTCAAGAACTAATGCACAGAATTTCACAAAACTTATTATTTAGTTAGACCTTGATATAATCTGGACCTGATTAGTTTTTGGTGAAAATCGCCCAACAGGTGGCGCTGCTATGCGGCATTTTTCACGTTTTCTGCAATAGCTATATCTCAAGAACTACTGCACGGATTTTCATAAAACTTCAGATTCAGTTAGTCCGGGATATAGTTTGGTGCTAATTACTTTTTTGTGAAAATCGCCCAACAGGTGGCGCTGCTATGCTGCATTATTCATGATTATCGCAATAGCTCTAACTCAAGAAAAAATGCACGAATTTTCATCAAACTTCAGATTTCGTTAGTCCTTGATATAAATTAGTGCTGTTTAATTTTTGGTGTCAATCGCCCAACAGGTGGCGCTGCTGTGCTGCATTTTCACGATTTTCGCAAGAGCTGTATCTCAAGAACTATTGCACGGATTTTCATCAAACTTCAGATTTAGTTAGTCCTTGACATGAATTGACGTGTAAATTAGTGCTGTTTAATTTTTGGTGTAAATCGCTCAACAGGTGGCGCTGCTATGCTGTATTTTTTGCGATTTCCGCATTAGCTTTATCTCAAGAACTAACGCTTAGATTTTCAACAAACTTCAGATTCAGGTATACCTTGATATCATTTAGTGCTGTATATTTTTAGTGTAAATCGCTCAACAGGTGGCGCTGCTATGCTACATTTTTCAGAATTCCCGCTGTAGCTCTATCTCAAGAACTAATGCACGAATTTTCATCAAACTTCAAATTCAGATATACTTTGATATGAATTGGTGCTAAATTGATGTAATTTCTTGTACTATTTAAATGATTTAATTGACGTGATTTATATAGAAGAAAGTTTTGTGATGGCCACAACATACTAGTTCATATTGAATAATTAATACTTATCTCATAGCGCGTCGTCGAAACACCCCACGCAAATTGTTAGATTTCCTAATTTAAATGAAATCTCCGTTAAAAAAAGCACGTGCCTCCATCTTAATCTGGCATTTGATGGAAATAAAAGGAATTAATAAAATAATATCTCAGCTCGTAATGAAACAATCACTTTGAACCAGGTATGTATGAAATCTGCGAGAAATTTCCAGCCCGGATGTCAAAAAATTTAATCGAAAAATTTAATATTTAAAAAGTTTAAATTTCGTATTAGACTTTCCTCCCCTTAAATTTCTCCCGCGCCGATATGTCGAGAGATGACAGCTGCCTTCCGGTGAATGGAAATCTGTTTTCATTGTCTTTCCAAACACAGAAATTAAATTTTTATCGATCGATTTTTAGTGGATTTTTTGCGTTCTATCCTACGCAGAAATTTGAAATTTATACCAAAATAAAGTAGAATTTTTTCCGCGTATTTCTACACCTGTTACGAATTTGTACGACCGATACTTCGGCAGATCCGATTTTGCTTTTTAAAGGTCCACTTCATTTATTGCTTAAATTACTCCGTGGTAACCCTGCACCGGCTGATTTGACGGAGCATCCGCCGAATTTACTGGCAACCCTTAGGAGAAACTGGGGAGGATTTCGATAACGTGTGTTCGCACCTGCATTCAAAAGGTTGATTGGTTAATTTTAGAATTTAATTAGCCCGTAATTAGGTTAATTACTAACTTTTTCAAAATTTTATGATTTGTTGTTTGATGTGAAGTGTTCAGCTATAAGTACCCAAAATTTCAAGTCTAACATGTATAGTTTCTGAAAACGGGCTCTGTGACGAACAGACAGACGGACGGACAGACAGGAGCGAGACGAATAGGGTTTCGTCAGATGAACGGAAACTCTAAAAACAATTGCAGACTTCAGCTACCACCAATCTTGAATCGTCTTCTTGGGGCCTTTGTTGCAGCTTCCTTAAAAACTATCCTATTCTATTGCAATTTTCTTTAACATAGTTTTAGCTTTTTCCAACTACTTTAAAACCTCAAAAATTTTTTCTTATACCCAATGACATTCCAGTTAAGACCCTTGCACCCAGAGACCGGCCTTTCTTTATACGTCAGCTACCACCTTTTTCGAACATTAATCTCCTTTTTCAGCATCAGCTTACGTCTACTCATTACAGCCGTAAATTAAAAAATCGCGTTACTTTAAAGGTAACTTTAGATAAGGGATTTCATCCTTTTATTAAATATCGTGTTTAATGTTAACAGTAATTCATGAAATTTACAAGGTGAGGAGGCATCTTTCACCTCTTGGTGGCGCGTTATTTCCTCGGGTTTAAGGGCCCAATTTCAACGGGATTTGCTGCCTTCAACTTAGATTACAATTCATCTACTTCCTGTATTATGAAATTTTATCTTAGACTTTAGTTACCAACATTTTCTAACATTAATAGTGCTTTTTTTTTTTTTTTTTTTGATTCTGTGGGCTTGATTCTTACGAGGTTTGGTTTAGGGATTGACCGAAGCAGCAATTGTGCCGAATACCGAATACCGAAGCTTCGGTCGAAGTGTACACCGAATATTCGGTATTCGGCAATCGAATGCTTGAAAATTTTTAATACGCATTTTTGCATATACTAGCTTTTTTAATAAACTTTAATTGAAATGAAATTCTCAATAATTTAATTCAGTTACATTTTTATTCTTAAATCTAATTAACAAAAAAATTAATGACTTCTTTCCACTCACAAATTTATAAACCAATCACTTATTTTTAATTTTATCACTAGTCAATACCCAAAAATAACCTATGAAAGTATTAAACTATGCAGGCTATTATTAAGGATAAGGATTGCCAGAAAAACAAAAGTTCATTCAAATAAAAAGAAACAATGTTGTTATTAAGTTGATTTACTGATTGTCTAATTATAAACATATTGAATAGGAACGCTCTCAAAATACAAAAGGTATCATATCAATTTGTACATTTAACTATTTTCTATCAAATTATTGATAGATATTTATATTTTGATTAATATTTTAACGCTGTGGTGATGAAGATTACAAATTTGAGCGATTTTGATATAATGGTTATAAAAGCTATAGGGTAAGCATTGGGGTATACTTATTGGATGTGTGTATTTTCTTTAGTAACCTTAGATATACAGATATGAACTCTAATATACTTATTTGATGTGTATATTAAAGAAAATACATATTAAATAAATTTAAATAAAAAAAAACTAATGTAGAAGTAATTAAAATTAAATGATAAGGGAAAGATGTGCATCTTCCTTACTTTTTTTTCTCTAGTTGGCAGTTGTTTTGATGTCATGATGTCACCCCTATGTAGACTATTTTAGGAAGGAAAAAGGTTTTGTTTTTTTTTTAATAAAAAATGGCCTTTGGCTTGTTTTTTGTAGTACAAGCTGAATTCTGAACTCATGCACATAATATTAAAACTCATTGTTTAGCCTATTCTACTGCTAAGTAAAAGAGAATTCTTCTAATTCTAAAAAAATATTTATCTGCAATTATTCGGCCGAATACTTAAAAGTATTCGGCCGGAGCCGAATATTCGGTTTACATGCCGAACCACCGAATACCGAATCAATTATTCGGTATTCGGTCAATCCCTAGTTTGGTTCACTCAACTTGGTTTTCGATTATCTCCGGTAAATGCTGCCATAGGTTGTGAGGACCTAGATTACGGGTTCGTTCGCAAAGAAGTTTGATGGGAACACATTACGCGCTGCGGAAGTCAATGGGACCTCCGAAATTAGGTTCTTTAAAAGAATTTCCCAAGATATAAATTTATATAAACTTAAGTTTTATTTAAGATTATTATTTACAAACCCCGGGCAACGCCGGGCGGGCCTGCTAGTATACTAATAAAAGAACAGATCGCTCTGTGTGTGTGTGTGTGTTGGCGATGGGTAGCAAAATCTACGGCACGTACGAGGTTCAAAATTTTTGTGAAGAGACTCCAAGGCCTCTCCTAATGCACCTGGCCCTCAGAATTTTAATAGTCTAATTATTAGCTGAGTAATTAATTTATTTCGGACATCACTCTCATAAAAAGTACGCCTTTTTTCCCTTCCGCTTACTTTCGGTTGGTTGGTTTATAAAGCATCGCTCATTCAAAATACGTTCTTTCTTTCCGCTTGCTTTCGGTTGGTTGGTTGTATAAAACTTTCGAAGAAATAATTAAGCAAACCGGGGTACAATTAAATAAACCAATTTGAGTGATTGATGTTTCAAGAGTGACTGTTTTTTAAACTAAACATTAAATTTTTGCATGAAGGTGAAACACATGATTTGAAAACATATTTAATAATAATGAGCGTTTAAGAGAATAGATTAATTTCAAATGACGTCACAACCTAGCAACGAACTTGACAACATGGCAGGCTTTTTGTTTTCCACACTGTTTTCTGTTTTTCTCTACTTTGATTGGTTGAGCGATAATATCTGCTAAAAAATCGGCGATTTTGGTTTGTTTACGGAAAATTGGAGGTGCCTGTTTGATACTGATCCATTTAGATAGCTAGAAATGTGATTTTTAAACGCTAAATAAAAGATTAGAATACTCTTTACTGGCTCTTTTACCACTATAAATTGGCAACAATAAGTCCTTGCATTCTAATGTTTTCTGCTGCTATAGCGAGAAGTAACAATTTTAATAGAATATAAATTCTTATTTTTAATACTGTTAATAATATATTTTTGTAAGTGTTTTTTAACCCCTTGAGGGGCAAGCAATTACGTTTGTGTAATGCTGAATTCCCACCGGAATCTTTGAAAAATTCTATTTTAAAATAAGTAAAAGCAATTTTACGGCTTTTTTCCACCAAAGTTAGAAAAGTAAAATTTCAGTGACCCGGAGCCGAACAGTTTTTGATGCTCCAGCTCCGCTCCTAGATAAAATGCTGTGGCTCCAGCTCCAGCTCCGGCTCGGCTCCGACTTCGCGCTTTTGAGTTGCAGATTTTAATTTACACATTTAATTTTTTGCTCACAAATTCTTTCTTCCTTTACCTTCATTAAAGATCTGACAAAATGCATTTTTCTTCTCATCAAACTTGAAATGCTTGTTCAGAAAATACGACACCTTTTAGCTTTTGCTTTTAAAATAGAAAGTTTGGTGGAATTTTAAACACAAAAATCTTAAATTTCTTCTACACTTTTCAAACAACCAAAATTGTCCAACTACACATGTAAACAACATGCGGCCATATTTTTTCAAATAGTGTTGTCACTTAGCTCAAATAGAAAGTAGAAGTAAAGTAGTGTTACCATGTTTTGAGAAGTTTTCCATCTCTAATATATAAAAAAAAAATCCTAAAAGTGATGTAATTAAAATACTGAATAATGATGTAATTAAAATATTTTAAGCCTGGAAATTTAAAAGACTGAAAAAAAAAAAAAGATTTATAAAAGAATATTAAAAACTAAAGGAGCCCTGGAGAAAGAGAAAATTTAGAGCTCCGGCTCCGGGCTCCAGGTCTCTGTAAAATTTAATAAAATTTTTCTGGTGTAAAACTTTATTAATCGTAGGTGGTATATAATACATACCGGTGCCACTCAAGGAGTTAAAGACATTTTTAAACGCATTTTTTAATTGTTGTCTTTTGTTTTTTAAATACAGCAAAATGTTCCGAATTTATCCCCGCCTGCTATACAGTGCCGCAGGCAGTGGGAACCCATGTCGGATGTTCGTACAGAACTATTTGCACCCTTAATTTATGATTAGTGGTTATTTCCGAATAGTAATTTTCCGCTAATTTCTTAAATTTTTATATCATTACCCTACCCCCTCGACTAATATATCTACAAATGGGTATAATGACGGAGTTTCGTTTTGATGTAGGTTTGTTAAGAATAGTGTGCCCCCTGGAGGCAGAAAGTGGCATTAACATATTTTACGGAGCCTGCACAGAACGCCTGCTATACGGTGAAGCATGCAGCAGCGAGCCGTGTCGAAGGTTCTTATAAATCACATTGGTCTCTTATGAGTGGTGGTTACCATTATTTCCGAATAAAAATTTAAGCAAATTACTTAAATTCTTATTTGTGTCCCCACGCCATCGAGTAACATAACTACGGATAGGTTGAAAATCGGAGTTTCGTTCGGATATAGGTTTGTTTACTAAGAGTGTGCATCCTGGTGTTGGAAAGTGAAACTAAAAGATTTTGCAAAGCGTGTGTAGCACGCCTGCTATACCCGGTTGCAGCGGCGATGCCCCGTGTCGGTTGTTTGTATAAAACATATTGTTCCCCGTAGCGGTGCAAAGTGGAATTAAAGTACTTTGCAGCACGTGCACGATTAGGACAGTTAGGTTATCGTTAGTGTTAAGTTACAGTTTGGTTAAAGCCAGGTTACATTTAGATTAATTAGGTTACTGCTAGGTTACATTTAAGATGTGATTAGGTTACGGTTAGGTTATATTTAAGTTCCTCTTAGATTACAGTTAGGTTATGGTTAAGTTGCAGTTAGGTTATGGTTAGGTTACATATATGTTATATTTAAGTTACGGATTACAATTAAGTTACAGATAAGTTACCGTTACGTCATAATTAGGTTACTGTTAGGATTTTATCAACAGGGGTGAACATTACGCATGTTTTGTTTAAAATATATATATATACTTAATTTTGTATAATAGCTCTGAAATTAAAATATTATATACTAACCTTTTAGCTAATGATCGAATATCGATTTTATTGACGGATAGTCGGATTTAAGGGTGATATAACTAGCTTAAAAATCGAAATATTTCACTCAGGATTACGATGTGAAAAAAAAAAAAAATATAGTTACGTGGCTTAATAGTGATTTTGACTGTTAAATGTCAACATCAGTCGTCGGACACATATCCCCTGTTTCCCGTTGCAGTTTTTTTTTTAAAGCCTTTTTACCACTAAATATCAGATTTTTTTTAAAACCGATTTTTCACACAGTCAGCGGGCACGTACTTCAGACAAAAACAGGTTAGCGATAAAATCATACAAATTTCAGGGTCATTTAATATTATTATCACGGGCCCGGGCAACGCCGGGCGGGTCAGCTAGTGTTAACAGTATTTCAAACATAATGAGATTGATATTCAGTACTGTGGTAGGGGACTACAACATGCTTTCTCAGAAGTTTAAAATATGTAGCATTTATAGTTCGTTTATAGGAATGTGCAAAAGAATTCCACTACGTTATGATGAGTGTTGCGTTGTTGCTAGTTCCACTTTTACAAAAAACCTGACAGCGGGCTTCTAAATCGGCACATAAAAATGCAGTAAATCCTATAAAAATGAAAACTATATCTATCCATAAACGGAATCCTAACTTGTAAAAAAATTCCTAGTCTTTGTAGAAAAAATGTCATAAAATAATACATGCTAACGCAAGAAGTTTGTTTAAAGTAGAATATTTCTCCGTTCATTTCACATTTCTTCATACTTCGTTTCACTGTACTAAATAAATATACTAATAATCTTGCACAGTAAAATCTGTGGAAGCGGCAGTCCGGCAGTTTCCGATTGAGGGGTTATGAAATTTTTACTTTTGTTTAAGACAGGATTCCGTTATAAACAGCTATATCAAACAGGTGTAAGTGAATTTTTCAACTGTGATGGACTGTGTCGTCCTGTATATAATGTACTTTTGCCTCTAGCAGTGACTTTTTTTTGCGCCCCCCCCGCCCCCTCCTAAAGGTCTGCACGGGCCTGGGCTTGGCCCGAGGCCCATACCCGGCCGGCGGAATGAAGGCGAATTTTCAAACGGGCCGGGCCGGCAAAAAAATTGAACGGACCTGCAGGGCCGTTCCGGGCCGATAAAAAAATTAATCGGGACTATCGGCCCGATATAAGAATTCAAGCGAAGCAGATGAAATACGAGCCATTTTCAATGAATATGATTTTCTCGAGAAGTATAAATGTGCGTCACGAGCTGATGCGAGTTTAACAACATCAATACAGAAATGTAACATGTCCATCGTAGAGATCGGCATCATACAGTTATAAGAGGTCTGATTCCGAGTTTAAATTTATTCAGCAGACTCGCGCCGGGACGGAACTGGTCTTAATTGATCTCAGGATGTGTAGGACAGTCATTGTGCTTTGTAGTATTAATAGTGATAATGAACTTCTGTTAACAGTATCTTTGGAAATATACTTTAAGGTGGTTCTCATATTCACTGCTTAACAATGCGAAACTTTCAGACACATTTTCTGACTCATTTTTAACTATAAAGGCATAAAATTGACAGGCCTGACTATTGAAGGCATTTGGAAACGATTAGCTTTCTCCATATTTGATAAATTACTTACAGAGATTCTTGTCATGCGACTGTACGTTTTTCTCCTTTCCAGTGCTATCGTTTTCGGAAATTCGATTCAAAACGCTAACTTTGGCAGTATTTCGAGAAAGATATATTGCTTTTATCTATGGAAAAAAAAAAAAACGACATTTATATAGCTTCTGAATAAGAATACCTGCCAATCTTACGCGTTTCCGAAAAGAAATGAATTCATAAATGTGTCGAAATGTAGCTCCTTTGGATTTGAGAAAAGTCTTAAACATGAGAGAATTATTTTCACAAATCTACTTTTTATTATACTGCTTCAAAAGTTATCATGTGTTTAATCCATTGTTCTGAACTACATTAATCTTTTAATGAATCCTTATTTGAATTTGAAATGTCTGTAGACGCGATGACTAAAACATTGTAAGTAATCGTTAATGTTTACTATTGTGTGTTTTCTGTTTTGCGAATATCATAGTTATCTAAAATATACTTTAAAATGTTCCCATAAATATTTATGCAGTATTCATTAAAAGAACCTTACTTGTATGTCGAGAAAAAACGGATTTTTTTTTGTAGAAATTGTGTCGGGCCGGGCCGAGGCCGAGAACTGTAAAAATGCAAACGGGCCGGGCTCGGGCCGAACTTCCAATTTTTACACCGGGCCGGGCCAAGATAGCTTTCGTTCGGGCCGGGCCTGGAAGTTCCGGCCCGTGCAGACCTCTACCCCCCCCCCCTCAAAAAAAAAAATCCAGTGGAGCTATTGTTTGGAGCTGAAGTTTTAAATACAAATCCAATAATTTTGTCTTGTGGGACAGTATTAACTTAGAACAGCCATTGAAAGATAAACTGTTTAATTAGATAATTAGTTATTAACAGATTCAATAGAACGAATTTTTTCTGGTGTCTGGTTGTATTCATTTGAAACTGCACAACAGGTTAGGGAATGAAAAATCAGACAAGCTTACATTTATGGTAAAACAAAAAATTTTTTTTGCTGTATGAAACAAAAAATTTTCTTGATACTACCGAGTCGTAAAATATGTTTTTAGATGAATGTAAAAAGCAAACTGTTTCTATTTTCAATTAATTTTTCTTCAGTTTTATTATGTAAGTGAATAAAAGAAAGAAAGATTCATTTGGACTAGTGACTAGTGTTTTTTTTTTAAGTTTTACGGTTTGATGCAATATATTTTTTTTTTCTAATTTATGCTAAGTGAAGCCTGAAAATATTTTTAAACAGCAGTAAGTTAACTATTTTGAAAATACCGGATATATATTAAAAAATATATTGCATATATATATATATATATATTTAATTTAGTAGTTTTCCCCCCTCTATCCTTTTTAATCTTGTTTTTTAACTTAATTGGTGTTCAATGGTTTATTTTTCGGTTTTCTGTGTGTGGTAGTCCCAAATTCATATTCTTTAGCTAATTTATGGCTAATATGAAGATGAAACCACACATTTTATTGTGGAACTTCAAGCATTTGGGACCCGATGATTCTGTCTAAGTTCTACAAATTTCCATCAATCAATTTTCGTTATTCAATTTCTGCTTTTTATTGCTATGTTTTTGGAATCTATGTTAAGTGTGTTGGGGGAACTGTATTTGTTAATGTCATTTTATTCATAATTTCACAGTTTTTGTTGGTGGTCGGCTATGTTTATTTAATGGTTATATATATACAAGCATTGTTCTTAGCATAGATATAAGGGAGGCCAAACTTCTCGTCAAATTAGTTTAAAATAGTAACCTTTTCTAAAATCTGAAAAAAAAAATCTGTTTGATTAAAATTTGAGTTGCCATCATTAGAAAAATGTATATAAAATTAGAAAAAAATTAATATTTCGAAAACTAATTCGAATTTAAAAATTCTAATACCAGTTTTGAAATCTGCGGATCAATATTGATTTTTGGTGTTAATTTCATCGCAAAGTATTCCATATTTTAGGAGAAATCGCCGTGAAACATAATCAGTAATCATTCGATTCATACTTCCGTTTCATAAATTCGTTTCATTAGGATTCTATATATATAGGGTAGATAAAATATCTGATATGCACAAAATATCGGATATTTTCGAAAATATATCTACGAATCCTGCGTTATCCAAAGTTTTACTGAACCATGCGCATTAAAACATGTATACATTCAGAATAGCTATACATTTAAAAATAATTTGCTTTTAAACACTTAAAAGTCATTTGTCTTTAGACACTTAGACAGAGGCGGATTAACCACTACTCGGGCTCCTAGGCTTGACTTTTTTGCGGGCCCCCTCCTCTTCTTCAAAGCGATATAGACCAGATGATTTAAAATACATGTCTGCTCAATTACCTCATAAACCACTGACGAAGGAAACGTACTTCCACTTACAAAAAGTATAGAAATTAAGTAAAGATTTTAGATATAGTATTTGTTTTACCTAATAAAATTCTAAATGTAATTTTGATACAGTCCCTGGGTCTTATAGGTTAAATTTTGAGAAAATGTTTTTTGTCTAAGAGGAACAAAAAACAAGCAAAAACAACAACAACAAAAAAAAAAAACTACGTATTCTTTTATATACAAAACTTACCAAATTAAGAATTTTATGTAATTTCAGTGTTTTCTAGCACTAGAAACGAAAAGAAGTATTATTTAGTACAAGTAAACAGCAATCACTAAAGTTTCATAAAATTCAAAATATTATAATTTGGTAAGTTTTAGTCGTAAAAGTATGCGATTAAAAAAAATGCTCTTTTTAGATGGAGGACAACATTCTGTTATGACGCAGGAACCCAGGGGCCGTACTTGTCTTGAAATTCCTAAAATTCCTGAAAAATGAAAAAACTTCTTAAAATGCCCTAAAATATGGTAACCTGTTCTGAAATTTTGCGAGTTTGTACTGTAGCAATAACAATCATGATTTTTCCGCATATATATATATATATATATATATATATATATATATTCCAACTCAATCCCGCCAATAATTTATTTTTGCAAAATTCCACAAAATCAGTATTTTGAAATTAATAAGTGCATAGGAGAATAAAAAAATATATGAGCCAGAAAATAGTGTTAAATTTAATTCCCCAGATGTTCTTCGGCAACTGCTAAAAGTGATTAAAAAAAAAAAGAAAAGAAAGAACTTGTCACTAAACACAGATCATTTCAACAAGCAAATTTACGAACTACTTCTTTTTACTTCCGCATTTGATAATGAGTGCTATTACAGACCACTTGAGTAACTCTCTAAAGCATATGTTCTAATAACTAAGATTTCACCACTAAAAGGAACATCTGAACATTTTGACTTTTGCCAGACACCTTTAATTATTATATATTTTTTTTTACGCTGCGAATATGTGTTTTAGCAGCTTTATGTATTATCACTCTTAATCATGTAGCTTCTCTGTTAACACGGAGTTTCTTATACTCCAGTAATATGTTTAATTATAAGTATTTAAAGCTAAAAGTTGAATCTTTCTTTATCGTAAAAACACACAATACTAATTCATATTACATTATATCTTCCCATGGATTTAGCGATTCATATTAAGCTCTCAAAGGATACTTCAAAGGATAAATAATGCTTCACAAAATAAAATAAAATAATTTCTTCAAGAAGCTTTTGGATAAATCCCTGACCACGCCACACCGATGAAGTTATACGTCATCGCGATATTGATGAATCCCAGGTAAGAGCATTTTACCTATTTCCATTTCAAAAGCAGCATAGCCACAAGAGATTTTTTCTAATTGTTTAAATATGAGACAGCGAATTCCTGCTATCGAGAATGGGGTGCTTTTGGCTTGATAGGCCACTTAAACTCCAACAAAAAGATTATGAGACTGATAAAGTGCTCATGTTTAGCGAAAAAGAAGAAAAATTTTATATAGTGGCTTAGATTATAAATATTAAAAGTATTCATGTTCTGAATAAAAAAAAAAAATAAAAAGATGCTGCATTGAATAAAATAATGAATGTTATTGTACCAGAAATATTAAGGTGAATGAAAACGAAACATTTATATATTTATGTTTTATGTAATGAACATTTAAATAATTAGTGAATGAACAATTTGTTGGTTGTGAGTAATAATAATAATAAAAAAAAAAGAAATCGTTCATTTTACATTTTACAGTAAATAAATAAATAAAAAGGAAATAGGTTCGTCGCATATATAAATAAGAGTAAACATGGCAGGGATCAAAGACGTCCAAATTGTCGAAAAATTAAATTCGCATAATTACGCAAATTGGAAATTTCGCGCAGAAATGATTTTAATAAAAGAAGAATTGTTTGATGTAATAACAGAAAATCCCCCAGATCCAATTAACACGGACTGGACGAAGAGGGACCGTAAAGCACGTGCAATTATCAACTTGAGTATTGAAGACTCACAGATCGTGCATGTAAAGCACTTAAACACTGCCAGAGAAACCTGGCAAGCTTTAAAAACAATTCATGAAAGGGCTAATCTCTCAAGCAAGTTATATTTGCTGAGAAAATTATACGGAGCAAAACTCCCAGAAAACGGCAATCTAATAAAACACATTACACATATTTTAGAACTTGTTGAAAAACTTTCAGCCATAGGCGAAACTATTAATGACTCGCACATTTCAGCTCTGTTACTTTGTTCATTACCACCTAGCTACAACACCTTAATTATAGCCCTCGAGGCCCGTCCAGAAAATGAACTTAATTCAGAGTTTATAAAAGGAAAACTCACTGATGAATATACAAGACGTTTAGAAAACACAGATCAGAGCGACAATTCCTCAAAAGCGTTTAAAACGCATAAAAAGTTTCCGGCTGAACACTATAATAAAAAGGACAAACAGTGCACATACTGTAAATTAAAAAACCATACATACAGGGAGTGCTGGCATCTTAAGAACAGAAACACTTACTCACCGTCACAAAAACAACAGCCGCACAAATCCAAGTATTACACATCATCGTTATGTTATGAAGACGCAAACTATTATAGAGAAAACAAAAACCGTGAAACAGAACCAATTCGGATTAACAAAACACAGGGCAATTCAGGAAAAGGCAGCGACGCAGCTTTTTTAGTCCAGAAACCAGGAAAACAAACCTGGATAATCGACTCAGGTTCATCGACACACATTCTAAACAGTAAAGATGCATTCACTAAGTTTAACGACACTGAAAAGACGACAGTCATCATTGCCAATGGCAAAACGCTGAATTCACACGGTACAGGTGAAACGACATTTAAAACAAAAACATCCGATGGAGGGATAAATACAATCACATTAAAAGAAGTATTATATGTACCAGAATTAGAATCGAACCTCATATCGGTAAGCAAAGCAACACAGAATGGCTATAAATTAATTTTCGATAAAGAAAAATGCACGTTATCCCGAAACGGGAATATTTATCTTGAAGCAAGAATGAAAAATAATTTATATCAAGTCGAATTATTAGAAAGCGCTGAAACTAATAAAGTAAACATTGCACATGAATGTAAAAATAAAAATTGCATAGAAGTTTGGCACAAACGGCTTGGCCATCGTAACTATAATGCGATAAAAGAATTAATAAATAAAAACTTAGCAGACGGTATAAAAATAAATAACTGTAATCATAATGCATTGTGTGAAATATGTATCCAAACAAAAATAAGTGATGCCCCATATCCGAAATCAACAAACTGTCCCAAAACAGGCAAAGTGCTCGATCTGATACACACGGACGTGTGCACATCTATCGGTACACCTACTATCGGGGGAAAAACAATGTTCGTCACTTTTATAGACGACTATTCAAGGTTCACAGTAATTTACTTACTTTCGCATAAAAATGAAGTTCACGAAAAGTTAAAAGATTATGTAGCCATGGTGAAAACCCAATTCGGCAGATTCCCTAAAGCTATTAGATCCGATAATGGAGGGGAATATTTAGGTAAACAAACGGAAGAATACCTAAGGGCAAGAGGTATCCAACACCAGTTTACGGTACCATTTTGTCCGAGCCAAAACGGCGTAGCGGAAAGAAAGAATAGGTCATTATTAGATATGACTAGGAGTCTACTCTCCGAAGCAGGCTTACCTCAAAAATTCTGGGGAGAAGCCATAAATACCGCCAATCACCTGCAGAATAGGCTACCAACCAAAATAACAAACAAAACACCGTTCGAAATTTGGTTCAACCGAAAACCCACCTTACACTACCTGCGTACATTCGGCTGTAAAGCTTATGCCTATATACAGAAACATCAGCGAAACAAATTAGATGATAGAGCGCAGGAAGGAATACTTGTGGGGTATGACAACAAATCAAAAGGTTACCGTATATTTACAAAAGAAAACAAAATAATAATAGCGAGAACAGTTAAATTTATAGAAAATAGTGAAAACAACTTAAAAGAAAGCGAAGAGGTAGAAAACTCAGACAATGA
The DNA here is from genome assembly GCA_963932465.1 of Maratus speciosus. NCBI lineage: Eukaryota > Metazoa > Arthropoda > Arachnida > Araneae > Salticidae > Maratus > Maratus speciosus. The sequence goes on along the minus strand of OZ010786.1, from coordinate 362,164,360 downwards.
CAACAACTACATTCAAACAGAGTTAAGTAATTCGGACGAAGAACCAACCGCGTCCAAACAACCCGACGTAGAACCGAGAAGGTCTCAGAGGTCAAATAGAGGAGTACCACCCGACAGATACGTATGTCACGTAAAAACAAATGACACATTCGAACCATCCGATTTTTATGACATAGCAAACATGAACAACCCAGTAGAAAAAGAAAATTGGCTCAAAGCCGCTCAGCAAGAAATCAACTCATTAAAGAAAAATAAAACTTGGGACTTAGTGGATCCCCCACCAAATAAGAAAATTATTGGTTGTAAGTGGATTTTTAAGAGAAAGTTAGATAATTTAGGAAATGTACAAAAATACAAGGCCCGTTTAGTAGCGAAAGGATATAATCAGAAGTACGGCGAAGATTATGATGAAACCTTCGCACCCGTAGTTTCACACACAACATTCCGCACATTTTTAGCCTCAGCGGCATATAAAAATCTTTCTGTTCAACACATTGACATCGACACTGCATTTCTTCACGGCGAAATAGAAGAAGAAATTTTCATGAAACAACCAGAGGGTTTTATAGAAAAAAATTGTGAAAACAAAGTGTGTAAACTGAATAAAACAATCTACGGCTTAAAGCAGGCAGCTAGAGCCTGGCACAAAAAGATCGCAGAATCATTAAAAAACATGAATTTTGTGCAAAGCACTGCTGACTCATGTTTGTTTACTAGGAAAGAAAAGGAAAATTTCACTTATATCATCGTCTACGTTGACGATATTTTAATCGCGAGTAAAAGTGAAATAATTAAAGATGTAATAAAACAATTGCAAAATGAGTACGGAGTAAAAGACTTAGGCGAAATAAGTCAGTACCTAGGAACCAACATAATCAAAACGAATGATGGTTACAAATTAAACCAAAAGTCAAAAATAGAAGATTTGGTTAGAAAGTTAAATTTAACAGATGCAAGACCTATTGGTACACCAATGGAAGTAGGTTTCTATAAATTAGAAGATAGCGACAATTTACTTCCGAACAATACAAAGTTTAGGCAAGCGATCGGTTCGCTCTTGTATATTGCCACAGTCACTCGACCCGACATTATGGCACCAGTAAATATACTTAGTAGGAGAAGTGCAACGCCACGCGAGAAGGATTGGAAAGCGGCAAAAAGAATTATTATTTACCTCAATTGCACAAAAAACCTATGCCTAACAATAAGTAAAAATAAACCACCAATACTCATCGCGTATGCTGATGCTGATTGGGCTGGGGACACTAAAAATAGAAAATCAACCACCGGCAATATTTTTTTCTGGGTGATAATCCCATTCAATGGACTACAAAATTACAGTCAAGCATTGCATATTCTTCCGCTGAAGCGGAATATGTGGCTGCAGCAACGGCAGGACAAGAAATTTTATGGCTATTAAAACTACTAGAAGATCTTAACTTGTATCAAGTAAAACCTATTTTACTTTACCATGACAACCAAAGCAGTATAAAGATGATAGAAAATGAAAAATTTTCGAAGCGGACAAAACATATTGATATCCGCTTTCACGCCATAAGACAATTAAAGGAGGATAAAATTATCGAATTAAAATATTGTCCCACGCAATACATGATTGCTGACTGCTTGACGAAGCCCACACCCAAACCTCAACTTTTGTGTGACATCAAGACTATGAACTTGTTACCTTATCCATCTGAGGAGATTAAGGAGGGGTGTTAAATTTAATTCCCCAGATGTTCTTCGGCAACTGCTAAAAGTGATTAAAAAAAAAAAGAAAAGAAAGAACTTGTCACTAAACACAGATCATTTCAACAAGCAAATTTACGAACTACTTCTTTTTACTTCCGCATTTGATAATGAGTGCTATTACAGACCACTTGAGTAACTCTCTAAAGCATATGTTCTAATAACTAAGATTTCACCACTAAAAGGAACATCTGAACATTTTGACTTTTGCCAGACACCTTTAATTATTATATATTTTTTTCTACGCTGCGAATATGTGTTTTAGCAGCTTTATGTATTATCACTCTTAATCATGTAGCTTCTCTGTTAACACGGAGTTTCTTATACTCCAGTAATATGTTTAATTATAAGTATTTAAAGCTAAAAGTTGAATCTTTCTTTATCGTAAAAACACACAATACTAATTCATATTACATTATATCTTCCCATGGATTTAGCGATTCATATTAAGCTCTCAAAGGATACTTCAAAGGATAAATAATGCTTCACAAAATAAAATAAAATAATTTCTTCAAGAAGCTTTTGGATAAATCCCTGACCACGCCACACCGATGAAGTTATACGTCATCGCGATATTGATGAATCCCAGGTAAGAGCATTTTACCTATTTCCATTTCAAAAGCAGCATAGCCACAAGAGATTTTTTCTAATTGTTTAAATATGAGACAGCGAATTCCTGCTATCGAGAATGGGGTGCTTTTGGCTTGATAGGCCACTTAAACTCCAACAAATAGTGAAACATTTTGTCATCTGATCATAAAAAACTGATAAATTTCGTCAATTTAGTGGTCACAGGAAAGAAAAAAAACGGGAATTTGTCAGCCGGACAGGAAGGAAAATCATCGCGAATTTCGTTTATCGGTTGCTCAACGATTTCCGTGGAGTAGATAAAAACATTGCGTTGATGTGCGACACAGAATTTTGTCAAACAATCGATGAATAAAATTGCCAATTCCAGCCAATCATTCGAGCAAAAACTCGTGACTTTCGTCCAACAACTGCGGAAGAACTCGCGAATTTCGTCAAGGGGTCGCGTAAAAAAGCGGGAATTTTATCAATCGGTCACAGCAACAAATTGCGAATTTCGTCAAACAATTGCAGAAATTAATCGCAGAATAAAATTGCGAATTACCTCGAACGATTGCGGAAAAAACATCGCGATTTCGTCAAAAGGTTGAGTAATCGCAAATTTCGCCGAACAAGTGCAGAAATTAATCACGAATTTCGTAAAACGATTGTTAAAGAAAATCGCGAATTCCTTCAAACGGTCGCGGGAAAAAAATCGCGAATTTCAGCAAATATCGCGGAGACAAATCGAAAAAAAAAAACGCGAATTTCGGCTAACGATCGCGGAAAAAAACGCGAATTTCAGTAAATGATCGAGAAAAAAATTACGAATTTCAGCACACGATCGCAGAGAAAAATCGAGAATTTCAGCAAACGATCGCGGAATGCAACCACGAATTTAGGCAAACGTTCGCAGAAAAAATCGCAAAAATTGACAATTGATAGCGGAAAAAACCGCGAATTTCGGCAAACGATCGCGGAAAAGAAACGATAATTTTGGCACACAATCACGAATTTCAGCAAAGGATCACGGAGAAAAATCGCGAATTTCGGCAAACGATCGAAGAATAAAAACCTGAATTTCAGCAAACGATCGCAGAAAAAATTCGCAAATTTCGGCAAATGATCGCGGAGAAAAATCGCGAATTTCGGGAAACGATCGCGGAAAAGAAACGTGAATTTCGGCACACGATTGCGGAAAAAAATTGTGAATTTCGGGAAACGATCTCGGAAAAAATCGCGAATTTCGGCGAACGATCGAAGGAAAATAGCTAATTTCGGCAAACGATCGCGGAAAAATTGCCAATTTCGGCAAAGATCGCGAATTTCGGCAAACGATCTCGGAATAAAAATCACGAATTTCCGTAAAAATCGCGAATTTTGGGAAGCGATCGCGGAAAAAAATCGGGAATTTCGCAAACGATCGCAGAAAAAATTCGTGGCTTTCGGCAAAATATCGCGGAAAAATGTATGCTGGTAAATGTACCCTGAAATTTCGAAAGAAGTATGTCCTGAAATATCACCTAGTATAGGACCAGTGCAACACCTGCAAAAACCATATAAAATTTCGTATTTTATTATGTATACTGGCCCATTTAAAACAAATGCCATATCTAATGTTTTTGATTTTACTTTTTGCAGTTGGAAGTATGTTTCTATCGTCAGCGGTCTAACTTCATGATATTTTATTTATTAATTATAGCAGCACTCACGCAATTTTAACACACATATTTTTTTTCAAATGCAATCAAATCATATTTAGGATATCCCAAAACATGTAAATTTCGGTCTAGTTTTAAAGGTGAGAGGGATTGGGTGAGGTCGGGTGCTAAAATTTGACCATGTGCTAAAATGTAAGGAGTTACGATTAGACAAATGCTTGATTAAAATTTAAAAGCTTCTTTAAAAGATATCATTCATTCGTAGAGGTGCTGTCAAAATCTTGCCTAGGCTGCCGTGGCTACTTGTCTCCCCTATGTAAATCTTTCCCAAACTGAAAGCCTGAAAATTTTCAAGAATTCTTTTATGCTTTTTATGAATAGAGAAAAAATTAAAAGTGGAGTAGCGTTTGGACTATAATTAATAATTTTCAAGATTCAATAAATGGAGTGAAACAAAGAACACTGCACATAATTTCTCTTTCGCATTAAATGTTAGCTCAATGTGAAAAAAAATCTTAGCACAGGGGCCCCTTTCCTTCTGGGCCCTTAGGCTTCAGCCTACTCAGCCTAATGGGTAATCCGCCTCTGCACTTAGAAGTAGTTTATTTTTAGACACTTAAAAGTAATTTTTTTTTTCATTAGATTTGTACTGTATTCCTTTCGTCAAGACAATAAAACTTTTCCGTTATTGATAGTTTCTGTTAACGCATGTGTTATTGTATTAAGTTTTATTCGATGCAAAATAATAAATAAATTTAAGAGAATTTGTGTATCATGAAAAATCAAGACCTTGGACGTTCCGACCGCGAGACTGGTAGAATCTCTAAAAATCGGGACGTCTCGCGTAAGTCGGAACACCTGGCAACAACACTATAGTTATGTAAGGATCGACCGAAACCGAATTTCGGTAATCTTCCTATTTTCGGCCGAAAACGAAAATGTCCTATTCTTTATAACCCTTTATGCACTGACGGTACTTTTAAGTACCACTGAAGAAAGTGTAATATAAAATTTATTTACTCTGTCTATTAATAAAAGTTTATTTTTCTTTCCACAAAAAATACTCTGCTCGATCAAATTTCGAAAGCGTTGAGAAACAGAGATGATTTTCATCAAAAAGTGGTAATTTTCTTATCCCATTTTAGGCCAAGCATAGAAATTTTATAAAATGTGGTATTGTTTTCATTGAAATATGCTTAAATCACATTCATTAAGACAAAAAAAAAGTTTCGTCCATGAAAAATAATATTTTATTTGAGAAATAAAATGCATTCGGTCAATGATGCGCTAACGCACCATTAAATTTAAAATTAATAATTTTTTAAATTTTTTATGACATTTGTTTTCTTATTATTTTATTTACAGAACTCGTAACTTTAATGCATTATAAAAACATATGATTAATTTCAAGTGGAATAATTATACATTTTTAAAATGTCGAATTCGTCAATAACCGTTTCAATAAAAAAAAAAAAAAAAAAAAAAAAACTAGCGTGTTTTCAAAATTTCTCAACAGAAAGTGTTTACTCCAATTGAATTACTGATATTTTATAGATGTCTCCAGAACCCTTAAAAATAACAGAAAAACTAGTTGGATGTGCCAATCCCAAAACTTTCTTCTATCTTATACACCTTAATATTTCAAAAACTAGTTACACATGTTAATACTTCAATATTATTAGTTCAATACTATACCAACTTTGATTTTCATCTTAAATTTCTGCTCAAGTCAATTAAACGGACTAAAAACGAGTTAATCTATATCATGATATTTGTTAAAATTATTAATTTTTCCTTATTCTGTCGTTATCAGCTGTTTGCGAATAGCCGGCATAGCAGGAAGCGAGTTCCCGCCGCTGCATGAGCCGCCGAGGCACAATAGAACTACGAAAAATCAAGAAAGGTATAAAAAAATCGCTAGCACGGAGCCCCTTTACCGCGCAATATTTCCAAATTCAAGGAGAACCTGTTGGCCAAAGCCAAAAATAAGCACAAATATTTTGGTTCAATTGTATGCATAATTTTATACGCTGTTCGATGGTACGATAATGAAAATGGCACAGAGATCGGAATTATAGCGCCCCCTTCTTTCGGAATTTTTTCAAGTTCAGGGAGGACTTGTTTGCCATAGCCAGAAACATCCACAAAAAATTTGGTTCAATTATATGGATAACTTCATACATTTTTCGATGGTACAATAATGAAAATGGTACAGACATCGCAATTATAGTGCCCCCTCCCGGCAGAATTTTTCCAAATTCAGGGAGGACCTTCGTGACATGACCAAAAATATACACATAAAATTTGGTTCAATTCTATGCATAACTTCATACACTTTTCGGCGGTACAATATTCAAAATGGCACAAAACTTGTACAAAAATCGCTATTACAGCGCCCTCTACGAGCGATTTTTTTACAAATTAAGGGAGGACCTCCTTGCCTTAGCCAAGAACTTAAAATTTTTTTTTTGGTTCAATTCTATGCATAACTTCATACACTTTTCGATGGTGCAATATTCAAAATCGCACAAAAATCGCTATTACAGCGCCCCCTAACGGCGAATTTTTTGCAAATTCATGGAGGACCTGCTTGCCATATCCAAAAACTTAACATAAAAATTTGGTTTAATTCTATGCATAACTTCATACACTTTTGGACGGTACAATATTCAAAATAGCACAAAAATCGCTATTACAGCGCCCCCTACCGGCGAATTTTTTCCAAATTCAGGGAGGACCTGCTTGCCATAGCCAAAACCTTAAAATAAAAATTTGGTTTAATTCTATGCATAACTTCATACACTTTTGGACGGTACAATATTCAAAATCGCACAAAAATCGCTATTACAGCGCCCCCTACCGGCGAATTTTTTCCAAATTCAGGGAGGACCTGCTTGCCATAGCCAAAAACTTAAATTAAAAATTTGGTTCAATTCTATGCATAACTCCATACACTTTTGGATGGTACAATATTCAAAATCGCACAAAAATTGTTATATCAGCGCCCCCTACCGGCGAATTTTTTCCAAATTCCGGGAGGACCTGCTTGCCATAGCCAAAAACTTATAATAAAATTTTGGTTTAATTCTATACATAACTTCATACACTTTTTGATGGTACAATGGCGACAGACAGACGGACAGACGGACGGACAGACAGACAGACATTTTCTATAAACATGTTTTTTGGAATCTCTGACCCCTAAAACATGCAAATCCGTCGAAAACCGGAAGTCGAAAAAAATTTCGATTACAATACTTTCTTCTATTGAAGATAGAAGAAAGTAATAAAATTAGTGAAAAATATTCGTCACAGTGTTAATAAAAAAATATTTATTGAAATGGTGCGTTTACGCACCTTTGGTCGAAAATGGGTTAATCATTTACATAGGTATAGCTTTTGCTTTTCTTTTTCTAAAAAAGTTATATGAAACATTTTCAACAGTAAAAGCCTTTCCGTTTGTAGAGAGGGTCATAATGCATTTAAATGCATTGCTTTTATAAGAATTGTGAAATTTCCATAAGAGTTTTTTTGGTTAATTAATCTGATTATTTTTGTAAATATTTTACAAAAAAGTTACAACTACCGATTTATTTAATCAGTTTTAATGAAAAAACATATCTAAATTTCACATTATTATTATTTAAAAATTCCAGTATATCTTCAGATATTAAAGAAGACAATTATTGAGGTGAAGCAATTTCTTGATAAATAATTCCATAAATAAAGGGTTTAAATTAAGACTTGCATAAATATATATAATTATTAATTAATTATACGTGTTTTTTAAAGATACATAATTATTAATTAACTAGTAAATCTGCAGATCAGGAGCCTCAACGTCAGCTCTGCAAGTCTTTTTTTAAACACAATTTTGTAATATTCAATTTCCTGCAAAACGCAATTTAAATTTCTCGAATTACGTAATTATTTATAAGAATAAAAAAATACGAAGTTTTCAGACATTAGAAGCGTTAAATTGAAAACGTTGTTATGTAAGGATATTTTGAAAATTTCATGAGCTACTAATTCTGGTATTTTTACTTTCTTCTATCTTCAATAGAAGAAAGTATTGTAATCGAAATTTTTTTCGACTTCCGGTTTTCGACGGATTTGCATGTTTTAGGGGTCAGAGATTCCAAAAAACATGTTTATAGAAAATGTCTGTCTGTCTGTGTGTCCGTCTGTCCGTCCGTCCGTCCGTCTGTCTGTCGCCATTGTACCATCAAAAAGTGTATGAAGTTATGTATAGAATTAAACCAAAATTTTATTATAAGTTTTTGGCTATGGCAAGCAAGTCCTCCCGGAATTTGGAAAAAATTCGCCGGTAGGGGGCGCTGATATAACAATTTTTGTGCGATTTTGAATATTGTACCATCCAAAAGTGTATGAAGTTATGCATAGAATTGAACCAAATTTTTAGTTTAAGTTTTTGGATATGACAAGCAGGTCCTCCCTGAATTTGGAAAAAATTCGCCGGTAGGGGACGCTGTAAATGAGTTTTTTGTGCGATTTTGAATATTGTACCATCGAAAAGTGTATGAAGTTATGCATAGAATTAAACCAAATTTTTATTTTAAGTTTTTGGATATGGCAAGCAGGTCCTCCATGAATTTGCAAAAAATTCGCCGTTAGGGGGCGCTGTAATAGCGATTTTTGTGCGATTTTGAATATTGCACCATCGAAAAGTGTATGAAGTTATGCATAGAATTGAACCAAAAAAAAAATTTAAGTTCTTGGCTATGGCAAGGAGGTCCTCCCTTAATTTGTAAAAAAATCGCTCGTAGAGGGCGCTGTAATAGCGATTTTGTACAATTTTTGTGCCATTTTGAATATTGTACCGCCGAAAAGTGTATGAAGTTATGCATAGAATTGAACCAAATTTTATGTGTTTATTTTTGGTCATGTCACGAAGGTCCTCCCTGAATTTGGAAAAATTCTGCCGGAAGGGGGCACTATAATTGCGATGTCTGTACCATTTTCATTATTGTACCATCGAAAAGTGTATGAAGTTATCCATATAATTGAACCAAATTTTTTGTGCATGTTTCTGGCTATGGCAAACAAGTCCTCCCTGAACTTGAAAAAATTCCGAAAGAAGGGGGCGCTATAATTCCGATCTCTGTGCCATTTTCATTATTGTACCATCGAACAGCGTATAAAATTATGCATACAATTGAACCAAAATGTTTGTGCTTGTTTTTGGCTTTGGCCAACAGGTTTTCCTTGAATTTGGAAATATTGCGCGGTAAAGGGGCTCCGTGCTAGCGATTTTTTAGGTGCGTTCGTAATTATATAAATACGTAGCACCTATAGTCGTCGTTCAGTCCGTCCGTCTGTCCGTCTGTCCGTCTGTCCGTCCGTCTGTCCGTCCGTCTGTCCGTCCGTCTGTCTGTCCGCATGTAACAGAGCAAAAACTACCCAACCGATTAGTCTGAAATTTCAAATATATGATTGTTGCAAAATTTTGTCGAGCCATTTCAAATTTTATGAAAATTGGATGTATAGTTTAATTACAGGGACAGTCAAAAGTTTTTCTTTACATTACGGCCAATGGGAAAAATTATTGCAAGTGCATTTTAATGATATTACAGCCTTCCGAATGATCTGAAATTTTAAAGATATAACTGTTGCAAAATTTTGTCGAGCCCTTTCAAATTTTAGGAAAATCGGATGTATAGTTTAATTACAGGGACAGTCAAAAGTTTTTCCTTACATTACGGCCAATGGGAAAAATTATTGCAAGTGCATTTTAATGATATTAGAGCCTTCCGAATGATCTGAAATTTTAAAGATATAACTGTTGCAAAATTTTGTCGAGCCCTTTCAAATTTTAGGAAAATCGGATGTATAGTTTAATTACAGGGACAGTCAAAATTTTTTCTTTACATTACGGCCAATGGAAAAAATTATTGCAAGTGCATTTTAATGATATGAGAGCCTTCCGAATGATCTGAAATTTTAAAGATATAACTGCTGCAAAATTTTGTCGAGCCCTTTCAAATTTTAGAAAAATCGGATGTATAGTTTAATTACAGGGACAGTCAAAAGTTTTTCTTTACATTACGGCCAATGGGAAAAATTATTGCAAGTGGATTTTAATGATATTAGAGCCTTCCGAATGATCTGAAATTTTAAAGATATAACTGTTGCAAAATTTTGTCGAGCCCTTTCAAATTTTAGGAAAATCGGATGCATAGTTTAATTACAGGGACAGTGAAAACTTTTTCTTTACATTACGGCGAATGGGAAAAATTATTGCAAGTGCATTTTAATGATATTACAGCCTTCCGAATGGTCTGAAATTTTAAAGATATAATTGTTGCAAAATTTTGATGAGCTATTTCAAATATTAGGAAAATCGGATGTATAGTTTAATTACAGGGACAGTCAAAAGTGTTCCGTTACATTACGGGGAATGGGAAAAAAATATTGGAAGTGCATTTTAATGATGTATCAGACAATGCGCTTTATGAAGTGCAAAAAATTATACATTCAGTACAATATGGGGTGCAAAAAATAATTATAAAACTAGTTATAGTACGAACGCACCTCATTTGCCACGTTTGACGAGCAATTTCCAACTTGTGTATACTTTTCTTGATTTTTCGTAGTTCTATTGTGCATCGGCGGGAACTCGCTTCCTGCTATGCCGGCTATTCGCAAAATGCTGATAACGACAGAATAAGGAAAAATTAATAATTTTAACAAATATCATGATATAGATTAACTCGTTTTTAGTCCGTTTAATTGACTTGAGTAGAAATTTAAGATGAAAATCAAAGTTGGTATAGTATTGAACTAATAATATTGAAGTATTAACATGTGTAACTAGGTTTTGAAATATTAAGATGTATAAGATAGAAGAAAGTTTTGGGATTGGCACATCCAACTAGTTTTAGATAATAAAGTAGATTTCTTCAGGGGCGGAGCCCCCTGAGCCCTCCCATGGTCTCATTAAATTTACATATATAACTTTTTATTGATTGCGCTAATGGTTATTGTAAATCTTAGATTTCTTTTTACACTTCCGAGCCTTATTTTTCAATACCGGTGGACAGAAAATGATTTACATGAGGCTATTATATTAAAAGTTTAGGTTTTATGAACGAAAATGTAATTTACTTTTAAAAATAAAGTACTTTTCATTCATATTTTCTGAAATGAGGCTGCATTAAGAAGTAACACTCGTCAAAAAATATTTTTTCAGTCAATCTAGTTAATGTTTGGTTTTAAAGAATGAAAATATTTATTTCCCGATACAGTGACGTCATTTTCGACAGAGATCATTTTCCTGTGCATAATTTTGACATTTACTATCTTTTCAAAAGATTTTTTTTTCTCATTGAAATTTTCGATTAAAAATTAAACATTTCTGTTAGCCGTGCAGACGATAAAACGTGAGATATTGGCAATTTTTTTTTTTTTTAATAATAAGAATTAATATCATAACACAAGGCCCTTTTATTTCAACCTCAAAGCGTATTCGTTTTAGTTTTGATATATGAGGTCAAATTCACCTTCTTTTCGTACATTCGAATTAATTTCCAATATGAAGACGTATTCATGCCTATTTTTTATTTCATTTTCCTCTTGCACATGAAAATTTTTGAAATCAAAATTAACTGTTTAGGATAAATTATTATTCCGCGATCTAATTTCCTTGGCAACGGTAAATAAAAAGATATTTTATAGCAAAATGTCAATTTATTCCTTATGAAAATAGTGAGCTTTTTAATTTAAAAGAAAAACATTTGGACAGAATAAATAGAACACAGCCTGTCTTTATTTCTGGGGTAAATTCCATCTATATGTAAAGACACAAAGGCATTAATTAATTCAGCCCTTTTGACGTTGATTTGACTTCAAAGAATTACACACACTTTCACATTTACGATAATTTTAGGTGTAATTTCGTTGCTAGGTAACAATTAAAAGAAAATTAAACAATGAAATATGGGCATTTATTTTAATTAAATTTGTAAAAGAAAATATTTTACATTATTGGAACAAACATATAAACTCCCTCCATATGTTATACACCGAAAAAAAAAACTCTGACAAATGTATACACAAAATTTCAAACTAATATGAATATGAATAATTGCCGAAACGTCAGTGAAGGCTTACTGTGGAGACACGAAATGTTTTGATTTCCGTTTGTCTGTCTGTCTGTCTGTTCCGCGATAACGGCCGCAAAAAGCATCCGATCGGCTTGAAATTAATTGGGCATGTTGATGAGGTACTCGGACTTAGCTGCATAGTTTTTGGTTAAATTTGGTTCATTCGTTCGGGAAATATAGAACATTTTATTTTGCTCTGTAATGCTTTTCTATGGCAAGTCAGACGATTTTCATATTTTCATTTGTTGAAAGAAATGGCTCATATAAAAAATGGATTTAAATGGTAAATTTTGGATGCTGAAATTTTTAAATAAGATTATTAAATTATTCCAATTAGTTTGAAATTATGTCAATATATTTGCGAGATTTTTTAAATTAGGTTTATAATTTTTGGGGGAACTTTATGCATGTTTTCCAATAATATAAAGCATTTTGTTTTATCAATTTGACATAATACATATTTCATTTTTTACCTTTTCTTTGATCAGTTGCCTAGCAACGTATTTGGTCTTAATAATATTTGTATAAATGCGTCTATAATGTTTCAGTAAAGCCAACGTCAAAACGGATGAATTAATGCATTTGTATTTTTGCATATAGATGGATTTTAGCCCCAGAAATAAAAATAGGCAGTATTTTATTTATTTTATTCAAATATTTTGCTTAAAAATACAAAAGTTCATTATTTTCATAGAGAATAATGTGACATTTTTTCATAAAATTTATCAACGTTTCTTTAAAGGTTGCCAAGAAAATCAAAACCCTGAATAATATTTTCTCTTAAACAATTTTCAATTGAAAGATTTTGACGTGAAACAGGAAAATGAAAAAAAAATTAAGAATAAAAAAATTAATATGGCGACATATTGGGAATAAAAAGAAAACTCTCAAGTATTTCTTAATATAACAAGATGAAAGGTTTTGAGTAAGTACGAATAGCAGGTGAATTAGACGTCCTTTATCAAAAAAAAAAAAAAAAAAAAAAAAAGATGTTGGGTTAAAAAGATCTTGGCTAAAATAAAATTAACTATTATTCACGGAGGAAAGAGATAGATGGAGATGCAGTATGCCGTAAAAACAGTTTGCAATATGATGTGCGTTATCGCTCAGATTTAAATGCCCTCATTCGGCCCAAACAAAACAAGCACGTGGAACAGGGACCGAATTCTTTGACTTCATCCGTGCATTTTTTCTGTAAAATGAAAATGATCTGCTTCTATTTAAGCATTCTAAAGTAGCATTTCATCGTATTATGAATTAAAAACTGTATTACTAAAAATATTTTTCTTTCCTTTCTTTCTTTTTTTAAGCACGCCGTTGTGTTTGGGTCGAATGTAGCGGATTTTAAGGTTACATTTTTGGCGTCACTTCAAGATTTATTGTTTGCGTACGGTTAACATGAAGATTTTATTTTAAATTTTAAATTTATTAATTTATAAAAAAAAACTTATGCTTATCCTTATAAATCACAGCGTAAAAAAAAAAAAAAAAAAAAAAAAAAATCTATGATATACTATAACCATCCGCACAATCAATAAAAAATTACGAATGTAAATTTAAATAGACTACGGGGGGTTCAGGGGGGCAGAGTTCCCCTGACGAAATGCAATTTTTGATTTAAAAAGTTACCAGAATAAGCAGCTCATCAGAATTTCAGAACATCAGTGTATAACCACTTGTTTAACACATTTAATTTCTGAAACTTTACGAAGTATTTTGTATTCTTATAAATATTTATGTAATTTGAAAACTTTAAAAAGCGATTTGTAGGAAGATGAATATTACGCAATGAGTGTTAAAAAACAATGACTTGCAAAGATGACATTGAGGCTCCTGATCTGCAGATTTACTAGTGTATGTTTCTAATTAGGAAATTTCATCATCCATAATTTACCATTTAAATCCTTCAATCATATTAGCCATTTCCTTTCAACAAATGAAAAAGGAAAAATCGTCTGAATTGCTATAGAAAAGCATTATTGCGCAAAATAAAATATTCTATATTTTCCGAACGAATGAACCAAATATAACAAAAAACTATACAGCTAGATCCGGGTACTTCACCAACATACCCACTTAATTTCAAGCTAATCGGATGCTTTTTGCGGCAGTTATCGCGGAACAGACAGACAGACTAACGGAAACCAAAACTTTTCGTGTCTCCACAGTAAGCCTTCACTGACGTTTCGGCAAACTAGTAAATCTGCAGATCAGGAGCCTCAACGTCATCTTTGCAAGTCATTGTTTTTTAACACTCATTGCATAATATTCAACTTCCTACAAATCGCTTTTTAAAGTTTTCAAATTACATAAATATTTATGAGCATACAAGATACTTCGTAAAGTTTCAGAAATTAAAAGTGTTAAACAAGTGGTTGTACATTGATGTTCTGAAATTCTGATGAGCTACTTATTCTGGTAACTTTTTAAATCAAAAATTGCATTTGTTCAGGGGGGCTCTGCCCCCCTGAACCCCCCGTAGTCTATTTAAATTTACATTCGTAATTTTTTATTGATTGTGCGGATGGTTATAGTATATCTTAGATTTTTTTACGCTGTGATTTATAAGGATAAGCATAAGTTTTTTTTATAAATTAATAAAATTTAAATTTTAAATAAAATATTCATGTTAGCCGTACACAGACAATAAATCTTGAAGTGACGCCAAAAATGTAACCCTAAAATCAGCTACATTCGGCACAACACAACGACGTGCTTAAAAAAAAAAAAAAAAAAAAACGGATGAAGTCAAAGAATTTGGTCCCTGTTCCACGTGCTTGTTTTGTTTGGGCCGAATGAGGGCATTTAAACCTGAGCGATAACGCCCATCGTATTGCAAACTGTTTTTACTGCATACTGCATCTCCATCTATCTCTTTCCTCCGTGAATAATAGTTAATTTTATTTTATCCAAGATCTTTTTATTCCAGCATCTTTGTTTTCGATAAATGACGTCTAATTCACCTGCTATGCGTACTTACTCAAAACTTTTCATCTTGTTATATTAAGAAATACTCGAGAGTTTTCTTTTTATTTCCAATATGCCGCCATATTAACTTTTCTATTCTTAATTTTATTTTTTATTTTCCTGTTTCACGACAAAACATTTCAATTGAAAATTGTTTAAAAGGAAATATTATTCCGAGTTTTGATTTTCTTGGCAACAATTAAAGAAATATTGGTAAATGTTATGGGAAAATGTTACGTTATTCTCTATGAAAATAACGAACTTTTGCATTTTTAAGCAAAATATTTCAATAAAATAAATAAAATAAAAGAAATATTGCCTATTTTTATTTCTGGGCTAAAATACAAAGGGGCAAAGATACAAATTTATTAATTCATCTGTTTTGACGTTGGCTTTACTCAAGCATTATACACGCAATTATACTAATATTATTAGGACCAACTATGTTGCTAGGCAACAGAGAAAGAAAAGGAAAAAAATGAAATATGCATTATGTCAAATTGATAAAACAAAATCCTTTATATTACTGCAAAACATGCATAAAATTCCCCCCAATATTATAAACCTAATTAAAAAAATCTCGCAAATATATTGACATAATTTATTGGAATAATTTAATCATGTTATTTAAAAATTTCAGCATCAAAAATTTACCATTTAAATCCATTTTTCATATGAGCCATTTCTTTCAACAAATGAAAATCTGAAAATCGTCTGACTTGCCATTGAAAAGCATTATAGAGCAAAATAAAATGTTCCATATTTCCCGAACGAATGAACCAAATTTAACCAAAAACTATACAGCTAATTCCGGGTACCTCATCAACATGCCCAGTGAATTTCAAGCCGATCGGATGCTTTTTGCAGCAGTTATCGCGGAACAGACAGACAGACTAACAGACAGACAGACTAACAGAAACCAAAACTTTTCGTGTCTCCACAGGAAGCCTTCACTGACGTTTCGGCAATTATACATGTGGCCCAAGTTGGCTCTCTGTGCCTCTGACCAAAACATTTTATTTTTATATAAAATAAAATGTAATTCCTTAACGACACAGAATGTTTTTCTATTTATAAGAATTTCATCTAGTTGCCGAAACGTCAGTGAAGGCTTACTGTGGAGACACGAAAAGTTTTTGTGCCGAAACGTCAGTGAAGGCTTACTGTGGAGACACGAAAAGTTTTGGTTTCTGTTAGTCTGTCTGTCTGTTCCGCGATAACTGCCGCAAAAAGCATCCGATCGGCTTGAAATTCACTGGGCATGTTGATGAGGTACCCGGACTTAGCTGTATAGTTTTTGGTTAAATTTGGTTCATTCGTTCGGGAAATATGGAACATTTTATTTTGCTCTATAATGCTTTTCAATGGCAAGTCAGACGATTTTCAGATTTTCATTTGTTGAAAGAAATGGCTCATATGAAAAATGGATTTAAATGGTAAATTTTTGATGCTGAAATTTTTAAATAACATTAAATTATTCCAATAAATTATGTCAATATATTTGCGAGATTTTTTTAATTAGGTTTATAATATTGGGGCGGATTTTATGCATGTTTTCCAATAATATAAAGGATTTTGTTTTATCAAATTGACATAATGCATATTTCATTTTTTTCCTTTTCTTTCTCTGTTGCCTAGCAACGAATTTGGTCCTAATAATATTAGTATAATTGCGTGTATAATGCTTGAGTAAAGCCAACGTCAAAACAAATGAATTAATGCATTTGTATCTTTGCATATAGAAGGATTTTAGCCCAGAAATAATAATAGGCAATATTTCATTTATTTTATTGAAATATTTTGCTTAAAAATACAAAAGTTCATTATTTTCATAGAGAATAACGCAACATTTTCCCATAACATTTACCAATATTTCTTTAATTGTTGCCAAGAAAATCAAAACCCGGAATAATATTTTCTTTTAAACAATTTTCAATTGAAATGTTTTGTCGTGAAACAGGAAAATGAAAAATAAAATTAAGTTTAGAAAAATTAATATGGCGGCATATTAAAAATAAAAAGAAAACTTTCGAGTATTTCTTAATATAACAAGATGAAAAGTTTTGAGTAAGTACGCATAGCAGGTGAATTAGATGTCATTTATCGAAAACAAAGATGCTGGAATAAAAAGATCTTGGGTAAAATAAAATTAACTATTATTCACGGAGGAAAGAGATAGATGGAGATGCAGTATGCCGTAAAAACAGTTTGCAATATGATGTGCGTTATCGCTCAGATTTAAATGCCCTCATTCGGCCCAAACAAAACAAGCACGTGGAACAGGGACCAAATTCTTTGACTTCATCCGTTTAAGCACGTCGTTGTGTTGTGCCGAATGTAGCGGATTTTAGGGTTACATTTTTGGCGTCACTTCAAGATTTATTGTCTGTGTACGGTTAACACGAATATTTTATTTTAAATTTAAATTTTATTAATTTATAAAAAAAACTTATGCTTATCCTTATAAATCACAGCGTAAAAAAATCTAAGATATACTATAACCATCCGCACAATCAATAAAAAATTACGAATGTAAATTTAAATAGACTACGGGGGGTTCAGGGGGGGCAGAGCCCCCCTGAAGAAATGCAATTTTTGATTTTAAAAGTTACCAGAATAAGTAGCTCATCAGAATTTCAGAACATCAATGTACAACCACTTGTTTAACACTTTTAATTTCTGAAACTTTACGAAGTATCTTGTATGCTCATAAATATTTATGTAATTTGAAAACTTTAAAAAGCGATTTGTAGGAAGTTGAATATTATGCAATGAGTGTTAAAAAACAATGACTTGCAAAGATGACGTTGAGGCTCCTGATCTGCAGATTTACTAGTTGCCGAAACGTCAGTGAAGGCTTACTGTGGAGACACGAAAACTTTTGGTTTCTGTTAGTCTGTCTGTCTGTTCCGCGATAACTGCCGCAAAAAGCATCCGATCGGCTTGAAATTAATTTGGCATGTTGATGAGGTACCCGGACTTAGCTGTATAGTTTTTGGTTAAATTTGGTTCATTCGTTCGGGAAATATGGAACATTTTATTTTTCTCTATAATGCTTTTCAATGGCAAGTCAGACGATTTTCAGATTTTCATTTGTTGAAAGAAATGGCTCATATGAAAAATGGATTTAAATGGTAAATTTTTGATGCTGAAATTTTTAAATAAGATTATTAAATTATTCCAATTAGTTTGAAATTTTGTCAATATATTTGCGAGATTTTTTTAATTAGGTTTATAATATTGGGGGGAATTTTATGCATGTTTTCCAATAATATAAAGGATTTTGTTTTATCAATTTGACATAATGCATATTTCATTTTTTTCCTTTTCTTTCCTCTGTTGCCTAGCAATGTATTTGGTCGTAATAATATTAGTATAATTGCGTGTATAATGTTTGAGTAAAGCCAACGTCAAAACGGATGAATTAATGCATTTGTATCTTTGCATATAGATGGATTTTAGCCCAGAAATAAGAATAGGCAATATTTCATTTATTTTATTTATTTTATTCAAATATTTTGCTTAAAAATACAAAAGTTCATTATTTTCATAGAGAATAACGTAACATTTTCCCATAACATTTACAAATATTTCTTTAATTGTTGCCAAGAAAATCAAAACCTGGAATAATATTTTCTTTTAAACAATTTTCAATTGAAATGTTTTGTCGTGAAACAGGAAAATGAAAAATAAAATTAAGAATAGAAAATTAATATGGCGGAATATTGGAAATAAAAAGAAAACTCTCGAGTATTTCTTAATATAACAAGATGAAAAGTTTTGAGTAAGTACGCATAGCAGGTGAATTAGACGTCATTTATCGAAAAAAAAAAGATGCTGGAATAAAAAGATCTTGGGTAAAATAAAATTAACTATTATTCACGGAGGAAAGAGATAGATGGAGATGCAGTATGCCGTAAAAACAGTTTGCAATGTGATGTGCGTTTTCGCTCAGATTTAAATGCCCTCATTCGGCCCAAACAAAACAAGCACGTGGAACAGGGACCGAATTATTTGACTTCATCCGTGCATTCTTCCTGTAAAATGAAAATGATCTGCTTATATTTAAGCAATAAGCATTCTAAGGTAGCATTTCATTGTATTATGAATTAAAAACTGTATTACTAAAAATATTATTCTGTTTTTTGTTAAGCACGTCGTTGTGTTGTTCCGAATGTAGCGGATTTTAGGGTTATATTTTTGGCGTCACTTCAAGATTTAGTGTTTGTGTACGGTTAACATGAATATTTTATTTTAAATTTAAATTTTATTAATTTATAAAAAAACTTATGCTTATCCTTATAAATCACAGCGTAAAAAAATCTAAGATATACTATAACCATTCGCACAATCAATAAAAAATTACGAATGTAAATTTAAATAGACTACGGGGGGTTCAGGGGGGCAGAGCCCCCCTGAAGAAATGCAATTTTTGATTAAAAAAGTTACCAGAATAAGTAGCTCATCAGAATTTCAGAAAATCAGTGTATAACCACTTGTTTAACACTTTTAATTTCTGAAACTTTACGAAGTATCTTGTATGTTTATAAATATTTATGTAATTTGAAAACTTTAAAAAGCGATTTGTAGGAAGTTGAATATTACGCAATGAGTGTTAAAAAACAATGACTTGCAAAGATGACGTTGAGGCTTCTGATCTGCAGATTTACTAGTTAAAAAATGTTTCAGGTATACATATCTCGATTTATTTTTTATAATGATTTTTGAAAATGGTCATCTGTTATACTACAACTTTCTCAAAGAGTATTCGAAGCACTTCTGCGGTTACAAACTAAAAAATTTCTATTGCTCTATTACTGTTAAGTCTGCAGCTTTTAATGAGCACGTGAAAAGTGTCTTCAAAGTTTAGCCATTTATGCATTTCTTACTTTATAATTTGCACTCACGTCTTGAGTTAGTCATGATTGATTATTATAAACTGTGAAGTTCATAGCAATAAATAAAGAGTGCCTCATTTGAGCCGATATAGCTTAAATCTATGAGTAATATTGAAAATTTCCGACAGAAGAAACGAGATTTTTGGAATACAGATAGTTTTTGTCAAATTTCAAAAACACTGATTTTGGGCCGAAAACGAAACCGAATTTTCGGTCGATCTCTAGTTATGATCCATGGAGGGAAATTGTTTGTAGTGCATTTTAATGATGTTATGATTCTATTGGGACTAAACAGTATCACTGAGGTGCACTACAACATGTGTTTTTATAGATTATGGAGCGCGTAGCATTTATCTTTCATTTACAGAGACAAACAAAAGAATTTGGTTACAGGTTTGTTTACACAAAAGAAAAGAATATGGTTATGATCGCTGGAAGTGCACCTTCGGTGTGGTATGCTTTTTTAAACTTATCTAATTTTTAGAGGAGTGTATAGATTCCATAGAGAATTGCACGAAAGAATTCGTACATATTACCGCATTACATATAGACAACAATTGCTAAAAATAGATTTTTACTGAGTTTTGTGTTTTTTAAATTGTTTATTTCGATATCTTATTTCATTGTAGGAAAAAATGAAATTTAGTAATAATAATATTCTGTAATGTTGGAAAGTATTTTATAATCTATTACTGATTCATGATTTTTCGTTCTTGTTTTAATATTCAGTCTTCAATACAATTTAGTTTACTAAATTTACGCGTAAATGCTGGGGAAAATGTCGCAAATTTTACTTCAGGCGTCATTTGCTCTTTTTCTTTTCTTTTTTGTGGGTGACGTTCCTGAAATATTAAATGAATAAATAAATAGCAGTCTGACATCTATGTATTCAACAATATTTTACGAATTTATTATTTGAATAAAATATAAATAAAATTTCATTTCATGCGAAACGAACAATTATATCGTTAGATTATTCAGATGTCTAGATTTTGTTTTACTTAATCTTTTACTCTCCCTCACCCCTTAAGTCGAAGAAATATTCTCCATTTTTATTAAAATAGGGTTTTCATCCCGAACTCTTAAATTTCTCTGCTCTTGCGCATTGAACTTTAGGGAATTTTATTTTTTGTTTGTCATTATTTCTTTATCCAGACTCTGTTTTTATTTTCTGGAAGAAGTAATAGATGGCAGCACATATTAAATAAATCGAAATTTATCAGACGAAAATAGTAGTTATTTTACAGATATTAAAATAGATTATATGCTGTTTTTTAAAAAAATTGTTTTCAATATTTTTATTGTTTTAAATGGAATAAAAACCACGAAATCTATATCGAGAGTTTTACATTAAAAATGTGTTAAAAAACTTAATTTTTATTGGCAACACCACTATGTTTTGGTTGTTGAAGGGTTAGCTGTCAAGAGCGAAATACGGATTTATGATATACTTGTGAATATACCGTCATGTAGCTCGTAATGCATCTTTAAATTACAAATAAACAAAAATAAATTCCAAATAACATGAGACGAAAGCGTCACCATCGAAAATCTAGTGATCTAAACTCATCCAATTTTAAGGATCATGATAAAAATGTCTCTTCCAAATCAACAAATAATATTCAACTCCAAAAAGAGCGCACAGATTCACCAAAATATGTAAATATATATAACAAATCGCGTTTAAAAATGATTCTAAATTTAATTCTTTTGAAATTCTCAATTATCATGCATATATTTTTTTAGTATATTTATTGTTTTCATAAATGATTTTTCCAAAGCTATATTTTTTAAAAGTAACTCTTTTAAATCATGTGTAATAAGTATTTGATGTTATTTTTCTTGACCTTATATTTTCATCTTATCAAAATAATCTTCGACTTTATGTAAATTTGATATCGAATTCATTAGCTGAAGTGAGATAACATAATGTTTCTGATGAGATGCATTATGCTTTTATAAATTACTAAATTATTTTACTGAATGCAATTTTGAATTAATAAAACTAAAACATTGTATAATATATTTTTTAAATAAATGTTAGGCTTTATTTAAAATAAATAAATAAATAAAAATTAGCACTGTGCATACAAATTATAATATATTATTATTATATTATCTATATTTTTTATAAACATGTGTATGATTATGTTTATTAAATTTATGTTGATTTAATTGCTTTAAATCAACAGAAACTTAAATCTCTGTCATTTTTTTCCCATTTGGAGTAAATTTATTTAATTTGGTAATATAGTAATGCTTTAATTTGTTTTAGACTAATAATAACTGTTTGAGCAACAGCCCCCACCCCCCTTATTTTTCTTTTAAAGATAAAAGAAGTAAGCATTTTATATCTATCATTAAATTCATTTCATAGTTGAATTAGAATGTCTGGCCTATGCCTATGAGCTATGGCAATCTTAAAATTATAAAGAATTAAATTTCTGCTTAAGTAAACATGCAATGTAGATTCATAGGAAATGATAAAGACAAGAAGTTTTGCATTTTCTATAAAAGCAGAGGCTTATTTTAGCATAAAAATAATTTCTTTATTTTCATTATTTGCTAGCTAGTGTTAAATAAAATAAAAAAATTTCAGATGACCTATTGCTGAATATATCATATTGCTGGTCTTGGTCAAATTTGATAGAATCATTTTAATAAAGCAAAATAAACCCAATTATTATTAATAAAAAATTATTTATATTTTAAAAAAATGAAGCAATTTTTGTCAATAAAACATATTTGAATTTTAGTTATGTGTTTTTTATTGATATGTTCAAAATTATATCCTTATCCAGCTTCTAGTGGTTATGATTATGGTAATTTTATTGGAAATATTTGATTCCAGCAGGATTGTATTCAACTACACTGTACTTTTTCATATTATTAACATCAAGCTTCAAATAAAATATTATGAATTAATAAAAATGTGCAAGCAACATTCTGTTGATTTAATCTGTTTAATTTTTTTTAATAACTTGATGTGGGGTGAAACCCCCAGTAACTGACACCTTAAAGGTTCTTTCTTGTTCAAATCACTATTACAAAATTTTAAATCCATTTTTTACTTATTTTTCTTTTTTAAAGGATAGTAGAGATATATTTAAAAAATTACTGTTGACAAAATTAGCAGAAATTATTCATTGTATTATTAAGAATGATTTTTTTTTTCATAAATATGTTGAATAGCATCAGTAACCGACACCGATCCCATTTTGTAAAATCAATAACTGACACGAAGTGACCCAGTGTTTGACACTTTACTTGCAAATATTTTTTTTTTTTTTTCAAGGAATTTATGCTTTAAAAATACTTTTGTCTTTATTATAAAAACAAATTATTTAAACCTTATTGGGTCATTCCATGCCAAATCAACCAAAAAATTTCAATATTCAACCTGACCATTTCAGATTTCAATGAAACTGCCAGGAATCATTGTCCCTGATGATATAAATGAGAATATATTATAATTTTTTTATCTCATTAAATTCTCATACAATTAATCATTTAAATTTTGAAAAATCGTCATTTTTTGGCTTGCATAAATGTTTTCAATTTTGAATTTCTCAAGTTCTATCAGGTGTAGAGAGTTCTATAACCCCTCATTTTAAAGAGAATTTCATAAGGTGTGATTTGATATGCAAGTTCACTATGCTGCATTAAAAATATTAATTTTTAAATTTTTAAAAACTTGAAATTAAAAAATTTTTTAGATAGTGCTTTTTAAAAATTTCAAAAAAAAAAAAAAAAAAAATGCATGTTTTATGTAATGTTATAAGTTTGAAATTTTTAGAGTGGGATTTCATGGGATCAGGAGTTATTAAATAAAAGCTAAATATTACAATACAAATGATAATCTGACTCTAACTTATTTTGTTATTTATTTAGTTTTTGTATGGTAAACTTTAGCTTATATTTCATAACTCCTAATCCCATGGAGATCCCACTCTAAAAATTTCAAAATTTTAAGCTTATAATATTACATAAAACATACATTAAAAAAAAAAAAAAAACCATCTAAAATTTTTTTTTAATTTCAAATTTTTTAAAAAAAATAAAAATTATTATTTTTAATGAAGCATAGTCAACTTGCATATCAAATAAAACCTTATGAAATTCTCTTTAAAATGAGGGGTTATAGAAATACGCCTGATATAACTTGAGAAATTTAAAATTGAAAACATTTATGCAAGCCAAAAAATGAAGATTTTTCAAAATTTAAATAATTTAATGAGATAAAAAAAATTATAAAAATATAGTCTCATTTATATCATCAGGGACAATGATTCCTGGCAGTTTCATTGAAATCTGAAATGGTCAGGTTGAGTCACTGGTTGATTTGGCATGGAATGACCCTATTTTTGTATGATATCATACCTCACACGTATGTGTCTCTTTTTTCATGTTTTAAATTATTAGTAATGCAAATATCCAGTAACTGACATAAAACAGTTCAAATAATAGATTTCAACTTTTTGTAATATTTCCGATAATTAACTCCTCTGTCCAAGACTGGTGAAATGAAATTACTGGAACCAATAATGGGCATTCCCTATTAAGCTAAATTAATTAACTAGAAATCATCGTCCTAATGTATCATAGACATCTTTTAACTGATTTCTAAAAGTATAACTAAGAAAAAAATTTAGGATGATTGCATTACAAATAGATTAAAAAAAAAAAAAAGAACTACCTTAATTTTAGAAATAAGATGGGTGCCTGAAAATGGTACTTTTGGTGTACTAGTGGTAAATAAATTGACTCCAAAATAAAAATAAGTGTCTAATTTACCACTAGATGAATTTGCTTTGCAGAATTTTTGAAGAAAATGCTAATTTGAGTTACACAATTAAGAATAAAAATAAATTCAGGAATGTGTCAGAAAGTAGCCCGAATTAGAGAAAAAAATTGCAAAAAAAAAGGAAAAAAATTCTTATCTTGAATTTATTTGGCAAGATAACTTGCATTATTCAGTGAGATTTTAACAATATTCGGCCGAAGCATTCAGCCAACCAAATATTCTGCTAAAGGGCCAAATATTCGTCCCATCCCTAGTGGCCACTACCCACATCAAAACAGTGCTAAACTATACACTCTGTATTTCAGAATGTAAGTGGTTGACATTTTTTATACCGTCAATGCCTAAATTGCTGGGGATTTCCAGATGATTCCTACTGATTTCGGAGGCATATGAAATTATTTTTTATTATTTAGATTAAATATATATAGTAAAACCCCGTTTATATATTCCTGATTTATGTCATTTCAGGGTGCTCTTGATTCATCTCCCCGTGGCAGAATGTGTGCGACGGGCGTCGCAGACTTTTTAGGGCCCTTGCAGACTGAAAAGAATATCGCAAATTTTGACTAATGGTCGCCGAAAAAAATCTTCGTTTGCAGAAAAAATCGTCAAAGCATCGCGGAAAAAATGCAAATTTCGTCAAAGAATCGCGAAAAGGCGCAAATTTCATGACAGAAGCGCAAATTTTGCAAAAAGGATCTTAAAAGCACGCAAAATTCGTCAAAGATTTGTGAAAAAAACCATAATTTTCATCAAAAGTTTACAAATTTCATCAACGGATTGTGGACAATAATGCGAATTTCATTAAAGAATTGCAGATAAAACGCAAATTTATTCAAAAAAATCACAGAAAAAACGCAAAATTTCGTCAAAAAATCGCGAAAAAAGTGAATTTAGTCTAAGAATCGCGAAGATAGGGTGAATTTCATCAAAGAATCACGAAAAATGCAAATTTTATCTAAGAACCGTAAAAAAAAAAAAAAAAAAAATCATGATTTTTGTTAAAGTACCACGAAAACAATGCGATTTTTCAAAAGACCGCAGGAAAACAACTTTCGTCAAAGGATCGCGAAAGAAATGCAGATTTCATTAAAGGATGCTGGAGAGAATGCGAATTTCGCCAAGGGATTGCGGAAAAAAAAAAAATGATTTTCGTGTGAAAAAAGTAAATTTTGTCAAAGGATTGCGGGAGAAAACACAAATTTCGTTAAAGGATCAATGAAAAACACTATTTTTACAAAAGGATCGCGGAAAAATTCTAATTTCGTCAAAGTACATCGTAAAAAACGCATTATTAGTGCCGGGAGTGACCCCCACCCCCCTCCTCCTCCGCTGAACCTTTCAGAATATCTACTGTGAATTTCACATTTTTTTAAAACACAGAATAACTCCTGCAAAGGTAAAAACCACAAAATGTGCCAATTGACCGCAGAGGCTATAGTGAAATTTAATAATCAGTCGCAGGAAAAGAAATTACAAAATTTGTCCCTTGGTAGCGAGAAAAACACCTCAAATTTCGTTACACAAGCACTAGAAAAATATCACGAAATTCGTCAAACGGCCGTGAAAAAAATATCACTAAATTCGTCAATAGGTCATGAGAAAAATATCGCGAAATTCGCCAATTGGTTTCTTAAAAAGCCTCGAAATTCGAGAGTCTGTCTCGGGTAAAAATCATAAAATTTTTCAGTCTGAAAAAATTGTGAATCAAGTCAATCTGTTGCAAGATAAAATCGTGAAATTCGCCAATCCACGGCGGAAACTATTGCGAATGTTGGTAGTTAGTCGCCGGAAAAAAATACCTGATATTTTCCCCTTGGTTTTGGGGAGTAAAAAATCATAAATTTCGTCATTTGGAAGCTATCACGAAGTCCATCAATTAAAAGTAGGAAAATGTCGCGAAATTTGTCAGTTGGTCACCCCAAAAAAAAATCTCAAAATTCGTCAGTCTATCGTGGGTAAAAATCGCAAAATCTATCCGTCATACTCGGTCAAAAACATGAATTTGGCAAATCTGACGCAAGATAAAAACGCGACATTTGACAATCGGTCGTGAAAATATCGTGAAATTTTATAATCGGTCGCAAGTGGGGTGGGGTGGGGAATCGTAAATTTCGTCATGTTGCCCTGGGGAGAATAACGTAAAATTCACCAATCTTCCACAGGAACATATGGCAAAATTTGTTAATTGATCGCATGAAAAAAGTGCAAAATTCGTCAGTAAATGATAATTAAAACGCGAAATTTGTCTATTAAAAAAGTATGAAAATTGTTATTTGGTTGCAGGAAAAAAATTGTGAAATTCTTCATTTAATCGAAAGAAGAATAAAACATGAAATTCTTCAGCTGATTGAAAAAGAAAAAAAAAGTGAAATTCGCCCATCGGCCATATGAAAAAAAGTTTCAATATAATTTTGAACAGATTTAGACTCAACTTAAGCTTAGAGAACCACTTTACGTTTATTATTATTATTATTATTTTGTAAAATATTAGGTTTTTTTTAATCTTAATTAGGTTATATTATAATTAAAATGTAGTTGTATTTTTATAATATTAATTATCAGTTAGAACCCTATTTTTTTCAACGTTTTTAATGTACATAAGAAAATTTAAACATGCTACTTCTGCAGACAATTTTCATCTCACTAAATTGCTGTTGCAGACATAACCATAACTTTCTGCCACCGGGATTCATCCCTATTTATTTTAATGTTGTAATGTTTCGCTTGTACGACACATAACTTCAATTATATGTTATTTCTTTCATGCTGTAACTGATTTTCTCAGTTTTTCCCTCCTAGTGTTGTTCTTTTTTTGTTTTCTGCTAGCTGAGCTTTGTAAATAGCATAGTTTTTATCTAACATAAAAAGCATTTCATTTAAAAATATTTAAATCTAATATATTTTGCAATGTCATAATTTTCTTTAAGTAATCAAATTATTCATTCTTTTATGTAAAATAAGCATTGCAAGTATAGTAAATTTCTGCAAGTGAAAGGATAAAATAGTGAGAATTTTATTTTCTCATTCTACTATTTGTGGAAAGATGAAAGACAAAGAACATGTGTGACTGCCACATGGGTTATTTCAAGGTCATGGAACCTGTGAAGGGCTGCAATGAAAAGAATGGACACTGGGTGGGTAGACTGGATTGACACAAACCTTTTTTGTGTCTCACAGTTAGGGTGTCAGCGATTTTAATCAGCTGATTTAAATCAATGATTTTAATCAACTGATATTTTAAAAAAAATCAGTGATTAAAATCATAAATTTTCTAAATTTTAAAATGACATACAAAAGTATTAAAATCCAAGATGAACATAATTTGGAAAGTTTCTACAGATATTTTGACTTATGAATAGAAAACAAAAAAAACGTTAAATAATTGTTTCAAAGCTTAATTCTTGAGTATTGTAAAAAATTAAGTACAATAAGTTTGTAAATAGCATAGTTTTTATCTGACATAAAAAGCATTTCATTTAAAAATATTTAAATCTAATATATTTTGCAATGTCATAATTTTCTTTAAGTACTCAAATTATTCATTCTTTTATGTAAAATAAGCATTGCAAGTATAGTAAATTTCTGCAAGTGAAAGGATAAAATAGTGAGAATTTTATTTTCTCATTCTGCTTTTGCAATAATAAATTTATAGCAAATATTGGAGTTAAGAATGAAAGAGTGATATCTGCTCAACAGTTATTGTAAAAGAATGTATAAGAGAAAAAGAATTGGTATAAAAATGTTAAGAACAGCCTTCAGTGTAGGTTGTTTAACTTTGTAACTCATATACAGTCCACTCCCTCTAATCTGTGACTATAATCTGTAAACGCCTATAGTCCGCACTATATTTCAGATGTAAACAAACAGTTAAAATCTTTTTTTAAAGCAAGATAATGTACTTTTTGACCACAATAAAAGTTTTGATCTGATAAATTTATTATAAATTTTAAATGCATTAAACATTTTAATGTACTTCTGCATTTATTAGAAGGAAATGTTCTGGGTATCTTGTAAATAACTATTAGACTGCTATATTTTGAACCCATTTGTTGGCTATATAAAAGGTAAAATTATTTTTGAAGAGGAGTTAGCTCTTTTGGATAAATATTTGTTTTAGAAAAACAAACTTTTGTTACTGGTCCAGAAATCCTGACTCTTAAAAGGCTTCAAGATTAAATTGCAGAACATAAATTAAAAGCTATAAAGCAAACCATTGTCACTGGTTGTTTACCAACTGGTTGTGACCAAAAAATGATTATTATATTTAAATTTTTTTTTATATAAAAAAGTATTTTTTTTTTTCATTTCCGTGTTATTTATTTACAGTGTGATTACTATATTTGTTGATAAATTCCAAATATTAGAATGTAAACAAAGAAATGACCTATAATCTGCAAAACTCTTGGTCCCAACCTGTGCGGATTAGAGGGAGTGTACTGTACACCAAACAAACAAACAAAAAAAAATAATTAGGGATTGAAATTGCAGCAAAACTTCTTTCTTTAAAAAAACAATTACAAGCTAATAATCCAAACTGCGGGGTAATAATGTTACTATTGAATATTTTTAGGATTTCAGATATAACTGGCTATTAATGTATTTACTCCGTATGTGTGTGTATGAAAGGGTTGAAATCTTTTTTTATGATTCCTTTAGTTAGCATTAGTGATTGACCGAATAGTCGATTCGGTATTCGATGATTCGGCATGTAAACCGAATATTCGACTTTGGCCGGATACTTTTAAGTATTCGGCCGAATAATTGCAGATAAGTATTTTCTTAAAAGTAGAAGAATTCTCTTTTACTTAGAAGTAGAATAGGCTAAACAATGAGTTTCAATATTATGTGCATGAGTTCAGAGTTCAGCTGCACTACAAAAAACAAGTCAAAGGCCATTTTTAATAATAATTAAAAAAAAAAAATTTCCCTTCCTAAAATAGTCTATATGGGGGTGAAATCAGAACAACTGTCTACGATAGAGAAAAAAAAAAAAAAGTAAGGAAGATGGGCATCTTTCCCTTATCATTTAATTTTAATTATTTCTACATCAGTTTTCTTAATTTAAATTTATCTAATCTATATTTTCTTTGATATACACCTCAAAGAAGTTCATCTCTATATTATCTAAGGTTTATATTAAAGAAAACACACAAATCAAATAAGTATACTCCTATGCCTATCCTATAGCTTTTATAACCATTAAATTAAAATCGCTCAAATTTGTTATCTTCATCACCACAATGTTAAAATATTACCGTATATGCTTACATATAAGTCGACCCCCCTAACTTTTGAATGCATATTCTGGAAAAAATCAAAATCTCGCGTATAAGTCGACCCCCTAACTTTTTACTTCAATTTTGCACAAAATCAAACCAAAGATTTCACTTGCCAATGTGAAAAGGTAAGTAAGTAAACAAAAACAAATCATTGAAATTTTTTTAAATGATAAATTATTATTATTTGTATATTTTACGCATTATTTTTTTATTCATACACATAAAAAGCCATAATTTTGCAGTATTCGAAGTTTATTGTTTTTCTTTTTTAACTGACCCGCATATAAGTCGACCCTCCAAATTTGCTTACCGAAAATTATCAGAAATTCCTCAACTTATATGCGAGTATATATGGTAATCAAAATGTAATTATATGTATCAATAATTTGACAGAAAATAGGTTAAATGTACAAATTGATATGATACTTTTTGTATTTGAGAACATTCCTATTCAATTTGTTTATAATTAGACTTAGCAATCAGTAAATCAGCTTAATGACAACATTGTTTCTTTTTATTTGAATGAACTTTTGTTTTTCTGACAATCCTTATCCTTATTAATAGCCTGTATAGTTCAGCAATTTCATAGGTTAATTTGGGTATTGACTAGTGATAAAATAATAATAAATAAGTGATGGGTTAATGAATTTGTGAGTGGAAAGAAGTCATTAAATTTTTGTGATATTAGATTTAAGAATAAAACTGTAACTGAATTAAGTTATTAAGAATTAAATTTTTATTAAAGTTTACTAAAAAAGCTAACATATGCAAAAATGTATATTAAAAATTTTAAGTATTCGGTTGCCGAATACCGAATATTCGGCATACACTTTGACCGAAGCTTCGGTATTCAGCAAAATTGCTGCTTCGGTCAATCCCTAGTTATTTGTACTTTTTTATTTGTAATTCCTAAAATTATTAAAAATTAATGACATTTTATTTGTTGTACTAAAAAATTATATATATATTTTTTCTTATATCGTTACTAAACACATTACTAATATATTACCTCATGAAATAGTGCCCTTTTTTCGAATCAGCATCCTACCCCTTTTTCTTTCTCAAATGAATACCGAGAGTGTCTCAAGCCAATTGCGCACGAAGGCTTTTGTCATTGCCAAATTATTCACTTCCTAATGCTTCTTTTAAAGGCCCGGATATGTGATAATCACAGGGGATACGTCAGGACTATAAGGAGGGTATTCCAGTGTTGTCCAATGCATTTCCTCCAACTTTTCGCGAGTCAGGTTGGCTGTATGGGGATGGGCTTTGTCATGAAGAAAAAACACTTCTTTGATCGTAAATTCACGTCTTTTCTGCCGATATGCACGTTTTGTTTTGTCCAACAGCTGTTCAGTAGTAGGCAGCACCCTCGAGAACGTTTTGAATGGCACCAATGTTTTCTTCAGTCAAAATTGTTTGGGGGGGGGGGCAACTTCTGCTTGTCCTCCCACAAACTTTCTGTGCCAGTCATACACTTGAGTTTTCTTCAGGCATATCTCTCTAAACTGTGCTTGAAGTCTTAGTAAGACTTCAGCCGGTCTTACGCCTTCATTTGTGAGAAATTTAACGATAATGTGTTGCACAACGTTTGGGAAAACCTCTTGCTCACTCATTGTGATGCCAACTGAGGAACGGAGAGAGTAGCACATACCGGTGCAAAGATAGTCACCTGGCATCCCCACTAGTTATCTGACATCCCCACATCCCATGCACAGAGGTTTGAGCGCCCTCACGATGACCTTTAGGCCTGCCAGCAGAAATTCTGGTTAATATTTGATTCACCCCCATATATTAAGTAAAAATTTTGTAGTACAGGAATTTACTAATAAATGTATCTCTGCAGCTATGAAAGAAAACATTCGTCACCATAAATATATAACAAATTAACACTTCATAATAATATACAGTCGAACCTCTATTTAACGAAGTCGCTAAATCCCGAAAAAAAAGTTCGTATATGGAAAATTCGTTAAATAGAGAGTCACCTTTTAGAACACTTTAAACTACATAAAACATGTCCATAAACACTAAATATAATTTTTAAAAGTAATTAACCCCACTTTTTTTTTTATAAATTATGTCTATATGTTTTATTTATTTTACCCATCAAAAAGAAATCTGCAAGGGAAATAAGAATGAAACAAAACATTGTCTGGAAATACATTGTATTTTCAGTTAAAAAAATGATCTTGCATTAAATTCACAATTTTCTATTATGGTTGATAAGCTGTTTGGAGGAATACCAAATTTTAAAACAGTATTCTTTTTCTTCACGCCTTTATCCACCTCATCAAGAGTATATTTTTTCTTTGATGCTCAAGCACTTTTGCTTTGACATTTTCAAGCTACAAGAACCAAAATTACCAACACGACTGATCATGATCAACAATCTAGGAAACGGGAGACTCTAAGGACACGAGGCAGCTCCATTGAGGGTTAAAAGGGGATATTGAAAGTTTGCACTTCTTTTGGATGAAAAGCAAAGAATCACAGCGATTTTACTGTTCTCGGTGAGTTAGGTGCGTGGTAAGACCTGGTCTTGGTCATTGATCATCATAAAATGTGTTAAAAGAAAGAATAAGTTTGAAATGTCCAGTAATATTTTGCGAAATAGGGAGAAAAAAAATTTAGATCCCAAGAAAAAGTTCGTTAAATAGAGAATGCACTTCGCTATTTGGAGGTTATTTTACGAAGAAGTTTGCAAAATGTTCTTCGTTCCAAGTAAAAGTTTGCAAAATAGAGAAATTCGCAAAATAGAGGTTCGTTAAATAGAGGTCCGACTATACTACTTTCAGAGTTTCCCCCAGGTTTAAAAAAGGGCAGAGTGCTGCTTGTGTAAGAAAGGGCACTTTTGGATTCTTAAGGGCATTTCTTGAAATTTTTAAAGGCATTCTTTTGATTTTTAAAACTACTTTTTAATATTTAATAGGCAGAACACTATTTTAAAGACAGCAATGAGTCAATTTTTACTATGCAAGTAAATTTTTATTAAACAAAAGAGTAAAGGCACTTTTTCCTGGTGGTGGCAGCAAGGGAGCTAATTTTTTAACTGAGGGGCAGGAGGGGTGCTATTTTGTAAACCTAAGGGCAGGCAGGGTGCAGCACCCTACTGAAACTGTCTGGGGCAGTGGTTTCCAATGTGGGGCATAGGCCCCACTGGGGGGCAATTTGACATTCTAGGGGGGCAAATTCAAATCTGTTACCCACTCATTTATTATCAGTTTCTTTTGCCTTTAAATAAATGGAATACAAGTAAAATTTAAAAAATCAGTTCTGTTGTCGAATTTTTAAAATGTTTCTAATTAAACACGTAAGATAAATTTCAAGTCAGAATAATTAAACAAATAATATTTTTATGTATTTTGTCATCTTTTTCCTAGTATTAAAATATCTTATAATTTTTCTGGTATTTATTTTTAAATATTTCATAATGCTTTTGATTATTTATTAAATGAGCTTCCTCCTTCTGATCGCTCTGCTATATGTTACAGGAATAATCTCTTACATATAAACTACTTAAAAGTATAAATAAATTTGACTATCTTGAACATATTGAACATAAAAAAAACATTCAAAATATCTGAATGTGGTACTACCAACTTTATAAAACTTAAATAGCATTAGAAAGGAAAATGGGTAGATATAGTAAATATCTACAGCTTTAGTGCAGGTGTCCCACACAGTAAATAAATTTACAAGATGATGTATACATTTATATTTTAAAGTCAGATAATACATTGACAATTAACAATATTGGAAAGAAACAACAGCGAAAATGTGTTGTGATGGGGAATAATGACTACTTAAATTTGATGAAAATGAGAATTTTGAAATGATTCTTGCGCATTCAGAGCTGCCACGAGCGACTATTTTTATATTCTGTTCGCATCACTATTTTAAAAAAATACATTTGTAGTCTATTTCTGCTGCAAATGTTGCTAAAGAATGTGTAAAAGCTTTTTGTTTCGAAAAATTAGTGTGAAATAAAATTAAGAAATAGTCGCCTGTGGCAGCCCTGTGTATTGCGTTATCCATAGAAAGAACATTTAGCGTCGAAAGCTTTTCCACCAACCCTTAATAAGTTACAAAAATTAATTATAAAATATATGAATGTTATAAATTTTAACATTAAATGTCTCTTTTCAAAATATTTTGAGAAGATAAAAATGCAGACCATATAACACTTTTCCTTAACATTGAATAAAGTTGGAAAAGTACAACAAAACTGTTTTTGTACAAAGGCGAAGATGTATAACCTCATTGCATTTATAAAATTATGTTAAAAACACATTTATGACAGGAGATTCATCTCTTTGATAAGTTAAAAAATGTGAAAAGAATAGTGCTAATGGTTTATTATGCTTCCTCCGTGTCAATAGTTTATATATATTTTTTTTAATGATAGGGGATGTAATTTATATATTAAGGGGTGGGGGGCATAGTGACTTTACAGCAGGGTTGCAAAAAAGCCGGCTAATATTAAAAAAAGCCACGCCGGTGGCTTTTATTGGTTTTAACCGGCTTTTTTTGGCCAAAATTGGCCTTTTTTGGCCATAATTGGCTTTTATAAAGTTAAGCATTGTAATTATAAACTTACACATTTTAAAGTGTTTTTAATAACATTTAATTGATCTAGAGTTTAATAAGTAACCCAATTTCTGAATAATGAAGACATTAATACTAGAATAAAACTTAGATGGTTTTGCTAATGATTTGTAGTCAGAATTGCAAATATGTCAGCTAAATTTCAAAAAGGTCATACCATCTGCTTTATCTGGTTTGCACTGACCTTTAACTCCAACACTCCCACTCCATTTTTTAAGTACCCCATTTTTTTCACTCCCACCCCATTTTAAAAAGCAGTAAAAAAGAAAAATTAAAATTAAAAAATAAAACATTAAAAAAGTAAAATAAAACAAAAAGCGCTTAAAATTAAGTAATAAAACATTTAACTAAATAACCTTTGTCTTGTTCAATTTTTCCCACCCCATTTTTTTCATTTATACTGCTTTTTAAAATTGAACAAGACAATGGTTATTTAGTTACATGTTTTATTACTTAATTTTAAGCGCTATTAATATAAGTCTTATTTTATTTCTAGTAAACATTTAAAATTATACATACTCATGTAATAAAAACACCATTTCACACTATTAAAAACATTATGAATAGCATAATATGCATGAATACACTTAGCAACAAGATTTAAAAAATTTTATTTAGAGTTTTTTTTTTTTTTTTTTCCTGTTTAAGTGCTTCATTTTTTATATACCAAACTCTCCTCAAATATTATATCCTTTCTAATTTCTCTTTTAACATTTATAACTTAATCTCCCCAAATGGACACATAAGAATGTTTTCATTTTGTCATTGTTTAATTAAATATAATCTTTAAAATATGTAGTAGTATATGTGGAGCTATGTAATATAAAATTTCAAAACACCAGTTTGGAGTCAAACATATCCTTTTCAATATTTATAATTTTCTTTTTTCAGATATAATGCCTTCACAGTTGCCTTTTAGCAGTTATAAAGACTTATTTATTTCACAAAATTTAATAGAAATTTATAATTTTTTTAGTAGAAAATTTTTATAAGTGTATTAAAAATTAATTGATCCAAATTTAATACGAATTAGCTGTAAACCAACTTTTAACAATAAAGACCGGCTTTTTTTAAGTGGTTAAAACCAAAAAAAGCCGGCCGGCTTTTTTTGGCCTGGCTAAAAGCCGGCAACCCTGCTTTACAGAGGTTTTGGTGGGGCGTGCCCAATAAAAGGTTGGGAAACACTGGTCTGGGGGAAACTGCTACTTTTAATTGTTAAAAGGTTAAAACTTTAAAAACAGTAAAAATAGTTTTATTTGACTCTTTACATGTTTTGACTCTAACCGAGTCATTTTCAAAACAAATAAATAAAAGTATTAAAAAATTGCACAGTCTATGGTGATGCAGTGGTTTTCAAACACCATTATTCAATTTTTCATGTACTCTTTCATATTACGCACGTTATTCAATTCCTACTATTAGCTCACACTCTCCCTATTTTGTTTATTTATATATTTATTTATTTATATATTTATCTTGTTCAAATTTTCATTATTCATCCTATCAAGTTGAAATAATTTTTTTTGAACTTGTACTGGATGACAATTGATGTTAATACAGTTTTTTCAAATATTAATTAATTAATTTTAGTTTTGCATGGGAAACAAAATGGCGGCCATTGGTTATCGAAGGTCAATGAAAGTATTTTCAATAAGGGGTTACCATAGGGGGGACCCTGTTCTGTCGCCAACTTGGCGATATATCGCCAAATTTGGCATCCAAAATAAGTCGTCAACTTGGCGGTATTTCTAATATTTCGCCAAATTCCTATAGAATTCCATTGTAAACCTACTTGCTTATAGAAAATCAACAAATTGAGATATTTTAATGCAACAAAAACTAATATTAGCTTAAGGGATTATATTAAATTTTTCTTTGGTGACCTAAGTAGGAATTGACTTTAAAAACAAAATTTTTATATTACTTGTTTTTTTACTTTACTTGTATGTTTATTTCTATTTTCGTAACCATTGAGTAACTCAAGCTATAATTTTGGCAAGTTAAATGATGCTGCATCATTACATATTGAATTTTTACGTGTTAGAATATCTATGGTTTCTCTTATAATGGATGGAAAGTATAGACTGTGGGGAAAAATATCTTACTTTCGTTGAAATTTATTTGGATGGTTTCTTCTTGATATAATCTTGCCAGGGCTGTGGTTTTTCTGTTAATATTTAATATCAGTTACAAACTCTTTTTTTCTGTATGTAAATTTCTTGCTAGTTTTTACTGAAATTTAAATATAGGAAAAAGGATCATGTAGCTGATATTAAATATAATAGAAAAACAACAGCACTGGCAAGATTACATCAAGAAGAAACCATCCAAATCCGTCCAACAATCGTCTGTCCCTCAATAGTTGTCTCTAAGAGCATCTTAAGACCAATGTCAGACGGGTGTCATTTTTGCTGCTTTATTGCTTATGTATTATCCATTCACAATACTATAGCATTGTGAATGGATAATACATAAGCAAAAAAGCAGCAAAAAACATGCCCGTCTGAGATTGGTCTAAATCTCAAAAAGTCTTTGACAACACTTTTTAAAAGATTCTTACCATTTAAAGGAAATAGAAAAATTATGTTTGGCTTCTTAATATGTGAGTAAGAATAGAATATGCTAATTTTGTGCATGAGAAAGACTGCAAGAATGTGTCAGAGTATAATAGTTTGGATTTGAGAAAAGCATTATAAAAAAAAGAAGAAAAGTAATTTTTATCCTGAATTTATTCAGCTAAATATCTGACATTATTTTGCAAGAGGACTGAATAGTGGCAAAATGTTTATCACATCCCTAGTTATAGTGCCACCCACCACCTTTCAACAAATTTTTGTGTGGGAAATTTTTACTTAACAAATCAAATAACAAGCACATTGTTTGAGTTATCTGTAATTTAAATATAATCAGATTCAGAGTAGTAGAACTCACCCTAGAGCTCTCTGAAGTAACTTATTTTTTTTTTTTTTGGTAACTCTGCACAACTGACAATACATATAATATATATTGCATTACATGCAATTTGTACACTAGCAGTAACTAAGCAGTTGCTGGTAAGGATACTTAGAGATGTAAATTTTCCGGAAAAGTTGAAGTGGCGGAAAAAAAACCCGGTTTTTTTCCAGTTTTTTTTCTGGAAAAATTGGAAAACTTGGAAAAATTGATTTTCTATAAATGTTTCTCAAAAATAAGTTATATTTTCTTAAAAAGCATACAATAATAAACTTTTTCAATAGTTATGCACATTAAAAAAAAAAAAAAAAAAAAAAATATTTTCCCTTTACATGTGAATATGTTATTAAAAAAGAGAGAGAGAGAGAGAAAAAAGTCAGCTTTTAAAAGTTTATCCTTTCAGTTTCAGAATTCTGACAGTAGCTTTTCTTGCTTAATTTAACACCAGTGTTTGTACTATATCATGTGTCCGTTAAAATGATTTTTCAGTAGCGCTTTAACTATGTCAGTAAAGCTAATTAAAAAAAAAAACTTTAGTTTCAACCAATATTACTGTAGTTTTAAAGCAGTTTTAAACTATATTGTACATCTCATCTACATAGTACTGGTTTTCAAATACTTAAAGAATGCCAGTTTAAAAGAAACAAATTACAGTAGTTCTGGTATTATTATAAATACTATTATCATTTTCAAATCTTCTCTTATTTAAAAATTGGTATTATTTTAAAATATTACTCCCCCCACCCCCCACCCCACCCCTTACAGTTATAATTTTCGTTTCCTGTATATGTGGTTTTGGTGCAGCTTTCCAGACTAAACCCAAACTATGTTTTAGTAAGATTTAGATCCTTAATATTGAAAGCGGTATTTTTTTTTTTTTTAATGAAACTTTTAAAACAGGTGGATTTTTCCATATGCTTAAAAATTGTTTTCAACTTGATTTTTCAGAGATTTGCTTACATTTTCTTTGCAAAGTTTGTATGGATTTATATTTTTTGAAAATACATTTAGACAAATCTAAAAATCTATATTTCAAAAAAAAAAAAAAATAATAATAATAATAATAATACATAATTTTAACTACATGTTATTATCAAAAGAAATTTTTTTAACAATAGTGAAAAATTACAGCTATGCGAATAAAAATAAATGCATGTTTCAAATTTTACATTAAATTTTCCGTCTTACCATTTTCATTTATTGGTATAATACTGAAATAGTTTTGCACATGAATTTTCATTTTTAACGAGAGAAGTTGCATTTAATTATCTTACCAGGGATTTGCTTGGATTTTTTTTCACACTTTCATGTTTTTGCGAAATTGTGAACTTTTATAAAACTTGTGAACTTGTAAAAAATGTGAATGAAATGTAAAAAATGTAATTGGAATTTTGTAAATTTGTCATATTTAAGTTCTTATTTAGACATTATTGAGATGGTCCTTTGTACATAAACAGCTAGATAATAGATTCATTGGTTATTGCAATTATTATACAACAGGATTTTTTTTTATTCTAAAATCATTACGTTTGTGAAGAATTTAATTTGGAGACTGTAAAAAAATTCTGAAATGTCTATTTTTAAGAGAAATAATTTCGTTAGAGGTCATATGTTTTAAGGAGAAAAAACTGTGAAGGATCCATTAAGGCTGTTCTCAAATCGAAAAGGGCAACTTTCTGACATAAGTTTTAATTTATTTTTGTTCAGAAATACATGAAACTAGCAGGTGTTGTTCAAAAGCTATGTAATCAAGCTGTTTTTTCCATTTTTTTGCAAACACAATAGATCTTTCAGAAAATAGTATCAAAGTGGTCGTTTTGAACCGAATTTCAACGCAAAAGAAGAATAGCCAGTCAAGAATGGGTGAAAAACGTGTTTGTCACGTGATCAAAATCGCCTATAACTCAATAGGTGGTTTATGGATCACAACAGGGAAAACACAGATCGATTCCAAATCACTTTCATGGTCAGGTTTTTCAATTTTATATTTTTCCACTAAAAAATGAATTTGTAAATGTGTCAAAATGTTTTGCGCTTGTTGAGCAGAGCAGTTAATAACACCCTTCGGAGACTCAAGTTCTTTCTAAAGAGATCCCTGCTAAGATTTTCCATGTTAAAGTTTTCATGAGGGACACTAAACATGAAAAAAATATAAATAAAAGTATCAGAATGTAGCAATTATAAAATTTTGACTACATTATTTTATAAATGAAATTTCAATTTTTCCAATTTGGAAAAATTGAAAAATAGCCCTTCGGAAAAAAACTGAAAAAAAACGGGTTTTTTCCCAACTTTTCCGGTTTTTTTCCGAGCATTCCCATCTCTAAGGATACTGTAATCAATGTTATCATGGCCATTTTTGGCAGTATAGCTTCCTGGTCCTTGTAATACAAAAGAACCTGTATTTGTATGTTATATATTTTTTCTTTAAAAAAAATGTAAATTTTTTAAAAATTAAAGTTTATTTTTGCTTTTATTTCATGAATATATATATATTTTTTTATAGGCTAACAATGTTGCTAATGTGCACTACCCATCCAGTTCGTCTAATACCTCATCTTCTGTTCAAGCAAGTGTAGCTTGTAGCAGTTCTCAAAATATACTCACATTTCAGTCAAGTGCAGCTTCTAGCAGTTCTCAAAATGTGTTCACAATTCAGCCAAATGCAATCTGTAGCAGTTCTTCTCAAAATGTATTCACTATTCAGCCAAATGCAGTTTGTAGCAGTTCATCTCAAAATTTGTTCACATTTCAACCAAGTACTGTTTATAACAGTTCTTCCCAAAATGTATTCGCATTTCAGCCAAGTACGGCTTGTAACAGTTCTTCTCAAAATGTATCCACAATTCCAAATAAAACTATGCAGTCTAACAGCATTTCTTCTGAACCACCAAGCAATAAAAATGGTTGCTCAGAGATGCCTTCGACAATTGACTCTTGCGAACTCTTTTGTAAAGAAGAAAACTTGACCCCAGAACAAGAAAAATTTCAACGAGAAGAATGGCTTAATTTTGTAAAATTTACTGCGAAACTTCATAGTTTTCCATATGTATCTGCTGTCAATGGATCTGAAGTTGGAGAAAAAGTTGTGGATAGCGTGTCTTCTCAAGAGCTTCCTGTTTTAGTCTATACAAATGTTCCTCAACAGTCACAGTCTGTTGTGCCACCTCTTCCAGCTCCTGCATTTGTACCTAATTCAGCACTCGCTCCACCTGTACCTAGCTCTGTAGTTGTTCAACCACCTGGTATTACATCAAATGCACCTATTATCTGTCAGATTCCATCAAATATTTCTGCACCTTTAAATTCTGTCGGTCCTGTTATTCATACAATTAGTCCGGCTGTTTCTCCTGCTACTCCTGTAGTTTCCCAGTGTGTAAGTATATATTTCTTAATAAAATATGCTAATTTCATATTATATAAACTTTAGCATTAGTTGTAACTGCTTTTTGAAAATGTTTTTATTTTTCCTCAAAATCAGTTGTTTCTTTATTTTAAAATATTCAATTGAAGTACATAACAGTAAAAATTGTGAAAATGGAACCTGTTTATAATAAATAAAATCCAACTTTTAACAGAAAATTTTCATATCCCTGGCATTATTATCATAGACAACATACAGTCTTAAAATAAATCCCCCTCCCCGAGTCTCTTGTGATTTCATTTTAGCAGGTTTTATTGTATTTTTCTTCCCCTTCCCTTTATAATGTGTGTACATTTATTTGTATCGCATAGGTTGTTTATTGCAATTTTAAAATTCTTACATGGCTTACTTCCTGTTCAGTTTATGTTTCTATGCCAGTGAGGTATTTGTTGTATAATTTTATGATCTTATATAGAAGAGATCTTATATATCTTTTTAGAAGGTTTGAATATGATCAGTGCTGTAGTTTGGTGGGAACACCATTCCCAGATATATTTGGTTTGTTACCGTAAAAAAAAAAATATTGTGAACGAGCACAATTATTATTATTTTTTTTTTTTAAAACGAAATGGTAATTTATGCTAGTTTTAAGAAGATCCATTTCACTTATATTCATAAGCCGCTTTAACTGAGTTATTTTCTTCTGATGGGCTGATGGCTTCTATTATTATGAAACAG
Source organism: Maratus speciosus (assembly GCA_963932465.1). Classification (NCBI taxonomy): domain Eukaryota; kingdom Metazoa; phylum Arthropoda; class Arachnida; order Araneae; family Salticidae; genus Maratus; species Maratus speciosus. Next base: position 362,122,647 of record OZ010786.1, on the reverse strand, counting down.
CCATTATAAATAAAGTGTTAGGTGGAGATCAAAGATCTTTCATCTCCACCTAACACTTTATTTATAATAGCTGTTTCATAATAATAGAAGCCATCATTATGAAACAGCCATTATAAATAAAGTGTTAGGTGGAGATCAAAGATCTTTCATCTCCACCTAACACTTTATTTATAATGGCTGTTTCATAATAATAGAAGCCATCAGCCCATCAGAAGAAAATTATCCATTCCAAAGGTATAAGTTCAATTGAAAAAAACTATTTACCATAATTTCTGGAAGAAACACTGCATCGCGAAAAATCACACCAAAAAGATAAAGAAATGGTTGTAAACGCTGCAGGTGACATTTCCGCGGTAATCGCGATTGTCGTGCTAAACAGAAACATATTAATAAGCTGAATTAAGAAATCATAAAAAAAGAAATTATTAATTAGAAATAAATAATATAAATACAAAATTTGAAACGTATTAATTTTAATATTTAGCACTACGTACGATTAAAATAATGTTATCACACCCCATTTTATCAATTGAATAAGATATAAAATTTATCATTTTAATCATGTCTAAAAGAATCTGTAGATCAGGAATGCAGGTGGGGTTTGTTTTTTTTTCAAAAAAAAAGAAAGAAAGGAATTAAAAAGAAAACTCGTGCAATAATTCATCGAGATCCGGTAATTTTAAACTCATTTTTAAACGGAAAAGCAATCTACTGGCATATCTATCAAAGTGATTTGAAATTGAATGCATTTATCCGGTTTCGTTAAATGTATTATATCTTAAGTTACAAGTGATTTCTATTTGAGGATGATCTTCCCCGAGCTGTCTCATCTGGAAATTCAGTTCAAAAAATCAACTTTCAGCATTTTCTAAATATTTTTTCCCTTATCAAAAACTGAAAAAGCTATTCGATTTCGCAAAGTATTTATAATTGCACCTATAATTTTATGCAACTAAAATTAAAAATGACTTATAGTGAATGCAGCCGGTTATTTATGTGTGTAAGCATGTTTTATAATAATAATAAAGTTCTCAAAAACAGAACAAAACTTTTTATTTAATTCTTATCGGTCTGTCTGAAAGAAATTTCATGATGACTTACTTTTATTATTTCTCTGCCGGTGGAGCGATAAGGATTATAAACATTATATGATTCATGCTAACTACTATGAAAAGATATCACATGCGATACTAAAGCTATCTTCTTTTTTTTTTGACCTTCTATCACTCTGTTGTCTGTTTGGAACATTTCAGCTGTCACAAATTCAAAGGATTAAACATAGATTTCAATTAGAAGATTTTGTTTTAAAAGCATTTGTAGTACTGCATACGATATGATTACTAAAAGAGAAAAAAATAAGACTTACCAGGACTGTGCTGTTTCTTAAATACAAGATACAGTACAAAGTCTTAAATCCACACGTTTTGCTAACTAGCTTTTTATAAAAAAAAAAGATCGAAAACCTCTCCGCTCTTCTAATAATTTTTAAAGAACAAAGATATTCATACTCTTTTCATTCCACATGTCTAGTTTCTGTAAAATGATCTTACGATCTGTTTTTCCGTAATGCTTTTCCAGCCCCACCTATTTTCAATCACGGCACTCGGGCCGGGCCGGCCTTGGTCTCCACTCTTTTCAGTCTGGGCCCGGACCAGGCCAAACTTTTTTCTGAAGGCTCAGGCTGGGCCTAGGGACTACTCTTTACGGGCTGGGATGGACCTAACTTATTTTTTCCATATCTTCCGTGATTTTAACTTTTTTCCGGGCCGGGCCTGTCTTGGGCCGAACTTTTAGCTGTTATACCGGGCCGGGCTGATTATTTTCTCTATGAGTCGTGCTGAGCCCGTTCGTTTATAGAATACAGGAGAAGGTTAATCGCCTAAAAATCGAACTTTATGAAAGCAGTGCAATTGTGTGTTAAAAGCATCGAGAAAAATGCTTAGGCAGGGCCAATATATTTCTCTCGCTTGGGTCTGAAAATTTCGGCTTTTCCACATTATTTTAAAATCTCATTAATATGAGATTTCTCATCTTTGGTACTTAAATCTTTGGGAGTGGAGGGAAAAAAAAGTGCGTGTAAATGCTGCATTGGTAGAAACGCCGCATCACTTGAAATTTTTATTTAAAACATGTAAAACATGTAAAATGTTTTATTTAAAACATGTAAAAACATGTTTTTATTTAAAACATGTAACGCCGCGGCGTTTCTTCCTAAAATTACGGTAATACTTTGAGCAGAAAAAAGAGGCTACACCTGTAATTTTCATGACACTAATAGAATCCCATAGCTGCTAATTTGTATGGTTTTGTTACCTCTAAAATTTAATACAAATTTTTGCCATATTTAATCGTTGACATTTGTTAGATTTCGGCGGTTGAATTAGGTAAAATTTACTAGTAAGTTTTAGTGGTAAGAAAAAATCCTAGAAATTGGTTGCTATGCAGTAGCGTAATACTGCAGCCAAAAAACTGCGGCAAAATTAACATTCAACAAACAAAAAACTATCAAGGGCTTTTTCAAATAAACAATTTCATTCCCTGTTTTTCTTAAAAGTAACGAAAATGTACATCAAAGAAATGTTACTAGTACAATAAAAATGAATGAATAAAGTGAAAATTTATATTTCATTTCTTTAATTGGTGACGATTTGTGTAAATCCGGTTTATCCAAGTTCTTTGCTTGTCCGAGGTGAGCTTGTTCCATATTAACCCGGATAATTGGGAGGTTACTATAATAATTATAACTGTTAATTGAATAAAGTTGGCTTTTGGCTAAATGTTTTAAATTGGATTTTGGCTTAGCAATGAAAAGGTGAGTTCCCACAAATATTTTTTCACAACTACAACACTGACAAGGGCACCACCAAACATGATGCGCACAGATTTTGATGATTTCAAAGTATGTTGTAGGGGTCATACCACTAATTATTCTGATGAAAGGATTTCTTCAAATGGGCTTTAGTTTTTGAAAATTTTGAGGTTAAAGTTCAGCGCATATTTCAAATACCCATTAGTATGACTTTCTGTACGTGAATTTGTGGCTCAGCGGTAGCGTACGAGCTTACGGACCAGGACTTTGCGGGTTCAATTCCACCCTGGGGCCCTTTTTTTCAATTTTATTATTTACTTTTATTTACTTTTTTATTACAGGCTTTATCTAATACAACAGCATTCTTTTTGTACAACAATGGAATATAATCGCGTGGTTCAGGTGCAAATTCTTCAGGTACAAAATTCCCACAATCTTCATGAAATCCCGGATACTATAAAAAAATATTTAAAATTCAATTGTTTAATTTCGATTTTTTTTAACAATGAAATATAACGAATATTTTTTTTTTTGTTGTTGTTAAAGTAAAAAATCATACCTTTGTAAATTCGTTAAATTCATCTTCTTCATTCAATATCAATTCCTCGGCCTCAATAATTTGTCGATCTTCTAATATTTCTAAAATTGCACCATGAAATTCTTCAGGCATACCAATAGAAGCACAGGATATTTCATACGGTGGAGAACTTTTAAACAAATCATCATTTTGTAACAACGTCTCGCAATATGTTAATGCATTTGTAATTCGGCCTTTTTGTTTCTCTTCCAAACGAGAATTTTCCGCATAAGCGCTGGTTCTTTCCATAACACAATCTTTAGCATTCAATCTGTCACAATCTGTAGTCTTCTTTTAATTTTCATACCGAAATTTTCCCTATATATAACAATATTTCAAATATTCTAATTTTCTGCAAAAGAAGCTGAACGAGATCAATAAAAGAAATTTTTATTTATTCCAATATTACCGAGAAAAGGAAAGCAGACGATTAAAAAATATATTTATATGTATCGTAAATTTTATCTCATTAACAGACGATTTTTGCAATCCAGTTGAATTTTTGTGAATCACGTAGAGAGTGTTTTTATTTGCTATAATAAAAAATTAAAATATTTTTAAATGTAATTTTTTATTTGTGCAAACGAAAAATGATGTTGAGGTTGAACTTTAAAGATAAATGTATTTTACAGAGTATAAAAAAATTTGTACAACTGGTAAAAAACTTGTATTTAAGCATTACTGCTTTAATATTTTATTACTCTTTCGGAGATATGCATTATTTGAATTATCTAATCCGAAATACGTTTGAGAAATTGCACCTGAAAATTATTTTGTATAATTTATACAAGAAAAGGATAAATTTTCCTTTTAAATTACATAAAGTAAAAAAAAAAAAAAAAAAAAAAAGATAGAAAAAAGAAAAATCATTTTATCAGAATTGTGCTTAAAATAAAAAAATGTAAATAATAATTAATTTGAAAAAAAGTTTTAGGCATAAATTAGTTTTGGAGTTTTGTAAGAAATTTTTGTAGAAATATTAGTAGAGTTTTGTAGAAATATTAGTTTAAAAATTGAAGAGAAAAATAAATTGCCATGAAAAATTCGAAAATGTAAATGTAATTTATTAAGAAAATATCAAAGTTCAAAGCTGTAGAATGCCCCATTCTGCTTAAAATTTTTAACGTATAAAAAATATAAAAATAAGTAAAAAAGAAAAAAAATGCCTCGAAGTGGAATCGAACCCGCAATGTCTTGATCCGTAAGCTCGCACACTACCGCTGCACCACGAATTCACGGTCATAAAGTCACACTAATGGGTATTTGAAATATACTCTGAACTTTAACCCCCAATTTCTCAAAAACTAAGGCCCATTTGAAGAAACCCTTTCATCAGAATAATTAGTGGTACGACCCCTACAACATACTTTGAAATCATCAAAATCTGTGCACATCATGTTTGGTGGTGCCCTTGTGAATGTGATGACACAAAGTACATTAAGGGAAGGCACCACACCCACTCACATTAATTTTACTCTAACATTTTATACTCATTTATTATATGTAACTAAATTTTATCCAAGTGTTTATATAAATTTTTATTCGTGTGTTTGATAAAACTGTGCAAGAACATCACATAAGTTAGAAGTGTCTTAAGTTTTTCAGCTTTCCAAAAAATTGTACTTTTCCGTTAAAAAACTCATTAACTCCTAAAGTACTCGAGCGATTTCGATAAAAAAAATTTTAATGGTAGAGTATAAATATAAGATCATATGTGACAGACAGTTTAAAAAAATTTTAGTTTAAGATTTTTTTTTTTTTTTTTCTAAAAAATGGAAAATTTATGGAAAATTCCCATTGATCTAAAATTACAAATATTAGTCGCAGAAAAAAACTGTCTGCTATAAGTCTTGAGCATAATCCAGTAAATATGGATTTCAAATTTCATCAAAATTGGTCAGGTCGTTTCCGACGAAACAGGTCTTAAATTTTGCATATTTTCCATTTGATTGCACCCAGTCTTGTCTTCCCTTAAAAGCACTGTTTATATGTTTAAGCACCATTATGAAAACTTAATTTGTTCCTCAGAATAAACTGTCTTAATATTTTTTAAGACACCATAACCCTTAAATCCATAGTGTAATTCAGGAGTTACATGATCTTTTTTTACCATTTGGCACTTTCTATTGGCCTATTATGTATTGGTGAACTGTTATGTACATGATCTTTTTTTACCATTTGGCACTTCTATTGGTCTATTATGTATTAGTGAACTATTATGTGTTACTTACGTGTGATAACATGCATTTAAGGTTGTGAAGTCTATTTTTGTTCTCATTTGTTATCACAGGGAGGTTATAACATCTTTTATTGGTTGATACTGCTTCCAATGTGCTCGACTGGTGTTTTTTCTCTATCTTTATATGGTAGTCATTATTAATTTTGCAAATTATTAGAAGCATTATAAAAATTATTACATCATTGAATAGCTGTTATTGTGTAGTGTAAACACTTTAAAGTAAGTATATAATTTAAAATTATAATTTTTTTAAGAGTAATTTTTGTTATGTAACTCAGGAGTGACATTATGTCCAACAGAAACATAAATACATTTTTTCCCTATTTTTGCAGTGTATAATTAACAAAAATAGACTCAAATATAATGTTTTCCGAACAAAATAAAAAAAAGCATGCATTAAAGGGTTAACCTCCCTCCTGTAATTTTGTCTCAAAACGTTTCTCTTTATATTATTTTTTTTCTGCTGATGAGCTACTAAAGTTAATATTTAATCTTTGTGAATATTACTTTCTGGAACTCTTTTATGTTAATTTTGTGATTAAAAAAGGAAAAAGAAAGAAAGAAAAAATTAGTATTCTTTTCTTTACAGTGAATACTTTTCTATACAGTTTTTTATAGAAAAATATTATTGCATCCAATTACAGATGTACTTTATGTGCAATATATATTTGAAAGCAGCACAGTTCCATATAATATTTAATGTGTACCGAAACTGTCAGAGTTTTCTGTTCAGGCTTTTTTCACAGGGTTCTTCCTGTTTTTATGAAATAGGGAACAATTTTTATATTTGTAAAAATGTAGTCATAATTTTGTGAATTAAAAATTATCATTATATTCAGTTCCTGTTTATGCATTTTTTTAAACAAGATTTTTTTTTTTTTTATGTAAAAGCTAGATGATAAGAGGCTCTTTTGTGGACTTAACTATTTTGTGAGCATGACAGATCCAATTTTGTTTTAAATTATTAAATTTGTGAAAGATTCTATCCTATTAGGAGATGTTAAAGTTTTATTTTTAAGACTAACAATTTTGTGAAGGGTTGTATTTTAAGATGGAAAAGTTATTGAAAGATCCCAAATCCACAATTAAGGGATCCTAACTGAGCTTTGCAAATTTCCTTCTGGAATAAAAATAAATAATTCACTGTGATTTTAAAACCTCAGCATTATTAAGTAATTCAAAACCTATAATAAATTAAACTAAAATTTAAAATATGCATTAATTATTTAGGCACTACAGATAAACTTAAACTCGGAAATTTTTATTTTTTTATTGGTGCAGTTTCCTAAAAGAGCGTAACATTTTTATATAACTCATGAGAAAGACATCTTTATTTTATAACTAGAAAGCAAGCCTAAAGTGTAAGCTGTCATTTAAAACAAAAGAAAATTGGAATCTTTATTTATTTTTTTGTGAAAAACACATTTCGTAACAGTATAAAAATTGTAAAAAGTAAAAAAAAAAATTTTAATGTGGTTTAATTTTTCTGCCTAATTACAAATTATTTGATAATTTATGTTTTTTTATTACAATCTTTATATTTTTATTGACTTATAGTGACATTTTCAAGCTTATGCAGATGTTAGGTATAGGGAAATTTTATCTTTTTGCTTTAAAGTTAGAACTAGTATAAAAATATTCATGTGCGATTTGTTGAAAAATACTAAATTTTGACCCCCCCCCCCCCCCCCCCCCCCCTTATCCCGCCTCCAAATGTAAAAAACTATGAGGTATGGAAAAAAAATGCCTGTGTTCATACTAGAAACCTGCATGGTGGGTTTGTACCCGGCCTGCCCCCCCCCCCTCCCCCTCCCAAAATTCCTCTTAAAATTCCCTCCTACCCCCACCCCACCCCCTGAAAAAAAAATAATAAATAAATAAAATATATATATATTCGACCTGAAGTATTCAAAATGAATGAAAATGAATTTATATTTTAATACAATTATGGAAAAATAGTCTACAATTATATCTCTAATAATCAATTTTAAATCTAATCCGATCCAAATTGCAGGTTCGTGTAAAATTGTTACCTAGTTGGTTGCTCCAGCCGATGCGTGAGTCTAATAATTACTCTATTGCTACCTTGGTATATGAAATAATTAGAGAGTACACAAATTTTCCACCAAAACATTATTGGTGTTTTACAATATTTGATTGAATTGGCATTAAATGACACATTTTTTTTTTTAACACGCTGTGTATAATTCTAATGAAAGGCTTACATTAACATAAAATTAACCGATCACAAAATTATAAATGTTTCCCAAACCATCCTCCAATTGGATTTTTAACCTTTAAATGTATAGGGTAACTCAGGTGTTACATGATCTTTTTATGCCGTTTGGCACTTTCTATTGGTCTTTTGGTGAACTATTATGTGTTACTTACATGTGATAACACATAATAGTTTTAAGGTTAATACATTTAAGGTCGTGAAATCTGTTTTTGTTGTGACTTGTTATCACAGGAAGGTTATAACATCTTTTGTTGGTACTGCTTGCAATGGGCTCAACTGGCATCTTTTCTCTATCTTTATAAGTTAGTAATTATTAATTCTGCAAACTATTAAAAGCATTATAAGAATTATTATATCGTTGAATACCTGTTATTGTGCAGTAAACACTTTAAAGTATGTATGCAATTTAAAATTATCATTTTTTGAGCAATTTTTGTTATGTAACTCATGAGTGACGTTAAGTCCAACAGAAACTTGTAGTGGATGATTAAAAAAATAGACTCAAATATAATGTTTTTCGAATATAATGAAAAATCATGTATTAAAGGCTTAAAAATATTAGTGCAATAAATATTAGTGCCCTGTGCAATAAATTTGCACATTTGTCAAATTTAAAATATTTCAAAATATTTTACCTAGTACAAGAAGAGCTAGCTGTATAGCAAGATAAAATATATCTTTGTGCTAATTCCTTTTTTATATTTTTATTGAATTCTAAAATTTATTTGTCTTTTAATGATAGTACTTTCTGGTTTTGGGACATTTTAAGACCATATGAAATTTTGAAAATGCCAATTTGAAAATAGCAACAAAAATGGGTCTTGCCTCTCCAAAGGAAAGATAGCGGAGAGCGGGGACAGTGGATCTATGAACACAGTGACCACCCTAATTTTTTAAAGCTTTTCTTTTAGGCTAATTGATTACAGCACCGGATTGATTATTTATAACCTTCAGAGCACATAGTTAGTTCAGAATTAACCCTTTTATCCTGACTGGTTTTTTAAATCTTCTAAAAGTAAAATTTTTCATCATTATTTTTTTCTTTATTTAGTACTTAAAGGTTATAGATAAATAAGATAAAACAGCTTTTTACCAAAGGTTAAACACTTCTTTTTATTTAATTTTAAAGTTAATATGCTTAGAAGAAAGCTTTTAATTAACATTTTTATGGGAATGTATTAAACTTCACGGGGCATAGTGGACCACCAACTATTGGGGTATAGTGGTCCACAATCCACTCCGCTGCTGTAATACAGAATTTTCAAAATATTTAATAATTGCCTATTATCTATAAAGAAATTTTGTTTTAAAGTAGTTATTTAACTGAAAAAAAATGGCAATTTATTTAACATACTAAAAAATATTTTGGTTCGTATTTACTGCTTTTGAAAAATATAAAAGTAGCCTTTTAACTGTAGTCTGTTATTACTAAAAGAATTTCTGGCAGTTCTGAAATTTTATTACTATTTTAGATGTAACAAAAAACAAATTTGGAATCAAAACTTATGTTTATTAATCTGTTGTCTATATCAGTGTTATCTTAATGTTGTTCCCAGACCCAAAAGTATCTCAGGAAAATTTCAGGCTTATAAGTATTTTAGAATTTCATTTGCAAATTTTCATATGCGCTGATTTTTTTTTACTTAACAACTTTATCTTATTTGCAATTGCTCCTGTATCTTAATCTATTATTATTTTAAAATATAATACTTTTTTTTGATAATTTTTCTGTTTTGTTTTGTATGTGTTTTGTTTCAAAGTGTTACTTGCAAATATGCATCATTATATTATTTTGGAGGTAAAAGGGAAATAAAGAAAAATTAGATTAACGAAAAATAGGTTTATGTTATATTTCAAATAATGTTTAATAGAAGACCACTGTGGCCCGCTTCCGAGGCACACTGGTCCACTGTATGAATCCATAATAATATTTTTTTTTCTTTTTCTTTTCTTTCTCTTTTTTTTTTTTTTTTTTTGAAAAATGTATTGGAAACTATGTTCTGAAAAAATTCTAAGGTATGTAAAAATGTTCAAGGAATATTCAAGAAGATTTGAACTAGGCATGCAACGGATATCCAGCAAATATCCGATATCCGGCAAATATCCGATATCCGGCATATCCGGCTGATTTTTCAATATCCGAAATACCGTCGGATATCCGAATCACAATCACCGGATATCCGGCAATACGTAGCAAAACAAATATATAAGGATAAGAGAAATCGTTTGACCCAAACAATGCCGAACAACTTTTGTTTATAATTCAAAATATGAAAGTAAGTCCACTATTCATGAGTAAAAGGTAATTCTCAAAAGTTTAAAGAATTGCCAGCTTTCCTAACATTGGTATTAGAACTCTTTATAATAAATTTAAGAATTTATGTTTACATCTTTTAGAAAATTGTACCTTTACTTTCAGAATGTGAAACAAAATCTGAAATTATTTATTAAAGTATGACTTTATTCATTTTCTTTCTCTCTTTTACGTTTAACAATTAAACAGGCCTATTTTTACTTTCTTCTATCTTCAATACAAGTATTGTAACTGAGATATTTTCGATTTCTGGTTTTCGGTGGGCTTAGACGTTTTAGGGGTCAGAGATCCCAAAACATGTTTATACAAAATGTCTGTCTGTCATCATACCATCAAATAGTGTATGAAGTTATGCATAGAATTGAATCAAATTTTTTGTGAATGTTTTTGGCTATAACCAGCTGGCCCTCCTTCAATATTGAACATTCCACTGGAAGGGGGCGCTGTAATCGTGATTTTTTTGCCATTTTCATTATTGCGCCATCAAAAAGTGTATGAAGTTATGCATAGAATTGAATTAAATTTTTTGTGTATGTTTTTGGCTGTGGCAAGCAGGTCCTTCTTCAATATGGAAGCATTCTGCCAGAAGGAAGTGCTGTAATTGCGATTTTTTGTGCCATTTTCATTATTGTACTATCGAAAAGTGTATGTTAAATATGTAATCATAAATTATCCATATAATTGAACAAAATTTTTTGTGTATGTTTTTGGCTATGTCCAGCAGGTTCTCCTTTAAATTGGAAATATTCTGCCAGAAGGGTGCGCTGTAATAGTGATTTTTGTGCCATTTTCATTCTTGTACCATCGAAAAGTGTATGAAGTTATATATAGAATTGAACCAATTTTTGGGGGTATGTTTTTGGCTATGGCCAATTGGTCCTCCTTCAATTTGAAAATATTCTTCTGGAAGGGGGCGCTATAATAGTGATTTTTGTGTTATTTCCATTATTTTATCATCGAAAAGTGTAAGAAGCTAAGCATAGAATTGAACCAATTTTGTGTGTATATTTTTGACTATGGCTGGCAGTTTTTTCTTGAATTTGGAAATATCCCACCAGAAGGTGGCACTGTGACAACATTTTTTGTAAAATTTTCTCAATTTTTCGCAGTTTTTTATACTGTATATTGGTGGCTCGTGAAGCCATGGGAACTTCGTATTCTGCTAAGCCGGCCATTCACAATCAGCTGATGTACAGCAGAATAACGAAAAAAATTATTGATTTTAATAAATATCATGATAGAGATTAACTTATTCTTATTTTGATTAACTGACGAATAGAAATTTTAGATCAAAATCAAAGTTGGTATAATATTGAACTAATAATATCGAAGTATTAACATTTGGAACTACTTTTTGAAATATTAAGATGTATGAGATAGAAAAAAGTTTTGGGATTGGCACATCCAATTAGTTCTTTTTGTAACTTCATTATAAATAAAATAATTAAAATTAAAAGTAATTTTCTTTTTACTTATAAATATCACAGTAATTTAACTTAAAATAAAACTAAATGTCTAAATGTGACTCAAAGAAAAACAGTATTAAATAATTAAAACAGAAAAAAGGCATCAACTAAACCTATATTTGGAGAAAATAACTCTTTAATCATGGGTAATATTAGTAGATATTTTATGTTTAAATTATAAAAAGAACGTATGTATTTCTTTGTGAAAATACTCTGCAATTATAAGCCTATTAATTGGCTAAAATTTGTTATACAAATTATTAGCATTTCATTGTACAAATTATTAGCAATTATCAATATAGTCAATCCCATATCCAAATCCAGCAGCAATTATCAGCATTTCATTGTACAAATAAACAGAATATTTTAATGTTTAAATTACATTTTTTATACAACATTATTAATATACATTACACGGCTTGAATGGCAGATACATGTCTTGAATTTCGGGATGGGATGGCAGGATTCGTGCCCTAAAGAATATTGGGGGCGGGAGGCTACTGTTTCGAAAAAATCATTTTCCGAAAATGTATCTTTGTAAAACGACGATGAAGTGTCGGGACCAACTGACAAATTTCATGATATTTTCCACTATCGATTTACAGATTTCACAGTTTCTTCTTACAACAAATTGACAAAATTAGTGTTTGTTTTTCTGCATCTGACCAAAAAAGTTTGCGATTTTTCTGCTCGACCGACTGACGAATTTCTTGATTTTTTTCTGGAGGCCGATTGGTGAATTTCATAAATTTGTTTTCGCAATCAATTGACAAATTTAGAAATTTTATTCTGTGACCGCTTGGCAAATTTCCCTGTTTGTTCTTGTGACATACTGATGAAAGTAACGATTGTTTTTCTGCATCTGATTGAAAATTGTCGCATTTTTTCTCTGCGACCGACTGAGGAATTTCACTGTATTTGCTCGTGACGGACTGGCAAATTTCACGATACTTTTCCATGATCGATTGACGAATTTCGTGATATTTTCCCACTTTCGATTTCCCATGAACTTCAGTTTTTTTCTCGCAACCAATCGACAAATTATTTTATTTCTTTTCACCATGATTGACGAAATCAGCAATGTTTATTTCTATGACAGTTTTACTTATTTTGCGATGTTTTTCCTGTGTGCCCGAAATTGGAAATAACTAAAAGGGCAGCAACGGCCACCGGAGACTAAGCTCTACCAAATTGGATAATAGTCAAAATGAGATTACACTTGTGGTGCACATGAAAAAAAAAAACTTTGATGAATTTCAAAAAAACATATTTAGAAACAGCAAACTAGTTGTTTCTCGCAATTAACAGAAATTAGGACATGACTTTTTGAAATCAACCTTTTCTCGTGTAATAGAAGAAACCAATTGACTATTCCCTTTTCAAACTTTGGATATGGATTTAAAATTCCAATGCATAGAACATAGTTCAATTAACGAAAATACCAGGGATTACAGTTTTGAATATAATTCCATTAAGGATATAATAAAACAAATTTGTTCAGAAGTGACATACCATCACCAATATGCATTATTCATGTAAGTTAAAAATTAATGCACATCAGATTTTGCAAAATTTTCTAAAACTTTTTAAGAGAGCATAACCATGTGTTTCCGATAATTTCTAAAGTTATAAAAGTCGTTCTGTGCTGTTTGTCAAAAGTTTAACTTGTGAAAGAGGCTAAAGTATGCAAAATGGAATAAAATCTAAATTAAGATATTCATTTAGCAACCCGATTGTTAATTGTCCATAACATTAGGTGAAAGTTGAAAAATAGACATGATATATATAAAGCTTGATTCTGTTCCTTTGTTTTAATAAAATAAAAATTTTGAATAATTGTCTTGAGTTGTTAATTTAAATTGTTTCAATGGTATTTTGTCATGTCTGTATAAATGTAATTATTTAAGTAGCACATAAAAAATAACGGGGTTTAAAGATTTTTCCTTTCTAACAGTTCAACTCCCCTGCATTTATAAATTTTGGGTATGAAACTCTCCTCCTGGGAAAACTTGAATTGCAAGCCCTGATATTCAAAGAGATATAGTTTTTGTAAATTATATTTCAATACATTTAAAATGTTTTAATGATGTGTGAAACATGTTTGTAATTTATTGTTCTGAGATGACATTATATAGAGAAATAATTCACTGTATAACTAAAAACATATCTAGTGCCGGATATCCGGCCGGATATCCGAATCCGGCAGGTGAAGGAGCTTCGGATATCCGGTATCCGATATCCGGCAAAATCAATATCCGGTGCATCCCTAATTTGAACTTTCCATTAAAGTGGGGGGAAAATGTAAGCTGTAAAGGGTGGTCCACTGTAGAGATCTTTTTTTTTTAATTTTTTTTTTTATTTACAATGTTCTTATATTAGTAAATCATTTTAATAATTTATTAAATTTTTTCAGTACTTGTTAGTTATCTCATCGACCAAATTACTGTCGCCAAATTGTAAGATTAAATGCCAATAATGGTTGATCGTAAATGTCACATTCACTTGACAACATGTGTTTATGTCATCAAGTGATTTTTTATTTTGACGTTTTATTTGTATTTTTATTAATATTGTACTAATTTATTTGTTCTTCCATTATTTAAAATAAAAATTCTGTCAATTTGTATAATTTGGCAAATGGTTTGGCAATTTATATAATTTGGCGAAATTGGTCGACGGGTAACTAACAAGTACCAATTTTTCTTTTAATGTTTGCAATTCATATTTGCATTATTTGATTCTACAGAATACTCCATCAGTTACCATACACCATCTAAGTCCTACCATCCCTGTGCAACTAGAAAAGGTTAATGGACCTCTAACTGAAAAATCTCCAGCATCCCAGTCAAAAGATGAAGAAATTTTTCCTGTTGTATTAAAAGGTATGAATAGATTATTTTCTTGCACTTTTTTTGTGCATGTTTAATGAAATTAATTCAAATCATAACTAATGTTATTAAAAAAAAATTTTTTTTCTTCTGAAAAATCAATGTTATTCTGTCTGTCAGCATACTTCCCAAGTCATCTGATTTTTCTACAGTACTTCTGTTTTTTGTATTTATCTTCTTTTCTTCTGACTAAAAAAAAAAAAAAAAATCTTTATTTTTCCTACCTGAAATCTATTGAATGTCTGATTGCTTCAGACCTTTGTAAAGTATTTATTTAATATAATTTAGTTTTACTGTTTCATTATGATCTTTATTATTTTAAAAATCATTTATGAAATTTATTTTTACTTCAAATTATTTGATATCTTTTTGCAGTTGAGCTGTTTTAAAATTGATATCTTTAATTTGTTTTTTTATTTATATATACATTTTTTTTTTTTTTTTCAGATACTGCAACAGAAAAATTGCTTGATACGGTAAACAATAATTAGATACTAAATTATTAGAATTATAATAATAATAATTGCATAAGTGTGTATTTTAATCCATGTAAACCTTAACTTATCAATCTATATCTTATATATTGACTTTAATAACGAGTGTGTAATTATTGGGTGACTTAAAAAAAGTGAATAAATGTATTATCAAAGTTTATAATTCATATAGTCAAGGCTTGGCAGAATTTTTATATTACATTAAGAGATTATTCATAGTTTGGAGGACTACAAATTTTTTTAGCAGTAAAAAAAAAAAAAAAAAAAAAAAAAAAAAAAAAATTAACAAATTACAACGACCATTTGGAAAATGATTTTTTCAAAGACTGAAATTTAAGACAAAATATCACACGGAGTTGATCATACATTACGTACGCCATGAATTAAACATTAATAGTGTTATTACACGTAAAAATTGCAAGATTTCCTGAAACTTACGTATTATCCACCTGAAACTTAACGTATTATCCAAGCATTTCATTGGCTGTTCGGGAAAAGGCTTTTCCATCGTCAGATTTCTTGGAAATCTGACAACCCATTTTAAATGAAATTTCATTCATAAACTTCTAAACATCCCACAATATTACTTTTTACACTGTCGTATAGAGAAAAAAATGTACTTTTAAATGCAATTTGTTTGGAAGCTGTATCTCAATTTGTTTCTGAGTTATTAATTTTTTTTTTAGTTTTTATTACTTTTTTGTCATAGTGGCAACAGAAGTATCCATCTCTGTTGAAAGTAAAGGGAAATACAGATTACTGTATAGACCAATCAGAAAATGAATAAAATGTGGATTCAACCAATAAAAAGCTTCAGATATGCTTTGGATTTCCTACCCTGACGAGGACAATAACCATTTTTCCAAATGGTTTAAAAAAAAAAAAAAAAAAAAAAAAATTAAAGTAATACTTATCAAGAATATTTCTTAAAAGTTCTAGTTTGTTCTGATAAAAATTAAGAGTTATGACATGTAGTTTATTCAAACGTATATTTATTAAAAAGTGTTCTAAAACTGTTTAGAAAAAAGTATATGTATCATATATATTGTTTGAATACATGCTTTTACCTAACTTGGTTCATGTATGCAAAGGCAGGATTTTGTAATTCATTTTTCACCCACTCCTGGGTGTGCTTGAGTTCTAAAAATTGTGTACTATTATGTGTTTCCAATGACTACACAATATTTTCATGTTTTCAAAACTTTATCAATTAATATTAAATTTTGGCCCATTGTCCTTCTTATTGTTTTATAGAGACTGTTTTTATTAAATAAATTCCATTTTATGTACACTTTTACTTACTACTTTTAGCCATCACCTGTTTAATGCCCTTTAAAGTTTATCGATCACACATCTTTTTTTCCCATGCAGATTGATAGGTTTACATGTTGAAATTTAGTGGTTAAAGAGAAATTTTGTGCACAATTAATAAAAAAAAAACCCATTTTCAGTGTTTGAAATAAACATCTTTAAAGTATTTTTTTAAACATTGCTTACTTAGGGATCACTTGATATGTTTCCAGTCATAAATAGCATAATTATAAGGATTTTTTTATGAACTACTCCACTGTTTTGCAATTAGAATTCTTTATAGTGTGTAGAGAAGAGAAAAAATAAATAGCCTTTTTGAAAGTTTTTTTTTTCCATATTGATTTAAAATGATTTTCTATAAAAAGTAGTGATTCCTTTTCTCGTTAAATATATATTTATACTTTGTATGATTAATTGAAATTATGTTTTAGGTAAATGATCCTTCATTCATGCCCCTATCTCCCATTTGTGAAATAAGTGTAGCTGATGAAAATACAAGTGAATCAGTTCCATCACCTGCTTTTTCTGTGAGCTCTGGTGTGTATATACTTGCAGAATTTTCTTTTACCAGTATTCATTATATCTACCCTATATATATAAAATCCTAATGAAACGAATTTATGAAACGGATATTTTGAAATGACTGAATTGTAACGAATTTATGAAACGATTCTATGAAACAGCTGATTAAACAACTGATTATGTTTCACGGCGATTTCTCCTAAAATACGGAATTCTTTGCGATGAAATTAACACCAAAAATCCGTATTGATCCACAGATGTCAAAACTGGTATTAGAATTTTTAAATTAGAATTAGTTTTCGAAATATAAATTTTTTTCTAATTTTATATACTTTTCTCTAATGATGGCAATTCAAATTTTAATCATAACACATATTTTTTTTTTCATATTTTAGAAAAGGTTATTATTTTAAACTAATTTGGCGACCAGTTTGGTCTCCCTTAAATGTATGCTAAGAAATGTATCTTGTCACTTTTATTCATAATTCAATTTGTATTTCATTATCATTTTATTTAATACAAAACTTTCATTTAAAACTGAAACTTTTAAAATAAATGGCTTTCACTTCTATCTTTTTTTTTTTTTTAAACGAAACAAAACGAAAAATATTAGGCACATATGTCATATACGCAACGCTGTACCTAATTGGCATTATTTTGCCAAAATGGCATTATTTTGCCTGACATGGTAACCTGGCTATTGTTGCTTATTTATTAATAAATGTTTACTTTATTTTCTTTTTATTTACAAAAAATGTTAAAAATTGTTAGTTATTAATGAAACTTTTTTTTTATTTATTGTTATTTCATTTTAAAAATAACAGAAAATAATTTAAAAATACATATGTAACTGGTATTCGAAAACGAGGCTTTCGCCAAATTGTCGTAAAAAAAAAAAATGCACGCCAAACCCGGTACGTATATGACAATACAACAAATCATGACATTTAATTTCAACTTCAAAGCAATGTTTTAATGGTATTACTACTTCTCCCGTCGACCAATTTCGCCAAATAATATAAATCGCCAAACCACTCGCCAAATTATACAAATTGACATAATTTTTTATTTTAAATAACGAAAGAACAAATAAATTAGTATAACATTAATAAAAATACGGTTCTTTTCCGTTATATGGACACCATTGTCGGCAAGCATAATAGTTGGCGCAAAATGAAAATCACATAAATTGAAACATTTGAAAAATAAAAGAAGAAACATTGTCGATAGTAAAGTGTGCATTTTAAAAATATAGCATTTGAAAATTAGACTTTTACGAACTATTTTTTTAAATCCCAAATACATACTTAAAATAAGTGAACAAATAATTGTTATACAATAAAGTAAGGAAATAAAACTCATATTAAACTACTGGTACAAAATTAAAAATAGCAGCATTGCAGTAAACATTTCATTTATCAACGATCAGGGTTGAAATAATTGGCGCATTAGCATACATTTTGGCATGGTGTCCGTATAACGGAAAAGTACCAAAAATACAAATAAAACGTCGAAATAAAAATCACTTGATGGCGTAAACACGTGTAACTTCCTTAAAGTCAAATAATTGTGATATTTACGATCAACCATTATTGGCATTTAATCTTATAGTTTGGCGACAGATTTTAGTTATAACAGGCAACAGATTGTGAAACAAACACGAAAACAACCATTGGATGTCTTAACAGCTACTGATTCTGCCTTAAATTTTTGCAAAGAAAGGGAATTGAATGGAAAATACCATATGTAACGTACGTAAGTACCGAAACCCGTTTACAGGGAGATCACTACAGTTTTTTCAGTATAATTCAATCTTCTCTAATCCTTTTAAAAGCGATCAGATTAGCGTGCTTTTAGATTCTGCAGTGTCTGAACGTGGGTTGGCGAGCGTAGCTTGCAGGGGGCAGAGCCCCCTAGTTATGTATAAAGATACAATTATTTTTTAGCTATATTTTGTGTCATAATTCATCTATTTCTTTAGGTAATTGTAATGAAAAAAATAAATAAAAAATAAAATTTTAAATAATTAATTAATAAGAGAAATCTAATTATAAGTAAATTATTAATTTTGATAAACCATAACAGAAGTTGAAATGAATAAAAATAAATACTTAGTGTCACACTCCAATATATTTTTTGTTACTGACCATGAAAATAAAAAGTCGTTTAGTAGATAAAAAATGTAAATAGAAAAATTGCCTTGTATTAGAAAATTTACCATAAATAAAATCATAAATATTGATCAAAATAACACTTAAAATATTAAATTCTGATAATTTTTTGAATATTTTAAGTATTTTTTATCTGTAAAAATTTATATGATTTATGTATATGTATTTATAAAAATAAGAAATATATTTTTCATGATGGAAAATGAACATAAGATTTTCAGTTACCTGAACAAAAATAAACAGATGTGTATCTTAATTTTAGGTCAATTTTTTTGTAAACGAATTTGAAGATTGCTTATACATAATATAATCATAGTTTCCCCCAAGTTTAAAAAAGGGTAGGGTGCTACTGGTCATATAAGGATATTTTTATTATTCTTAAGGGCACTTTTTTTAATTCTAAAGGGCATGTTTTGGATTCTTAAGGGCACTTTTTGAAGGCATTCATTTTCGTTGTGAGGGCTCTCATTTTAATACAACAATGAGTCAGTTTTTACAATGCAAGCAAATATTTTATTGCAAAAAGGAGAAAGGGCACTTTTCTGTACAGAACTGAGGGGCAAGACTGGTGCTAATTTTATTGATGAAGGGCAAGAAGGGTGCTAATTTTTTTGGATGAAGGGTAAGAAAAGGGCTATTTTTTAAACTAAAGGGCAGGCAGGGTGCAGCATCCTGCTGAAACTGTCTGGAGGAAACTCTGATATAACACAATTTAAAATCTTTTATTTAGTAAACATGAAAATTATGATAGATCAGTGCTGATCTCAATAACAAATATTTGACAATTACATAGCGATTTCACCTTATCCGAATAATAATTACTTTTGGCATAAATATCCATTCTAAAAGCTCATTTACTGCATATCCTCAAGTAAAATAATAGGAAAGATCTCTAAGAATAAATTGTTCAAGTTATATAGATTATGAAAGTTCTTATAAATCATTCCATTGAAAATCTCATAATATACCTTAAACTCTCATAAATATTGAATGTACTGTAAGTGGTTAGTATTTTTACATGTACTATCTATCAGCTTAAAGAAAATATTTAAAAGGTACACTTGTATAAAAATACTAAGTTTTGTAAACATGGGAGAAGGGAGTATTAATTAGAAAATTGGTACTTGTGTTCTGGGGTTGACATATCACAAAACCAATCGGAAACTGCCAGATAGTAAACATTCATCTGAAGTTCCTTCATTAGATCTTGGCACTTGTACTTCTACGGCATTTGAAGATTACTGATTATCTATTAAAAAGGCTATCATTTAATGAAAAGAGTCTACCAAAGCCTGAATCATATTTCTCTAGCCTACTCCTTGGATACAGGTTGATTATTTAGAAATACCATCTTGCTCGTCCTCTTTGGCATCAGGAATATGATTAAAAAAAAATGGAAGTAACAATGAATAATATTTAGTACTGTAGAAAAGTCACACTATAACACAAATTATTCAAAGTCGCTGGTTACTTGATATAATAATTTATTAAATTAACACAGAAGCAGCGCACCGCCGCTTTCTCCGACACTCACCTCTCAACACCCTCCTCACAAGCTTACTTCACTTCACTTCAGATGTTAGTCACTGAGATTTTAATTATAGGTGGCGCGGCATGTCTCGCTACATGGAACATACCGGCCCCCATTGACATGTTTATAACATTCAATAACAATTTTTACCAAGTACTCTAATTTACACAAATTAATACAAAAATCCACTATATGTGTTAATTAAATACAATCCTTTGAAAAAAAATATCAATACAACAAACATACATACAAAATTACCTTTTTTTTTTTTTTTTTTTTTTTAATTGTCATTGGCATCAGGCATGGGTAGAATACATAATTTACTTATCGACCTTTTAAAGGTTCCATTTTGAGTGTTTACTTTAACTACTCGAATTTTGTTATCGTTACCGTGATACACCTCAATAATTCTGCCTAATGGCCACTTATTTGTTGGTAAATTCTCTTCTACTAACACCACTAAATCTCCGATTTTTACATTATCTTTTTCAAATCTCCATTTACCTCTTTGTTGTAATTCACTTAAATAATTATGATTCCATTTACGCCAAAAAAGTTGTAGAATTTTAGTTATTCGTTGCCATTTTTTGAGGCGATTTTCTCTTACATTGGTTAAATCAGGCTCAATAATGGAATTTAACGGCCTGTTTATCAGAAAATGAGCCGGAGTTAGGACTCCAAAATTATTCTCATCATCTGATAATGGACTCCAAGGCCTGGAATTTAGAATTCCCTCAATTTGTATGACTACAGTAAGAAGTTCCTCGTAAGTGAGATTAGCACCTCCCACAACTCTCTTAAAGTGATACTTAAATGATTTTAATGCGACCTCCCAAAGACCCCCGAAATTGGGTGCCCTGGGAGGGATAAATTTCCACTCAATGCCTTCCGTTGATAAATATGCTGCTAATTTCTCATTAGGTTTTTTTACTAACTCATAAAAAGCCTTAAGAATCTTATTTGCACCAATAAAATTTTTCGCATTATCCGAATACAATTTGGCACATTTACCTCTGCGTGCAATGAATCTTTTCAATGCAGCAATAAATGATTTGGAGGTTAAGTCTGAAACAATTTCTATATGTACAGCTTTAAATACAAAACAAACAAAAATACAGATATAAATTTTTTGCAAGATAGTTCTACGTGCATACCCCACTTTGACCATAAATGGGCCACACAGATCTACTCCCGAAATATTAAAGCAGTAGTCCAAATGGACTCTATCCCTGGGCAAATCGCCCATCAACTGATTTGCAATAACTGGTTTAGCTTTAAAGCATGGGATGCACTGATGAACTACCTTTCGACATGTTGCACGACCATTTATTGGCCAAAATTTTTCTCTTACCAAAGAAAGTAATATTGTAGCACCAACATGAAGGTATTTTTTATGATAATAATTTATAACAATTAAAGTAAAACTATTAGATTTAGGTAAAATCGCTGGGTGCTTTCTCGCAAAATTTAAATCACTATTATCTAACCGGCCTCCAACCCTTAAAATTCCAAATTCATCTAAGTACGGGTTGAGGCTTTTTAGCTTACTACTTGGACTTACCGAACCTTTGGTCTGCAGACTACGTATGTCTGCATTGAATTCTGCCCTTTGGACAGATTTAATTAAATAAATTTCCGCTTGCTCCAAGTCTGAAGTTGATAAAGGCCCACCACACTTATAAAGTGGGTTTCTTGCATTCATGACAAACCTGAAAATATAACTAAGAATGCGTAAAATAGTTATATAATTATTACTAAGATTAATTAAGTCATTAACAAAACAGTTATCTGTAACATTACAGTTCATTACACTAACTTCATTAAAAGGATTTGAATTTGTTTTGAGCTCTTTTTTGAACTCTTCATTAGCTTCTGGTATTATTACTGAATTTTGGTGATAGTCAGTGTTATTAAGAAAAATGGGTCCACGCCACCACAAGTCACAATCAATAAGTTTATCTGGATCCATACCTCGTGAAAGTTTATCAGCCGGATTTTGTTCAGAGCAGATATGACACCACTGTTCAGGACTAGAGTTTTCTTGAATTTTGGCCACCCTATTTTGCACAAATTGTTTGAGATCAATAGGTTCCCTTTGAATCCACGCTAACACAATAGTTGAGTCAGACCACAGGAAAACATTAGTAACTATTACTTTCATGGATGCTAAGACTCTTTTTACCAGTTTGGTAAGCAACACTGCGGCGCATAGTTCAAGTCTGGGAATAGTTAGACTCTTTACTGGTGTAACACGTGATTTACTAGCTATTAAATTCACCATTACATTTCCTAGAGAGTCATAAGATTTACAATAAACTGCTGCTCCATAACAACGTTCTGAGGCATCCGCAAAGCCATGTATTTCAACAATTTCTGGGTTTTCAATTATAATGCGTCGACTTATTTGTATATTATTAAGACTTTTAAGCGATATAAGAAATTGATGCCACTCGTCATATTCTGACTCAGGGAGCTCGTCATTCCAGTCAATATTAAGTCTCCACAATCTCTGCATAAATATTTTGGCTTTCGCTATAACTGGGCCAAGAAGTCCTAGCGGATCAAAAATTCTAGCAATTGTCGACAATACTTGTCGCTTGGTATAGGAATCGCTCAATTCTACTTTAACTCTAAATAGGAAACAGTCATCCCTTGGGTTCCACGAAACCCCTAATGTTTTAGTCTCACTGTTGTTCTCAAATTTATACCCTTCTCCAGGTGTCAGCGACAGATTTTTATCACTTGTGCACCATTTATGAAGTTGCATACCTGCCTTCTGCATAATCGCTATGAGTTGCCACTGCAACTCTTTGGCTTCCTCACGTGTAGGTGCCCCACACAAAATGTCATCCATATACATGTTTTCACGAAGAACTGGGGCTGCCAATGGAAAATTATTTCCTTCATCAATTGACAATTGATTGAGCGTTTTCATTGCTAAATATGGCGCGCTGACCGTTCCATAAGTTACCCTTTGTAATTCGAAAATTTTTGGTTCTTCTTCAAAATTATCGTTCCATAAAATTCTCTGCAACGAATGCTGACTAGGGTCAATGTTAATCATTCTATACATCATCTTTACATCTGCAGTTAAAGCATAAACATGTTCTCGGAAGCTAATCATAATTGTAAATAAGTCGTTTTGGATGACTCCGCCATTATATTGTAATGAATTTAGGGATGTCCCATTTGTTGTCGCGGCAGAACAATTAAAAACAACTCTGAGTTTGGTAGTTGATTTTTCTGGACGAAATATACCATGATGCGGAGCATAGTACGCAATATCAGGTTCTTTTGCTTCTTTCACCTGTTTCATATGCCCTAAATTTTCGTATTCCTTTAAGAATTCTTTATACAGATTAAAATATTGCTCATCCCTTGATAAGCGACTCCACAGCGATCTGAGTTTTTTGAGAGCAAGATCCCTAGATTGGCCTAAACACGAAGGATTTTCCTTTAAAGGCATTTTCACTACGTATCTACCTTCTGCATTTCTCGAATGCGTACGCGCAAAATGTTTCTCGCATATCTCAAATTCTTTACTTTTTGGTAACTCTACCTCAATGTTTTCGACTTCCCAAAACTTTTTTAATGTTTTGTTTAAATCCTCTTCCTGAATTAGCCCACAATGAACTTTAACCTCATCTCCCTGTTCTATGCTTCCACTAGCCACGTATCCAAATACAGTATTTTGAAAAAGCAATTTCGAACTCTGAGAATATATTTGTCCTGGTCTTAATAATTCATAATATATTTCCGCACCTATCAACAGATCAATTTTATCAGGAAAATTAAATCGATAATCTGCTAACATAGTCAAATCAGGGACCTCAACATTTACATTAATCACTCTTTGCGGAATTAAATCTGTAATTTTCTTTACAACTAACATATCCAATTCCCTTTCAAAACTTTTATCTCTATTCGCGATTGCTGTCTTTAAGCAACCCTTTACTGTGATAGATGAATCATCTAAACACGAAATTAAAGTGTTTGTTTTATTAATTTTAAGTTGCAGCCGATTAGCACACTGCGAAGTTATCAAACACGATTGCGAGCCGACATCCAATAAACATCTAATTTCCTGCCATTCCGAAAATTTATCCTTAATGAACAGGCGAGCTGTACTCAATAACACAGTTTTTGTTTTATTTCTTTCGAAGCTAGAGGCGACAGTCTGGCTCGGAGGGACAGAAAATTGTTCTTCGCTTGTTGAACTTTTTATTTCTGCACCTGCTTTAAACACATGACCTCGAAATTTATTTTGATTATTACTCAAATCATTTTCTTCTCTCGGAAAATGAATAAGTTTGTTATGGGGTAGTGAACAATCGCAGTTTTTATAATTGCATTTCTGTACGCAACAATTATAATTTAAACATTTGAAACATGCTTTATTTAATTTCACAACTTCAACTCTTTCTTTTATCGAAAGTTTTTTGAATTGCGGACAAGAATGTAATGCATGATACGCAATCGGTTTACACAAAACACATTTATTATTTTTTGTTTCCGAAAGGAAAACATTTGAGACCCCCCTTTCAGGGCGTGCATTTCGCAATTTATTTCCCACTATTTGTTTATTTTCACTTACGAAATTTCTCGAATTTGATTCATTTCTGTTTTTATTTTTAACCGATAAGAAAATATCGCATTCTCTGCCAAGTTGCTGTGGTTTAAAATATGATTCAGCTTGCTTAATTGCGATATGACTCATTAATTCGCGATCTAACGAATTGAAAATTCTGTCTCAAACAATCAGATCGCATAATGATTTAAAATCATTTACTTCATGCAGACTACAGTAATATAGAAATATTGATTTCAACCTGGATGCAAATTGAACGTAATTTTCTGACGGTAATTTTTGTGTTTTCCGGAAATTATTTAAACACTCTTGCGCTGTAGGTTGAAATTCCTTTAAGACTATAGTTTTCAATTTATCATAACTAATCAACTCCTCCTCTGACAAATAAATCATTAAATTACTCGCTTTTTCCCCGAGAATGTTTAGAAGAATTTCTGCCTTAAACTCTTCGGGTACATTTTTAGTTTTGAACGCTTTTTCAAGTGATTGAAAGAAAAGGTTAAATGACTCAGCTCTCGTCGGTACACAGATAGTTAATGTTTTAACACTTTTAATAAAACTTTCTAGGTTATTGCTCAGTATTTCAGTTTCCGATTTTTCTCTTAAGGACGTCAAATTTTCGCGGGAACCTCTACGCACTTTGGCCAATTCTAATTCTTTTTCTAACTGAGCTAATTTAATTTTTTCATATTCAGAATTTCGGGAAGGTTCTTTGCGAATATTTGCTATTTCTAACTCTTTTTCTAACTGCGCTAATTTAATTTTCTCTAATTCTAGTTTAGATTTCTCAGTTTCTTTTCGCGACTTATACTCCTCAACAACCGAATTGACTACGTCTTTCATTAATTGCTCATTTGAGTAATGCTCACTTTTCTCTATAATATCTCTCAACTCTATAATTTTACTGCTTTCAGGAGCAGTTAAACCTAATTCCTCTACAACAAGCTTAAGCTCGTTTTTATTTAAATTATCAATAACAGGCATAATTTAACTAAATCAAAACTAGGAAAATTGCTCTTACCTCAACTCAAACCGCTGCGACAATCACGAAGGCACGAAGTAGCTATTTATGTATTAAATCCAGGGCACATTTGAAACATTAATATCTCAACACTGAATTCTTCTTAGTCACCAACTTCTCTTATTAGGCACAAATTATCACGACACTCTCACAACAAAGGTGAACTAAACATCTTTACACACAAATCAAAACTACCTCACATTTAGTTCGAATTTGTTCTTATTATCGAAAGCACACTAATTATTTTACTTATACTCATCCATTGGGTCGACGGACCATGTAGAAAAGTCACACTATAACACAAATTATTCAAAGTCGCTGGTTACTTGATATAATAATTTATTAAATTAACACAGAAGCAGCGCACCACCGCTTTCTCCGACACTCACCTCTCAACACCCTCCTCACAAGCTTACTTCACTTCACTTCAGATGTTAGTCACTGAGATTTTAATTATAGGTGGCGCGGCATGTCTCGCTACATGGAACAAGTACAATTATAGAATCCTTTTCCTTTAAATGGATTAAGAAACAGAATTTAAGCTGATAATTTTCAGCAGAGTCTACCGTTACGGTTGGCCCCATGATACGAGCAAATCTTGTTTCGGACCTCTCCTTTTAGCATTCCTACTTAGGATGAATAGATACCGCTAAAAAATACGCTAGCTTATGCGAAAAGGCAGTTGAATCATAGTTATGGTTACGTAACTTTAATTTTTCGGTGATATTATTTGCAGTCACAGAGAGGCAGTTTTGAAATTTGCTAAAGAAAGAAAATATTTTTTCTGTTCTGATAGGCTTAAAATTGAATAAAATGCATGAAAATAAATGTAAAATAGTTGGAAACTAAATTAATTTACTAAAAAAATTAAAATGAAAGTAAAATAAATAATATTAATTGTGACTTAGAATGAAATTAATTCATTTAGGAATTTCTGAAGTTATAAGAAGTCGGAACTGAATTAAAATTAAGGGATGCTTATTTAAAACAAAGTAAATAATTATAATTGATTCAGAGTTAAAATTATTGAATTAAAGCTGAAATTGAATATTTATTTTCAATATTGAAGTAAATTAAAATATCGTTGGAGTAGAAATTCTCTGAATTAATTAATGATTTTGTTAATATTCATAAATTATTTAATAAAATTAATCCTTTTTTTTTTGTTTTGTTACAATATCTAGTTACATTTAAAGAAATAATATAATATAGTTTGGTGTGCATTTTTTTCCATTTCCAAGACTTTCAGTTTTTGCACTGAGCCAAGATAGCTTTTGTTTGGGCCTGATCATGGATATTTCCTCCTGTGCAGATCTCTAAAATCATTTAAAAGTAACAGAAAAATAGTTTTATAAACCATAATTTTAAAGCTCTATCAAGGAAAAAAAGTATATTTAAAAAAATATTTCTGAAATTTAATGGAATCTTATAAACCATAATTTTAAAGCTCTATCAAGGAAAAAAAGTATATTTAAAAAAATATTTCTGAAATTTAATGGAATCTAAGAAATGCACATTCCCATTGTCACTGTCATTTTCATGAAAAAAAAATTACTGCCTTGACACAACACAGAAGAAACAAGTTCGAGGCCTGCCCGAATCTACAGAAAAAAAATATGCCCAGCTCAATTCCCCACCCTCCACCCCAAAAATACATTCATCTTAAAAAATTACTCTATTAATATTATTTTTAAAAAAATATAAATGTTTTTGGTCAAGCAATGCCGGTGTAACACCTAAAGTCATGATAAACATTGACTAGAGAAAAACCCATCGAACAAAGAAACCTACTGGACATCTGCCATGCAGTTTATTGGTTAATATATATATATATATATATATATATAAAACCTGCACTGTCTCTTTTAAATCTGCAAGCATAGTAAATATGAAGTATGTATAAATATTATTTTCTATCTCAGTGGCAAGAAAAAAAAAAAAAAAAACTCCTGGCCTGCACTCTTTTGTACTCAGTTGGAAAAAGATTCAACCTTTATGATATCTTTACATTTAGTTTGATTGATTTAAAAAGATAATAAACTGTATGCATTGTTTAATGGAGTTCCATTACATGCTGTGTATTCTGTTGAGCTACCTATATGACAGACCAGATGCTGTTGCCAATAAGGTTTTCTAAGTGAAATGTGTCAGCCAGTTGTTAGTCCAGGTAGTTCAATATGCAGAGCATTAGCAATTTAAGCCAAAAGGTCTTGGGTCCGACTCCTGAGCTGGACATTTTACCACTCAGTTGAAAAAAAAAAATCACTTTATATGAGGACATGAGTTTCAAAACTCGCCTTATCCAGAAAATCAAATTTTGAAAAATCGTGAAAGAACTCTAACTGTGTCCGTTGGTTTTCATTGTACACCCAAGATTTTACAATGCTAGAAATACAGGATAAAACTAGTTTTGTTGCAAATTGTAGTGTTTTTTCGGTGAAGGTTCACCATTAGAATTGATTGATAGATTTTTAAAATTTTGGATAAGGCGAGTTTTGAAACTTTCATCCTCACATACATTTTGTCAAAAAGTTAGGGAAATATGTTAAAATATTTCAGTCCTGCAGAATTATTTGACTTTCACCCGTACCTCCAATTCTTCAAAACTGTTACTGAAAATTAAAATACTTCACCAAACTTGAGATTAGATAAGATACTTAAGATTACTTAAGATTCCTTATTTCTTTAACTCATTATATAATTATGTGTGTGTCTATGTGTTATATAATGCTAAACTTGTCTTAATGTTTTTAATTAAGTTTGCTTGTTCATTTTGGTACTTGAAATGTAATTTATTTTTTATTAGTCAAGTATTTAAATTCAACTACATAATACTTTTTTTTGTGTGTTATAGGAAATGAGAGATATATGTCTCCTGATCTACTCTGCAATGTAGAGGTATGTTTTTCTAATGCCAAGTTCTCTTATTACTTTCTTCTATCTTTACAAGAAGAAAGTATTGGTTTCATGAAAATTTTCGAATTCCAGTTTTCGACGGATTTACACGTTTTATGAGTCAGAGATTCCAAAAAACATGTTTTTACAAAATGTCTGTCTGTGAGTCTGTCTGTCTGTCTGTCTGTCTGTCCGTCTGTCTGTCTGTATGTGACACAAATTTTGTGGGCGCTCTATCTCAAGAACTAATGCACGAAATTTCACAAAACTTCATATTTAGTTAGACCTTGATATAAACTGGAACTGATTAGTTTTTGGTGAAAATCGCCCAACAGGTGGCGCTGCTATGCGGCATTTTTAACGATTTCTGCAATAGCTGTATCTCAAGAACTACTGCACGGATTTTCATAAAACTTCAGATTCAGTTAGTCCAGGATATAGTTTGGTGCTGATTACTTTTTTGTGAAAATCGCCCAACAGGTGGCGCTGGTATGCTGCATTGTTCATGATTATCGCAATAGCT
Organism: Maratus speciosus; assembly: GCA_963932465.1. Classification (NCBI taxonomy): domain Eukaryota; kingdom Metazoa; phylum Arthropoda; class Arachnida; order Araneae; family Salticidae; genus Maratus; species Maratus speciosus. The sequence continues at coordinate 362,093,059 of OZ010786.1, read as the reverse complement.
CTAACTCAAGAAAAAATGCACGAATTTTCATCAAACTTCAGATTCAGTTAGTCCCTGATATAAATTAGTGCTGCTTAATTTTTGGTGCAAATCGCCCAACAGGTGGCGCTGCTGTGCTGCATTTTTTACGATTTCCACAAGAGGTGTATCTCAAGAACTATTGCACGGATTTTCATCAAACTTCAGATTTAGTTAGTCCTTGACATGAATTGATGTATAAATTAGTGCTGTTTAATTTTTGGTGTAAATCGCTCAACAGGTGGCGCTGCTATGCTGTATTTTTTTGCGATTTCCGCAATAGCTTTATCTCAAGAACTAATTCTTGGATTTTCAACAAACTTCAGATTCAGGTATACCTTGATATCGTTTAGTGCTGTTTACTTTTGGTGTAAATCGCTCAACAGGTGGCGCTGCTATGCTACATTTTTTTCAGAATTTCCGCTATAGCTCTATCTCAAGAACTAATGCACGAATTTTCATCCAACTTCAAATTCAGATACACTTTGATATGAATTGGTGCTAAATCGTTGTCATTTCTTGTACTATTTAAATGATTTAATTGACGTGATTTATATAGAAGAAAGTTTTGTGATGGCCACAACATACTAGTTTTTGTTACTGTAGTAGGTTTTTAAATCTTTCATTTTTAATGACTTATTTTTAACTGATTACCTAATAAGGATTTAGCTTTTGAATCAGTGTTACAAATATAAGGAACAACCAGGAACAATATTGAAGTTCCTAAAGATTTAAAAAACAAAAGTTTTTGAATGCCCTTAAATTTGGTAATTTGTCCTGAAAATTTGTCAGTTTTGTGATATGTATCTACAAAAAACAACTTTTCAAAAGTTAAAAAAAAAAAAAAAAAAAAAGCCAAGAAAAAATAAAATAAAATAAATAAAACCTAGATGAAAGTTGTAGCTAAAAAATTATGTGATATCAAATAAAAAATGATGTGATATAGTACTTATTTAACATTTCCTATTTAATAATTTACCATACATAAGTCAAATGCCTAAGTATATGTTGATAAAAATCCATCTCTCCTGTACTAAAGGCATTATAATGTCTTTCTGAAAATACAGTTTATTTTTAACTGGATAACCTGCCCGGCGTAGCCCATGTCCGTTATGACAACCTTAAACAAAACTCAAGTTTGTAATGATTTTAATCTTCAGAAAATCTTTCAAATGAACCTAGTTTCCGGAGCTGCACTGCTTTTGACAGCATAAAGTCTTTCAAATGAACTTACTTTCCGGGGCCCCAATGCGTTCGGCAGCATCTAGTGCGTACTTAAAAAACCTCTTTCCCAACCTGTGATCTGGATCCCAGCTGCCTAAGGCAGCATATACCGGGAGTGCGCTGCACGTGCTGTAGACAATCAAAAATCAAGTTGAATGATCAAAACTCCATAGTAATCGGGTCCATAGAACTTGAGGAAAGAATGCTGCCCCCAAGTGGTGGAAGGTGCCCTCTCCTGTAAATTCATTTAATTGCCTTTAACATTAACACAATATTTAATTTATGGATGACCCCCATCCCACCCCCACCCTTCTCTAAAGTTAACCATTTACCTTTAACAGTAATGCGATTTTTTATTTACGGCTGCAGGAAGTAAACATAAGTTGATGTCAAAAAAAGATTAATATTCGAAAAAAGTGATTGCTGTGGTATAAGGAAATTTTTTAGTAGATTATAAAGTAGCCAGAGTGCCTTAGAACTATGTTAATGAAAATTGCAAGGGAATTGGATAATTTTTAAAGAAGCTACATGAAGGGCCGCAATTAAGCGATTAATATTCAAAATTGGTGGTAGCTGAAGGTCCTAAGAAGTTAGCAAAAAAAAAAAAAAAAAAAAAAAAAAAAAAAGCTAATGAAAGCTTAGAAGTTAGAAAAAAAAAGCTAATGAATCAGACCAGGTGGCCCAAGAGCAGCCAACTGATAATTGAGAACAGGGCCCTAAGATGAAAACATGTTAAAATGTCCTAGTACTTATCGTTTCAATTAGTCAAAAGTAAGCATAAGGTATAAATTAATAATTAGAATAAAATTTGAAAGAAATATTCAAAAAATAGGAGGAAATGCTTAAAAGGGACCCTAACGACCCAATAAAAATATGAGGGTGTTAGACCCGGTAAAAGAGCCCAAAACTCAACTTTAAAGTTATGCATTGAGAGGGTGACACAATTAGGGGGTGAAAAATGCATGCCACAAAAAAAGTTAGAGGGGCCCCGAACTGGGCTCTAAAGGGCCTGGGTCTTACCTGGAATGTAGAAACGGAAGAATCACTAAATGGAAAAGGGGCCTCAAAAATGAACATTGGCTTAAAATGAGGGAAATTTATTAACAATTTAGGGCATAAAAACCTCAAGGGGCCCTGTATTGGGGCCCAGTGGGTCAGGGTCTTTACTGGGAAATAGAAATGGGGGAATAACTAACTGGAAAACGAAAATGATCGGATAAAAAGGGAGCAAGTTATTAACATTTAGGGCATAAAAACTTCAGGAAGCCTGAGTCTTAAAAATTAAAAATCTGAGCCTCAGGTGCATGAGGACCTACCTTTGACTATCCTCACAAAAATTTTCGGACTTCCGTGTGTGGTAGATTTTGCTAGCCATTACAGACACACACACACACAGAGACAGAGCAAAAAATTTTTTTATTAGTATAGATCAGTGGGACTCACACATTCTCCGTCAATTTTCTTTGGAAAAGCAGTGTTGTAGACTAAAAAAGAAAATGAAACATGAAAAATTTAACAATAAAATTAAAAAACCCAAGTTTCTTTGTCGAGTTTTAAAAATGCTCCAATCAAAAGTTTAAAATAAAATGAAATGCCAGAAAAAATAGATGAATATTCTTTTAAAATATTTCAACATTCTTTTTTTTTATCCCATTTAAAAAATATATATACTTTACCTGGTTATTGATGTATTTTACAAATTTTCATTAACTTTTGCTATTAATTCTTGAATGAGTCTTGTATTTCAATTCGCTCTGTTATGTGTCACCTGAAGATACTTTTACACATGAACCTACTTAAGGATGTATCTAAATCTGACTATCTTGAATTTTCAACTCAAAATTATCTGCAATATCTAAACGAGGTACTACCAACTTTATAAAATTTATAAATCTCAAATATTGTTAGAAAAGAAAATGGGTAAATAGTAAATATCTATGTCTCCATTCCAAGTCTTCTACAAAGTAAATAAATATATACATTTTAAATTACAAAATAAGATAATAAGTGACAGTCAATTAACGATATTGGGGAAAAGAAAACACAGAAATGTGCCTCGATGGGGAATAATAGCTACTAAAAATTGATAACAATAAGAATCTTGAAATGTTTTTTGTATCTTCTGTTATCCGTGGAAAGAAAATTTAATGTCCAAAGTTTTTCAATCAACTCTTAATAAGTTACTAATATGAATTATAAAATGTGTTAATATTATTAATTTTAATGTTAAATTTGACAGACTCTTGAACAGAAGATAAAAATGCATATCATATATTTTTGTTTCATGTTGAGATAAGTTTGAAAATTACACCAAAACACTCTTTTTTTACAAAAAGACGAATATGTATAGCCTAATTTTATTTATTGACATATGTTAAAACATTTTGTGACAGATAATTCACCAATTTCATAAGTGTTCAAAAGTGTGAAAGGAATAGTTATTGTTAAGATTCGGTGTGTGAGGTGGGAGGGGGGGGGGACATCATGATTTTACATATATTTTGGTGGGATGTGGCCAATAAAAGGTTGGGAACCACTGGTATAGATTATGCATGATGGGCTTCGGCAGCCATCTTTCTATATTTTATACGAATTTTTAAGCACCCTAGTCTCTAAAGGAAAAATGTAAAATATGTGCTTTTGTAACAATTTTGAACTTCAGATTTCAACTACGAACTTATCTGCAAGCAGATAAATTGAGAAAGACTGAGATTTTGAGAAAATAAATAGATTTTCACTGTTTTTAAATGATTCATTACTCTAAGAAATGAATTGTAAGATGAATTTTTAAGATTACTATTATGTTGAGATACAAATTTTGTATAAAATATGAAAAGATAGCTGCCAAAACGATCATGGATAATTTTAAAAAATTTTAATTTGCAGAAACATGTTATGATGTTTAGTACAGAAACAAAACATTTCTACTAACATATATATAGGCATTTCACTTACATATAGTAACTTAGTTAATGGAAAATGTTGTTAAATAAGTTCCATAATATAAACTTGAAATTTGATCGCATACCTTTTTTTAGCCACAACTTTCACACTGATTTTATTTATTTTTTCTTAAGGGGAGGTTCTACTTGTTTGGGTCATTTTTTTTAATTTTGAATTTTTTGCATCCTTTTAAGTGTTGTTGCCCTAAAGCGATTTCATGATATTTCAGTTTCTGACAGGCTTGTTGCTCGTCAAACTTAATGCCATTGTAAAATTGGAAACTTGTTTTTTTCAAAACTCTGCTTTTCAAACTGGACAACCATTTTTCTTGAAAACTATTGGTCCTGTTTCCTTAAAGTTTTATTTAAAAGAGGACTAATAGTTTTTGCTGGAGCTTATACCACCAAAAAGTATGATTTTCAACGATTAACTATTTTTTAAAACACACAACCTCCTGAGACCTGACATCCATTAAAATGGATGTTTTATAATATATTTTATTTTGTTCTGGTCTCAGTGTTATATAACGAACCCTTGGTAATAATGAACCAGATAGAAAATCCCATTTTGTTTAATATACTTTTCAATACTATTTTTAATGGATATAACGAAACCTTGCTTTTAACGTTCTCAATCTCTGTTTACTTTTCAACTTTTCAAAAAATACTGAACTTTTTTTTTTTCAAATTACTGGAAAAAACTCAATCATCATTTAAAAAATTTCTTCATTGTCAAAATACTCTTATCTTAATCTTTAGCCTTCTCCTGCATAATACAGTTTATTAACTTTCTGCTTCTTCACAGATCCTGTTTTTTGAAAAAAAGAGGATTTAGATTCAATAGGTACCTGCAGGAAACTATGTGAATCTATACAATTGTTATCTCTTGGGCCTCTGAGCTGGTAATGACAGCTGATCGTACTTTAAGGAAATGTTTATCGCTTGTCACCTTGTCAGATTAGTGGTGTCATTCTGTTGCAAGGGAAAACCTTTATCTTTCTATGGAATGTAGTAACACTGATTTGTTGTTCAGATAGGAAAAACGCATCCCAATTTTAAGGTCTTCGTAAGATAAACTTGCTGCTTTTTGGTCATAACTAATCTTTTAAGCAAAAATTGCAGCCTGCAATTTTTTAAATCATGACAGGTAAAAGAAAATCATTCTGATTGAAAGAGGAAACTGAAATTGTCTTCAAAATAGAAAAATGTTCTAAGAAAGCTGTTATTTGCTTCAAAATCTACAATTGCCACCATATGGAAAAATAGAGAAACAATAAAATGTGTATGTGAGTTAAACATAAGTTAAGAAACTGAAAAACCAACTCATGATGAAGTTGATTTCATTTTGTTGAAATGGCTCACACTTCGAAGATTTTGCAAGAGTAATACAAACAAAAGTGATAGATTTTTTTTTTTTTTTTTGTAAAGATATACTTTATAATCTATCTTTGAAAAATCATTCTAGTACAATGATGAAAATTGTTTGATAAATTTATGATGCAACCATTTAATATAAATTTCAATCTTTACATTAAAAAAATAACAATAAATTAAAACATGTAAAATTATTATACCTTTAAAACATTCATTAAGATTCTTATATGTAATTAAAAGTATTTAGAGCATTTCTTATTATAAAAAGTCATAAATCGTTTATAACAAACCTTGAATATAACAAAGCGGTTTTGATGGTCCGACCAGGTTCTCGTCTGTATATTATTAAAATGTCAATAAATGTAATACAAAAAATAAAGTGATATCTCTGTTCTTTGTAACTGGGGGGGGGGGATGCAATTTTTGGCCAATTAAAACTCCCCTTAAGGTTGGCTTATTATTATTATTTTGGAAGCTTATTTTTTGTAAATACCATTTCTTTATTATTATTATATATATATAGGGTAAGTCAAAATGAATATAGCAATTACAAACAGCTGTAACTATTTAATGGAAATTAATTTATCGATAAGATTAACACAGAATGTAGACAGAACTTCAAAATTTTGTATACATATGTCATAGATGTTCTATGTGACTTCCCTTGGTCACACGAACACTAGGCGGTAGTCCATTTCACGCCGTACATTCTGAAGCATTTGTTCAGTCACCGACGCAAGCACATTACAAATGTGTACTTTGAGTTCTTCAATTGTTTTGGGCATGGGAGGCACCCTGTCTTTCACATAACCCTAAAAAAGAAAAAAAAAATCGGCCATTTTTACTGTCATAAATGGCCATTTTTACTAATGAGACAGACGCAATGAACAGGTTTTTTGCCGTTGCAAAGTTTGAAATTGCGCATGCGTAGGCTTTCGCTTCACTGCACTTGCCTTACGTAAAGAAATTTTGAAGTTCCGTCTACATTCTGTGTTAATCTTATTGATAAATTCTTTTCCATTAAAAAGTTATAGCCGTTTGTAAATCGCTATATTCATTTTGACTTACCCTGTATATAATTTGAATAATCTGCTCACTGAAATTAACATGAATTCTTGTAGAACCTTCGTAAGCAGGTAGCAAACAATATGTATACATTTTGTACACATCAATCATTTCTTAGAGTAATCAATCATTTAGAAACACTGAAAATCAATTTATTTTCTCAATTTATATGTTATTTAATTTTTACGAAGAATAGAAATTTAGTAAAAAATTGAAGGAGTTTAAATAAAATAAAGATCTGTGGTTGGTAGAGATCTGCACGAGCTGGCAAAAGCCCGACACAGCCGCGGTCCGGGCTCGGGGCTATTTTCATTTACGGCACTCGGGCCAGGCCGGGCAGCTAGATTACAAACCAACAAAACTTGAAGGGTTTGGTGAGATAAAACACAATGAGCCAAGAGCGCTGAAATCTTCACTTTCTACCCTTACTCCAGTAACCCATTTGTTTACAGGGGAGGGAGAAGAGGGTGCTGTGAACGAAGAAACAGGATTAACTTTCGGGGGGGGGGGGGGGGGTGTACTAAAGCAATTAAGTTCTATGAGCAACATATGATCACAAATGTCTTAATAAAAATGTAAAACACTTATGAAAAATGTTATTTTAATGTTTATAAAAGTTATTTTCAAGGTTTATAAAGATCGCCTACACTACCTAAGATGTTTGTCATTAAAATGGCATGATATGCTGACTTATGTTTTTATGATTGCATGTTCATTAATGATTTGTTAAAAAATTAAAAGAAATTTTTTTTTCTAAATTATTTAGTTTAAATAGAAAAACACCTTTGTTTGTTTATTAATTAAAGGGAAATTAAAAAATAACCACAATATGTATGTTAACAATAGCGAATTTTCAAAGCTATATTCTAAAAGAAATAATAACATTTTAGAGAGTATCCAAAAGTAATATTAAATTTTTCTAAATTAGATAACTCCGTTTATCATCTAAGCTCTATTGTACACACGACAACAATATTTAGATTATTGCTAAATGTTTCAACAGCTGATATTCAAAATTCATTTTTTTATTCTTAATTATTAAACATTTTCTTTTTTAATTTGCTCTTATTTATTGACTCATACATGAAACAAATTTAAAAAGAGTACACGTGATCAACCATTAGAGCACTTTCACTTTAAGATATCATACAATTTTGAATAAAATAAGTTGATTATAAAAATTATAAAAAGTAAATCTAAAAAATAAATATTTCAGAAAACATAATGACAGCAGCGCTTCAATAACATTTTCTTTAAATGTTAAACATTCTATGTCATGAAAGAATAAATGAATGGATTTTAACCCTTTATGTACTGACGGTACTTATTTGTACCAATAAAATAACTTGTTATAAAATTATTTTAATGCATCGATTAGTAGTAGTACAGTTTAGAATGAGTTATAGATTCTTTACTTTATCTTGTTCCAAAAGCACTATAGGTTTCACAAAACAAAAATATTTTTAAAAGGATGATTTATTTTGCCTTATGCATCTTTTCAGCTTTCTTGACGTTGAATGACTGGGGGAGAAAAGTTTCAGTTCGAAAATATTTCTATATTTCTATTGTAAGAACATTATATCTGTACCTAATTCTACAAAATACTGAAAAAAATATTTTAAATAAAAGATTTGAGTGGAGTTATAAATATTGCACAAAATCCCTATATATTCAAATTTTATTAATAAATTTTAATGACAAAATCCTTCTAAAATGTATTAAATGATTGTGCAAATCTTCTAATGCAGTTTCAAAAATTCACGAAAAAGGCTTTAGAAGATGAAATTTTCATGAATTCATCATTTGAGACATAAAGAGTTAAATTACAGTGGTATTAAATATTTTTATCATAGAATTACAATATATATATTCATATATATTCTGTCCCTTAAGGGTGTTCTCAAGTAAGGGCAACTTTCTGACATAAGTTTTATTTTACTTTTGTTTTAAAATGCATGAAACTAGCTGGTGTTGTTGTTCAGAAACTATGTAATTGAGCTGCTTTTCCCTTTTTTGCAAACGCAATAGATCTTTCAGAATATATTGTCAAAGTGGGCGTTTTGAACCGAATTTCCGCGCGAAGGAAGAAAAAGCACTCAAGAGCGGGCGAAAAACGTGTTTGTCACGTGATCGAAATCGCTTATAACTCAATAGGTAATTGATTCATGAAAAAATGTAAAAAACAGTTCAATTCCAAATCGCTTCCATGGCCAGGCTTTCGAGTTTTATATCTTTCCATTAAAAATGAATTTTTAAATGAGTCAAAACGTTTTGCGCTTGTTGAGCAGAGCAGTTAAGAAGAGCCTTAAGTTATCGAATTTACAAATCTAATTTATAATGTTAAAAAAAAAGGGGGGGGGGGCTATCCTTTTCTTTTGTGAATGCAAGAATTATGTTTTCTAGTTACAAAAAGTTATATTGACCCTACTCTATCAGATTATCTCAAATATTGATTTTAATTTTGTAGTGATATTTCATTATTAGCTTACAATATATTTATCAACATTGTTTAAATTGATTCACTGTATATATATATTTCTTTCTTTCTTTTTTTTTTTTTTTTTTTTTTTTTTTTTTAAAAAGAAAACACTACTTCATGGGTCTGAAAATAATTGAAAGATTGCTATTTTACAAGGCTTAGAAATTTGATAATCACACAAAATACTGAATTTAGCTATGCATTTTAATTTAGAATATACCTTTAACAAAAAAGTATTATACATTACAAAATTATTCTTGTGTTTTTATTCAAATTCAAAATAATTTTTTTTTCCAGTTCAGTTTGTACATTTGATACTTTTTTAATAGTTGGTCTTTAGATGATGATAATATTTTTTTTTGCCGAGCAGGGGTTTCCCACCACCTCTGACGGTACATACAAATTCATAAGTGTTTTGTTTATGCTAACAATTCTTACAGTACAATTAATAAAGTTTCATTTTTGATATACGTACTAAATATATGAGGTTCACAACATCTTTCCTGAGGCAATTTAACTTTTAACAACTAAATAATCAACTTTTTTATTAAATAGTCCTTTTTATTTTTTATTTTATTTCATTTTATTTTATTTATTTATTTTATTATTATTATTATTATTTATTTTTATTTTTTTTATTTATTTATTTTTTTTTTTTTTTGTATTTGCTTTATCATCAAAACCCACTTTACAACATTTTTATAAAATTTACGATTTTAGAAAAACGAAGAAACGGTGTAGACTTAACAAAGTACTAAAAAGTTTTAGGAAATTTTAGCAAAATATATTACATGTGTAGTAAAAACTAATAACAATGTGCAATAAAAACATTAAAATTGGAAAAGATTTGAAAAATCTATATAAATTAAATAATTTATTTGCATAAAAAACCCCCCAGAATTATAAATTATCTTAAAAAGTGGTAACATTTATCATTTGTTTTAGGTACAGAAGAGCAATTCCCTATTTCCAAAGCATTTCACAATACATTACACAGTACAGTATCACAGGATACGAAGAACTACGATGCATTTCTCCTCCCTAAGAACTGGTTTCGCTCCACCAACAAATGTGCCAAAAGCTGCCAATTCCCCCTTCAAGTTTTGTTGGATTGTAATGTCGCGGCCGGGCACGGGCCATACTTTTTCCTGGAAGAATCGAGCCTTACTTTTTTCTGGAAGAATCGAGCCTAACTTATTTTTTCTGTACAAAGTCAGGACTGGTTTATTTTCTAGTCTTCACGGCCCAAAATTTTCCGTCTTGTTTTGAGCCAGGCCGTATGAAAATCATTGTCTCGGCGTGATCTGTTTGTTCAAAGGTTAGTAAAATTAAGCCTGGCCCAAAGATTTTTGCAAAATATGCATACATTTTTGAATCGCCATTATTCTACAATTAAACATTAACATTTATTCTTTTTAAAGAATAGTAAATTTCTACGCTAATTACAGGGATGAGAATTTTCCGTCTTTTGGCGGATTTCCGCTTTTTTCTCGAAATTCCGCCTTTTTGTTCCGAGGATTCCGTATTTTTTCTCCTGCAAAATTTTGTTATTCTCCGAAATTTTTACTTTCCTATCGATTTCGCTTTCCTCTCGAAACCGTCCTATCTTCCGATTTCGAAAGAACATTCTCGAAGGCTCGCTCCCCCCCCCCCCTTCCATTCAGAAAACCGGCTACTTCATCCATTGATGAATGGAGTCACGCTGCACACTGCTGCAAAGCGCTCTGAAGATCGCGAGGAGGGAGATTGGTCCAAGCAACGCGCTGTCCCCTTTCATTCGTTCAGACGATTGGACGACATTTGTTAATCGAAATTTTGCATCGGGGTGTCAGCCCGAACCCTTTCGAACCCGATACCGAAAGTATAAAAAAAAAGAAAAGTCATAATATTTAAAAGTTATTCCAAATGTAATATCTCATTTTTTAAACAACTTCTAACATAGAAATAACTATTAATCCTCAGCACATAATTAATTTCATGAAATCTACACCCAATCTTATCAAAAGAGATGTTTAGTATCAAATAAAAATATACTTCCGAAAAAGGATTTCATATTTTTCTCCTACAGCAATAAAATCTGATGGACACATTAACTAAGTGCGTTTTATAAATAAATGAATGAAATTCGAATAAATTATTTATATGCTGAAAAATCGAACAACGTTTTTCTATTTCCTATAAAAGGTGTACATCTCAAATTATAATCGATTCCTTCCTCAAAACAATCTTTAGCAGTTCTCGTGTTTTTGAAAATCAGCTTGAATAAAAAATTGGACACCGTTATCTGAAAGAACCTGTGCTTTTATAGAAAAAGAAAAAACAAAAACACTTCTCGAAAGTTTTTTCTACTTAGTTTATAAAACATCAGTGTTATTTTTTGAAAAAAAATTCCGAATGTCTAATCTAAATCTAAGTGAAAGCCAAAATTCTCTAGCAAAAGTGCGGCAGTAATTTGTTGAGTCAAAGGTGTCATGAACAGATGCAAACTGATAACATCCGCACTTCTCTCTCCTATGTGTAATGACAAACAAATAGTGATCTACATTTTTTTGAGAGCAAATGAGGTAGTGGGCATTTTTTCGAAGGGTTGTAATTTTCTTAAAATTTAATATATTTTAATAGGAATTTCGTATGCTGCCTAAATTATTACTATTTGAATTCACTGAAAATTTAAATGCAATCGGACAATTAACATTGGAAATATCAATTTTTTTTTTAAGAATTAAAGAATAGAAAAGGGTTTCTCGTTTCGTTCTTTCTTTAATTATTGTTTCTGTTTGCCAAGTTTTCTCAGAGATATCGTTCTCTGCTCTTCAACAACGCACACTTTGATACGATTTCGGGATTCCATTACGAAAATGGAAATTATTCTTCTCACTACGATGTCTGTTTGTCACAGCAGTTTTTCTCCTAATGTTTTGTAAGTAGAAACAAAATTCAGCTTGAATATGATGCTGATCCCCCTTCCCTTGCATTTCAGTTTATAAATGCAGAAATGTGTAAAAATTCACTATTTATAAATGCAGCAGTGTGAAAAATTTTATACTGTCGATCTTTACCAGCGGCAGATTTTCATAAGATCTTGAAAATGTCTTAATTTTTAGACAAAAATACGATTTTTAACGATGTTTCGTATTTTTGAAGAAGTTCTAATCATCGGAGGAAAAAACATGACATCGTTTGAATGCACTGAAAATTTCCTTTTTAAAATTATTTTTGTTGAATTTCTCGATGGTTAAAAGCGTCTGTAATACACTGCACACACACAAAATGGTGGCAAAAACGTGATTTTTTTTTAAAAAAAACTATTTTTTTTTTTTTAAGTTCTTATCGCCAGAGTAAAAAAAAACAAAAAACATCATTAGATAACGTTGAAAATTTAATTTTAACAAGCTGTTTAAATGCTTATTTTCTTTTTAATTATTAAAAATAGAATACCTTTTTTATGTGGTCAAGTTTCATATCAAATGAAAGAGCTCATTTTGTAGATTACAAAAATGCATATTTAAACATTTTCCCCCCCCAATAAATGTTTTAAAGGTGAATAAATAGCGTTATTTGATTTCAATTATGATAAAAAATAAAATATTTTTTAAATGTTTGATTAAAGTAAGTTTTTCATGGGGGAATTATTAAGGATAAAAATTATCATTAATGTTCACGAAAAAGCAATAAATATTTAGAATAACTTTGTAGATGTTTTAAAACATAATTAAATTAACTAAGTAAATCCAATATTGCATTGAGAAAAATATGTATGCTACAAGTATAAATAAAAAAGACAATATATTATGCTAAAAATAAAATAATATGATGCATACTTTTATTTTAAAACAAATCTCTTTTCCCAGATAATCACTCAATTTTTGTTTATCCAAATTCAAAATGGTGAAGTAAATGTTATGCGCACATTACTGAATGCCTTGCTCTACTTATTAATGCATTACAATTTTATATTGCTCTTTAAAACGGTATTGCAATGTTTCAATATAAATTTGAATTAAAAAAAATAATTATGTATTACGTATTTCAATTCCCGGGTGTTATGCAGAGCAACACTGAGTGTTTGTTTAGTGGTTTAGAACAGGGGTGATTTTGTTCCAAAGTTTCCGAAAGATTAATGCAGTCATTTTCGCAGATTAAAAAAAATCTGTCATAAATCCGAAAATTCGGACATAAAATATATCGCGAATTTCGACAAATGGTCGCCAAAAAAAAAAAAAAAAAATCAATTTCGTCAATTGTTCGAAGAAAAATTGGCAATTTTGTCAGATGATCGCGGGAAAAATGCCAATTTCGTCAACGGATCGTGAAAAAATGGCAAATTTCGTCAAAGGATCACAAAAAACGACAAATGTCACCAAAAGATCGCGAATAAACGGCAAATTTCGTCCAAAGATCGCGAAAAAATGGCAAATTTGGACAAAAGATGGTGAAAAAGTGGCAAATTTGCCAAAAGATCGCGAAAAAGCGGCAAACTTTGTCAAAAGATCGCGATAAAGGCGGTAAATGTCGCCAAAAGATAGCGAAAAAATTACAAATATCGGTCAGAAGATCGCGAATAAACGGCAAATTTCGCCCACAGATCGCGAAAAAACGGTAAATTTTGTATAAATGGCTTAAAAAATACACGTATTTAGTGCTTTTAGTGTATTTCCCCCCTTCCCCCCTCTGTTGTAACCTTTCAGAAAATTTGCTGTGAATTTCAGAATTTTTTGTTTACTCAGAATCACCGCTGGTTCAGAATTCACATTAAGCTATAGGTCCTGGTCCGATTAGCCCGTGTTTGCAAAAAGTGATGACCGTTGTGACCAAAAACAACCAGCCATTATGATTTTCACTAAGTTTTTCATAATTTTTTCTCAAAAATTTATTAAAATTATGACACACGAAAACTTTATTCTTAATAAAATTATTTCATTTTCAGGAACTAGAGGTCTTGATTCTGATAAGTCAAGCATTTCAGATGGCCTACACCCAATGTTAGAGCTGTGTGTAATTTGCAATTTGGCTATTTTCACTCCTGTATTGTAGTATACAGGCTTGTGTGCTTGTCTCCATTTGCCTGGAAATCAGGCCCTGGTTTTATTTCTTAAAGTATTTTTCGTGGATAAAATGTGGTACATTTTTTTGTTCGCGCATGGTTTCAGTCTTTTTGCTTTTTTGCAATTCTCATCCCTGGCTAATTAAAATATAGCTAAATTAAAATATAGTAAAACATGTGAAAAGGAACCTGTCTATGACAGAATCCTGTTTTAAACTGAAAAACGTGTTTATCCATGCAAAATTAATATACTAATAAGTAAGAAAAGAATATATAATACATTTACATTTGCTTAGAAGGGAACTTGTGTATAACACATTTTTTTTTCTTTTCTATGTAATTGAGTCTTAGAAGATTTTACTGTACAGCATTTTTCAGATTTTTAACAATTCAATGCATGGAATATGGATTAACAATATTAATGATAACTGAAACATTTACATAGAAGAAATAGCGATTAATTAAAAAATATATATATATTGCAGCCTGCAGCACTCATATAAATATAAAAATGAGCAGGTATATAAAAATGAAGTTTAGAAACATGAAAAAAAATTAAGATAAATATTTTTGGTCAGAACTCCTTGCAAGAGGCAAATTTTTAACCAAATCGATGTAAAAATCAATGTTTTGTAGCAATTCACTCGGGCCGGGCCAGGCCAGGCCAAACTTTTAGCTGTTATACCGGGCCGGGCCAAACTTTTAACTTTTCTACCGGGCTGGGCCAATATATTTTTTCTACGTGCCGGGCCGAAATTTTTTTTCTAAGAGTCAAGCTGGCCCGGGCCTAGAAATTTCGGCCCGTGCAGACCTCTAGTGGTTGGTCTCTTAGTTAGCCCCAGTTAACCTCTTGAGGGGCAATAGGATATTATATCCCACCTAATTTTAATCAAGATTTGCGCCAGAAATTTTTATTAAATTTTACTTTGGTGGGAAAATGTTGTAAAATTGCTTTCCCTTATCTTGAAATAAAAATTTTCGAAAACTCTGGTGTGAATTCAACATTATAGAAACACAATTGTTTGCCCCTGAAAGAGTTAAGTGGTCGTTCGATGATAACGTTTTCTTTTTAGGTAGCTTCCATTACAAAAATTAAGAAACTACCTGCTGCAGCCGCCTGGTGGTAAAGATTTATTGAAAATTTCTGTATATTTTCAATGATCATGATCCCCCAAACTCCAAAACCACCTTCCGTTCCAATGCTGATTATTTGACGTTTTCTATGTGATAGCCCTTATAAACCAATTTGCATCTAACTAAATTTAGGTCTCCATCCCAAATGGTATCACAGAAGTCACATTTTTAGAACTTTTTTGCATGCACCCTTTTAAATTTCGAATTTTTTAGAAACTGTTCTGTGCGGATATTTAATCTTGCAAGTAACAATCATTTCAGCTCTGACAATTCCAAATAAGTCGTAATTTAGATTATTTATGGAATGCTTTTATCTCGTTTCACCCTTTTAAATTTCGACTTTTTTAGAAACTGTTGTTGGGACCATTTACATCTTAAAAGTATCTGCCATGCTAAAATTCAGGTTTTTGTTCCAAATAGTATCACAATAAGCACAATTTTAGAACTTTTTTTTGCTCTTGCACCTTTTCAAATTTTGAATTTATTAGAAAATTGTGAACATCTGTGCCTTAACAGTAATAACCATGCCAAATTTCAAATTCCGAGCTCGACAGCTCCATTCAAATTGTAATTTAAAATGTTTTAGAACATTTTCTACTCTTATCACCTTTTAAAATTTTGATTTTTTTTTAGAAACAATTAGCAAGCCTTTACATCTTAAAAGTAACCACCATGTTTAAATTCAGGTCTCTATCCCTAATGGTTTCACAAAAATTGCAATTTTAGAATAAAAATCCTTAAAATTTATAAAAGTAATTTGGTTCTTGAAAGTCTGTTTTTTTATGCAAAATCTGCAAAAGTCTTTAATTTTAATTTGCTATTTCTTAATCAAGAGTGAAACTCTTCTGCATTTCAGTGAATTTCTGATTTAAAAGAAAATTTATCTAAATCCCCCCTGTTCTGAAAATCCCCCCCCCCCCAAATAAAATATGCTAATTATCTGTGGACCTAATTTGCAATTTTCCTCCATGTTACAAAATATACATACTGTCCAAGTTTTTATGATTTTAGGACCATTGGTACAGTAAGTTATAAATATGTTTGTTATTGTTGTTTGATTTCTCTATAACTTACTAAATATTACTATAATTAGGTACTATTCAATATTAGCAATATTCTGACAATATTAGTTTGGTCCACAGTCAAGTTTGATGCCAAATATTAGTTAGGAAATGAAAGCTTGCACACACACACACCATCTGTTATTGCTTTGCATCTGAGAATCTTTTCATTCTCTATTACCTGATTTAAACATAGTTATCATTTAAACAGCCTATTTTTTCATAATCAGGTTCATCTGACTGTAGGACTTTCCCCATAGCTCTATAACTAAGCAATGCTGAATGATGTGTTTGTAAAACCATCCTTGGAAAATTATCTATCTAAGAGTAGCAATCTCATTAAAAGACGCTGAACTCAAGTTATAAATGGTGATAATGAAGTACAAATTTACATTTTATATATACCAGGGGTTCCAAGCCGGCCTTTCTTGGTTACAAAACATGCTGCTCAGTAGTTTACAAAACAGGTAAAAACTACTTAAAAAAAAAAAAAAAAAAAACTCTCTAATAGATTTTTTACATTTAATGTTTTTTTTATTGCCGACTAACAGCATCAAACAAATTTTTGTTTATATGAAAAATATCAATATGCATTCAAGCCAAGTTTTGAAATTTATTAACAGCAATACTTTTGCTTTTGTCGTGTGTCAGAGATTAACAGTTGAAGAAATTGCCAAAAATTTCAAATTTCGGTATTGTTTACTTTATTTACTAATTTTTCCAAAATGTAATTATTTTTTCTTACCATTGTTCCAGATAATTGGAGTTTTACTGTATATAGATTATTATAGCAGTTTTCTCCTAATCAGATATGGAGAAACTGAAAATTCAATATTAATTCCATATTAATTTTAACCACCCATCCCCCGAAGGAAAAAAAAAAAAGTCTGTTTATATTTGTTTAATTTTATTATATATCGTTTTTAAAGTCATTGTAAAAGTATGTTCATTTGTCTGTTAATACTTTGTCAGTAAATTTAAATCTACCACAATCTAATAGGTTAATATTGAAGAAAATGGATCGCCTCTATTGACTGAAAATGCACCAGCAATGTTAGGCTCAGAACTTGAATGTGATAATTCTGATAATGGACCTAAAATTGTTGATGTCCTGTCTGGGGATGCTGGGGCAAGTGAATTTTATAGAGGTATAGCAGAAGCAAAGAACATTTCTGAGCAGGTAAAGTATTTTAAAAGTAATTTTCAAAATTTCAAATGTTATGCTGTCACATATTTTATTTGCAGTTTCACTTTAAAATGTTTCAAAAGGTAATATTTCTCTATTTCTCCTTGCCAAATTTAGTTATAGAAAAAACATTTTTATTTGAATGGTTTCTTTCATTAATTAGAGCTGGCTTTCAAATTTTAATGTCATCTGTTTTCTAAATTTTACTTTGTCATTTCACATTAAACTGAAATGTTAAGACAATTAGAATTTTCTTTCTCCTTCTGATGACCATCTTATTTATTTTAGTTGTCTCATTTCCTTTTATGAAGAATTAGAGTTTACCACTGGTGTTCAATAACCCAGCAACTTTCTGACCTCTCTCATAGGTTTGCAGAATTTCAGCAAAAGTGATAATTGAATTATGATTGATCGCACTGAATTCAAAATTTCTAATTACGTCTAATCTGATGATAATTTTACCAGTACATTAATCACATGAAGTTGGGAATCTATTTTTATGCCAAAACATTTCTCTTAGCAATATTGTCTCAAATTACATTCAAAATTATATTCATTAATATACAATATAGAAACATTTATCCAGATTGGTCATGACCAGAAGATGCATTCTGGATTGCTGGTTGGGGGTTGAAGTAATGCCTGTAGTATCAGATGTGTAGAATACATGGGATTGTGCCATTGTTTCTGATCACAAATTGATTGATAGATTAATCAGATTAAGAATCAGATACAATCAATATCAAAGATTAATCAAAGTTTGATAAAAGCAGTTTATGGGAATACCTCAGAAGTAATGATTCTGCAAATCAATCTGAACATTTCCATTTCAAACACTGACAAATGTTGGCATCAAGTTTTGCTATGCATATGGTAGTACATTAACATATGCTTGTATCAAAGGATGTACAAGTCAATTTGGCACTGCATAGCACATTTTCCCGGAAAGATTCTAAAGTCAATCAATTGGAAATATGATTCTGGTTTAATTGGAGTCAATCGGAAATATGATTCTGGTTTGATTGGTTTCTCGATAAACAGTTCCCTACTTAAGTTGCTGTGTTCGCAAGAGCCCATGTGCTTTCAGTCTACAAAACTTATTAATTGCTGTTCATATTCTTGCTAATTATGCTCTGGCACCATCCTATCTGTTATTTTATACCACAGTTCATTTCAAATGAAAATATAGTCAAGAATATATCAGTGATTTTTAGGGTTGTTCATCAGACGAAACCCTATTTGTCTCACTCTCCTGTCTGTCCGTTTGTCACTGGGCCCAGTCTGAGAAACTATATATGTTGGAGACTTGAAATTTTGCATACTTATAGCTGAACACTTGCGATCACATGATAAATCATAAAAATTTCAAAAAGTCTTATATTTACCCCTCCGGTTTCTAACTTGTGTATTTTAAGCAATTTTTCTAACCTCCCCTCTTTTCACCCGTTGGGTACTTTTCTAACTTTTGCCGACACCCTCACGTGATATATCCTTGCACAGCCCTTGACCACTCTTTCATATTATGCACCATAGCATTACATATTTCAGTTCCACTTTTTACCTCCAGGGGATGCCTACCTATCTTGGGTGCTATGGGCCAATCCCCTGGACTAATATATCTACGAATAGGTTGTAAAATGGAGTTTCGTTTGCATAGAGGTTTGTTTAGAATAGAATGCACCCCCTGGTTGTGAATTGTGGAACTAACAGATTTTGCAAAAGCATCAAGTTTTTTGAAAGGAATATTGTTTTAAAAACAGCCAAACTTCACCACATGTAACATTGATGTTTTCATTTTGATTCAAAGTGTTTCATTGTATTTGCAAATGAAATAATATTTTTAAAGATTATTATAATGGTTTAGATTGGAGAATACAGAGGGAGTTCATGAAAAGTATACAAACAAAGATAAGAATTTTATTTTCTAATATGTTCAATCTAATAGCACTTTTGATTAAACTATCATATTATATTTAGATTTCCAAGATAAAAGAGTTTTGCTTAAAATATCAAGGTTGATTTTGTTCCTTGACCACTAACTTCCACAGTCCGTCCAATGTTTTGGGATGCCACTTATAAAGAGTATGCTTTAAAAGTCCAAATGCACAGTAATCTATAGGAGACATCTCGGGGGACTTGGGTTGGAATCATTTAAATAGAATAGCTTCAATTTCGGTTTCATTTCTGATTTTTTCTAAAAATATAGTTCTAGATTTAGAGGTACAGCTGGTAAGCCTTATCCTGATGGAACTTTAACAGATGAAGGTTTTTGGATAAAGTGATGGAACGTCTTCTTTGAAAACATGTGTTAATATATATTTCTGATGGTATTCCTAGTTAATTACATTTTTTTATATTTTCCTTATTTGAGTTTTCCATTATAAGAGAATCCAGCAATAACCATAAAGCCTTTAGCAAAGCTTTCCTTGTTTTCTCTGAAACAAAATGGCAGGACTTTTTCAGTAGTAAATCAATCTTTTTCTATTGCAACCAAATAGTATATGCAAGCCCCATCGATTGTAACTACATATTTCCATTTTTTTACCTGCCAAATAATTTTCATACAACAGCAAATAGTCAACGCTGAAAAATGTTTTCACATTAGGCAGTGAACATCATGTTATTTTGTTTACAGCTCCTGTAGTGATGTTTAAAAATTTTTTTTTAAATATGAGATGGGATTTTAGATATAATAAGCAGTAAATGTACCGGTGTTGAGTATGCATTTTTTACCTTTTTCCCAGTCAAATATAAACTTTGATGTTTCTTTTCTTTTTTTATTGTGTCACTTATTTTATGTGTAAAAATATTAAAACCATACTTTTCACACCTTTCTTTAATATTTGAATAAAAGTTAATTATTATTGTCTTGCTAAAGTGCAAATACATAGTCTTTGATCTATTGTTTACTTTTCAGTGACATTTTAAAGCAAAGAATATTTTTAATAATACAGACAATAATTAAACCCGTATTGATGCCATATAGGTTTAATTATTTTTCATTTAAATTTAAATTATACAGAAAGTCAAAATCATTACAAAAATGTGTGAACACCCTCGACATTTTGTATTTTGGTGAATTTCTGCTTATTTATCCTATTTGGTTCTGAGGTCCACTTATGTGAATCTCTTATTTATTTCCTCATTAAAATCTAAACTGCTTCAATTTTTAAAATTTTGATTCCATTTCTATATAGCTGAATGTTTTTGCTTTTAAGACATCATTTTATATCAAAACTAATGCCGATTTTCTTAAACTCTTGAAAACTATTGAGAGATTTTATATCCCATGTGGTACCAAACAACTGATGAGGTTTTACATTTGATAAAAAAAAAAAAAAAAAACCTCCCTTCTTAATTTTTTTGTTTCCCCTCTTTGCTCCTTGACAAGTTTAAAATCGTTGTTAAAGCTTGTTTTTTTTTTTTAATGCTTCTGCTCTATTTGTTATTTAACAATAAATAAATAGTCAGTCATCTAAATTCTCTCCTCCAATCCAAAATTTTCATTTACCTCTTTGCTCCTCTCCCCCAACATACAAAATATAAAATACTTAAAACTTTGTAATTTAAGAAAGGTTTTCTTCCATATTTGTTGTTTTGTCGTGGCAGTTAATAGACAGTTTTTCTCGAAATTGAGATTGAAGAGTAGTGGGAAGTGAACAGTTTTCTCTTTTTTGCAATTTTGGTACTTAATTGTTAAATTATTAATAAAATCTTTTAATATAAAAAAAAATAGAACTACATTTAACATGTATGTTTCTATGTGCTAATAACTTTGTAACCATATTATTGTGTTATTGCATATTTAGGATGCTTTTCAATCTCAAACTGAAGCTGTACCTTCTGAGAATTCAGTAATGCCAAAACTGGTTACACAGTGGTCCATATTCTCTATGCAGAAGACAATTGCTGTCATTTCTAGTGGAACCGCAGAAGCTACAGTGCGAAACTTGCTTGGACTTCGAATACATATTCCTCCACTCAATGCTGAAAGAGATATCCCTACTAGATTAAGTGAATATTTTTTGTAAATTTTATTTCAACATGTAAAGTATTTATTATATAGTGTTATTTATTTTTTGCACATGTTCATATTCTTATTAATTTTGCTTTTCTTTTTAGGATTTGTCATTTATTTATTTCTGTATTTATATTTTAAGAAAAAAGTAAAAAAAAAAATTGTTTTATGCTAAGATATTGGTGTAATGTAAACTTTTTTTCACTAAATAAAAGCAAGAAATATATGAACAAAATAAAATAAACTGATAAACTAAGTCAAATCAAGCCATTTTTAACTATGTGAATGGGAATATATTTTTATTATATCACTATTATATACAGTGAAATACGTTTAACACAAAATTGAGGGGACCGAATTTTTTTTCCGTGTTAAAAGAATCATAAAAAAAGAACAAAACTCAAAAATATTTTCGACTTCGTCAAATTTTATTTTAATTTCCTGTTAAACTACTAGTAGGTTGCATCCATTAGGATAAAAAGCAAGTAAAAAAATATTCTTAAAAAAAAAAAAAAAAATCAGATATGTTTTTTTGAAGTGTCTTTTTCAGCATTCTGATGTCTTGCTTATTTGAATCAAATAAGCAAAGCTGTCTCTAAATCTTCGTGCTTAGCTGTTGTATAATTAGTGATGCTGTCAGTGATTTAGAATTTTTTTATTATTTGTTTTTTGAAAACATTTGTACAAAACAAGTGCAAAAAAGTAACTGAAAAATGAGATTTATTGTTAAATTAAAACAGTTTTAGAAACATTTTTAAGTAAATAGTTTTAGGCTGCTTCCTTCCTCCTGTCTCCCCGCTCTTTTTTTTCATACACCCCCTCCCTCTTTAAAAAAAAAAAAAAAATAATAATTTGATGAAATTAGTGTATTTTTAGCTCACAGGCTATCAAAGCCTGAGAGCTTATGTGCCTGCCGGTTCTGTATGTACGTACGTAACGCGATAACTCTTGATAGAAACATCCTATTTGCTTCAAATTTATTTTCTAGTTTCGTTCTGATAAGGCGCTTCCCTGATTAGTTTTGGGGGTTCATTGGTTAAGAATAAAGGGGAAAAAGGGGGGTTAGTCCAACCCCCTCCCCCACCCCTTAATTCAGATAAATGGGTTTTTCATGCAGAATTATTCGATTTGCTCCGAATTTGGTATACCGGTTTATTATGTTAATCAACTTCCCTGAGTAGTTTTGGGGGTTCATTGGTTAAGGATAAAGGGGGGGTGGGGGTTAGTCTACCCCACCCCACCCTTAATTCACATAAATGGGTTTTTCATGCTGAATTATTCTATTTGCTCCGAAGTTGGTATACCGGTTTATTATGTTAATGAACTTCCCTGATTAGTTTTGGGGGTTCATTGGTTAAGGATAAAGAGGGGGTTAGTCCACCCCCTTAATTTAGATAAATGGGTTTTTCATGCAGAATTATTCGATTTTCTCCAAATTTGGTATACCGGTTTATTATGTTAAGGAGCTTCCTTGATTAGTTTTGAGAGTTCATTGGTTAAGGATAAAGGGGGAAAACGGGGTTAGTCCACCTCCTTTAATTCAGATAAATGGGTTTTTCATGCAGAATTATTTGATTTCCGATTTTGGTATACCGGTTTATTATGTTAAGAAACTTCCCTGGTTAGTTTTGGGGGTTCATTGGTTAAGGATAAAGGGGGAAAAGGGGGGCTAGTCCACCCCCTTAATTTAGATAAATGGGTTTTTCATGCAGGATTATTCGATTTGCTCCAAATTTGGTATACAGGTTTATTATGTTAAGGAGCTTCCCTGATTAGTTTTGGGGATTCATTGGTTAAGAATAAAGGGGCAAAAGGTGGCTAATCCCCCTTCACTTATTTTTTGAGGGGCATTATTCTTTAAAATAATAGTATAATATACAATTAGTGCGAATAACCTGTGAGCTCAATGCCATCAGTTTAACTGGGCACTTTTCCTTTTTTTTCTTATTTCTGCTTAACCTTTCAGTGGGTACATGTGAATTTTTAGCATAAGTAGGCACATGACATATTTTTTGTGGACAGTAATTATGCCATTACAAATACAAATTTTTTTCATATCAGTAATAAGAGTTAAAATAAGAAGGGCAATTATACATATCTGTAGTAAAAATTAAATTTTAATTTCGGTAGAAAATAGTTTCATAAGAATCATATTTGTTGTAAAGTTTGTGATAGCACACCTGCTGGAGGATTAATGGTATTTATTGTCTTATTTGCTTTTTAAACCTTAACCCTTTGATAGGAATTTTAGTGTGTTATATGTGATGCAATATTTATGGAGAGCTAGGATGTCTTATCTTTTTTCCTAAAAACTGTTTGTCACCAATATTTAAAATCTTTACCTTATTAGCTTTCAAAATTTATGCCATTATATTAAGTGGAAGTCTGTACTAACATTGTGGTAGCTCTTCAGCCAGGATGCTGCAGGTTGTACACCCATGATACAGATTATTTTTCATCAAAGGGTTAAGATAAAATGAGTTATCTATATCTTTTCCTTGTTCTTTTTTTAAAAATGTATATTCTGTGTTTATCTTATGCAGAAAACCGCTTGCGAGAAGAGCATTTTTTAACATTGACTCCATGGTGGATGATCCAGAAGAGATATTTACCAACAAGTCCTACATGTTCTAAATGCAATGGAAGAGTTTTTCGTCTTAATAGTTGTTTACAATTCCTAGATAACTTGTGTTGGACTTGTACTAAGTAAGTAAAGTTACTAATATTCTCTACTTGTAATTGTTATGTTTGCATCAGTATTGCATATAAAAAATCATGTATTTGTATAAATATTAACTTTTAAGTTTATAAATCAAAATTTGATGAATATTTTATATAATAATAATGTTAACAATTTAGCACAATTTTAGGGTTTAGAATCTGTAATAATGAAAAAAGAAATTTTCACTATAATTTATTCAAAATCAACAATATACATGTAACTCTGTTTTGGTACTTTTTATATAGGGTGTCTTAAACAGTTTAAAATATGCTTTAATTTTTTCCCTGTTGGGCAACGTAAGCAAAAATGTTTGAAATAAATAAGGTAGGAAATAAAACTATGTCAATGAAATAGTCCTGTCATTAGTTTACAAAAAGTTACACTTTTAACTTTATATGGTGCCTTGGTCCTGTAAGTTATATTTAGAAAAAATTTCACCATGATCTGACAGGTACAACTGTAAAATTAAATTCTTCTATGACCAATTCACTGAGTTATGATACTTTGATTTTTATGATATTTAAAAGTTTTTGAAGATCTAAAATTTGTTAAAATTCGAAGTATAGAACTCTGGGAATTTCGGTTATAAAATAATGGAATTTTCACTGTTGTCTTTGTTAGAACATAATGAAATTTTTAAATTTTTTTCTAAATTTAACTTATAGGATCCAGAGATCATATAAAAATTAAAAAAGTGTAACTTTTTGAAAATTAATGACAGGACTATTTCATCGACATACTCATATTATATTCCCTTACTTATTTTGAACACCTTAAGTGTAAAAACATAAATTATATTAGTATTTTGAGGTTTAATTGTTTTGGAAACCTAAAAACTCTTGTCAGCTATTCAGTATTCGTACGTTGGGAAAAAATTCATAAAAAATCCAATTTAAATAAAATTTTTCTTTTTTATAAAAGAAAAAAAAATCATTTTTTTTACACCCTAGTAACCCCACCATAACAGATTTCAATGAAACTGGATGAGTTTGTGTTTAGTATTAAGATATAATCACAAGTAAAATCGTTTGCTCCTAAATGAATAAGTTTTTGAGAAAAAAATTATCAAAATTATGGAAAATTGCCATGAGTCGGCATTCTTGATTGTTTGATTTT
The DNA here is from genome assembly GCA_963932465.1 of Maratus speciosus. Taxonomy (NCBI): domain Eukaryota; kingdom Metazoa; phylum Arthropoda; class Arachnida; order Araneae; family Salticidae; genus Maratus; species Maratus speciosus. The sequence continues at coordinate 362,067,676 of OZ010786.1, read as the reverse complement.
CAAATGTAGTGTGTCATACATAAAGTCATATTTCAATATCTAATCAACAAATCATCTTCAAGTTATGTATGCTTGATAAATAGGGTACATATGTTATGAAAACAAATTGCTGTTACGTTTAAAACATTTTAAGTGTGTCTAAAAAATTTTTTAATTTTTTAAATCAAGAAATGACATTTTTATGAAAAGTAATGAATAATTAAAAAAAAAAAAATGTATAGTCAACCAAAAGCGTAGGTGCTATTACATTTATTTTTGTTAAAAATTGCACGTTAAGCCCTTTACCTGACCTTTACCTGATTATGAAATAAAAATGGTAAGATTTTGATTGTTTTTAGTAGTATTTTAATTATATTAAAAAAAAAAAAAAAATCATTACTTTTAAAGCTACGACTAATTCAGTGTATGATCCTAGGAAATAATTTTTAGAGAAAAAATTATCAAAATTATGGAAAATTGCCATGAGTCGTCATTCTTGACTGTTTGATTTTCAAATGTAGTCTGTCATACATAAAGTCATATTTCAATATCTAATCAACAAATCATCTTCAAGTTAAGTATGCTTGATAAATAGGGTACATATATTATGAAAACAAATTGCTGTTACGTTTAAAACATTTTAAGTCTGTCTAAAAAATTTTTTTAATTTTTAAAATCAAGAAATGACATTTTTGTGAAAAGTAATGAATAATTAAAAAAGAAAAAAAAAATGTTTAGTCAACCAAAGGCGTAGATGCTATTACATTTATTTTTGTTAAAAATTACACGTTAAGCCCTTTACCTGATTATGAAATAAAAATGGTAAGATTTTGATTGTTTTTAGTAGTATTTTAATTATATTAAAAAAAAAAAAATCATTACTTTTAAAGTTACGACTAATTCAGTGTATGATCCATCCTAGGAAATAATTTTTATTTATACACTTATATTATTTTTTTAGCTATGGTAGAAAATATCAATAACATTGTATTTTAGTAAAACCAGGTGTGCGTTCTGAGGGAAGAAAGGAACAATTATCCCCTTCCCGAATAAGAAGGAAGGAAAACTGGCTTGCAGTACCCAAGAAAATTTTAAAATGATGTCCTTCAGTAAAACCAATTCTTAAGCTCATATTTTCAGTAGTTTGAGTAACTGTTATAGAAATAATATGAAATTTTATTATTTTTTTTTAAATTTTTTTGAATTGTTGAATTTTAAAAAAGTTTCAAAATTGTGCAAAATCTATTATGTTTAAAAACATTTAAACAACTGTATCTAAAAAATAGAGTTGTAGTTTATCATTTTATTCACTTTTACTTGATTTTTAATGTGATATATTGCATGGCAATATTGCCGAAAGATGGATTTTTATCCTCCCCCCACGCTTCCAAAAAAAAATTAGGAAAGAAAAGTAATTTTTTATGTATTTTTTTATATACAATAAAGTCTAAGTCCATCTCTGTGTAAGCTGGAAATCTGTCTAACGCGAAAAAATTTCCAACTCCTGCCGAACACATAGAAAATAACATTAATTCATTCTGTGTAAGCCGGAATCTACCTAACGCGGAAACAGAAAGGTTTTTAAGGTCCCACCCTCCCACCTAACCCAAAATTTTTCATAAGTCAGAAAAAATTATATTTTAAAAATGAAATGCATTTGATTGATGAAACTTTAAAATTGATATATACATCAAATACTCACTGTTGAACATTTTAATTAAATTTCATAATAGATGAATAAAGTTGTTTGTAAAGAACAGAAACTTTTTAAATTTTTAAGAAATGCTTTTCTATTCTATTATTTCTCATATAAATTTGCCTTTAAAAGTTGCTATTATTATTAAAATGCACATATGTATTTTCTGAAGTACTATATTACGCTTTAAGTTTGTACTCAAATTTAAAGAGACAACTTTCTGACTCATTCGATAAGTTATTTTTAATTGTAAATTTCAAAATTTGGAAAAGTCTGGATTTTGGACCTTGTACTGTAGTAGTAGTATGTAATGCCAGTAGGATGTGACATGATTAAACACCATCATATCAGTTGTAGCATTTTATATAAGAATAAGGAGAAACGGCAATTTACTCCAAAAACAGAAAAATGGTGCTGTTCTCCAATAGCAGATGAAACAAGTTGGAAATTGCTCGTCAAACGTGGCAAATGAGGTGCGTTCGTACTATAACTAGTTTTATAATTATTTTTTGCACCCCATATTGTACTGAATGTATAATTTTTTGCACTTCATAAAGCGCATAGTCTGATACATCATTAAAATGCACTTCCATTCCCCGTAATGTAACGGAACACTTTTGACTGTCCCTGTAATTAAACTACACATCCGATTTTCCTAAAATTTGAAATAGCTCAACAAAATTTTGCAACAATTATATCTTTAAAATTTCAGACCATTCGGAAGGCTGTAATATCATTAAAATGCACTTGCAATAATTTTTCCCATTGGCTGTAATGTAAAGAAAAACTTTTGACTGTCCCTGTAATTAAACTATACATCCGATTTTTCTAAAATTTGAAAGGGCTCGACAAAATTTTGCAACAGTTATATCTTTAAAATTTCAGATCATTCGGAAGGCTGTAATATCATTAAAATGCACTTGCAATAATTTTTCCCATTGGCCGTAATGTAAAGAAAAACTTTTGACTGTCCCTGTAATTAAACTATACATCCGATTTTCCTAAAATTTGAAAGGGCTCGACAAAATTTTGCAACAGTTATATCTTTAAAATTTCAGATCATTCGGAAGGCTGTAATATCATTAAAATGCACTTGCAATAATTTTTCCCATTGGCCGTAATGTAAAGAAAAACTTTTGACTGTCCCTGTAATTAAACTATACATCCGATTTTCATAAAATTTGAAATGGCTCAACAAAATTTTGCAACAATCATATATTTGAAATTTCAGACCATTCGGTTGGATAGTTTTTGCTCTGTTACATGCGGACAGACGGACGGACTGAACGACGACTATAGGTGCTACGTATTTATATAATTACGAACGCACCTAAAAACTGGACTAGACCAGTACCCATATGGTACTGTATGGAACTGTATGGAGAAATGAGTAGGAATGCTGGGATGCATTAATGTGCACAGAAGAACCAACAAGACACATTAACCCTTCAGAAAACAATAATAAGAAAACCACCGGTGATGGGAAACTATTATTCCTAAGAACAACTATAAAGTGTTAAAAGCATAAAAAATAAGTTTTTATTACAAATTATGGCGGTTAGTGAAGAATTTTATCAGCTACAGATAAAACTTTTAAATGTGTTTTGGATTTATACTGAAAAAAAAAGTCTCTTTTTAATTAACTAATTTAAACAAGCGTTAACTAATTGATATCCTCAAGAATGAAAAATCATGCATTCAGCATAGATTATTTACACTTTCCAACACATTCGGAATACTGTAACACCTATCATTTTCATTCATCTGCAGAAATTCTTCCACCCTGTGCAAAGAACAAAACTTAATTAACAAGAACACAAAAATCAGGCGTACAGCATAGATTATTAAACACTTTCCCTTTCCAACATATTCTGAATACGGTAACACTTATCATTTTCATCCATCTGCAGTAGTTCTACCATCCTGTGCAAAAAATAAAACATAATTAACAAGATCGAAAAATCATGCATACAGCATAGATTATGAAACATTTTCCAGCAAATTCTGTCTCAGGTAGTGGGAACACATCAGGGGCGTAGCTACAGATTTTTTTTCGGGGGGGAGAATTCAAAAATTTCCCAACTTGAAACAAATTCTTCCAACTTTCAACTAAAGTGTGTATAATACGTGTACCACAATGTGCATAATAATGATAATGAAACTTATGCATAAAAAATTCCTTTCCAAAGAAAAATTTTGAAACTGGAAACATAAAAATTCTAATTATTGGTTTGTTTAATAAAAAACAAACATGCAGGTCCTGAACACGATTTGACTGTTTTTAGAAAATGTCTCTCTGTGTGTATGTGACACAAATTTCGTGGTTGCTCTATCGCAAGAACTAATGCGAGGAATTTAATAAAACTTTAGATTCAGTTACATCTTGATAAGAATTAATGCTGATTAGTTTTTGGTGTAAATTGCCCGAAAGGTGGCGCTGCTAAGGTGCAATTTTCACGATTTACATGATTTTAGCGATAGTTATCTCTCAAAAATTGTTGCACGGAATTTGACTAAACTTCATATTCTGTTAAACCTTGACATAATTTGGTGCTTATTAGGATTTTGTGTATATTATATAATAGGTGGCACTGCTGTGCAGCATTTTTCACGATTTTCGCGTTAGCTATATCTGAAAAACTAATGCACGGAATTTAGTCAAACTTCATATTCGGTTGCACTTCCTTATTGGGCTTCGGTGTTTACTGGGTATCACTTTTGTGTTCTTTGGGTTTGGAATTTTGGTTGCATCTAACAGGGTGTGTGCCGAAATTCAATGATTCAATGATTAGTTTGAAAAATGCGAGGTTTCTATCTCCTTTTTAAATGAACACAATTAAACGAATCTATACCTTTAGAATTCATTATTATGGGCATAGAATTATTATTTAATTTTAGCATTGTGGTTGCAAATTTTGAGGTATTAACATATATGCAGGGCTCCCAAATGGTCCGCCAACTGAATACCAATATTATTTTTGAAAAATTTTCTTTTTAGATTTTTCTTTCAAACTACCCCGGAAACACCTTTGAAAGTTAATTCTAGCGCAAACCTACCATAAAATTTTCTGTTAAAATTTATTGGTATTCAGTTGGCGGACCATTTGGGATCCCTGTATAAGGGATAGAATAAAGTTTTGGGATTGGCACATCCAAATCCAAATTGTTTTCATTTAACATTAATTCTTCTTGTCTTCAAAGCAGCCAACTTGATGATAACATCATCCAGTTTAATAAAATCCACTATTTGACTTTCACATTTTAAAAGCATTAGGCTGTCAAGCCTGTCATCCCTCATTGTAGTTTGTAATATATATATTTTTTAATTTTTATTTGACTAAAGATTCTTTCATTAGATGCAACACCATAAAGATAAGCTTCTGTGAATGTTAAGATATGAATATATAGTTTGACGGCATGACCCAAATAGTCTTTGAATTTCATGGCATGAGTAAAAGGTTTGTTTAAAGCTGCTATCAGATTCACCAACTTTACGAGCAATTTTTGAGCCAACTCTTGATTTCCTCCAACTTTTCGTGAAATATTGTCTCAATACCCAGTGTGATAGCAAACAGCAATATCCCCAACTTTTTATCCACAGCTCTAAAAAAGTATGCGCTAGTCGTGCCTTCCCCCCCCCCCCCCCCCCCAACTTTCAACATTTCAGCCAATTAGAGATAAGCGATTGATACGAATAGGCGATAAATATTAACGGCTGGTACTAGTAGTAGTGGTTTTCCTCCAACTTTAGCAACGACAACCTTTTTCTCCCTTTGAACCGGAAAAAGTTCGGTTTAAAATCGGCTGAAAAGTTGGTGAATCGGATAGCAGCTAGTCCGTTAGGATTTGGTTTATTTTTATTTGACTCTGCAAGTCATATACATCCGTTTCTCATATACAGGTGGAAACATTATTAACTTTTCTAAGTTAGTGATACTCAAATTTGCCTTGCACAATTGGAATTTAAATATGAAATGTATTGGTGCAATATTCTCCTGATATAGGGAACATTGTCATTTAAGCTCATTACTAAATTGCCGAAATTTTCTTGTATTTCTTATAATTATTTCCTGTAAAACTTATGTGTATCAATTGCTGTGCTATTATTTTTATCTATTCTCTTTGGTGAAACCGTTTTCCTACCGCGCTTTCGGAAGTCAGCTTCTTCAGTCATATCCTAACTAGTATTAAAAAATGCTCTGACGAGCACCAAAAAGGCTAATATGTTTTTAAGTATGAAAAAGGGTTTGACAAGTGCTTCTAATTGAGCATGAAAAAGGACAAGGGGTCCCTTCTTGGCTGCAGCTCACTGTCAATGCCTACTTTGAAAAAATCATATTTGCGCTTATTCCACATAAAATAAATTCGCAGTACTTTAGTCAAACTTTCCGCCGTGCTTTACATCTTAACTCCACTGTCCTACTATTGTACTGCGCATGCGTCTGCAATGCAACTTTGTACAGTGCACTGTGTACCATTATTTCTCTACAAATTATACTACACTGTATAATCCTATTATGCTTTTGAACCTCAGCGCACACTCACACTGTGCTTTTGTACTTCCGTATTAAAGGTGTATGCGTCTAATGTTCGTTTATAATTTACATATGCACTGTTGTACTGCATAGTACATCTTACAGCCACAGCCACTTGGATATAATTTCAACGATCAATGAATGCAATATACTGTTATGCCTGCTCATGTAGAATTGTTCCTGTGCAGAGTGCTGCAACAGTCTGTACTGCACTACAAATCAGTTTTCTGTACAGTTCTACACTGCGGGCGTGCTTGGTGGCAGTGCATGAGTGTGATATGCTGCAGGAACTAAGATTTTTGGTACTAAGTCGCCTTACGTTCATATTTAATCAGGCTGCGTCTTTACTGGCTGTGTCTTTACACTACACATTTTTATCGTAACTGTGGCTGATTTTTTTTATATGGAAAAAACCGCAAATATGATTTTTTCAAAGTAGGCATTGACAGTGAGCTGCAGCCAAGAAGGGACCCCTTGTCCTTTTTCATGCTCAATTAGAAGCACTTGTCAAACCCTTTTTCATACTTAAAAACATATTAGCCTTTTTGGTGCTCGTCAGAGCATTTTTTAATACTAGTCATTTAAATTTTTTGCTAATTATATATTGAATATAAATAAATCTGAGTTGTTTTTAAATATTCCCAATACTTTTTTTCTTATTTCGCACAATAATGCACTATTTAACCAAGTAATGCACACTGTTTTAAGAGGTTCAGAGTTTTTTAATCAAATTCACGTTAATTTTATTCATAATTTAATTTACTTGGGCTCCCTTAAATATAATTAATATAATTCCTTAAACTGATATTATTTTTTGTTGCATTAAAATATCTCAATTTGTTGATTCTCTCTAAACAAGTAAACCCTGTTGGTTTACAATGGAAGTCTACAGGTATTTGGCGATATATCGCCAAGTTGTCGACAAATTTAGTGGTGTTTGGCGATAGAACAGGGTCCAGCCTATGGTAACCCCTTCCCCCTTATAGGTATGGAGAGGCATTAAATGCTGTTCTATAAATAATGAGATGCGTTTCATTCGAGCGTTGCCATTAAACAATTAACAAATAATCGCGATTTCTGTGACACATACGATAGCGTAATATATATATAGATTATCGTGGAAATCGAAGGCTGAGTCCACATCGTATCGTTTAGCTAGACCGGTTATACTAACATCGTTCTCATGTTTTGCTACAATTTCTTTTATTGAACAGTAATTCGCTTAAGCTTCTATTACTGCTATCACTAAGCACTTTTTCATTCTTAGAAGCCATAATGAGAGCTAATATTAGCGCAAACCTGAGTAAAAGTAAAACAAAAAGTTAATTTTTTTACAGTAATAAAGGTACACAAAGCTCTCTGATATGCACACCTTACTCCAAACTTGACTAATAACAACAGTTATGTGAGGGTTGCCAACTGAACTATTCGGCAGCCCTCGTCGTGAACCGAGATATTGCACGCCCACCGAGTCAAATTTTGATTATCGAAGTTGGACATAAACCGAACTGGTCATAAACAGAGGTGGTTGTTGTGTGTTCCCCTTTTATTTTGACCTATAAGTTTGCAAATATGGCATTATTTATATATTCGATGGCGATGATCATTAAGCATCTTGGCGATTTTGGCGATGAAACTCACCGATTTCAAAGTAACGTTCCGAAGTGTACTTGAATCGCCACACGTCATATGAACATCACCTTGACGCGATTTTTTTCTGACGCCAATGTCATATACGCACAGTGGTACTTACTATCGCCAAAGTTTTATTATTTTGCTTAACCTAAATGTTTTGGTAACCTTTTGGTAACCTAAATGTTGTTGTTTATTTATTAAGAAATTGTTTATTTACTTTTATTTTCTTTTTTAAATTTATATAAATTGTTTTGTTCTATTGTTATTAATTAAACATTTTAAAATTTATTGTTAATTCCTTTTTAAAAATATATATGTAACTGGTATTCGAAAACGAGGTTTTCGCCAAATTGTCGTCAGAAAAAATATCGTGCGAACATGGTGCGTATATGACATCTGTACCATACTTGTTACAATTTGATTATCCTGACGACCAAAAAATTATCGCCAAACTATAAGATTAAATGACAATAATGGATCATAGCAAATGTTACATTCACTTGACATTAAACACGATACACATGTTTGTTACGTCATCAAGTGATTTTTAATTCAAGTTTTGCATAGATATCATCGCGATTTATTTGACGCCGCCAATGTCACATACGCACTAGGTAATTAACTGGCGCCAAAGTGTAGTTATTTTACTTAATATGGTAACCCGGATATAGATGATATATGAACGATGTTTTTGCCAAATTGGCGTCGGAAAAAATCGTGCCAATATGGAGCGTATATGATATCTGTGCCCAAGTTTTTATTAGTATTTTTATTAATGGGTTACTAATTTGTTTATTCTTCCGTTATTTAAAATAAAAATTATGTCAGTTTGTATCATTTGACGAGTAGTTTGGCGAAACTGGTCGACGGGATAATCAAGTAGTACCGTAACTTTTTGCTGTACATTTTCGACAATATCTCAAGCAAAAGTACCTAAAGTTAAACGAAACCCTAATTATTTAAGGCACAGATGTCATATACACAACGGGTTTGGCGCGAAGTTTTTTCCTGACGCGAATTTAACGAAAGCCTCGTTTTCGAATAGCAGTTACAGATATATTTTTAAATTACTTTCTATTTTTTTAAAAAAGAAATAACTATAAATAATGAAAAGTTTAATTAATAACTATAGAACCAAACAATTTATATACTTTTAATAAATAAAATAAAAGTAAATAAAAAAAATAATTGATAAATAAACAACAATAGCTCAGTAACCGTATCAGGCAAAATAATGCATTATCGCGCCAGTTATGTACTCTGGTGCGTATATGACATCTCTTCCTTATTTAAAATAGATGGAATGGTATTTTTTAAGGTATGCTTAGTATGTGAAGTATTTATATTACTGCATACCTTTCGCTTGTGCAAGTCAGGATGTTATGATGATAATTTAAAAAAAATTACATTTAGCTTCTGAACAGAAGCTTGGGATTTACCCTGTTTTTTTTTTTTCCCTATCACCTCGTTTGTGCTCCATTGTATCTATTACTCCAGTTCAAAATATTAATCAAGAAAGTTTATATATATATTTATGAAAATTATGCATTATCTGCTTAGATTGACGTCGGTTTCAAAAATACGAAAATCTGTCAGTTGAATTTCAATTTTTATTGACTTATGAAAACAAAAGTACACGTGTTATCCTTTTTTAAAAAAAATTATTGTACTGCTTTTTAGGGAGTGGCAACACGAAATAAGTTATTGAATTGGAAAATTAGAAAATGAAAAGGAGAGATTTCTATAATTTTATGGAGACATTATAAAAGACAAATTCGATTTTCTCAGTGACCGTCAAACATACAAAGATGAAAAAAAACCTATTCTAAGTTTTAACAAGAGGATCAAAATAAAACAAAAAACGAAGTTAATCCACCCACTGGAATGTTAGCTACACTTTGTTGAATTTTGTGTCTTCATTTTTTCGTTTAAGGTTAAATAAAAAACTACTGAAAGCTACAGTAATTTTTTAAATGCTATCAGTTTATTCATCTCGTCGAGTTCTATCTTTCAAAAGAAAAATCATTGTCGTACGTCAACTGGTTCGCCAGAAATTTAAGAAAGTCGTTTGCATTTTCTATTTCTTAATCATATTATAGCTTAACGCTACCGCGTTTGCTATGATATTCATAATTGTTTGTGAACTTGTCTATAAAGAAATCTTTATTTCTTCAAAATTTTGTTCATGTGCAACGTGTCAGCGTTACTGTGCATGTCGATTTTTTCTTCAGATGATGGACAGCTTTCATAGTCATATTTCTTTCCAAATTCAAATCGTTCTTTTTTTACTTTTATCATCCTCGAATGGATTTTTAGATGCTCCAAAATCTTCCACGAAAACTCTTTTCCTATTATGAAGGGTTCTTTCGTTCTGATATCTATAGTCATTTTTTAGAACAGCTTTAAACACACAACACTGGACTTTTGGTTTAAAATTTCACAAACACCCATAAATATAAACGAACAGGACTAATATATATTTCGCACACACACAAACAAAAGTAAAATGTGACAAATTTATCAGAACCAACGACTTCTTATATTCACATTTGCTCATATAACGCCCTTTTCTTGACTGCGAAGGGTTAACTAATTTTTGTGGCAAAAAATCACGAGAATGAGTAAAATATTGTCCAAAAATCGGGAAATTAGTTAAAAAATTATTGCAATTTGTGAAAACTCATCAAATCTTCGTGCCCAGCTGTGTTTCAAGTAGATGACTACATTCCTTTCTGTTGTGCTACAAGTGATCTCCAATTTTCAAAAGAAGATGCAATCCCTTTGGATTAAAATAGCTGGACTCTGTTTTAGGAGGAGAAGGTGAGGTAGGTTGAAATTTTTGAGAAAGGAACAAAGTTTTGGAGGAAATAAAGGAACTGGATAGTCAGCTATTGATGGACAGGAATAGAGAAATTTAGGTCTGGTAGATGTATAATATTTTTGTATAACTGAAAAACACAATGATAAACTGAGTGCGACTGATTTCTTTTTGTATTTTTTTTTTGATAATTTAACTTGTTTACTGTTACAGTACTCAGAAACATAATCACCAAAACAATAAAAATTTCGTAATTTTTTTACTATTACTTTTAAAAAAGAAATTGTCACAAAAATCTAGAATTTCCCAACTCTAAGCTCAAATTTCCCAACTTCACATATATTGGGGGGGGGGGGAGGCTCCCCCCCCATACCCCCCCATGGCGACGCCCCTGGAACACATGTTGGATGTTAATATAAAACATTGTGCCCCTTCGCGGTGGAAGGTGAAACTGAAGGATTCTGCAGCGTGTGTGCAGCATGCCTGGTATATGGTGTCGGAAGCAGCAGGGATACATGTTGGCATTTCATTCAGAAGGTAGATTGTTCAGAATAAAGTGTGTCCCATGGTGGTGGAAAGTGGAATTAAGAGATTTTGCTGAGCTTGTGCAGCATGCCTGCTATATGGTGTCAGAGGCATCAGGGACACATGTTGGAGTTTCGTTCAGAAGGTGGATCGTTTTAGAACAGTGTGCCCCATGGTGATGGAAAGTGGAACTAACAGATTTTGCAGAGCTTGCGCAGCATGCATACGGTTAGGTTACGGCTGCATTACAATTATGTTACAGTAAGTTACATTACAAGTAGATTGCACTTAGGTTACGGTTATGGTTACCAATTGGTTACAGTTATGTTATTTTGGAGTACATGCACAGCACGCCTTCTATACAGTGCTGCAGGCACCGGTGACATATGTCGGAGGTTCATTTAGAACATATTGCACCCCTAGGCGGTGGAAGGTGGAAAAACAAGATTTTTCGCCACATGCGCTGCACGCACGGTATATGGTGCCGTAGGCAGCGGGATCCCGAGGTTTATTTGGAACATACTGTGTAGCAAGCCCGATCTATGCTGCCTGAGACAGCAGGGACCCATCCCAAATTTCATAAAACTAAAAAAAAAGGGGGGGGGATATTTAAAAAAATAGCTAGTGTGGGCATAGCTCTGAGCAGATGACTTAAAAAAACAGCCAACACACCTCAAATTGAAATTAAGTTTATGTGGCTCCACCTTATCGCTGACTGGGCTGGTAAGGTGGATGACTTTGTACTGGAATTGTTACAACTGTGTTTTATTATATTTAGATAGCTTATTCTACAAAGTAGGTCTCTTTAGTAGTGCTTTAAAAACTACACGTTTTTCAATCTGCTTTCCAATGATTAAAATTAAATTTAACATTTGAAGTGCAAATTTTAATTTTTAAAACAATGGTCACAAGTTTTGTTTTTCGGCTAAGTGGGGTTTGGATAATCAATACTCTAGTGTATTTACTTAGACATCATTTTTCACCTTATTAAACAGTGATCTTTTGTTACAATATTCAAAATGTGTTACAAAGTGTTTCACAATCTATGCTTGATGTTTAATTTTTCTTTGTTATTTTTTGCTTGTCATTGGTATCATTTAAGGCTTCAATGCACTAATCTCTTTTATTGTGCTCACTGTATTTTTAGGATATTTGATTTTAGTTTATTTTACTTAGAAACAGACCCATGGTTAACAAAGTAATGCCCCAGACAGGCCTGCTAGTAGTTATATCTAACACAGCAGATTCCTTTTTCATTATTTTAAAGAGAAGATTATAATATCGGATTGACCAGTTTAAATAATCAAATACACATTGACTGAGAATTATTTCTATTTGTTAAGAGTTCAAGCATGCCAGTTCATATTCACAGACTTCTGATTATAATGCAGATCTAGAATGAGAATGAAATCATATGCATTGTCCTTTGAGCGGGAAAGAAAGATATATATTCCACATTTGATACTGTTGAAAATTGAAACTTTCAGAATGAGTGTTATTATTATTATTATTATTATTATTATTATTATTGCTTCTTAGATTTGAAGCCAGAATTAGAATGATGTAATATTTTTTCCTGTTTAGATCTGCATTTCTGCTCTATCACATGACTTTGTTTCTTATTTATTGCAGTGCTAATAGAAACTCTCCCCCCCCCCCCCCCCAGTATATATTAAGGCATCTTATGAAATTCATTGCTCAGTATTATTTGCTGCACATATATTTACTTTGTCAATTCCTTCCCTACTAAAATGTTATTTTAATTAACATTGTAGTTTTTTTTTTTTTTATTGTGTTATTCTATTATTCAACTTTTGTTTCCTCCTCTTTTTTGCTGTTGGTAGCAATTAAATCTTATACAACTTTTATATTGCCAATTCTAATATAACATGTAATTTGGAAAAGGGAAAACACATTAATTTCTCTTTTCTTAAGATTTAAATTGCAATTCTATAATTTTTTTTTTTTGCAAATTGTCATTTTGTAAGTATTGTATTTAGGTGTTTAATGCACACTTTTTTATTCCAAAATTTTAGGACTAAGAAAAGAATGCACATCATACACGGGATATTTCCGACAACTATGTGAAACCATAACTGTGAACTTTTACTAATGTGTTGAATACAACTCATAGGCATTGCAATGCTAAAATCCCCCAATCAAAGGGAAATGAATAGAAATCCGTTTATAGGGAGATCACCACTGTTTTTTAAATTATAATTCAATCTTTTGAAATCTTTTTAAAGCCGATCAAATTAGCGTGCATTTAGAGTCTGCGGTATCTGGACGGGGGTTGGCGAGCGTAGCTCGTAGGGGGCCAAGCCCCCTAGTAAATTCAAAACTTACCAAATAGATACATCATATATCTTTATTAGGTTAGCATATCACAACTAAAACAGCAGAAAAATAAAAATTTCCTACATCTGGATCAAAATTAACCAAAGCTGTTGTTTGCACATCATTAATTGTCACTATGACTACTGTAGCTGTGCACAGTCTGTATCTTCATGTATCATATCATTTTCATTTCCATCCATCACATTTGATATTCTCTGTCACTTTGAAACTTTTAATAACTATCCCTACATTTTTTAAAAGTCAAGATGTTTATAGATTATTTTTCAAATTTCGGATTTTCTGCTGTTAAAATACTATGGTGCACATTATATATGGGATATATTTTTTCAGTTTTTACAATAAAAACAGCAGTGTGCATACACAAGTAATTATGGTAATAATATTTTTATTGTTTGCTTTGGTACTTGTAAATTTAATACTGAATGTACTTTATTTTTATTTTTTAATTTTAGGTGCAAAGATGTTACTTCAGTTAAAAGACCAAAGTTTTTTGAGAGATTTCCATCATTTTCATTAGAGGAACTGTTACTTCTGACATATCACTGGGCTTGTAAGTCCCGACTATGGGTTATAAACTATGATGTTCCTGTTCATGTTGAAAGAATTTGGGAGTATTTTAATGCTCTGCAGGACTTGTGTGGAGAGAGTGTCTCTCGTGATCGTTTTATTGGCAAAAGTGCCAAGTATGCAGTTACAGTTGAAGTGTCAGCTGTTAAACTAGGTAGATTCTTTGTTTTGTGTGCATATGACAGAAGAAATAAAGTATCCAGGCTAAAAGCCTTAACAACAGAAGAAGCGTGTGGTTCTTTAAAACACATTAAAGTTTTAGAAGAATGGTTAGGAGATAACTGTACATTAATTACATGGAAAAAATTACATGAGGACTTTTTACCTAATGTTGCAAAACTCAGTGCTGATCCTAGTATAGGTCATGTCCAAAGTCCTGGTCGACATATATTAAATGCATCCAAGTACCTTGGAAAAAGTATGGTTCAATTATTTCAAAATATAAACCATGAACAACTCACTCTTGAAACTGTTCAAAGAATTTTAAACGAAGTGCAATGGAGGGAAAGGCATGGAAGAAATGAAGAGTCAGCTTTTTGGGAAATTTTAAATGAAATAAATCGTTTGAATGATGGTTATGGTGAGTTGAAACATTTATTAATCCATATATAATATATATATATAATGTAACTACATTTTTTTAGATTCAACAATTAAAAAAATATGCAATGCAATAATTAAATATTTTTACATTTTTATAAACTAAATACAGAATCAAATAAAATGACTTATATTTAAAATCTTCCTCTAAACTGCATTAAAATAATAATTTCGTTTCAGATACTTGAAAGATTAGAAAGTTAGCTGATATTTAGTATTTCCTAATAATTTTATTTAAGAGAAGTAATTTTTATTTTTATTTTAATCAGTTGTAAGAGCACATTAAGAGGGGGAGGGGGGGGAGAAAGGGCTTTTCTCTATTGAAAAAGCTTTCATACTACTTAGATGTTTATGTTAAGTATTGCTTAAAAATCAGTTTTTGTGTTTTTATTTAAATGCCTGATTTCTGTTAAAGAGATAAATAACTATCCATAAAATTTTTATTTCAGTGTATACTGAAGCTCAGCTTGGCGAGATTGCAAAAGATCGTTTTGTAAGTAATATCTTCAGTTTTTATTTTTTTTTTCACTTTTTCTATAGTAATATAAATATGAGTGATTTTGAAATTTATCTTGTGGAATGGTCACGCCAAAATACAGAATTTACGTAGCACTTTTTAAATTTTTAGTTTTATTTGATTAATCAATTCTCACCAGTTGGAAAGTAATTAATGAAAAAAATATGAAAATCTGCCTGGGATTTTAGATTCTTTGCTCATCTTGTTTTTGAACTACAGTTGCAAAGAAGCCAGCCTTACCATTTAAAACATAATGAAATTGATATGCATTTATTAAGTGCACTAAAACATTCATTCTGTAGAATATGTGTGTTTCACTTTTTCTATAGTAATATAAATATGAGTGATTTTGAAATTTATCTTGTGGAATGGTCACGTCAAAATACAGAATTTACGTAGCACTTTTTAAATTTTTAGTTTTATTTGATTAATCAATTCTCACCAGTTGGAAAGTAAAAAATATGAAAATCTGCCTGTGATTTTAGATTCTTTGCTCATCTTGTTTTTGAACTACAGTTGCAAAGAAGCCGACCTTACCATTTAAAACATAATGAAATTGATATGCATTTATTAAGTGCACTAAAACATTCATTCTGTAGAATATGTGTGCCAAGCATTTATTATTCACTAGCAAGCTAAGCCCACTGCGCTTGTCTATTTTTCAAAACAAAACACGAATCAAACGAAATCTTGAATTTGACTTTGTATTTTAAAGCAATATGGACCTTCACCTCGAATGGCCTTTTGCATTGCTGAAAACGATAGGAACGCCATTGCGCTGTTGCATTATGTTATGCGTTGGGCAAAATTTGAGCTTTTTTGACACAAATCTTTTCATTGATCATTTTTAGTAGAGTTTGGTAGAAAAATGAAGCAGTTATGGCAACAGGAGTTTAAATATTCTCCAGGCACCACACATTTAAAATAGAGAATATTATAATGATTGCAGAGATTAACCATTGAGTTTAAATAATTTTCAGGTGATTCATTTTCATTTGATAGTTTTTGTCTTCTGTAATCATCATATACAAATAAAACTTCCAACAATATAGAAAAAACACTATTGGCTGGTGACCAGAAGATTATGGAAAATTAGTCCAATATATTTTAAATATCTTCCTGAAAGAACAGAAAATATGCAGAAAATTTAAAAAGAAATGATGAATTAAAAACAATATAAAAAGTTTAGGAAGAGATATGTATTCTGTTCTGGTTGGCGCAATTGACGAAGAAATCCAAAATGGCACCAAAAGACCATTTTAGCAATTTATTTAAGAGACGGAAAAACATGGTTTTAAATTTTTATAAAAGTATATATTTTTGTATTATAAACACCATATTTGTATTATTTTTGTATACATTATGCATGCAATTATATATATATATATATTAAACAAAAACCTAATTTGCAGAACAAATTTAAAAAAACAAACAAAATTTATTTCCTAAATTGTTTAAGCCCTAGAAGGGGCAGATATTAAGATATTTCATTCAATTCGTTCTACATTTAATGTTAAATTTTTGTAACAAATAAGTTAAACCAATTGAACATTAAAAGATAAAAATAAAATTTATACAACATGATACTTTAAACACCTATATACTCAGATTCCGTTCAAATGAAATCGAAATAAAGCTTAGTGGCATCAAGTAATAAAACCAGTGGCATCAAGTAATAAAAAAAATCAACCCCAAATGCTGAAGATCGTAACAAGTATATTGAACACTTCCCAAAATTTATTTCAGTAAGCAATTATTATTGCAGAATGTTTCTATATATAATAATTGTACATATAATAATAAAGCATAATTGCATAAATATTCGGCCTAGATGATATTCCCGCGGCTGCCATCTTGGATTTCTTGGCGATTTTTTGTTGTCGTTTATTGAAAAGGCAACTCCAAGGTTTATATTTTATTATTTACATTTATTTTTGTTAAGCCTCTGACATGCGCATATATCGCTGCTTGGCGACATTTACTACTTGACAGAAAAGTGGTTTTCACGCCAAGAAAAAACCCAAGATGGCGGCAACGGAAATATACAGCATCTGTTCCAAATAGTCTTAAGAACTCCTTCTTTAGTTCCAAACTTTTGAAGCAGTGAATATTTTTATACATGCAATTGCCGATAATATTGTAAAAAAAAAAGATAAAAAGAAAAGTAAAGAATGGACAATATTCGGTAATTTAATTTCTAGCCTGCAAAAATCATTTGTTTGGGAGAAAAACAAACTAGCAGTTTGCCTTAGAAATTTAAGGTGATTTTTATTTTATTTTTTTTTTTTATGTGTGAAATTAATTTTTTTCATTGTTGTGTGTGTGCACTTGCACTGAAATTTAATTATTTGACTCCATTTTTATAATATTAACTGTTATTTATACAATATACATTTGAATATATCATATTTCACAAAATACTCCCGTGTTTGGGGAAAACAATAATCAGTATTTATATGGCAGGTTTCCCTGCTAAAGTAACGTGAAAAATTTTTTTAATGTTTGCAAGTAAATTATTTTACAATATGTGTGTATGTAGAAGGCATTTATATTAAAATTTAAATATTTTACTCCATTTTTTTGCTATTAACTGTGATTTATATATTTACATTTAAATGTAAAAATTTATCCTAAAAATGCTCTCGTACACTTAAAAGAAAAACATAATTGTTGCGAAAATCGCTCCGACTTATGCCTTTTTGGCTTAAAATCGCATTATTTGGCAGCAAAGGTAAATTGAAACTCCCAATTAAACAATAACGTACAATTCACAATTAGAGCCATTTAAAAAAATAATTCAGCTAATTTCTCCTGTAAGAAACATAATGGGAGAATGGATAAAAATCAAAATAAAATTATTTTTAAAAAAAAGAAAAAGAAAGTTATTCAGATTTTATCTAATGAAATTTTTCAGATGCATTTTTTCTTTAACCTGGTGCAAAAGATAAAACCGCCAAATATGGTATCAACTAAAATCTTTCTTAATTAATTTTTAAACATTATGAATATTCCTTTCATATTTAAAATAAATATTTTCATTTCATGATATTATTTCTCATTAAATTGGTTTTTGTTCTTTCTTTCTTTATTTTAAATTAAATAAGAAACAGGTTTTTTTCCCGAAATGTTTATATTATTTTCTAATGGATATAACCATTTCAATTCATTTATCAACTATAATTTTCGCCAAAATGACCACTGGCAACCCTTTTGTCGAAAATATCAATAAAATATGAAATTTATTACCAAAAATCATAGTTATCCCTGTATATTTGACTCATAAAACATCGCAGGAAAATTCTCCGTTGAATGATACATTCTGCAAAAAAATCCAGCGGGTAGTTTTTGAAAACGCTCGAGCGGAACTTTTAGAGCTTACTGCTTTATAATATATATGATTTACAAGATCACACAAAAGAATTCTATTAAATAATTGTCTACGGAGAAAAACTGTTTTTAATGTATTTTAGTTCTATTACACTTTTTGAAATATAAGGAAATTAATATACATTATGGAAATTTACTGCAAGATATTTGTTTATAAATGATGTGCATAGCATTTATCGTCCATTTACAGGGACAGTCAAAAGACACAGATACATTACTGTAGCTGAAGCACTGTCTGTTAGCGATAATAAATTGCTGGAAGTGCAATCTCATTTATGGTGTGCATGGTTAAGTTTAACTAAATTTTTGCTTACTATGTGGTGTGTATAAATTAACATTAATAAATAGTCAAACATGCTTAATTAACCTCCCTCCTCCCCCAAACTTTGCTTCTGTCTCATTTTACCCTTCCCCACCTAGTTCACAAAGTTTAACATTTTTAAAATTCTGTAATTTTCTTTTTAAACTCTGCTCTATTTGTTACTTTATTGGGACAATATATATATAGTCAATTATTAAAATTCTTTCTCCCACCAAAAATTGCCACACCATTACCCTCTCCCCTCTCTTTATCAAACACACCAAATATTTAAAATTCTTTAACTTTTATACTTTTTTCCCTGTACTAATTGTAAATCTTAAGTAATGGTAAATAATCAGTCACCTAATCTATCTACTTCCTCCAAACAAATTTCTCCTTTTCAAAACTTGAATTTTTTTTTTTTTTTTTTTTTTTTTTTACTTTTTTGCATGTAACTTTTATTGATTTATTGTAACAATAAATAGTCACTCATCTAAATCATCTCCCTCTCCCCAGTAATTTCTGCTTCCTTTTCTCCCAGTGAAAAGCACATAAAATCCTTGAAACTATATAATTTTTAATCCTTTTTTCCTCCACTGTTTGCAATTCTGTAATAATGATAAATAAGCAATCAGCCATCTAATCATACCTTCCCCTCAAAATTTCTGCTCTTGAACCTGGCCTCCCTCTATCTCACAAAGTTATTTTTTTCCTCCATCTCCCACCCCAAGCACACATAGTTTTAAAATATATAAATCTTCATGTTTTTAATAACATTTTCTACCTTACTTGTTACTTTGTAGCAACAATAAATACAAATATCATTCAAGTCCCTCTCCCCCCCCCCCCAAAAAAAGGTGAAGATTTCTTGTTATGGAAGAAAAAAAGTGAAATCCCCCCCCCCCCCCCCCCCAAGAAGTTTTGTTTTTCTCATCCCTTTTCCTAATGCAGGCTTTCTAATTGATCACAGGTTTTTCATGATTCAAATTAACACAATTCCTACACATTTGTATGCCTTTCTATTATTCTTAAATCTATACTTAAAATTTACTAGTTATTCTTAAGTTTTTTAATCAGTGATTAGTTCAAGGTATGGCCCGGACAGACTGTCCTTGAGCAACAAAATGCCTCTTATTCCTACATGATTTTGGATTTTATACTTATTAATGGTGAACTCTTCGGATTATTACTAAACCTGATTATCTTCCTAGAACTCCATAATCCCCTCCCCAGAGCTGTAGAAATCTCTCCTAGAGAAAAATGTCTCATTCATCACTATTTTTGATGCAGCTAGTGTTTTTTCTTTGGTTTAAACTCTAAAAATTCTGGATAAAAATATTCAAAATGTCAGATGCAAGGAGGACCCAGCACACCCCCCACCCCCTCCCTCCTCCCCTCAGTAAATAATGAAATTGATATTTGAAAGACTTAACGTCTGAATGGCACACTATTTTAAGAAGCAAAAGTGTTCAAAATGCTTGCTAAAAAAAAGTACAGTGTGTTATCACAAAAACGTTATTCTACAACTGCTCATTAAATGGAATTTTAATTATGTATTTTTAAAATAAATGGAACATTCATATAAAAAAAATAGTGTGCCATTTTTGATACACTTTATAAAAAAAAATTGAATCCCTTGTTGATTTATGTTTGAAAATGTAAAGGATTAAAAAGTAGAGTATTTCAAGTTATTTTCATTTTAAAAAATCATGTGTTTTATTATGCTTTACTTGCTCATTTTCAAACTATCATTTTTTTAGGTGACCGAATGGCATTCTGCTATCTCATTTTAAGTATTGATATTTAACTTCTGTTTTCCTTTCTTTCTTTAATAATAAAGAAAATTAATGAAGGGGCATCTCTTTCTTTTTTCTTGAAAAAGCTCTAAGTTTATTCTGGGATGATGTTTCTAGGTTGTTTTTAGCTCTTATTTGTATAAAGTCTGCATATTGGGTTTTGAATAATGGTAAGACAAACTTACTTTTATCACCTTTAAAGGCACCTCGTTTCTCTGTAATTTTTTTAAGATAAAATTTATGTATCCAATGTTTTTAATTTATGTCACCTAATCTTTTTTTTTAAAGAAAAATAAGCATCTTTTTACTTTTCCAGTACTACAAAGCTGATGTGCCATTTAGATTACGTTGGGGACCTTATGATACTGCAGCTAAAGGTAATTTTTTTTTTAATAGTATTCGACCGAAATCGAATTTCTGTTATTTTCCTAGTTTTGGCCAAAAATTAAAATAAAACTCGTAAAAGTAAAATTTAGTAATTAATTATACGTACAAAGAAACATATTTCTAACAGTATGTATTCTAACAATACATATATATGTGCATATGTATGCACGTATAAGTTTAAAATAAAAGCAAAACATAAATAATAATACAATTGCATACTTGCCAACCTCCCGCTTTTTTTTAAACTGAAAAAACAAGTTTTCAACCAGAAAGCTTATGAAATTAAATCTTTCTTGCTTCTATGGGGTAGTAATTTGAATTCTAAATGATTTCATTTATGAAATAAAATTTCTGGTATAAAGTATATTTTGTTGATTTAAAAAAAAGGGGGAGGTTGGCAAATATGCAACTGTTATATTTTATTACTTTATAAAAATCAATAATTATAGGTATTTATCAACAATTAATTAACAATGTAGCTTAAAAACATGAAGAAAAAATTGTATAAAGGATATTTAACTATACGGGGCTGAACATATATAGCGTTATCAATTTTTTGGTAATTTTGGACCCCTTCCTTACAATATCATTCGTTGTCATCCCCCCCCTTTCCTCCCCCTAATGGTATCGTTATCAAAGTCTTTTGTTAGCAATGATATGGCTATACATTTATTATTTATATACTTTATTGATTCGTTTAAATAAAGAGAAGTCCATAAAATATCACTATTATATATGAAATAACTTTATGTAAAATAACACTTAATCCTTTCCGGGGCAAGTAATTGTGTTTTTGTAATGTTAAATTCACACAGGAATTTTTAAAAAATTTTATTTCAAAATAAGGAAAAGCAATTTTACGTATTTTTTCCACCAAAGTTATAAAAGTAAAATTTAATTAAAAGTTTCAGGTGCAAATCTTGATTAAAATTAGGTGGGATATAATATATCACACTGCCGCTCATGGGTTAAAAGAAATAACTACTATTTAAAAGTATTTATAACTTTCTGTTACATAATGCATTCAACAGTAATATCTCTTCTTGCACTTGGCTCTGCATGAAGGAGGGGGAGGGGGGAGCAGAACTTCTTATTATCAATAAAACAATTCGACAACATCCTTTCTCTTTTCTTTACTAGCAAACGCAACAAGTATGATTTCAAACATACTTTGGACCTAGTTTCTTGAACAGTGGATTATATATGCATACACATATAACAGAAGAATAGGAATGCTAATGTTTGTTGGGTTATTCCAAATTTTATAATCATTTAATGATTTTAATAATAACTTTGTATTTTCATAAAAATGAATAGCAGACTAAAAAAAGATAACTGGCTATTTTGATGTAAAGAGCAAGTTGCAGATAAAAAGAGAAAACTTCTATTGGATCAAAAGATAATTTCCCCCTCCCACCAGAGATATCTCATGATATCATGTGCCAGACCCCTCCTTCTTGCCTCAATCCCCTTCATTTCTGCACTACATATTAATAACACCTATTCCAGAAGTATTTTTTTCTGTAAAATAAAGCCACATTGGATCTTTCTGCCAGCCTTTTTTCTCATGTGTGATACAAAAGCTCTCTGTACTGTACCTAGTATTAGTAAATAGCTTATTGTTCAACTTTCGATTCACACTATACTATACGAATGATTCACAAAACAGTTACCAGTTGCAAGATAATTACATAACTGAAAGTCTGAAGCTATCAATTGTCAGCGTTATGTAACCCCCAGCCATTGATAATTACAGCAATCACTTATGCTTATTGATACGATAGTAGGAATGACTGCTTAGCTTAGAAATAACAGAGGTCTGTTTAGGAAAAATTTAGGCTCGTCTAAGGACCTTTCACAATTTTTAAAATCTTAAAACAGTATTCTCCACAAAATGTTTTGTCTTAAAAATAGACTTTTCCCTAAACTTTTCTGTCTCCAAATCTAAACTTTCACAAATTTAATCATTTTAAAATAAAATTTAGCCTGTCACAAAGCAGCTGAAGTCACTAAAGCAGCTATTGCATACCTTTATTTATTTTTATATATAAACAATCTTGTTAAAAACATGAACAAGAACCTAGTGATAAATTCAAATTCACAAAATTGTGATTTGATTTTTCAAAAATATAAAAAACTGTTCACAATTTCAGAAAAACAGGACCGTGTAAGAAAATCCTAGACAGACCCCTGAATAAGATACAATAACATTTCTATTCTCCATTGAAGTAAGCAATGAATTCTAGGAAAAGAAAGAGAAAAGGGATCTGTTGCAGGGATTACAGTATTTACAGTTGTAGAAGAAATGTGATATTCGATTTCTATAATTCTATGTTAGACAAACAGTTGAACTATTTATTGTGTTATAATTAGTCCAAGAATTGATCATATTATTTGATCAATCCTTAACACTTATTACTATAATTTGCATGTCTAAGCAACTAAGCATAGAACAAACTTGTGAATTATTTATAATCTGCTTCTGGGGAAGTAACTCTCCACGGAAAATTCTATTATATTATATTAAGTACTTTCATATTAAATAGATTTAACTTTAGCTTAAGCATCTAAATTGCAAAAATGAAGTGATCATTTAAGAAAGAAAACAATTTAAAAATGAGAGAGCATTTATTAGTATTTATAAAAGTTTTATTTAACATTAATAAAAGGTAATTTTTAATCTGACATGAATGGTAACTTTTATTATAACATGAATAATGAATTTAATTTTTATTTAGCCTGTAAATATCGATGTTAAAAAAACTGATCAAATACTTTTTAAAAAATGATTTGTTTTAAATCTGATTTAAATCAAACAACCCTGATTGTTAGTAATTGTAAATTTAATAAGAGGAGCAATAATTGATATTAATTTACTGATGTTCTTTTGATGTCATGGAAAGAGAAATTATAATTAAATTTCTTTCTTGAGATGTGGCGAAATGGAAAAGCAATATCAATGACCAAAACTTATGTAACAAAAATTTTTATTTAATAAAAATCGCAGAAAGGGATTTTCCTCTGGAATTTTTTTTTTCCTTAAAAATATTGCTGAATGAATTTAACAAAATCCCATAGGAAAGAAAATAGAAAGAATTTGAGTATTGTTGCTTAAAGAACTAACATTATTTTAATAAGGCAACCACATCACTTTAGCAGATCACCGTCAGAGTCAAAACTCACTAATTTAAAATCGTATGCTAAAAAAAAAAAATAATAATAATAAATAAATAAATAAAAAAAAAAAAAAAAAAAAAAATAATGGGGTCTTCCAAAATAAAAAACACATAAATTTGAAATGAAATCATTTTAAAAATTGTTAGAATTGTAAATAGAATTTGTTGAGAATTTTGTCATTATGGAAAGGAAGATTATATAGATTGTAAATTGTAAGTAGTTGTGAATTTAATAAGTAAAACTCTAACCAGTATTAATGTACTAATAGTCTTTTGCGATTGTTGAAAGAGAAAGTATAATTAATTTTCTTACTTGATATGTAAAGAAACAGAAATGTAAAAGACAACATCGATGACAAAATCTTTCTAATAAAAATCTTTTATTTTCATTTTATAAAAGTTGCAAGTAGGGGTTTTCTTTTTGGACATCTTCTTAAAAATATTGTTGAATGAATTTAACAAAACCCTGGAGTATCAAAAATATGAAAGAATTTGAAGATCTTCGCTTAAAAATGAAAGAGCGATTTGTTAACAGCATTACCCTGTAGTAAAACTGATTTAAAATCCTATGTTCAGAATTAAATTTTATTAAAATAAGGATCTTCCAAAATAAAAATATGTCAATTTGAAATTGATATGGGCAAAGCACAATAGCGAGCAATTCCATCTCAGCTCAGGCAGGACATGTCAATTCACCATCATAGATTTTTTTCAAAAAATTACAGTAGTTACAACCAGACTTGTATAAAACCCAAAACTTTCCGCACACACAAATATTGGGTCAAAAATTATCTGCAAATTAATTTCATGTTTAATAAAATAACATGTTATATTATTTTGACGGCATGAATTAAAAACAGTAGTTTTAAAATAATTACCATTTTACATTAAAAATAAATTGATATTGATTAAATAATAATTGTTTTGGTTAGAAAAAT
This sequence comes from Maratus speciosus, assembly GCA_963932465.1. Classification (NCBI taxonomy): domain Eukaryota; kingdom Metazoa; phylum Arthropoda; class Arachnida; order Araneae; family Salticidae; genus Maratus; species Maratus speciosus. Next base: position 362,042,461 of record OZ010786.1, on the reverse strand, counting down.
AATAAAGCTAAAAATCCATCATTAGAAATGGTGAATTCTTGTCAATTCTCTTGTCAATGCATTTAAAAACAGCCCAATCCTTAATATTGTGACCTCTTCGCACAAAATGGCAGTCACTCTGTTGACAGAAATAATGGGGCATTGCTTCTGAAACAACTGAATCACATTTTATAGGGAGAGGTCCATTCACAGGTATCATCATTAAAGAGATAGATTAGTTTTTACCACGGCCCTTTGACGAAATTCTCGTTTTTTTCTGCGATCATTTGACGAAATTCCCATTTTTTCACGATCCTTAGATGAAATTCGTGTTTTTTCTGTGATCCTTTAACGAAATTCGTGTTTTTTCGCGATCTTTTGACAAAAATGACGTTTTTTCCTCGATCCTTTGACGAAATTCGCATGTTTTCTGCGATCTTTTAACAAAATTCGCGCTTTTCCGCTATTCTTTTACGAAATTCGTTTTTTTCCTGCGCTCTTTTGACGAAATTCGCGTTTTTTAAGCGATCTTTTCACGAAATTACGTGTTTTTTCGCGATCCTTTGGCAAAATTCAGGCTTTTTCCCGCTATTCTTTTACGAAATTTGCATTTTTTTTCGCAATCCTTTGGCAAAATTCGGGCTTTTTCCGCTATGCTTTTACGAAATTCTTTTTTTTTTCTGCGCTCCTTTGACGAAATTTGCGTTTTTTCTGTGATTCTTTGACGAAATTATCTTTTTTTTCACGGTTGTTTGAATATATTAACGTTTTTTCCGCGGTCCTTTGACAAAATTCCCGTTTTTTTCGCGATGCTTTGATGAAATTGGTGATTTTTTTTCTGCGAACAATTGACGAAATTGGGTTTTTTTTCGACGATTAATTGCTGAAATTCGCAATATTTTTCAGTGATATTTTTTTACTGTCTGAATTTTCGGACTGATGGCCGATTTTTTTTAATTTTCAGAACCGAATACCTTAAATTTTTGGAAAATTCGGAAGAGAATCACCCATAGCAAACAATACATAAAATTAGGGAATATTTTAATTATTTTTTTTTTTAAGTTACAAGAACAAAAATTAAGTTTTTTTTTTCTAAAAAAATTTCCGCAAAGTTCCGAATTTTGCAGAAAATTTTGCGCGCATGGCGTGCGCACGTGCGTCTATATTATACAACTCTGGTTACAACTAAGTAATATACAAAATTTCCCGATAGGATTTTCCCCACAAAACTTTTTTCTGTGGTTACAGCACTTAAAAGTTTACGATAAAATTGACTATTTTCGGAAAAACAGAAAAACGCTTCATTTTGAACTGAATACAGTATCAAAAATATTTAACGTATCGAGTCAATTTATTTTTTACAAATAGTTATTAAGCTGAATTTTACTTTAGCATAGTTTTAAAAAATATAGTGACATTTTAAATTAATTTAAAAAAATTATTTCTAAGTACTAAAAATGGAATTATTATTGATTTTAAGATTTTTTTTTCAGAATGAACAAAAATATTTTAAAGCTAAACATTGATGGTAATCCAAAGACCTTTAATGAGAGTTTCACAGTAAATTTTATTTTAAGCCTAAGATGCATGCAACTTTTGCAATTCAATTTTAAATTATGCAAAATTTCGTAAAATCGCTACTTTTGAGATGCAATTCCTCAAAAACACCATTTTTAAAAAATCTGATAATATGCTCGATTGATACCTTATTAGTTTCTAATAAATACCTTATAAGCAAATCGTGTGTGCTCAGAAAATTTTATATGATTTTTTGAAAATAACATGTGTATATTTTTCAAAAGACCAGAAAGTCAAGCTTTTTTTATTTCACTGAATTTATAATATGATTAAATTTTTAATAAAAAGAATAATATGTAATAATTTTTAATAAAAGGTGTATCAAAATATCTAGTAGTTAAAACCAGAAAAATTAAAAAAGAAAAAGTAGTTTATGTGCAATCTGATCCTTATATTGGACATCCTTTATCAATAGAAGCACTAAATGTTGCATTGTCCTGCTATTTAGAGGGTAACAAAGATTGAACTAAAGATAGTCCAAACAAAAGTGATGTTATTTGTATTAAAAATGATGGTGCGAAAATTAAAAGAGTAAAACCTTTTATGACAACAACATAAAGAAACATAATTTAATGAAAATCCTTCTATGGCAAAGGGGGCTAACTGTGGCACGCCGGACAATACTAAAATTTTAAAGAAAAGCCGACTTCTGGAATTGTTAGAGATTCGATGATTAGATAAGGAAATGATTACTATAAAATTTTAGTGGTGTCGAGCATGCCACAGTTGGCCACCCCTGCTCTATGAAAATAAGACTATCAAAATTTTATTCATTACGTCCAAAATTTATCTAAATTCAGCCAATATAAGTAGTACGCTGTTCTGTTTACTGCAGTAATTAGAAATTAATATGTGTAGCTCTTAAAAATCTAACAGGCATTCAAGTTAGAGAAGAAGATCTGATGATGAAATGCTTATATAGAAAAATAAACAGTGAAAATTGTTGGCTCGAAGAGTGTGGTGAGTCCCCTGGGGTACAAAAATTCTTACAGTCGAAGCTTTTGATTTGAATGAAGAGGAAGAGGTTGTATATGCTATATGGGAAGATGGTGAATAAAAAAGTTGGTATCCTTCTATATATAAAAAAAAGTTTTGATTTGGAAATGGACCAATGAAAATCTGCGTAAATCATCCGGGTAGACTCCTACTAGATTGGCATCCATATTTTTTATGACCGGGGGTCTTCTTTCGTTAATATTAAGAAAACTGTTTCATACAAAAATATGAAAATCGGTTGTATTATAGAGACATGTTTGATAAACACGCTGATGTAGACAGTTTTAAAATCGAATAATTATTTTAAGAGATATTTAATGTTAAAGATGGTCAAAATCTTTCCATTAAAAAAGTTTTATAGGAGAAAAACTATACATAAGAATTTAAACATTTTTAGATCATTTTATACATTGGAAGTTCCCGATGTGCAGACTGCCATCATCTTTTTAATTTGACTCATTTTTTGAGGATTTATTTCCATTTTAAATTCAAATTTTCAGCATTTCGAGAGATATTTTCTACACATTTTAGAAAAGGGCAATTATTTTAAACTGTTGCCAATTTTAAAAATAGCGCAAAGAATAATATTTCCTTCAAATAAAAAAATTATTTACATGTGGCTATTATAAACAGAAAAAAACTTTCAAATTGGAATTAAGTGATTATGTGTTAAAAATCAGGAAAATATTGAAAATTACATCATAAAAATTACAGTTACACATGAATTTTAAAAGGGAAAGAAAATTTTTAAATACTAAATTCATTATTATGTGTTAAAAGTCACAAATGAAGGAAATTACGTCATATTTAAAAAGACCAAATAAATAAAAGTTGGCAAAACACTTTAAATTAAAAAATACATTTACACGAGAGATTTATTTCATACTTTGAGATAATCTTTTCAACTATTATCGTGAATACTATGACTGCGGAAATAATATTTCCTTTCTGACAACAAAAGTATTTTCATGTTAATATTAAAAAGAGAAAGGAAACTTCGGTGAAAATTACGTCAGATTTAAAACGATACATTTAAAAGAACTTTCTCATAGCGTTGTTAAAAAGTACCGAGAGACAAAGACTCTGTGTACTTCATTCATTTTACATTAGCTTACTTTCAAATTTTTAACTAATTTTTAACACTTTCCAACAAAGTTGAAAAGTGTTATTGATTTCGGTTTGTCTGTTCGCGCTCTAACTCTGGTAAATATACTTGGATCGCATTGAAATTTTTGCTTATTGATGTTTAGCCTAGCACGAACCCTATTTCAAATGAAGTTTGTAACATGTTTAGTTCATTTACAAGGACAGTCAAAAGTATTCCGTTACATTACGGCCAATGGGATCAAATGAATTTTAAAGATGTTACACCCTTTCAAACATAAAAAAAAATATATGCATTTACGAAGTACACTAAAATATGCAGAATATTCTGTAGCATATATGGTGCAATGAATAGTTACTATTCATTTACGGGGCTACACAAAAGAATTCCTTTACAAATGGTAAAGGGGAAAATTGTTTGCGGCGTATTTTAATTATACAAATTCATATATAATAAAATTGATATACGTCGGTGAGGCTTACTTAAGTTATTTCTTGTATAATACGAAGTGCATAGCATTTACAGGAACATACAAAACATTTCAGACAAGTATTTTTTATCCGACTTACTGTATATTAGCGGCGATGGCAGGTAATGCATTTTTAATTATGATATGCGCTTTTAAGTTTCACTATATTTATGCATACTATATGGTGTATGTAAATGTTATAGTTGATATACAGGGCTACGCAAAAGAATTCGTAAAGGTTAATGAGTATGACCGTAAATTGCAGAAAGGTGGGTTTAAAATGTGTTAAGCTGAACTGCATGTTGTTTTCTATGAAATGTTTGTAGAATATAGATAAAATGATATACAGGGCCATGCAAATAATTGGATACATGGCAGCCTATAGATGATAAATTCTGGAAATGCGATTTCAGTAGTTTTAAGAGTGATTTAGTTTGAATTAAGTTTAGCTAAATAGTGGCGTGTAATAAAGGTACTAGGTAAACAACAGAGCTGAACAAAAGTATTCAAGTATGTTTCCCTCTATTAGTATAAATTGCTGAAAGAGAAATTTCAACCTGTTATGCGTTTTCATGCTAAACTAAATTTTCTATTATGTATACTAGGGGATCGTACCCGGGCTTCCCGGGTTAAAGAATATAAGTGAAAACATTTTTTTTTTATTGAAAACTAAAATTTTTTTTTATATGCAATAAATTTTTTAGATCGACCACTTACATTAAAAAAGCATTTTTCATATGGAAAATACGAATTACACAATCAAATACATTTTTGAAATTTATCAAAAGCGATATTTTCTTATTAGCCGCATTCTAAGAGTTATTTGCCAAGATTTTACTACTTATGGCATCCTTTTATATTTTGATAATTTCAGAGCTTATACATGTCTGATAAATTTGTGTTTTATTTATGTTATTTTATTTATTTATTCATAGGGAAGTTTTTTGTAATGGAAATTAGCCGTAAGAAAATGATGAACTCTTTATTTTGTTTTAAGGACAAACAGATTAATCTTTCGTAATCGAGCTCTGCGCGATATAGATAAATTAAAAAATATTTCATGCTTTAAAATTATTTTTAAAACCATAGACAATCCGAAAACTGAGATGAACTTTGCAAACAAATTCCATTTGGAAAAAAAAAATCCTATTTGGTGATCTAAAAATTTAAATTGTACGATTACAAATATGTTAGATTTGTATTTTTTCATTATTATTCTTTTATTTGTTTATAAAAGAAGTATTAATTTCATTAATTTGTCTTTCACAAATATGTTAGTTTGGTGGGTTTTTTAATATTATTCTTTTATTTGCTTATAAATGAAGTATTAATTTCATTATGCGAAAATAGTCAAAAACAAATGCTGAAAAATGTTTGTTACTTTATGTGCACAATGTCTATTATTTTATGTATTGAAACCGGCACGTGATAAGATAACCTTTAAAAAAAATCATGCTTAAAAATTATTTTAGAAAATATAATACTTCAGTCAATGAATACAGTTTTTAAACAAATTGCATTTGAAAGTACATTTATTTCCCTATGCGACAAAAATTGAAAATGTATGATGGTCAGACGATTGAAAAAATGCAGTAGCGAAAATTTCAAGACCAAAATTTGATCGTGAAGTATTGCCATTCGCAAAATGACGTCAGCGTTACGCACAGATACGTTTGTTCTTTATAATATAGATACTTAATCAGTAAAATATAATAATGATCAGTTATTAGGATGTGGTTATCGATTGAGGCTCTTATGCTTAGATTTCCGGAATGAAAACAGCAATTTTCACCTTCTCAAAATTTGCATACGCACTTCTCATATCCATATTCATCATTTTAAAAAAAATTGTATTTTGTTTGATCATTTAAAAATCATTTTAACTCAAAACCTGAAGTCAAGATTGTCAGCAACATCTTTTATGTGAACAGACGCACTCTTTATTTGAGATTCTAATCTCAATTTTGAAGAGTAAAAATTTCCATAATTTATGGTTTTTAGACGCATTTGTGTTAAAAGGCTTAGTTTTATCTAAGAAAATGATCGTTTTCTTTTAAATATGACTTCATTTTCACTTAAATAAGCATTTCGCCTAGTGTCTGAAACTTAGTATCAGTACACATGCAGAAGGAAAATCACTATAGAAAATTTATGAGGAAAAATGCGTGTTCTCAAAAGCAGTATGTCATTTTCTGTTATTATGCCCCTAATATAATATTCTGCTCCTGATGGGATTTTGCGTCACTAAACCCTATACAACAATTTTTATCAACAATTTTGAAATTTTAACAGAAAATAACATGAATACAGTTTAAAATACCTCATTATTTCTCTCTTGTCTGCAGCAATGAAAGATATGTAATTTTCATCATTTTGAAGAAATTTCATAAAATGCTTTTAAAATTAAAATATAAAAGTGGGGAAATTAAAAAAAAAAAAAAAACAGATAGTGTGACCACATCTACAAAGGAAGAGCTTTCAGTTAAAAATATATATATATATTAGTAATATTGGTTCAGCAGAAAGATCAGGGCAGATGACTAAAAAACACACTTGTGTTTTAAATATATAGATTATATAAAATTAGGAAAAATTAAATTAAGCAAATTATGTTATTTTGATAAAATTATAGTAGAATGTCCTAAAGAATAGCATTAAAATTTCATTATTCTAGAGAATTTTCAACAAAAACTTCCGGAACACGATATTTTAAACCACGAATTATTTGTTTGCTTGTCTAACTCGGCGAAGCAAATCCATCCAGGCGAGAATCCTCAATTTCTGTAATCGCTATTATTTGCATGTCTCCTCTCTTTTATAAAGACACTCTACATTTTTGTAAAACATTGCGTTTATCAGTGTGTGCTTTAGATTATATTATTTTCAAAAGTGAAGCATTTTCACCTGTGAAGAATTTCAAAGCAGCTGGGCTGCGAAAATGACGCACTTCTACAAAACATCATTCAGGTTTAACAATTAAAATACATGCTTTTTATAAAATGACGTCATTTGCATTTGCTAAAGCAATCTACTTTTACAGCACAGTCTTAAACTTCGTCTATAGAAAAGTGTGCATATGACGTCATTATCACGGAATAACAGACGATATTCTTGATATAGCCCATATTTTCTTTTTATCTATTTTTTCAGGTTTTATGAGAAAATGGCAACAAAAAGATACAGTATCTCCTATTTTCAACTATTTTCCATTTACTTTCAATGACTTTCAATAGAAATGAGGTACTTTTGTTGCCACGATAAGAAAAATGGTATTAAAAACTGCAAAAAAATTAATATCTCAAAAATTAATTGAGATACAGCTTTCAAACAAATTGCATTTAAAAGAGCATTTTTTTCCTTATACGACGTGTAAAAATTTAAAATGTGCGATGTTTAGAAGTTTAAAAATTTGTAGTAGAGAAAATTGCAAAACCAAAATTTCATTTCAAATTTCAAAGTGTTGCCATTCGCAAAATGACGTATGCATTATGCACATATATGTTTGTCCTTTATAATATAGATAGTATATATATCAGCCTACAGATCAAATACAGGGCTGTTCGGAAGAATTGGAATAAATATTTGGCTATGGATGGTAACTGCTGAAATCAGATTTTTAATGTTTAGTTAGTTATCTTATTTACCTTATTTCCCTAAATAACGAAGTTTTGTTAAAGCTTTCGGGGAGTGTTGGAAAGTGTTTCATAATCCATACTGTACGCATGATTTTTCTTTCTTGTTTTTAATGAAAGACGAATACAGCCATTGCATCTCTTAGCAGCGGCTGATTACGTCTGAAAAATCTCCAATCAAAGGAAAATGAATAAAAACCCGTTTACAGGGAGGCCGTCACTGTTTTTTTTTAAAAATTATAATTCAATCTTTTTAAGGTTGATGAAATTAACATGCTTTTAGAATCTGAGGTGTCTGAATGGGGGTTGGCGAGCGTACCTCGTAGGGGGCAGAGCCCCCTAGTGGATTAAAAAAAAATCTGGAAGATGTAAGGCACTGGGTGAGAAAAGCAATTCCTCATTATCACTCAAGGAAAAATCAGAGACAAAGAATTGCTAAGGTAAAGTTATCTAAAAAAGAAAATCTGTGCTCGTGATACATTTTGACTTTGCTAAAAACTGGTCGGTAATACTGACAGATGAAATACAAAGCTTTCACTGGCAAAATACTCAAATATCATTATTTACCTGTACAGCATATTTTAGAGAAGAAATAGAGTTTTATTGTAGTTTCTGATGATATAACTCATGATACAGCTCATGCTGTTTTGTGTCATAGAAAATATAAAAAAAGAATTATCTAAGCTGTACCAATTACAAACACTGGAATCAATTGTGTATATATCAGAGGGAGATAGAGCACATTTTAAAAATAAGTATTATTTTTATGGACTGCACAAAAATAATGAAGTTGTACTAAAGAAGTGGATTTTTTCAGCTACTGGCCATGAAAAAAAGTGCATGTGATGCTGTAGGGGGATTATGTAAGCATTATGCAACGAAATTTAATCTCCAAAATGAGCCATCTGAGATTCTGTCTCATTTGTTGCTGAACTATCGTCTCTGTTAAAAAAGTATCCTTCTACTCCATCTAGACAGAAACATTATTCAAGCCTATAGAGCTAATAATGAGAAAGAATAAGCTAATGTAAAATGTATTGTTGGTATACCATCTAAATATTATTGGATGATTAAAAATAAGGAAGGTTATATGGGACAAATAATTAAAAATGCATTGACAAAAGTTGAAACCTCCAGCCAGATGACAAAACAATATTCAATGCACAATTTATAAATTGGTGATTGCATTGGGTGCATTTATGAAAATAATTGATGGATAGGACAAATCAATAGCATATCACGAGAACTGAGGGACGTTGCGAAATATCCACCATCCAAAGCTTTGCAACGGCTTGCAGTAAAAAAATAATGAGCGATGTCGTAGAAGCAACAATCTTGACAGGACCTTTCAAAGGTGAATATGTCCTCATTCCTCACATTCCTTTGATTCCAATGGATGTGCCATTTCAATTTAACTGATTGCAGTTACCAATTTGATAGTCATTTGCAATCTCCATCAACATAGCTTAGGGCCATGCTTTAGAATTTTGCAGTTTAGTTCTAGACACGGATTGCTTCTTACACGGACAATTATATGTGTCGTGTTCTAGAATCGGCAAACCAGACAATCTCTATATCTGCACAGGCAATGTAACAACAAAAAATATTGTGTCCCACAAGCATTGTGAAATTAAACATATTAGAAACGTGCACTTTCTCTTTTCTTTCTTTTCTATTTAGCCAGACTGAGCCACAGCAACACGCGGCCGGGTACAGCTAGTTCTAAATATAAAGGTAATGTCATCTGTTTACTCACAAGGAAGGTCTCCATACTAGGCATACTCAGAATATGTTGAAAAAAATGCTAGTGAAAGTACTCATGTATGTAATAAAGGATCAGTTAAAATTAGCGGTGGAATTACAGTAGAAAATCTCTAAAAAAATAAAATACTTTCGAATAATTGGTGTGAAAAGACGAAAGCGGCACGCAATTTGGCGAGCAGCACTTTTCCTCGCCAAAGCAAATGATTTGAATGAATCTGAAAATGAAAATTGTTTGTTAATTGATTTTGAGAATACGCGGTATTTAATGAATTTAAATGTAAACCATGATATATTATTATTATTATTATTACATTTTGTATTATACATGTTGCTTGTTGCCGATTTGAATGAAATTTTGCCATTGTTTTATTCTCCAATCCACAATTTTTTTAATTTAAACCGCTTTATCGGTTATAAAAATAACTTTTAACGCCAGATGAATAATGCTGCCGTAATACATTTCCATACTGAAGAAGTTGTTTCCATAGCAACAAAGTTGAATCCAATGGGCATATTTTTGAGTTTGGAACAATTTTATTCAATTTAGATTTTCTTTTAAATCGTAAAATATGATAGTTAAAAATCGTTATAAGCACATATAAATATATATGACAAAACTATAGTTAAAACAAACTAAAAATGACCAAGCTAAAGTTATTTAAATTAAACTTAAACAAATTCATCATAAAAAGTTTTTTCCTTAAAGAGTATTCGACAAGCGTATTTTTTTTTAATTTTATTTCTTCGCCAAACGGTGATAAGTCGCCAAATAAATGAAATTTTCATTATTTTTTTACGGATGTTCTACCGAGGTTCCGCCGAAATTTTTTTTATAAACATATATACCCATGGGAGACGAACATTCTGTATTTTTTTCAGATTTTTCTGAGTATGCCCGTATGGAGACCTTCCTTGTCAGGCAAAAGTTATTGCACTTTGAAAATAAGATTTCCAGATGGTCATTTTCATCATATTTTGCTTTTTTACTTCTGAAAACGGAAAAAGCTGCGCAGGTTCATCGAAAATTGTGTGGTGTTTATGGTGATGAGTGCTTAAGTGAATGTGAGTGTCAGAATTGGTTTGCTCGTTTTCGTTCCGGGAATTTCAACGTTAAAGATGAAACTTGCCGGCCAATTTTTGTAAAAGTCAATGAAATTCTTTAAAGAATTTAAGGTAGACTGATATATTTAATCTCGCAGCAACGCTATGGAACTAAACATCGACCAAAAAACAGTTTTGAACCATTTACATAAGACTGGATACCAAAAGAAGCTCGATACTTGGGTTCCACATGAATTAATAGTGAAAAATTTAATGGACTGAGTTTCCATTTGCGAATTGCTGCTGAAACGAAATGAAACCAAGCCATTTTTTAAACAAATGATTACGGGTGATGAAAAGTGGATCCCATACAACAATAATGTGCAAAAAAGATTGTGGTCAAAACCTGGAGAAGCTTCATAAATGGTGACAAAGCCCGGATTGATGCCAAGGAAGGCAATGCTGAGTGTTTGGTGGGATTGGAAAGAAACTGTTCATTATGAGCTGCTCGAACCTGACCAAGCCATTAATTCGATTCTCTACTGTCAGCAACTAATGTGATTGAAGCAGGTGATTAAAAAAAAAAAAAAAACCAGCCAGAATTGATCAATAGGAAAGGCGTCATCTTCCATCACAACAATGCTAGATTACACACATCTTTAGTAACGCGGCAAAAATATAGAGAGCTTGGCTGGGAAGTTTTAATGCAACCACCGTATTGCCCTGCCCGTCTACCATTTGTTTTGGTCTCTGCAGAACTCTCTTAATGGTGTAAAGCTGGCTTCAAAAGAGACTTGTAAAAATCACTTAGTTCCAGTTTTTCGCACAGAAATCTGAGAAGTTCTACAGTGACGAAATTGCGGTTTTATCAGAAAAGTGGCAAAAGGTCATCATTCTAAACAGCACATATATCACTGATTAGTGTTTGAAATTTATATAAATAAATTTGAAAAACATGAAAAAAAAAAAACACTTTTTCCTCAACCCAATATGTTCCTAAATGTTGTTATAAAAATCCAGCTAGTTATTGCTGGAGTAAGTTTATTTCTCCAATAAAAGTAATGTTCAATTAAATATAAATTTTTGCTCCTGTAGAAATAACATAGCTGAAAGATTTAAATTCATTTTTGTTAAATGAGATGCACCTGTACAATTATCAGATTTTTCTAAATTGTATTTAAAAAGATTGTTTTATTTTGAAATGATTAAAAATATGCTGATAAAGCTTAAGATTGGTAATTTAAATTTTAAATATAGCTGATTACTATTTTATTTTTATATTAAAGTGTGTGATGCAGTATTTTTTCACATTTTAGTAACTTTTAAAAAATTTTCTTTTTTTATATGATTATTCTGATTGATTATTTGTTGAATTCTTATGTTCTTAATCTTTTTTTTTTTTTTTTTTTTTTTTTCTGTTTAAAGCATCAATTACAAAGAATCAAATAAATTCAACTCACAGAGAAACTACAATTCCTGTCACCCAAATTCTTGCAAAACAAGTAAATAATTCTCCTTTCTAATATTGTTATCGTATTGATTTTTTTTAAAAGCCTTAGTAGTGATTCTAAAATTTGTGATCTTAATTTCATATTAAATATCATTTTGCCACTCATATTTAATCATATTTTATTTTTGCAAACTAGGAAAGAAAGTGTGTAAAATTCGTGTATATTTGGCCTGCTTTTATATCCTTGATTTTTTTCTTCTAAGTATAGAGATTCATGGCAAATAAATAGCTATGGTAAGAAAATAATTGAATTGTGTATTTCAGAAATCCTATAACTGACAAGATATTCAAAAACGAGTTAACACTGGTTTAGATGCTTCAATTGATGCAGAAATTCACTAAAAAACTTTCTGTGTGTCCATTCTGTCATTGTGTCCTTTATATGTTTATTTATCCGAGAAATCTCACAAATGATGTCACTTAGAAACTAAAATTTATATTTTAAAGCATGCATCACCTGTTCATAAAACTTTTTACTGATCTAATTTTCTACACTGTGAAAAGTGGTCTTCATCTGCTTTTCTTCAATTTACTGGGCATGTTTGAAATTTAGAGATATCTGAAAAAATGTTCCCTCTTTTAAATTTATTTTAAATTTCTGTAAATGAACAAAGTAAAGTTCAAGTTTAGCAACATGCTCAGTTTTATTATTTTTTATCCCCAGCTCTGTTAAGTAATATCATAAAAATAGTAAAGTACATCAAAACACAGAAGTGAAATGTATTTTATTACAGAATTTGCTAAAGATTTTTTTTTTTTTTTTTTTTTTTAAATTCTCTCCTGTGGACCTTAATGAATAAGTTAAGAATATCTACTTTTAGCTTAGTTAGACAATTTTTCTTAAATATCTAAAATTCTGAACTTAAAGGGGGTTCTGAAATAAACTATCCAATTAGAGGGGAAAATTTGCTTTAAACATATAATGGATTTCATAAGTATAGAAGTTAAAATAGATGCTTGCTTTTATTTAAAAAGAATGAAACGATTATATTTTATTAATAATTATCTTGAACAAATACCTCTAAAGATTTTCCAGACATTGATTATTAATTTCTAGAATTATCAAAATTAAAGCATACAATTTAACAGATCAATATTATGGCTACCAATTCTATGAATTTTCTGGGAGACTGCCAAATTTCAAGACAATCTCCCAAACTCTCAAAAACCTTAAAATCTCCCAAAATTTTTCCAAAAACTCTCTAAAAACACTCTATTATGTTCACAAAAAATTATTTATTCCAGATTATTATCTTTTAATAAAGGAAGGGAGGAAACATACATATTTGTTCACCAGAGACAAAAATCATGACAGTCACAATTTTTGTATGTTGATCACGAAAATGTTGTGCATTTTGGCAGCTAGTTTTGAATTTTTCATTGCCATTTTTCTTTTTCAGGTAACTGTAATGAAAATAATGTATCGTTTCATTGAAAATGTATAATAAATTTATCATGTGATATGTTTGTATGTAATTTAAATTATTTTATTTGTGTCTGTATTCATATAGATTTTCTAATAAATTATAGCAGTAATATTTATTATTTTACACATTATAAAAATTCTTAATTTTAATTATTCCAGCCTTCTTGTTTTATAAAATTTAATAAATGTTTCCATCCAAACATTAAAATTCTTTATGATTGAAAATTAATTTAATGTTGATATATAATTAATATATTTTAAAAAATATTTTTGTAAAAGAATATTGTTTGCTTTGCTTTAATTAATGCATTTTATTTTATTTCTTCTTCATATAATTCTTTTCTTTTATTTTTTTATTCCTATTGTGGCATTACTAATTATGTGCCGTTGATAAAAGGTAAATTAAATTGAAGTTCTTTTTAATTAAATTTGTGTTGTGTAGTATTGCAATAAAACCATCGGTTCTTTGAGGTCAGCAATTGAAAAAAGAAACTTCTTACTTGTATATCTGTAAAGAAATGATGAAGGCACTTTTAAGCACAAATCAAACTTTTTATTCGACTTGTAGAAGAGAAGTAAGAGGCCTTCACCCGTTGGTCACTGATTTTTAAAGATAAATACGTTGACTGATATAATCTGTTCCTCTTTAAGAACATCTTTAAAATGCAATATGCAGCACTAGGTGAATTTTCAATTGATAAGAATTTCAATTAAAGCCTTTCAACACCATCAGAAAAATAAATTTAACAGGAGTTATTAAAATCGCAGACATCGTTTTCGAAAAGTTTTTTTACCGGATCCCACATCCATTGGCAGACAGACCGGACCCGGAGCCCGCGGCCCCGCCATCTTTAAAACAAAAACTAAGTCATAACAGATCACCAACAAAACAGATTCTGATTTTAAAATTAACGAAATTTTTAATTTATAGTAAGGAAACGGGGATTTCAAAAGTTAGAGAAAGAAAAGATTTAAATCTATTAGAGAATTTAAAATATTAAGCAATATCTTAATAAACAAATCCAAAAGAATACATTTAAAAAGTTTTGTTTTTATTTGCTGTATGCTCAGCGATTAGACACACCTCCGAAAAGATCGACATCCATTCAAAGCTTACGCCGTGAGACACACGCTCCGATGACGTCATCACAATACGTGCAAATCTCAAAGGAGAAGCTTCCACTCAGAGCATGTCGATATGCATTGATGCCAATATCTCCGGAAATTCCGGAGTTTCTCCGGAAATGTAGAATAAAATACGGAAGTACGGTAATAAGGTAGAAAATACGGAAATTTGGGGCAAAAAAATCGCGAATTTCTTCGATCGATCCGCCAAAAAATCACGAATTTCCGTCAATCAGTTGTTGGAGTATATCGTGAAAATTGTCTATTAGTTGATAAAACCACGAATTTCTACAATCGCTCGCAGCAGAAAATTGCAAATTTCGCCAACCGATTGTTGAAAAAGTTTCAACACTCGTCAATCAGTCGCTGCAAATAATCGTGAAATTCATCAATAGGTCGTTCATAAAAATCCGCAAATTTTTTTATTCTGCAAAAAACTCTAATTTTGGCTGTCAGCCGCGGCAAAATATCGCGAATTGCTTTAATCAGTTGAGGAAAAAATATCCTGAAATCCGGTAATTGGCCAATGATAAAAATCGCGAATTTTGTCAATCACTCACTGCATTGCAAAAAAATCACGAATTCCGTTAGTCATTCGCGGAAAAAAATGGCTGTTTTCGTCAATGAGTCGCGGCGAAAAATTGCTGTTTTGGTCAATCAATCGCAGCAAAAAATCGCGGTTTTCGTCCGTCAGTCGCGGCAAAAAATCGCGGTTTTCGTCCGTCAGTCTCGGCAAAACATCGTGATTTTTGTCCGTCGGTCGCGGCAAAACATCGTGATTTTTGTCCGTCGGTCGCGGTAAAACATCTCGGTTTTCGTCCGTCGGTTGCGGCGAAACAGCGGTTTTCGTCCGTCAGTCGCAGCAAAACATCGCGATTTTCGCCCGTCAGTAGCGGCAAAACATCGCGATTTTTGTCCGTCAGTAGCGGCAAAACATCGCGATTTTCGTCCGTCAGTTGCGGCAAAACATCGCGATTTTCGTCCGTCAGTCGCGGCAAAACATCGCGATTTTCGTCTGCTAACAGCAACAGAACATCTCGATTTTCGCCCCTCAATCGCGGCAAAACATCACGATTTTCGTCCGTCAGTCGCGGCAAAACATCGCGATTTTCGTCCGTTAGTCGCGGCGAAAAATCGCGATTCTCGTCAGTGAATCTCGGCGAAAAATCGCAAAGTTTGTTAATTGGTTGTGGAAAAGTCACTTTATTTTTTTGTAGGGGAAAAAATAGTCATGTAATTTCACACAGTTATATCAATCGCGGATTTTTTGCTCTGTAGGGATAAAAAAAATATTCCATTTTTATAAATTTATTATAAAAAATTATTAATACAGTAAAAGTAAATTATCTAACCTTTATTTAAATTATGTTTGTGTTGGTAAATGCAAAAACTGCAAGAAAACTGAGAATATTTTGTAAAAAATATAGCTCGTAAAAAACTGTGCAACTCCTGAAATGACTCCTGATACGTGAACATTTTACTCCTGAAGAGTGTCCAAAACTCCTGAAATTTAACTGGTTTACTCCTGATACAGTCTTTACAATGTTGGCGTCTATGCGATATGGAGGAAAATTGCCGAAGTACGAACTGAAACAAAATCGCTTGCGCAAAAATAAATATGGATTTAAGTTTAAAGAACATCGATGTATAAGGCCAAAAGAAATAAAAAAGTAACATGTTTTAAACACTGTGAGATTTCATCTCACACCTATTAATTTCTTCTTTTTGGGTTTTTTTATTTATTTATGCCTGATTTATGAATTGGATGTTCAAATATAAATCAATCTAGAATCTGATGGTTGGGGAGGGGGTAGAGAATCGTCAATCTGAATCTGAAATACTAAGGCTTAGAATGAAAGAAAATTAATACTATAAAAAATGTCTACATCATACCTCTAATATCAGTTTAGAACAGAGCTTCACAACCTTTTTTCTTTCACATACTCATTTCTTAGGCTTTTCATTTCAGAGTACCCCCATTTCTCATAAACACTTTCCCTTTCCTCCTTCCACACAACTAGATAACACAAACATACTTTTTTTCACTAATAATCTTTCACAACTATATAATAAATTACAGGGACATTTCTAACATTCTTTTATTTTCATACGATGATTATTGATAAAAACTTTGCATTATAATATACAAATGATGAAAATGGGTTTTTCATTATGATACTCATATACAAATAATGAAAATGGGTTTTCATACTCTCAGTGGGTTCCTTGAGCTGTCATGGAACCAAGACTTTTAAATCTAGCTTCAATCAAATTCAGATTTGATTTCATCTTCTGGGCTGAAGGATTTTGCAAGCTATGCCCGACTATTGTAAAGTGTTTTAAAAAAAATTATAAAAGATTCACTTTTCCATGTAACCTATTGAAATACACATACATGAAATAAGTTGTTATTATATATATTTGTGCCAAAAAATGAGGTATTTTCTCAGTTATTTTAATATAAAAGTGACTCTTTAAATATATAATAATGCAATTTTAAACGCATTTTTTGGTTTAAAAATAAATTATTACAAAACACTTCCATGCCTTTAATATAGCAACATATGAAACATTTTGCTCAAATAAAGAATAATTTTGTTAAAAAAATAATAGTTTTTTTTTCTAAATAATTTAAACACATTCCGTAAAAAAAAAAAAAAAAATAAGTGTTTTAAAAAAGCTGATTTATTCACAAATAAAAATAATTAAATAAAACTTGCAAGCGACTTGTGCATGCAACTTCTTAATACTTATTATACAGACATATATAAAAAATAGTTTGAAAATGTTTAATTTAATTTAAAATATTTGTGAAAATTAAAAGATTACATGTAAATATATAATCAATCCTAAAATATCTATCAAATAAAAAGTATTGAATAATAATAAATAAAATAAAATTATACTTTAAAATAAAAATTTCTAAAAAGTTGTTGATGTTAAAAGTATTTTTGAAAATAAAAGAAATAATACACATTGTAACGTATAAAATGAAATATGATGACGACGCATATGACTGACGAAATTTTTCGGTTTCATTAACGACTGATCAACAAGTTTCGTAATATATTTCAATGATCAACTGACAAAATCAGCGATTTTATGCCGTGATTGATTGCAGAAATTCACAATTTTTTTTGCCACAGATTTTCGTATTTTCTATCTTATTACTGTACTACTGTATTTTATAATACATTTCTGGAGAAACTCTGTAATTTCTGAAGAAACTCCGGAATTTCTGGAAATGTTGTCATCTGTGCTATTGTTGTTTCTGTATCTGGCACTATACTGCATGAATGCATGCATACACAGTATATCTTGCCAGGAACGATAATTTTACAAAGAACTACCATATTAATAAGTTTAAAAAACATAGAAAAAATAGCATAAACACTTTAAAGTCGAAATAACAAACAATAAGAAAAAGGGAACAAATGCAAATTTATAGTATGTATACCAATTAATGTAACAAAATAATAACCTTGATTAGTCATCTAAGATAAAAATGAATAATGTAATGATAAAGGGTTCTGTTTGTATAATCTGAATTTACAAAATGGGTAGTGAAAATAAATTGAAGTATTCTATTCTCCAGACAATAGTTACTGAAAAAGCAACGATTGGAAAGACACTCCATTAAAGAAATCGCAAATGACAATTTCAATATAAATCATATTGATTAAAAAATTTCTTTAATTAAAAGTAATAAGTTAGAATTAATATAACAGAAATCAAATATTGTGATGCAAATTGTGCATAGAAAAATATAGGGATTTGATAGGAAAATAAGTCTTAAAACAAATCTGAACAAAGCGGGAAGATTAACTTAATTAAAATAGGGCAGTAACATTAAAATAAGGGGGTACATACACACACAAACAAACAAACAAATAAAAACATGGTAGCATTATTGAATATAAGAAAATAATTAATAAAGTAGAAAATGATCCAATGAGATGATGAAAATTGCAGTGTAAGATGGTAAATCTTATTAAAGAAGGTATCAAATAACTACAAAGAGTAGAAATCGTAGAAATAATATACAGTAAAAATGCACAAATGTAGCAATTGACATACCGTATAATAGTTATAAGATTGTCATAAGCTAAAAATGAGCTAACAATTGTAATGTGTATTGAATAATATATAAGATATCAATTAAAAATAAGAAATAGGATTTAATAACGAATTTGTGCATATTCAAAGTAAAAATTATAAAGATTATAAAAAATAAATATACATTTGCATATGCACAAATAATTTCAATGCGAATATAAAACTATAATAAAGACAACATACACAAATGGGGGAAAAATAAAATCATAAAAACAAAAGTTGAAATACAGCCTGTTATGAAAAATATCCATTTTTAAAAAAAAAAGTAAAATAATTATGTAACCATGAAAGTATTTTCAAGTGCTAGTTACCATAGATCCCACAAAAATGTATAATTTCATCCTTCCAGAAGCTATAATAATATGAAAATGTGCAAGATTTGGGCTATTATACATTTAAAAAAATACACATTATGTGTATATATATATGTAACAAAAAATGAACAAATACTATGAACTATTGAAGTAAAGCTGCGAATAAAAATCAAAATCACATACATAATATCAGGCAAGCTTGCATGGCTACACTAAGCTGCCAAACACTTTTAATAATTCAAGATTAATTTTGATTGACTGAAAAATATAAAATTAGGTAGTAGACAGTAGAATTTCTTTCAACCTAGGAGTCACACAGAAAGATTATTCATTGAAATAACTGTAAGTTATTTTAAATAACAACAAAAAATTTCTGGAATATAGACATAAATTGGCCTGCTTTTATTTTTCATTAAATATTTAAACATGCAAAATTTCATAGTTAAAAATACACTTATATGCTACAAAACATACATTTAATTTATATTTTTCATTAAATTTCAATTATTATACATATGTTTTCAATTGCAGTTAAAAAATAATTGATGCAAATTTTCTTTCCTAAAAATAAGTCTGAGTGGAATTCGAACTCACCAAAAAAATTTTCAAATCCAGCGTACTGCCAACCACACTACTGAGCTGCTTGTCAAAGAAGGAAACTTATCCGATTATAATCTGTAGCATAAATTTTGCAACTTATTTTCTCAAGACCCCCTGGGTGTTGAACTTTATGGCTGTCATATATTTATATACAAACTATACTCTATCGATACACAAATGTTCACTGCATTCGGTGTCCCCAACTTCAGGACCTTCCCTTGTTAGATGCATGTGCATACTTTTCTATTTTTGGTTTCTCCACTTTCAAAGTGTGATTTACTGTCGCCCCTTCTCCTATATGTAGAGATCTTATGCTGGCTTCAACCAATTCACAAGCCTTTGCTATTTCCACAGCTGTTTGGGATGTTAGATTTTTAGAATCTAAAAAATTTTTTTGTCTAACAATTTGATTTTATTGTCTTGTATCCCAAACACAAGCTGGTCACGCAGATGGTCATTTAGGGTGCTTCTGAAATTACAATATTCGGATAATCGACGCAAATCTCTAACAAAATTGGCTATGCTTTCTCCTTGCTTTTATAATCTCTTTTGCAACTTAAATCGTTGAACAATTTCACTAGGACATGGTGAAAGGTTTTCTTTAGCCTTCTTTAAAAGATCTTCATAACTGACCTCTTTCAGTGTATTCGGCACTATAAAATCTCTCAACATGGCAAATATTGATGTTCCCACTGAACTCAGCAAAATATTCTTCTTTATTTCATCATTTTTGATATTATTTGCAGAAAAATAGAAGTCTATTTTTTTTTCGATATAAATCGTCCAAGGAACATTAGAATTATATTAAAGAAATTATTTCCTTTTTACCATTCTTCCTTCTTTTTGTCTTTCTTTCTTTTCTTTTTTTTTTTAATACTTTTTCACTTTAATTAAATTTGGGTTAACTTTCCCATACGTCGCGACTTTTATGTCTTTGTACTACTTAGTACTACATTTATTGCAAGGAGGCATAACTATATTTAATCATATAGTTTATTTACATAATATATAAGAGCTGCAGAAAGCAGTTGCTTATTCTCAAGCCATTTCTTACTCTCCAAAATAATTCCATCATCTCGCATACATGAGTTCACAATCCCATCTGCTCTTTGGGGTGGTGCCATCTCTGATCACAAATTACTACTATCTCCAGAAGCAGAATTTTCTGTGTCAGTCTGCAGCAAACTAAAATTTATCTGCAACCCAATAAGCCTACTATCATAAGAAATAACAGAAACACTTAAAGTAAGCAAAAATTTCAATTTATAAAAAAATATATAATATAAGGATACAACAAATACCATAAATCTAGAGACTTAAAGCAAATTTCAGCTATTTTTTCTTAAGTTAGTGGATTAATGTGCAAGGTTTAAAATAATCTGCAGCGCCCGCTGCCATGCTGCACTGTTTCTGCTACTGGTCTACTATCTATTGGAATATAACAGAGGAGGATTTTGTTTTTCATCAACAACAAAATTGTTGTTATAGACAAGTTTACAACAAAATGAATTATTGTTATATACTGACTTGTTTACCTTTAGTTCCCATTGAAAATCTATTAGGACCTCAAAATTTATCAACTTAATCAATATAAACATGTTTCATGGTATCAAATGTGAAACTATCATAAATTTGTATTCTTTAGTTTGTTATGCTTTTTATTAGTTGTTGGTTTTACACATTTACAAGTATTTTGGTATTATTTTTTGAGTCATTTAGTTAAAATTTATCAGTTGATAACTAGTTTTTTGTTGGTTTTATTAAACAATTTTGTAAAATTAAAGTTAGAATATTTATGATGTATTTTCTTCTTCTTTACAAGTTTGCAGTTTTCAACTTTATATTTGAACTGTAAGATGTTGGTTCATTTGTCCATAAAATAGCACAATAATTGATTTCTCTTATCTTTTTTTATAGCTCCCTTCAGTTACAAAACAAAGTTCATCCTCAACAAATAATTCTGATGATATTGTTGGAAGCTTAAAGAAAAGACATCCGATTAGTGTTTCTGTTCCTCCTACTTCTAGAGAACAGACAATACATGATGCACCAATTAGTGCTCATGAGTTACTCTCTATTAAAATTGTTTTCACTAATGATGAAAATGTTCTGAAACATAATCAAACACAAGCTAATAAATTAGGTAATATACATTTTTACAGTATTTTTATTATTATTACTTTAGGTTAAATTATGCTTTAATACTTGACATAATTTATATATATATATATTTTTTCTTACGTGGCGCTAAAATAGAGCTGAATTTGTAGCTTGCCGTTTGGCAACAACTGCAATAACACAATCAATTTGCCTTATTACATTCCACCAATCAGAAGAGTGATTTCACCACTTAAACTCGCGTCATATTTAATAGAAAAATTGCAGTAGTTTTCATAAAATGTAAACATATTAAAACAATTCTGTTTAATTATGCACTAATCGCGTAAGAGCAGAACACAGATTATTTATTGAGAAATAATATTAAGTAATCTGTGTAAATAAAATGACAGTGAATAATCTTTCATAGTAAGCAATATGGAAAACGAAATGTTTCCGATGAAGATAATGACGTCATTCGGAAAACAAAAGATACATTTTTATCCATGAATTAAAATATTTTACTATAACTGTCAGTGATGACGTCATATTACTGATCCTTATTCCTAGACATACATAGACTGAACTCTTGCTATTTATTTAAATATCCTTGGTATACACAAAATAAAATATTTCTGAAAATTACATAATTTGTTACATGTGTTGTTTACGTTTTATTAACTTGCCAAGTGTCTGAGGAATATTGTAATTATCACATTGAACGAACTTTAGATAGTGTTTATTGAATTATATTGAACTATCTTGGTATCAGGTAGTGTTTTTCCAAGAGTTTTTCAAAATAAATTTAAGCCATTCTGTACAATATTATGCACAATAAGTTTTAAATTAATTGTGTTCCAGAGTAATTTTTTTTTTCAGTTAATTTTACATTTCAAAAATTGGTAAATTTCATAATGTTAAAATGATTTATGCCTATTGGTAGCACCAACTAAATGCATTTTTAATTGTGATTTCAGCGAAGTTTTCAATTACTGTTTTTTTACCTTAAATTTTTTTGAAAATTTCATAGGTTAAAAGGATTTATGATAGCACTCATTATCAGAGTTGTATAATATAGACGCACACACGCATGGAAAATTTTCTGCAAAATTTGGAACTTTGTGGAAATTTTTTTTGAAAAAATAAAAACGTAATATTTGTTTTAGTAATTTTTTTTTTTTTTTAAGTACCGAAATGTTAAAGATATTTCCCAATTTTATATACGATTTATTTATTGTTTGCCAGGGACGATTCTGTTCCGAATTTTCCGAAAATTTAAGGCATTCAGTTCAGAAAATTTAAAAAAAAAAAAAATCGGCCATCAGCCCGAAAATTCAGGGGTTAAAAAATATCCTTAAAAAATATTGCAAATTTCAACAAATGGTCGCCGAAAAAAAACAATTTCGTCAATCGTTCGCTGAAAAAAACAACCCCTTTCGTCAAAGCATCGCGGAGAAAACGCGAATTTCGTCAAAGGACCGCGGAAAATAAACGCTAATTTCTTCAAAGGATCCTGAGAAAAAAAAGATAATTTCGTCAAAGAAAGCTCAGAAAAAAAAACGTAAATTTTGTCAAAGGAGCGCTGGAAAAAAACGAATTTCGTAAATTTTGTCAAAAGATCGCGAGAAAACTCAAATTTCGTAAAAGAATCGTGGAAAAAATTAATTTCGTCAAAGGATCACGAAAAACACTAATTTCGTGAAAAGATCGCTGAAAAAATGCAAATTTCGACAAAAAATTGCGAAAAAACTTGAATTTCGTCAAAAGATCGCGAAACAAACAGCGAATTTCGTCAAAATACTGGGAAAAACACACAAATTTCGCCAAAAGATCGCGAAAAATATACAAATTTCATCAAAAAATCGCAAATAAATGTGAATTTTCTCAAAGGATCGCTAGTTTGTGAAAAAACGAACAAAACGTGGTCAAAAGATAGAAAAAAAAACCTGTAAATTTCTTCAAAAGATCGCAAGTTTCGTCAGAAGATCGCGAAAAACGCAAATTTCGTCCAAAGATCGCGAAATACAAGCAAATTTTGTCCAAAAGATCCCGAAAAATATGCTAATTTAGTCAAAAGATTGCGTAAAACACTCAAATTTTTTCAAAAGATTGCAAAAATACACGAATTTCGTCAAAAGACCACGAAAAATAAGCAATTTTCAAAAGATAGCGAAAGGCACTCTAATTTCGGTAAAAGATCGCAAAATACACTAAAATTCTGGTAAGAGATCGTGAAATCGCGTGAATTTTGTCAAAGGATCGCGAAAAACGCGCTAATTTTGTGAAATGTTTGAGGAGATATTGTTTTCTTTATTTTGTGATTTGCTGAATTTAGGTCCCTTAAAGGTTCTTTTTTATGCTAAATATATTGTATTTTTGGCCCCTTTTTTTTTGAAAAAAAAAAATGGTCCCCTCTTACCATTTTTTACTACAAAAGTTGAGTGGGAGTCCTGTATGTTGTATTCATAGGCTTTGCTTTGATTAGTTAAAATTACTGCTCTAAAATAATATTTTTTAAAGTCAAATAAACTGATTTTTTTTCTTCCTGCTGCTAATTTTTCATTATTGCAATCTGTACCCAACTGTCGTTTAGAAATGCCCAGAGTTAGCAAAATGTGTAGAGAAATTTTATCTGAGTAATTATTCTTTCAAATGTGAAAATATTTTCAAGATAGCAATCATTTTAATTTTTAGGAGTTTATTAGCATTAGAATTTCAGTCTGCTCCAAAAACAGAATTTTAATTTTATTGTTACAAAATTAGATTTTTGCTGCTACAAAAATGGATTTTATTGCTCCAAAATCTGATAACTAAAATAATTATTCTATAATTAATATCAATTAATTTTTAATTTAAATGGTAATTATTTAAAACTACTGTTTTTAATTAATATCATCAAAATAATATAACACATTATTTTATTAAACATTAAATTAATTTGCAGAAAGTTTTTGACCCAATATTTGCATGCGCAGAAAGTTTTTGGTTTTATACAAGTCTGCTCATTATGGTTAGAGTTGCTGCAAAAAGTGTTGAGCAAGCGAAGCGAGCTGGGGACACGTAGCGGTCCCAATGTGAATTGTGTCGTAATTCACAGGGGTTTGCGACCATTAGTGAGCAGGGGGCAGAGCCCCCTAGTAATTGTATAATACACTTGCATTAACACTTAAATTTAATTAGTAAATAAATATAACAATAAACTTAGAAAAAAGCATCTCAAATATAATTTATGATACGAGAATATTCTTCTACTTTACTTTTAGCTGAAATTTTCTTTAACTTTCATCTTTTAAATTAAAAAAAGGTTGAGCAAGCCTTGCTATGGGAGAAAAAGTCTATGGGATTGATTTAAACTATATAAAAGAAAGATGATAGTTGATGCAAATTTACATGACATTTTTCAAAAATATGTATTGTCAATAAAATAATAAAACCATTGTAATAATTATCTTCATTTTTTTATTTTACAATATCAGTTAAACCAACTGTAAGTTACAAATTTAAAGAAATGTTAATGAGAACATGATTGGACAATTAAAAATAATCCTTGTTGAAGAAACATCTGCTGTTAGTACTTAGATTATCAGAATTTTTCCCCATTTAATTTTGTGAACATGGTCTTGTACAGGCTATATTCAATAGAAATTTGAATTGTTCTTACATAGTTAATCACTAGTTCATGTACTTTATTCTGTCTGTATTAATTTTCATCCATTTTGCTGATAATTTGTCCAACGCTGTGTTCCTCGTCCCAAGCTGTAGCAACCATTACATTTTCTGACATATTTTACAATAGCAGTGTGCCATCTTCTTAGAGTTCTATATTTTCCTTAAATGTCCGAGTTGCACTTATCTCAACTCTTATATCATCAATATTAGTTGTAACTTCTTTGATTTTATGACAATGTAGAACCTTTAAATTATTCAGTATTTTTTCTTGTTGAATCCTCTTTATTTGAACAGTGGGCACAGAGCTGCCAACTGCTACAAAAAAATTGCAGTTTCTACGATTTGGAGCCGGGTGGCTTTTTTTGGTTTTATCAGACCTGCCAACTGCTACGAAAAAATCGTAGTTGCTACGATTTGGACCTATAAACTACGACGCTACGAAAATCGGTCTTAAACTACGATTTTTTGCAAAAAACACAAACGCATTTTTTGTTTCAAGTTGCGATTTTTATCCCGCGCAGCATATTTTTCAGGAGTGATTCTGTTCCAAAATTTCAAAGTATTCATTTCCGAAAGTTAAAAAAAAAAATTGGTTATAAGTCTGAAAATTCGGACATTAAAAAAATGTTCATGGGGGAAAAAAAAATTTGGGCTGCTAAACAAACTTCTTAACATAAAACCCTCTTCATGTATATTAACCACGAGTGAATCGGATTTCTGTAAATATTTATACAGGAATTCCCTTCCTTAAAAACAGGGGTGCCTATCATATTAAACGCAAATTTCGCCAAAAGATCAATAAGAAAACGCAAATTTCACCGGAAGATCGCGGAAGGAAAACACTAATTTCGTCAAAGGATCGTGGAAAAAAAAAAAATACAGAATTTGTCAAAGGATCGCATTAAACAATGAGAATTTAGTCAAAAGTTCGTGGTAAAAAGTGCAGATTTCAACAAAGAATCGTGATAGAAAAATGTGAATTAGGATTGTGAGAAAAAAAAAAAATTATTGCACTGGGCTAAAAAATTGGAACCAGGCTCCTTTTACAAATGTCAAAAGAAAAACGATTCTAAACGAGAAGAAACTAAAAATCGTTTACAGATTTTCAAAGGAAAAAATTTACTATATTGAAAGACTGAAACCGTATTCCTTTTACGAATGTTAAAAGATGGCTGGGAAACACGAAAAACCAACCAACCAACCTCCAGATTAATTTAAATTTTGTGCGCTACGATTTCTCATTTTCAAAGGTTGGCAGGTCTGGTTTTATCCACTTAAAAAAAGCCGGCTTTTATTAAAAAAGAGCCAGAATTTATTTTAAAATGTTGTTTTTCACATTAATTTATCTTTGATGCACTCATAAATGTTTTTTTACTAAAATGTTTATAAATTTCTATTTAATATTACCAAATACATAAATCTTATAGTCACTAGAAAAATACTATGAAGACAACATGTCTAAAAGAAAATGTACACATTTGGGGTGGAAGGGGGAAAATAATGCATTAAATTCAGATACCAAAATGGTGTTTTGAAACTCTGTTACTTAATACATAGCTCTGTAACTATTATATATTTTAAAAGGGAATTTTTCTATATAGGAGCCATGGAAAAATAGAGTAAAAGGCCTCAGTGAGTGAAAGAAATTCGGCAACCTATTCACTGTTTCATATGCAAAAGCAATTTTTTTCAATATTTATACAATATAATTAATATAAAGAAGACATTTATTTATTTTTATGCACAAAAACACAAATGGAAGTAAATTGAAAAAACAATAATATGTATATATATATATATATAAATAAAATAAAACATTTTTAAACAAACATAACATTTCACCAGATTGGTTTTTGTAGCCGTTTACATCCTTAGGCAACAAATCTCACACTTTCAATATTGATTAAATTAAACATTTAATTAATAAAGAAAATTATCCAACATAAAATCTTAGAACATCCATATTTAGTAATCATTGTGTTCTGATGATTTATAAAAATGATATATTTTAACAAGTTTTTCGGCTTTTTCTGCTCCTAAGCGGTTTTGTAATTTATTCCATACAAGTCCATATGAAGAGAAAATTCTCTCTATGGCAGCAGAGCTTGGCGGACAACTGTGAAGCTTCACTAAAAAGTCGCAAAATTCTTGGGATATTGAATGTCTCTCTCTCTTGTTCAGTTTTATTTTCGTCAGTTGCTATCATATTTTAGCTGTAAATTGTGCCATTACTTCTTCTGAGAATGAAAACATACTCGCTGGAAACATTTCTTCATCCTTTATTTTCAATTTTAATATATATGGCAAAACATCAGGGTGCCTGTTGAGAAGCCACTGTTCTGCAACTTCTTCTTGTTCAGCATTTAATTTCTCTCCAAAATATTTAGGGTCAGTCATATGAGCCAGAAAATGGAATGGTTCAAAGGTTTGACAAAATCTTTTCTTCAATTGTTCATAATGGGATTCTAAAGTTTGATCTTGCAAAATATTTAGCCATATTTCAACAGCATCTGATAATGTTGCCGTATCACTCTGCAGTTTATCAATGGCAACTGAAACTACTTTTAACTGTTCTAATAAATGTGATGCCTCAGCAAAAATTCCAGCATTTGTTAAAATAGTACCAATTTGGATGTTAAATTCTTCCATATGTTCTAATCGTATTTCATTGTACTTATGAAATTTTTTTACAAAAGTTCTCAAACATTCTTCTTGAGAATTCCATTATGTATCGTTAGGGAGTTGTGGCGTGAGGCCTCCTTTCTCTTTCAACCAACCATGTGGGTTATGCTTATTTCTGAAGTATTTCTGTACTTCAATTACTTGTTTGATCAAACTGTTTGAAAAAAAACCCCCATCCATCTATCATAAGTGTGAGACTAACTTCACTCAGTAATTCACTCTTTAGCTTTTCCTCTATTTCATCATGAATATCAATCTACAATGTTCCGGACAGTTGTTCTCTATTGGGTGGGTTATATCCTGATCTGAGACTTTGAATCATCTGGTTAAACTCTCTGTTTTTTGAAACATTGAATGCTATGTTATTTGCATAAAAAAATCTTGCTATGGATTTATCAATATCTTTTTTTTGTGTGTGTGTGAGGCAGAAGTTATAACACTGTAAGAAAATATGGATGATTGGACTGCTGAAGATGATGGTTTTGGTTTTGATTGAGAATGGTCAGGAGTATTTAAATTTGAATCCAATTTAACTTTCTTTGAAGAAGATTCCAATTGTTCCACTGAATCACTAACAACACTTGCAGTAGATTGCAAACATGCAACATTTTTTCCGCATTTTTGTAAATGTTGCCTAATTTTCTGCACTCTTTTACTGATGATTTGATTACAGTGTTTACATTTTACTTTATCACCACAATCAATTATTTCATCCCACTCAAGACAAAACTTTCTTCCTGATCCTGGTGGCATTTTCAACACTTTAAACTTTCTTAATTAATCATTTAACTAGCTAGTTCAAATACCATATCACTTTGATCTAAACCAAAACTAAATATATGTTCTTAACTTTATTTCATTTTAGTTCATATCATAAGTAAGAGTGCTTTTTTCATTTCATTTCAATGTGATGTTTAGTTTTAATTGGCTGTAAAGATTGGGAGCAGGATTGAATCATAGAATATTCAGTGTAGAACAAGGAATAAGCAAGGAAAGTAATGTTGGAGGAAATTTTGATACCACTAATTTCAGAACTAAAGAGAAAGTAATAAAAAAATAGGTTAAAAATTGTTCTCAAATTAAAACTTGTTGAAATAAAAATTTGAAAACTTATTGTTATTCAAAAGAGTTGTTTATGCATATTTTATACATAATACTGCTTTCTGTAGTGATAAATGTTTTTATTAAATTCTAACTCAATAAAATAAATTTAAAAGTAGTTAAAAAACACTTAAAAAAGTGTAATTTCAAATTTAAGTGCTTCACTGTATAAAAGCCAATTTTGGCCAAAAAAAGCCGGTTAAAACCAATAAAAGCCACTGGCCTGGTTTTTTTTAATTTTAGCCGGCTTTTTTGCAACCCTGGTTTGCAGACCTACCAACTGCTAAGAAAAAAATCGTAGGTTCTACAACCTGGAGCTAAAGACTGTGATTTTCTGTAGAAAAACACACACACAAAAGAAAAATGAATTTCGTCAGTTGTTCGTAGAAAAAAAAAAAAACGCCAATTTCGTCAAAGGATCACAGAAAGATGCAAATTTATTCAAAGAATTGCGGGGAAAAAAAAAAATTCATTCAAAGAATTGCGAAAGAAATGCAAATTTCGTCAAAGGATCACAGAAAAAATGCGAATCTCGTCAAAGAATCGCTGAAAAAATGCAAATTTCGTCAAAGAATTGCAGAAAAACACATTGTTCCAATGGATTGCAAAAAACACAAATTTCATCAAGGGACTGCAAACAAAAATGAGAATTTCGTCAAACGATCGCAAAAATAATGCAAATTTCGTTAGAAGATCTTGACAACAATGCGAATTTTTCAAAGGATTGTGGAAAAAACATGAATTTCATCAAAGGTTTGCAGATAAATATCCAAGTTTCCTCAAAAGATTGTGAAAAAAGACAAAAAAATTGTGAAAGATCACAAAAAAAAATTAAAATAATAAAACTTTGTAAAAAATCACCATAAAATAAAAACAAAACACAGGACGCGTTTCGAGCTAAAAACATAACAGCTCGTCATCACTACAGCATACACGTGTCCTAGAAAAAAACACAAAAAACCTACCACAGAAAAAAACATAAATTTGGTCAAAGGATCCCGGAAAAACATGAATTTCATCAAAGGATCGCAGAAAAGAAAGCTTATTTTGACGAAAAAACATGAAATTTCATGAAAGGCCCGCAGAAAAAACACATAATTAGCCCGTAAAAGAATCCCCCCCCCCCCCTTGCTGTAACCTTTCAGAAATTTTTTTGTGAATTTGTGAATTTTTTTTCAAACTCAGAATCACCCCAGCTCTGTACTCTCTTCAGGAAACATCACACACAGACAAAAATCTATGCTTATTATTATGGTACATATAGTTTTTAATCTGAATGAATATACAGAACTAAATTTTGAAAAATCAGGTTAACCCAACCTGCAGGAATCTAAACTTTGTCAAAACAGAAAGCAATCAGGGTTATCCGATTTGCAGCGTAAAAAAACAACAACCAACCAACCCCTAGATTAATTTGAATTTTCGGTTTTTGCTATTTCTCATTTTTAAAGGTTGGCAGTTCTGTGTTTGTCAGAAGACAAGGTCGTTTTATAGCTTAAAAAATATATAGTTCTTGTAGGAACTGGTTCTTATAGGTGCTGAAACACCCAGCGATTTAGGCTTTCATCTAAAGTTTCTCAGATTTTATTTGTGTAGGTGATGTAAATCTGCTTTGCCGGGATGCTCTAAAAAGTTTGTGTCAAAATATCAACATTTACTTACTTTTAGCATAGTAGAAAGATCTTGAGGTGTAAAGTGACCTGCAGTTTCGAATTTTTTTGGAAAAGGTTAAAATTCGTATTTTTCAAAACCAATTGCAGCATTGAAGAGAAGATAGTCTCAACTTTAAATGTGTAATTTTTGTGAATCAGTATATCTGAAATCAAGCCCTAGGGGGATTTGCTGAAAGGTAAAAAAATAATCAATCAGGATAATGAACTTAAAAAAAATTTTTTTTTCAAAGGGTTAACAACCTTTTTTTTTAAAAAAACTGATTGCGGCATTTAAGACATAAAAGTATGAAATTTAAGAATATTTCTTCCTTTTTTCAGTATCCAGAACAGTTTGGGTGATAAAATATTGGGGGGAGGGGGGGGGGACAGCATTTGGTTCTTCCCTTCTATGTGTTCAAGAAAGTAGGTACTGAGCCCTGTGTGTGCACGTTTGCCGATTTTCAGGAAAAAAATGCGTTTTCAATGAGTTTTTAATTAATAATATCTTGGATAATTATCAAAAAATTAAAAATCTAATCCCCAGATGCATCAGATCTTGCTGTGGACTACCATCATCCAAATTTTCAGACATTACATGCAGTAGATTTCGCTGGCCATTGACGACAGACACACACAGGCAGATTGAAACTTTCTTTTATTAGTATAGAAGCATTGCAATACTTTGAATTTTTTTTTTTTAATTGGGGAAAGTTTATTAAATGTTCAATACTCTGCAATCATGATATTGAATTAAAAAAAAGCAGAAGAATAAAAAATGCTTATTAAATATGAATTATGGAATAAACATAGTTATACACATGTAATTAAGCAGTTAAAAGTCTGGATAATGTGTTATTTATGACTGATAATATTGTTTTAATTTTATTTATAAACTTTTAGATTTTTTTTTTTAAAAAAAGGAAGTCCTTTCTTAAAATAATGCTGAAAGTGTGTTATTCTTCACTAATAATATCCTTTAATGTCACTAAAACAAAATTTCCTCATGTTCTTAAAAATGGAATTCCTTACTCAAAAAATATACTGCCAAATGGAGGGGAGAAAAAGGTTTTACTTCTTTGGTAAGGAATCAATTGTAACTAAATTTTATTTTAAATAAATTGTGCAGTTTAATGTTGTATTATAAAAAGTTTAATGAATTGTAATACAAATTTTCAGGGTTACAATTAGTAGAACAAGGCTACCTGCAAAATCCTGTTAAATGGTTTTGCAAGAAAAAGTTTCTGAATGCTAAATCAACATGTTATGTTTGTCATGGACCTGCTGTGCTCAGAGATAATCCGAAGTTTTCAGATGGTGTTAGTTGGTTATGTCTGAAACCACAGTAAGTACATTAGTTTGTAAAATTTATTATCAGGTCATTTTACAAAGCTTTGAATTTTAAGTGTATATATGCATTATTTTCTGTAAAAGAAAAGCTCTTATATTTTTTTTAAATTCTGTACCAAACCTTAAGAATCTGATTGTGATACATTATTTATTTATTTATCATTAAAGACAACTAAAAACCAAGCCAAGTACACAAGTTTGTGAAATGATACATAGCTGATTAATATTCCATTCATTGAAAGTACTAGAAACATATACAGTGGAGCATCAATTATCCGAACTAATAGGTGACCGGGGCTGTTCAGATAAATGAGATTTTGGATGACTGATTATTTTCGAAAAAAAAACATACTAGAGTTATATGAGTATAGTGAAATAAATAAACAGTGGTAATAAACACAAATATGTATGTATTTTGTACTACAATGCTTACAACAAGAAGAAAGGAACAAACTATCAAGGAATAAAGTGATCAAAGAAATCTGCTGGAAATCAAAAGTACATTACTGTAGGTCTACATTTTAAGAAAAGAGTCTAAAATTTTCTTTTGCTTCAGAGAGGACACTCTTTTTCTTGCTGCTAAATATTTTATATGTTTTAATGAAAGCAGTTGAACAGAATCACACTCTTCTTGTTGCCCCACCCATTTCAAAGTTATCTCTAGGCACCGAAAAGCTTCTTCAGTGGATGATCCTTTTTCATCTTGTTCTTCGTCACTAAAGTCTTCCTTGTTGTCATGGTCTTCCATAAAAGTAGCAAGGATTTCATCATCCGTTAATAGTTGGTGGTCACCAACATCACATTCAAGCCATTCTTGAATGCTTTCCTGGAAACAATCTTCAATTCCTGAATATTCTTGAACCATCTCAGTCAATTCTGATACAAATTGACTGGTTGGTGGTAGGGTTGGCATGGTTTAAACCAATTAGTTTCTTTATGTTAAAAAAAACCATTTGGTTTTTTTTAGAATAAATCTAATGTAATATTTTCTCTTTTTTGTAATTTAAGTGTTTTAAATTATTGATAGAAGTAATTTCTAATTTTAACACTTTATCTCAGCAGTCAAATGAGACATAATGAGCCTAGGTCATGTTTCTATGCATGTAGGATGAAAATTAGCATGTGCTGATGAACATGTCTAGTACCCTAAAGATTTATCTTTAAAACATGTGAAATTAGAAAAGATAAAATAGATAAATAATATTCAATATTTAGCATAAAATATTTTCATTTAAAAAATGCAGATTATTACAGTGGTTAATAACAAAATACAATGATCTTTAAGATTTTGGTCAAGTTGTAAAAGAAAATTCTCTGGCTTGGGGAATATTATCCTTAAAGAATTTAAAAGAATAACTTAAGATATGAACAGATAAAGTTAAAAAATGCTATAAAAAGTGATAGAAAATCTTTATTAAGATTGACGATCGTTTCGTTGCACAAACGGCAACATTTTCAAAATCATTCAACAATAGAAAATATTTTCACATAATTTAAAAAAAAAAAAAATTATGTGAAAATATTTTCTATCGTTGAATGATTTTGAAAATGTTGCCGTTTGTGCAACGAAACGATCGTCAATCTTAATAAAGATTTTCTATCACTTTTTATAGCATTTTTTAACTTTATCTGTTTATAAGTGATTATTATACATGTGTTTAAGATATGAAGTTGAATAACACAGCTTTCAAAAATTGAGTGCTAGTTATAGCATTCCAATAATACCAATCAATCTTTTCTGTTACTTGCTGAATCTAATGGCCAAAAATTTTGACTTGGACACTTGGAGTTATCACTCAGAAAACAAAATAACCATATATATTTAAAACCATGGATATTTAACAAAAAATAAAAACACAATAATATTCATGAACTGCATCAAATATTTATTGATTATTATATTATTAATCAAAAGATTCTTCATACGATTTTCAAGGTATCAGTGTTTCACTGTGTGGAGCAGTTTACTTTGAACATAAAACATAGCTGTACTAATAATGTTTAAACTAGAAATGATTTCAATTATGTACATAATTGACTGTAACTAGTAACTATTTAATTTGAGTATTTTCAAATGAAGTTGTGTTACTTATATGATATCCAACAATGTTTATCAGCAGATATGCATCTGTAAAAATACATGGTTTAAACCAAATAAACTGCTTTTTTTTGGGGGGGGGGGGGGGGGGGGTGGAGAGTTTAAAACCCTTTTTTTTTTTTTTTTTTGCCAACCCTGGTTGGTGGCTTTTCAGGTGCAGTGGTAGAGTCATCTGATGAAAGAAGTTTATTCCAAGCTTTAGCAAGGGTAGTGTCCTCGACGGAGGCCTAAGCTTCTGCCGTCATGTATTTCAAATTGATTTCTTTGTACAGTTGTTGAATACTATTTTCATTGTCCTGCCTAATTAGAACCATTCACAGCAATGTTTTCTATAATAATGTTTGAAGGCTTCAGTAACCTCCTTGTCCAATGGTTGGGAGACTGAAGTTACATTCGAAGGCAAAAAAGCATCTTTAAATTTGCCATTTTTTCTCTCCAGTGAAAGATTTGATGTATAACTTGGGGCATTACCAATCAATAACAAAACATCTCCAGAATTCCAAGTTGCACGCTGATGCTTTTTAACTTCAGGAATAAATACATTGTCATCCCATTCTGCAAAAAGACTTGTATCCATCCATGAGTTCTTTTGGTTCTTGTAGGTGACTGCAATTTTTTTATGTCCTTAAAGCACCGCAGAATTTTAGATTTCCCTATGAGATGCAAAGAAAGCCTGTGTGATCCAGTAACATTCCCACATACCAGAGCAGTAATGTGCGATTTGCTTGCCTTGAAGCCAGGTGCTGACATTTCTTTCTTAGAAACTAGGGATTTTGTTGGCATTTTCTTGCAATACAAATCTGTTTCTTCTGCATTGTACACATTGGCTTTTTTTTGTAGCCCTCCTTATCCATCATTTTTTTAAAAAAGAATCTTTGAAAAGTTCAGCTGCTTCAATATCAGCCGACAGTTTTTTACATTGGATGTCCAATTCCCTAATTCCATGCCTGGATTTGACATGCATAAGCCAGCTGGTAGTCACTTTAAAATCAGAGTTACATCTTAATTTATTGTTCATTTCAGTAGCTGTTTCATAAATCAAAAAGCCACTTATTTGTTGCCCTTGGTTGCACACCTACATAAACCATGTGTAAGCTGCAGTGTCTAAAGTCCTGATTTTCTGCCATTTTCATTGTTTTTCTGTGCAAGCTTCCGTCGTTACTGTTAAGCTCACTCCTAAATTTTGTAATGGTTCCACTGTTCTTTTTAATGTCCGATATTGTTGCTTTTCCAGCTCCATACTCATGAGCTAAACTTCATCCACTAACACCGTTCTTCAACTAATCTATTATTCTAGGTTTATCAGAATTGCTAAGAACAACACATTTACATTTGGATTCCATTGTGTACAGCACAACAAATTGCACTATACATAGGTCTCAGTCAGTGGCGTGGCGTGAAAATTTTCGGTGGTCATCGCAATTATTTAAGTTTGTGGTGAAAAATTATTAACTCTAAAATTCAATGGTTGAATGTTCAAAAAAGAAACTTTAAATCTTACCTTCACTTATACATGAACTCCAAATGTTCTGCTAAAACTGGATCGTAGAGTTTTAAAAGCTTATTAAGAGTTTTAAAATATTGCTTGGTCATCGCCGCATCCAGCGATGACCGGACGCCACGCCACTGGTCTCAGTATCAAAGGCTCACAAGCTACTGACGACAAAGGCCACTCTTGGCTAGAAGCCAAGTGCTTGTGGTCGCGTGCGGGACTCCTGCAGTGTATTGCATGCAAATTTGAATTTCACCTTCTGGAAGGGGTAACATTGGCCACTCTTGGCAGGGAAGGGAACGCTAACAGCACTTGCAGCTGTGTGCAGAACTCCTACAGTGAA
The DNA here is from genome assembly GCA_963932465.1 of Maratus speciosus. Classification (NCBI taxonomy): domain Eukaryota; kingdom Metazoa; phylum Arthropoda; class Arachnida; order Araneae; family Salticidae; genus Maratus; species Maratus speciosus. The sequence goes on along the minus strand of OZ010786.1, from coordinate 362,006,325 downwards.
ATGACTTGCAAATTTGAATTTTGCCTTCTGGAACGTAGTCGGTTAAATGGCCATTCAGTTGACCGAGGTTCGGATAATCGGTGCTCCACTGTAATAAAAATATTGATGTGAAAATGACAGTTTTCTTTCATTAAATTTGTTTGGAAGATAGTAAAAAGGTTGGCTTCAAATGATGCCCCATTAAACATTTTTTTAAAGTAACCAATTAAATATAAAGAATAATTACATTATTGTGCATTGCTTTTTAGTGACTGAATTAAGTTTTGCAATAAATGCTGAGATTGTCACAGTGTTTGGCAGTATCATAATGAATATTGAATTTGGGTATATTTAGTAGCTTGTTTATGTTCAATAAGAAAAGAGGGGAGAAAAGAAAAACATGAAAATCCTGCTTTTATATTTTTGACTGTTTTTTAGACCATGCTGTACACCATCGGTTCCAAAATTTGCAAGTAGCATTCGATGAGTCAGCTTCGGCATGTGTGAAGGTCAGGGATGGGAAATTTTCAGAAAATCTTACCAGACAAGGATTTGTTTTACCAGCTGACAAAATGCAACATACAGTTGAAAATTGTTATAACAAAATTTACGCGACTGCAAAAATAGATAATTACTATTACTACAATGCATTTTCATTTTTTTTTTTACCTGTCATATTAAGAAATATATGCAAGAGAGGAAAGTTTAGTGTAGGATAGAACTAAGTACCATGTTTACATCACAGTAATTTGTAAAATTGCAAAATATAGCTAACTAGTAAAAAAAGAAGGTTTTTAGCCTATATATAGTTTGTAATTTTCAAAGAGTATTTAAAAATTCACTCGCCAGTGGCGAGTAAAATCATGTAGTTCTCCACCCCTGTTGAAGGTGGTTACCTTCACAATATTCCTTTTTAATAGTTTTTCCCCTTTTCCGCCCCCTTTAAAATTATGTCAATTTCCAAATTCTTAACTTCAATTATCAGTCTGTATTTGGATTCAATTTATTTTGTAACTGCATTTTCCTTTTATAAAAATTAAGGAGTCAATTTTAATCTACACTGTAATTCTCTAACTGCAGCATACGGTATTAAAAATAAAAAAAATTATATCCTTTACCCGCCTAGCAACATACTTCATATTTCATTCCTAAATTTAGTTGTGCCTAATTTAGTTGCTATACAGAATTTACCCAGACATTTTACATCTGCTTTTGACGGTTGCTCCAGCTGTCTTTCTTTTCTGCAACATATAAAATTATCTCATTACTAGCAAACCCCGCGGCTTTGCTCGCGTAATATTTGAAATATGCCAAGTGATATTTATATGTCTAATTTTTATTAAATGGTACTAACTAAATTTTTATTTTATTAAAGGGTAATATTTTATCTTATTAAAAGGTACTTATTACTTTTAGGAATAATTAAAAAAATTACTATTTAAAACACAGTTTGATTAAACATCATTGTTACACTGCATACGGCAGAAATGAGACTTAAATTAATAAAACGAAATAAAACTAAATAAATAATAATTTAGAAAATATTTTGAAACTTTTATGCTCAATTAATACGCTCATTTCAGTATTCATTTGAAGTTTTTAATTTTTTAGAAACCATCTTCTTACATCTTAAAATTAACCATCATGTCAAATTCCAAGTCCTACCACCTCTCGCAACATAAAGGGCTATGTTGATATAAGAACTGTCACCATTAATTTGCCAACATTAATTTTGAAATTGGTTTGTTATTTCCTAATATTCCACAGAAACGTAATTTAGAAAGCTTTTAAAGGCCTTTTTAGAGCGCTTTTTGTTCCTATGAACCCCAGGTGGTAGAATCATCGGCATAAAATATAGCCTGTGTAGGATCAGAGACTGTTACCATTGATTCGTAACTATTACTTTTATATTTGGTTTATATTCCCTGAAATTGCGTAGAAATCGTAATTTAGGACTATTTAGAATGCTTTTCGCACCTCTCCTTCAAGTCACCCCTTTTTAATTCGAATTTATTTTCGACAGTCCTTCGAGGGCATTTATATTTTACAAGTAACTATCATGCCATATTTAAAGTTTCTAGCCTTTTCAGTATCAAAGAAATCGCAATTTAGAAAGTTTTTAGCTACTGCAACCCTCTGGTGGTAGTGGCACAGACATAAAATATAGCTTATGTTTGAGCACGTTCTATCACCAACAGTTTGTCATCATTATTTTTTTAATCGGTTTGGTATTTGATAATATTACATACAAATTGTAATTTATAAGGCTTTTCGCTCATTTCATCTTTTTAAATTTGAAATTTTCTTTCGACAGTTCATAGAAAGTAGTTGCATCTTGTAAGTAAATACCATGCCATACTTCAAAGTGTTAGATCCTTCAGTTATGCAAAAAACGCAAATTAGAACATGTTTTGCTTTTTCAACCCTCAGATGGTAGTGACAGCAACATAAAATATAACCTATGTTATAGCAGGGACTGTCACCATTGATTTGCAACCATTACTTTAGAAATAGCTTTGGAATTTCGTGAGATTGAGTAGAAATCGCAATTTAGAAAGCTTTTAGAGCGCTTTTCGTGCATTTTCACCCCTTTTTAAATTTCCAATTTTTTCGAAACTGTTCTTAAAGATCATTTGTATGTAATAAATATGTACCTTACCTAATTTTAACTTGCTAGCCTCTACCGATCACAAAAATCGAAATTTGGAACGCTTTTTTTCTCCTGCAACGTCTAGGTGATAGTGATACCGACTTACAATAGCGTCTATGTTAGAGCAGAGTCTGTCAGCATCAATTTCTTACCATTACTTTTGAAATCAGTTTTATTCATCCTGAAATATTGGTGACAAATCGGCATTTAGAACGTTTTTAGAACGCTTTTCGCTCATTTTGCTCCTGCATCTCCTCTGGGTAGTGGAAACAGATATAAAATAAAGCCTATCTTGGAGCAAGATCTGTCCCCGCCATTTTTACACCATTACATTTGAAATCGGTTCAGTATTTCCTGAGACTGCTAGAAATCACAATTTAGAACGTTTTTTACAACGTTTTTTGCGCATTTTGACCCCTTTTAAATTTCGACTTTTTTTAGGAAAGTCCTTAGAGATCATTGATATCTTGTAACTAACTACCATTCTAAATTTCACGATTCAGGGCCCTTTCGTCACGCAAAAACCGCAATTTAGAACGTTTTTCTCCTGCACCCCCTTTGGGGTAGTGACACCGACATAAAACATAGCCTATGTTGGAGCAAGGGTTTTCACCATCATTTTGACGCCATTATTTTTTTAATCGGTTTGGCATTTCCTGAGATTGTGTAGAAATAACCATTTAGAACGTTTTTTAGAACGCTTTTCGTGCATTTTCACCCCTTTTAAATTTCGAATTGTTTAAGAACTGAAATCCTTTATATCTAATAAGTAGCTGATACTTCAAATTTCATATTTCTAGGCCCTTCAGTAACACATAAATCGCATTTTTAGAACGTTTGTTGCTCCTACACCCCCTTTGGGGTAGTGGCACCGACATAAAACATAGCCTATCTTGGAGCAAACGTTGTCACTATCATTTTGACACCAATATTTTTTAAATCGGTTTGGTATTTCCTGAGATTATGTAGAAACTACCATTTAGAACGTTTTTTAGAACGCTTTTTGTGCATTTTCACTTCTTTTAAATTTCGAATTGTTTAAGAACTAATCTTAGACATCATTCATATCTTATAAGTAACTAATATTCCAAATTTCTAGGCCCTTCAGTAACGCAAAAATCGCATTTTTAGAAAGTTTTTTGCTCCTTCACACCGTTTGGGGTAGTGGCACCGACTTAAAATATAGCCTATGTTCTAAGTTGGACTAACACCATCATTTTGACACCAATAGTTTTTAAATCGGTTTGGTATTTCCTGAGATTATGTAGAAACTACCATTTAGAATGTTTTTAGAACGCTTTTTGTGCATTTTCACCTCTTTTAAATTTCGAATTGGTTAAGAACTGCTCTTAGACATCATTTATATCTTATAACTAATATTCCAAATTTTATATTTCTAGGCCCTTCAGTAACTCAAAAATCGCATTTTTAGAACGTTTTTTGCTCCTACACCCCCTTTGGGGTAGTGGCATCGACATAAAATATAGCCTATCTTGGAGCAAACGTTGTCACTATCATTTTGACACCAATATTTTTTAAATCGGTTTGGTATTTCCTGAGATTATGTAGAAACTACCATTTAGAACGTTTTTAGAACGCTTTTTTTGCATTTTCACCCCTTTTAAATTTCGAATTGTTTAAGAACTATTCTTAGACATCATTTATATCTTATAAGTAACTAATATTCCAAATTTCACATTTCTAGGCCCTTCAGTAACATAAAAATCGCATTTTTAGAACGTTTTTTGCTCTTGCACCCCATTTGGGGAAGTGGCACCGACATAAAACATAGCCTATCTTGGAGCAAACGTTGTCACTATCATTTTGACACGAATATTTTTTAAATCGGTTTGGTATTTCCTGAGATTATGTAGAAACTACCATTTAGAACGTTTTTTAGAACGCTTTTTGTGCATTTTCACCCCTTTTAAATTTCGAATTGTTTAAGAACTGCTCTTAGACATCATTTATATCTTATAAGTAACTAATATTCCAAATTTCACATTTCTAGCCCTTCAGTAATGCAAAAATCGCATTTTAGAACGTTTTTTGCTCCTGCACTCCCTTTGGGGTAGTGGCACCGACATAAAATATAGCCCATGTTCTAAGTTGGACTAACACCATCATTTTGATACCATTACTTTTTAAATCGGTTTGGTATTTCCTGAGATTATGTAGAAACTACCATTTAGAACGTTTTTAGAACGCTTTTTGTGCATTTTCACCCCTTTTAAATTTCGAATTGTTTAAGAACTGTTCTTAGACATCATTTATATCTTATAAGTAACTAATATTCCAAATTTCAGATTTCTAGGCACTTCAGTAACGCAAAAATCGCATTTTTAGAACGTTTTTTTCTCCTGCACCCCCTTTGGGGTAGTGGCACCGACATAAGATATAGCCTATGTTCTAAGTTGGACTAACACCATCATTTTGATACCATTACTTTTGGAATCGGTTCGGTAGTTCCTGAGCTTACCTCCGACAAATAAACAATTTTTTCCTCTTTATAATAGGAGTATAGATTACTACAGTCCTTCGAGGGCATTTATATTTTATAAGTAACTACCATGCCATATTTAAAGTTTCTAGCCTTTTAAGTATGACAGAAATCGCAATTTAGAAAGTTTTTAGCTACTGCAACCCTCTGGTGTTGCCAACAATTTGTCATCATTATTTTTTTAATCGGTTTGGTATTTGATAAGATTACATAAAAATTGTTATTTACAACGCTTTTCGCTCACTTCCTCTTTTTAAATTTAAAATTTTCTTTCGACAGTTCTTAGAAAGCAGTTGCATCTTGTAAGTAAATACCATGCCATACTTCAAAGTGTTAGACCCTTCAGTTATGCAAAAAACGCAAATTAGAACATGATTTGCTTTTGCAACCCCCAGATGGTAGTGACAGCAACATAAAATATAACTTATGTTATAGCAGGGACTGTCACCATTGATTTGCAACCATTACTTTTGAAACAGCTTTGGAATTTCCTGAGATTGAGTAGAAATCGCAATTTAGAATGTTTTTAGAACGCTTTTCGCGCATTTTCATCCCTTTTTAAATTTCCAATTTTTTTGAAACTGTTCTTAAAGATCATTTATATGTAATACATATGTACCTTGCCTAATTTTAAGTTGCTAGCCCCTACCCATCACAAAAATCGAAATTTGGAACGCTTTTTTGCTCCTGCAACGTCTAGGTGATAGTGATACCGACTTATAATAGCGTCTATGTTAGAGCAGAGGCTGTCAGCATCAATTTCTTAACATTACTTTTGAAATCAGTTTGATTCTTCCTGAGATATTGGTGACAAATCGCCATTTAGAACATTTTTAGAACGCTTTTCGCTCATTTTGCTCCTGCATCTCCTCTGGGTTAGTGGAAACATATATAAAATATAGCCTATCTTGGAGCAAGAACTGTCACCATCATTTTAACGCCATTATCTTTGAAATCGGTTCATTATTTCCTGAGATTGCATAGAAATTGCAATTTAGAACGTTTTTTACAACGCTTTTTGCGCATTTTGACCCCCCTTTTAAATTTCGATTTTTTTTAGGAAATGTCCTTAGAGATCATTGATATCTTATAACTAACTACCATTCTAAATTTCACGATTCAAGGCCCTTCCGTCACGCAAAAACAGCAATTTAGAACATTTTTTTCCTGCAGCCCCTTTGGGGTAGTGGCACCGACATAAAACATAGCCTATGTTGGAGCAAGGATTTTCACCATCATTTTGACGCATTATTTTTCAAATCGGTTTGGTATTTCCTGAGATTGTGTAGAAACTACCATTTAGAACGTTTTTCAGAACGCTTTTCACGCATTTTCACCCCTTTTAAATTTCGAATAGTTTAAGAACTGTTCTTAGACACCATTTGTATCTTATAAGCAACCAATATTCCAAATTTCATATTTCTAGGCCCTTCAGCCTTCAGTAACGTAAAAATCGCATTTTTAGAACGTTTTTTGCTCCTGCACCCCCTTTGGGGTAGTGGCACCGACATAAAACATAGCCTATCTTGGAGCAAACGTTGTCACTATCATTTTGACACCAAAATTTTTAAATCGGTTTGGTATTTCCTGAGATTATGTAGAAACTACCATTTAGAACGTTTTTTAGAACGCTTTTTGTGCATTTTCACCCCTTTTAAATTTCGAATTGTTTAAGAACTGTTCTTAGACACCATTTATATCTTATAAGTAACTAATATTCCAAATTTCTTATTTCTAGGTCCTTCAGTAATGCAAAAATCGCATTTTTAGAACATTTTTTGCTCCTGCACCCCTTTTGGGGTAGTGGCACCGACATAAAATATAGCCTGTGTTCTACGTTGGACTAACACCATCATTTTGATACCATTAATTTTGAAATCGGTTTGGTATTTCCTGAGATTATGTAGAAACTACCATTTAGAACGTTTTTTAGAACGCTTTTTGTGCATTTTCACCCCTTTTAAATTTCGAATTGTTTAAGAACTGTTCTTAGACACCATTTGTATCTTATAAGCAACCAATATTCCAAATTTCATATTTCTAGGCCCTTCAGCCTTCAGTAACGTAAAAATCGCATTTTTAGAACGTTTTTTGCTCCTGCACCCCCTTTGGGGTAGTGGCACCGACATAAGATATAGCCTATGTTCTAAGTTGGGCAAACACCATCATTTTGATACCATTACTTTTGGAATCGGTTCGGTAGTTCCTGAGCTTATCTCCGACAAATAAACAATTTTTACCTCTTTATAATAGGAGTATGATTGGTACTCTGTCTTTAACTTTTTAGTTTTTTGTTAACGTTTATTTTCGGCACTTCAATCCCATGAGTTTTGGCAACCCCCTGTAGAATTTTAGTCTTGTGGTTTTCTGTACTCCGTAAATCTTCCTCTTATCTTGGCATTTAAGAATTAATATTTTCCCTTTTAACACCCCCATTAAGTTTTAACTAACAGAAAAAGAACACATTCCTCTGCTCAGTCAATTCTCACCATATCATACGTTATTGGCTATATGTGTGCATATGTAGTCCGCCAATACTCAATGACTTTGAGAAAAGTAATTACATCACTCTTCCCTTTACTGTTGTACTGAGAACATAAGATGTAAAAACTTTGCCCTCCTCTCTAACATGGCCACTCACGGTTGGAATTTTTCGCTCTGTGATTGTTAAAGTATGAACTTGGTGCATAATAAAGAATGAATCCTTTGATTCTGTGTTGTCAATCTTCACGGCTAAGTTACGTCAAAAATATTGTAAATGTCAAAAATATTGTATAATAAAATCACTTTTACAGCATGGTCAACACTTGGGGGTGAGACCTCCTGGGAACACTATTTTACCGTTGGCTCAGGCAGAAATACAGAGTCAGGAGATTTCCTCTCCCCTCCAGCTAAGGATCAAAATTGTGAGAAAAAACTTTGAGACTAAATCAGATTTCCATGCCTCTGATGTCTGTTGAAAGGGAAACCACACCCTTCTTGACCAGCACCTTTGGGACTTGGTCTCAGTTGGATAGTGGAGCATTAGAAACAACATGATTTTGTAGTGATAAGACAAGATGTGTTATAATTAACATGAGTTTTTTTTAGAATTGCAGTATGTTGCATATAATAGTAAATATAATAATGCATGTATAAATATAAATGCACATTTTATAAGTGCATTTCTCTTTCCAAACAGAGATTAATATTGTAGACAAGTGCCAAAATACAAGGGTGGTACAGAAAGTACGGATATAAATAAAAACCTTGCATAGAAAAAATATTTTATTATATATACATCGTAAAACTTGGGCATGAAAGAGTTCCTCTTAAGGGAAGAATTCCACTTTTTTTAACAACTTCAATGGCAGCCTTTGAGATAAATCGGGAGTAACAAGACTGTTTCCCTATTTCTGCTGCTGGTGAAGTGGTTAAAGCAATTTTGGATGTTCTCTGAATCGATGCAAAAATGCAAAGAAAATAAATACTGAAAGCATATAAAGGAGGTGGGGTGTTTGGAAAGTTAATAATCAGATATTTTGTCTACTCAGATCCTTGGAGTTTGTTTCTGAATTCTTGTGCAAAAGAAATATCAAATCAAAAGCGAGCTTATGTGCATCTGAAAATTGTTTAAGTTGTGTAAAGTGTCGTTCCAGAGTGCAAATTTTTTAGACTTCCAAAGGTAAAGGAAGTTTCCATAAGTCTTTTTGAAAAAGAATATTTTGTCTTATTTATACAACTCTTGCATAATTTCAGTTTCAGATTTTTGGATATGTATTTCTAGACAAAGATCAATTTGACGTGCATATATTTAACGTGGAGATTTTTAAGAAGGGCAAGAATCTTAAGCAGCCAAACCACCCAGAATAATATTCATTTTGAAAAATTAATCACTATACTTCACATAAATTCATCTTATTATTCCTTCAGCAAACTGCCTTTTGATTCAATGAACCCATACATTTATTGTCAGTTTAAATTTGTTTTTAATACTTTATAAGGTATGAAAAGAAAATAACAATCATATGTACATTTATATTTAATTTTATTGTATAAATATATGTTACGTATAAGTTAAAATATGAACGTACTAGTTATTAGAATTTGTCACCATTATATAGATGGAATTTTTTTTTTTTTTTTTCATCTCTTTTTCCTATTTCCCGCTTTCATGCCTGAAAATTAGGGATATACTGAATAGTTGATTCGGTATTCGGTGGTTCGGCATGTGAACCGAATATTCAGCTTCGACCGAATACTTAAAAGTATTCGGCCGAATAGTTGCTGATAAGTATTTTCTTAGAAGTAGAAGTAGACTCTTTTACTTAGCAGTAGAATAGGCTAAACAATGAGTTTCAATATTATGTGCATGAGTTCATAGTTCAACTGCATGACAAAAAACAAGTCAAAGGCCATTTTTAATTTAAAAAAAACTTTTTCCTTCCTAAAATAGTCTTCTACATAGGTGTGAAATCAAAACAGCTGTCTAAAACAGAGGGAAAAAAAGTAAGGAAGATGCGCATCTTTCCCTTATCATTTAATTTTATTTACTTCTACATTAGTTTTTTTTATTTAAATTTATTGAATCTGTATTTTCTTTAATATACACATCAAATAAGTATATCAGAGTTCATATCTGTATATCTAAGGAGTATATTAAAAAAAATACACAAATAAAACAACTATACTCATATGCCTATCGTATAGCTTTTATAACCATTATATCAAAATCGCTCAAATTTCTTATCTTCATCACCACAATTTTAAAATATTAATCAGAATATAAATATTCTATCAATATCAATAATTTGACAGAAAATAGTTAAATGTACAAATTGATATGATACCTTTTGTATTTTGAAAACATTCCTATTCAATATGTTTATAATTAGACTTAGACAATCAGTAAATCAACTTAATGACAACATTGTTTGTTCGGACCTTGTGCGCATGCCGAACGAGCTCCGCAGCTTTGCCGTCATGTGACTCAGTTCAGTTGTTCTTTAGCTGCCATTGTGGCATGTTGTGTATTCGAGCGGGTCTTATCCCCAAGTATAGAATTGTTGTTCTTTAGCTGCCATTGTGGCACATTATGTTATAGCGGGTCTTATCCCCAATTATCCTGTTGCTTATAGCGGGAGTATTCCCCAAAATATGTTTTACGAACGTCACTTGTTCTAACAGCGGGTTATTACCCCAAAGTCACCTCATCATTCTATATGTTTTTCAGTGTTTGTGATTGTTTGTAACATTTGTGTGCTGTGTGATATAAAAATGTGAAAAAGAAAACTATTGGTCTTCAATCTTAAAGTTACACACAGTATTCACATACATTGTTTCTTTTTATTTGAATGAACTTTTGTTTTTCTGACAATCCTTATCCTTAATAATACCCTGTATAGTTTAATAGTTTCATAGGTTATTTTTGCGTATTGACTAGTGATAAAATAATAAAAAATAAGTGATAGGTTAATGAATTTGTGATTGGAAAGAAGTCATTAATTTTTTTTTGTGTAATTAGATTTAAGAATATAAATGTAACTGAATTAAATTATTGAGAATTTAATTTCAATTAAAGCTTAAAAAAGCTAATATATGCAAAAATGCGTATTAAAAAGTTTCAACTATTCGGTTGCCAAATACCGAAGCTTCGGTATACACTTCGACCGAAGCTTCAGTATTCGGTATTCAGCAAAATTGCTGCTTCGGTCAATCCCTACTGAAAACTACAGGTTTTCGCTATGTTTCAACTTAGTCACCATTTAAATTTAAGCATTTGTCATAGTGTTTTATTAAATTATAAATTCCTTCTTCATAAAATTCTGCAACCTGAGTACATAGCCACATTGACAAAGAGTCTGGTGCTTGCTGGACGCCAGAAATGCTTATAAAAATCTGCAAAACCAAATGAATGGGCTCTACCTTAGATTTTCTTTCACACCACAACACAGAAAGAGAAGATTTTTTTTTAAATAATTGTGACTGGTGACCAAACTTGGGTGGTGCATGTAAGCATAGAAACGAAACAACAGTATATGATGGCGTTGGATTATACCCATTCCCCCACTAAGCTGAACAAAGCATGCTAAGCTTTGTCAGCATGGCTACCTACCTAAGCAGTCTTAAATTAGTGAAATGCTATGACAAATGCTTAAACTTAATGACGACTATGTTGAAAGATGATTAGATATGTTTGTAGTAGAGTTCATATAGCTTATAAAATTTGAAATATCATTAATTCTGTTCTGCAAACAGTTGCATCATAAAAACATAGTAGATTATTTTCAAGTTTTAAAATTCTGAATTTTTTTTATGTTGGTTCATAGTAGATGAGTTTCGGTTCTTTTCTTGGAGCCCAAGCTCGAAAACTTTTCTGTCTCAGAACATGAACTGAAGTATGTAGTAGAAAATTATTAATAATATTTTTAAGTTATTTTAACATTAGTTTTCTCATTTAAAAATCTCTTCTTACATAAAAATAACTATTCGTAAACACTACCTCGTTTCAACGTTTTGTGATTTTCATGTCCTTGAAAATTTGTTTAAAAATAGCAAATTTGTTATTTGTACCCAACTACTGGCACAAATCAGAAAATTCCCAATTCTTATTCCTTTAAAATATCAAGCAAGGAAACATACACATAAAATGTGCAAACTAATGTATAACCAAACATACAAAAAATGTACAAACATATGTACAAAGAAACAAATGTGTACATAAATAAATATATACAAATAAACAGACAAAGAAAATTACAAAAAAATGTATAAATTTATAAACAAGTGTACAAAGAAATAAACAATTAAACACACAAATGTATGTACAAACAAACACACAAAAATGTCGTCATGTATGAACAAACATCATCAAACATACAAAGAAGTGCACAAACAAAACAAATGTTAAAACAACCATACAAACAAATATACTAAAAAATTTACTAACAAACATGTCAACAAATGTATGAACAATCATCCTCAAACATACAACAAAGAAACACACAAACAGACGTCAAATGAACAAACAAATGTACAAAGAAATTCACAAACAAACATGCAAATGTATGTACAAACAAAAGTCAGCTGTGGAAAACTAAGAGTCAGTTTTTAACAAATCAATAAAAAAACAATTTTATATTTTTTAGAACATTTACATGTTACGCACATATTAATAGAGTTATTTTGATCGATTTTTCATTCTTTCAAACACTTTAAGATTTTAAGTATGGAAAACTAGTGACAGTTTAGCCACAGATATTCATCGACCCTTTACAAATTTTTCTAATAAGCCATGGAAGTTGGCGTTAATTTTAGAAAATTGGTAAATTAAAATAAAGTCAATCTTTTATAAATATAGGTTGCAATTACATTTATTGGAATACTTTTTCTCTTCTAACTCAGCAACTAAAACAATTTATCATTTCAAAATTACTTCCGATAAATGAGAAAATGTTAAAACATTATCAGGACTAGGGTTTTGGAGAGTAAACAATAATAACTGAGATAGTTAATAAAAACTTGTGTGGAAATTAGATACATGTATAGATTATGAAATCAATCACATTATTGAGTTATTCAGTATTTGTTTAAAACAAAATTCATTTCAATTTTCAAATCAATTTTATTCTATGTCAGATGGTTTAGCAATGGGTAATCCCCTTAGTCCTTTCCTAGCAGATTTATATATGCATTACTTAGAGGTTAAAATGTTTAACCTTATCAACTTCCCATTTTATTGTAGATATGTAGATGATTCCTTTGCACTCTTTTTTTTCTGTTGAAAATGTATTGACTATTTTGAACTCAATAGATTCAGTTATTCAATTTGCTTATGAAGTTCAAATTGATAATAAATTGCCATTTCTTGATGTGTTGGTCATTCATCAGCTTAACACATTTGACACTTGCGTTTACCGTAAACCTTTTGCTGTCACCCCCCCCCCTCATATTTTAATTCATGTCACCCCCCTTCCCAAAAAGCTTCAGCTTTTCTTTATTTGAGTAATAGAGCTTACTTAATTTGTTCAGATAACAATTCCCTTGTTGCAAAATTAAATTATATTAGATCTGTTGCTATCGATCATGGTTTTAGATTTTAGTTTATCTTATATCACTAATTTAATTTCTCATAGTCTTAATAAATGTGCTAATAATCCTGATTCTTCTGTTATTGCGGTTTCTTTTCTAACCTTATCATTTTAACATTTTATAACAGTATTAGCTTTAAAATAGCTAATATCTTAAGACGTTATGACTTTAGTGTGGTTTTTAAACCAGTTAATAAATTAACTTTTTCACAGCTTAAGGATCAAATTCTTCCTCAAAATTATTGGGGTGTTTACAATGTTCAATGCCAATGTGGTTTGTCCTATATTGGACAAACTAAATGAAAACTCCGTTACAGAGTCAAAGAACACATAAACTATATAAAGAAAAAAGAATTGCAAAAATCCTCTATTGCTTCTCATTACTGGGGGGAGGGACATAATTCCAATTTTGACTTAGCTACCAGTGCAAAAAATGCATTACTCCTTTAGCTTTAGACTTGGTTAATGATTTGTCTAGTGTATCTTACAACTCAACTTTCTGGTTGGATTTGTTGTGTCGCGATACTTCACTTCCGCTTTGATTTCATTGGCTGTTGGAACTTGATGGTCTTTCGGTATTGTGTTTTGTGACATTTGGGTTTTCGGCGTGCATGTAGTTGGGGGGGGGGGGGGGGGGATTTATGTTTTTATAAATAGATTTTATGCACTGATGATGTGAGTCCTGGATCTCATGAAATGTATACATCTGGTTTTATTCACATTACCTTATGTATTTTATTGTGTGTTTAAACATTGAGTTTTGGTGATTTATAATAACTGAAATATTTGAAAAAACTTTTTAAATTTTCTAAGGAGAAGGGGGGGGGGGGGGTGAGGAAAGTAGGTAGAACATTAACTTTTGACTTGTTGTTGTAAAATCTGTGAGTCATGACCCATTAATTTTCTTTGATTTATGTGTAACTCTCTATTAAGTACTGTATCTGTCATTACTCTCTTTTTTTCTTTTCCTTGTATTTTTTTTCTCTATGGATAAAATTAGAAAAAAAGATACCTATAATGAAGTTTCTCTTTTCAGTTGCAAGTTTGAAAATGAATTCCAGAGGCCTCCCTTTTTTGCTTCGATTGGTTTTCCATTGAATGTTACCTTAGCTATCATTTTTCATTGGGCTGTGCAATCAGACTATAATGTTGTAATTCAAGCAATACCCATGAATGAATTCAATATTATTGGTGTGCATCGCCAATTGCAAAAACTGTGTACTGACTGTCAACCGAATTTCAAAATCGGTGGAAAAGACCAATTAGTTGAAGTAGCATTTGTCAGGTTTGCAAATTGCTTCATTCTTGGTGCTATGGAGAGAAGCTCAAAGTGGTCAAGATTTCGCACATTTTCTTCTGATGTTAAGCTTCATATAGATATAATTCGAAAGACATTGATTTCTTGGCTCTGGGAAGATAGTACTGTAGTTGTAAATTCCAATAAGTATTTAGGCCGTTACTCAATGGAAGAAAAGATTCACCTTGTCTTTGCAGACCAAAGTGTCACAGATGTTAATAGTGCTTTGTATCATACATTGACGATTACAAGCTATCTTCAAGGTCATATAAAGAAAATGTTTCAGTCAATTAAAGTCCAAAAAATGAGCGCTGATTTGTTACAAATATACCTAGATGAATTAATGTGGAGAGAACGCTATGGAAGAAGTCATGTTGATGCTTTTAATAACATAATGAACGGCATATTTTTTCAAAATAAAGGTATGTAAAACTAGTTTTTTAGTTTAGTGTTACATATTTTAATTTTTCATTTAGTGTTTAATTTGCATTGTGCTGCCTTTTTCTGATTTTTTCTTTCTTTATATCAATCTATGTTTCAACTGAGTTAAAAGAAAGATAATTTCTCAGTTTGGCAATGTGTGCAACATGAATATAACTATATAACTATATACATATATATTTGTAGATGTATATGTGTAATTTTTAAATGAATGCTCTGATCTTAAAAATTATCTGGTACTTTTTTTTTTGTGAACTAGTTTGTTATGTATGGTAATCCTATGTAATTTATTTTTATGATAAAAAAAGGATTTTTTTCATTAATACTTGTACACATAAATTATACTGATTAGTATACAATATATAGGATAGTCACCTAAATTTGTGACTTTCATATGGAAATTAAGACAGCGGTTTGCTCTTTTAATTTATAACTCAGCATTCCTTGGTTGTCCAAAATATTTTTAGATATTATAGAATGTAAGCATAAGAGTAACATTATATTCTTTTCAAAAAAATTAAAATGTCCGATTTTGAGATGTAAAAGGTCAAAGCTAAAATATTATGATATATCATATGTAAGCCCAACTCAAGCATTTTCTAACGACATCAAAAGTTCGCCCCTGTGAAAATTAGGGAATAAAATATGAGATGACTAAATTTGTAATGAATGAAATGCAAAAAGTTTTGATTTTTGGCCATCCTTGAAGCTAATTATCTCCGAAACTGAGAGAGTTAGGGACATTGAGCATTTGCTCATTTCTCTATATTCTTAACAACTGATAATAATAAAATCATGAAACTCTAGGAGGTCAGGTAGAAAATGTCTTTTTCTTTTTTTTGTGTGTGTGTGTTTGTTTGACATGGAATAACCCTGCTTTGAAAAAAATGTATAAGATATCTTTTTGCCAGATTTCATTAACACGACTGATTGTCTAAATTTAGTAAATAGTACTTCTTTTTTATTTTAAAGGTATATTTTTCCCAGAGTGCTCCCATGCAGAACTATCCATAAAATTTATAGATGAGGCAGATTTTTAATGTTTTTCAAGCATTATTTAGAGAAGATTGGTTGCTAAATAAAAATATTTTTAAAAATATATAAGAACATTTCTGTTTAATAGAATCTGCAAAAAAGAGAGATTTTTAATGTTTTTCCAGCTTGAAGATGAGTTGCTGGAGTGAAGACAATTATAAAAATATATGTAAGAAAAGTGGAATATCAATGAAAACTGCCAATGAGGCATAATTCTTTTATACCTAAAGCTGAGAAACCATTGACAGGTGTCATACGCACTTAGGGAAACCTGAGAATCAAGGAAAAACTCAGGGGACAAATTCTGACCATAAAATCTCAGGTTCTCATGGAAAACAATTAGCTACTCTGGGAAATGCAAGCAATCTCTGCTATTCACTTGCTTTGTGCTGTCATAATAAATCATAATATAATCAAACTAAGACAAGCCTACTAACAATGTGAGGTATCAAATTAGAAATTATGAAAATTAAATTATTAAATAACAAAGTCTGGGACATACAGACAGGTTTTTTTTTTTTTTTTTTTTTGGGGGGGGGGGGGGGCTAAGATAATTATCAGATAATTTTGTTTGAAAGAGAACTCATTCTTATATGGTAATTTTTTCTGCAAAATGTTTGATTTTTTGAAACAGTTAATACTTTAATATGCTGTAAATAATGCAACAATAAGTTTGTAAAATAAATTTTCCATGTTTGAAACAAGTGTATGTATGCACTTATATGATTCAGCAAATTTTTTAGCAAACACCTATTTTGCAAAGAGTTTCCCATTTTTATATGACTGAGGTAAGTTGAAAATTGAATGTATTGTTTTTGTTTGTTATGTGATGTATAATTTTACTTTTAAGATTTCCCTCTTTTTTAGGTAAAGGGGGTGATACTGGTTTAAAAACTATTGTTAACTGTACATATAGAAAAATTTATTCTGAAAAATAGCTCAGTAGATTTATTTTCAGAAAATAAGTATGGACCCTGATTAAACATTTGCCTCATCTGTAGATTTCACTGATATCTGAAAATTAGTCTGAAAATTATCAGACTGATTGGAAAAAGTCAGATGATTCTCCAATTAGCATACAACATATACTGTAAAATTCTGAAAATAGGGCCCCCGCCCGAATATAAGCCAGCTCCCCAATTTTCAACAAATTTCATTTTTCGAAAAAATTCTGTTTATAACCCCCTGCCACAAATCTTTGGCTGGAATGTGTTTTCTCCTGACAACGAATTTTTTTATGGTGTCGATAAATGTACCAAGGTTAGTTTCTATGTTTTCATGCTCCTTAGTGTGCCTGTTTGACATTTTTCAAAGTGCATCGAGCACTGCCCTTTTTGTTTTATTTGCCGATGCACCCTGTCCCTGTTCCATAATTCTTATTTGAGTCCTCTAGAGGTCTGCACGGGCCGGAATTTCGAGGCCCGGGCCCGGCCCGGTGTAAAAATGGTAAGTTCGGCCCGAGCCCAGCCCGGCCCGTTTGCATTTTTACAGTTCTCGGCCCGGCCCGTACAAAAATCAGGGAAAACAGGCCCGGCCCGGCCCGACAGAATTTCTACAAAAAAAAAAATCTGTTTTTTCTCAACATACAATTACGATTCTTTTAATGAATACTACATACATATTTATGGGAACATTTTACAGTATATTTTACATTACTATGATGTTCGCAAAACAGAAAACACACAATAGTAAACATTACCGATTACTTACAGTGTTTTAGTCATCGTGTCTACAGACATTTCAAAATGGAAATAAGGATTCATTAAAAGACTAATGTAGTTCATCAGAATAAAGGATTAAAAACATGATAACTTTTGAAGCTGTATAATAAAAAGTAGATTTGTGAAAATATTTCTCTCATTTTTAAGGCTTTTCTCAAATCCAAAGGAGCTACATTTCGACACATTTATGAATTCTTTTCTTTTCGGAAACGCGTAAGATTGGCAAGCATTCTTATTCAGAAGCTATGTAAATGTCGTTTTTTTTTTTTTTCATAGATAAAAGCAATATATCTTTCTGAAAATACTGTCAAAGTTAGCGTTTTGAATCGAATTTCCGGAAGCGATGGCACAGGAAAGGAGAAAAACGTACAGTCACGTGACAGGAATCTCTTTTATCTCTGTAAGTAATTTATCAAATATGGAAAAAGCTATTTGTTTCCAAATGCCTTCAATAGGCAGGCCTCTCAATTTTATGCCTTTATAGTTAAATATTTTGTCAGAAAATGTGTCTGAAAGCTTCGCATTGTTGAGCAGTGAATATGAGAACCACCTTAAGGTATATTTCCAAAGATACTGTTAAGAGAAGTTCATTATCACTATTAATACTACAAAGCACAATGACTGTCCTACACATCCTGAGATCAATTAAGACCAGTTCCGTCCTGGCATGAGTCCGCTGAAAAAAAATTAAACTCGAAATCAGACATCTTGCAACTGTACAATGCCGATCTCTATAATGGACATGTTACATTTCTGTATTGATGCTGTTAAACTCGCATCGGCTTGTGACGCACATTTATACTTCTCGAGAAAATCATATTCATTGAAAATGGCTTGTATTTTATCTGCTTCGCTTAAATTCTTATATCGGGCCGATAGGCCCGATTAATTTTTTTGCCGGCCCGTTTATTTTGTCTGTCGGTCCGGCCCGGCCCGTTGAAAAAATTGTCCTAATTTTGCCGGCCCGTTTGAAAATTCGCCTTCATTCCGCCGGGCCGGGTACGGGCCTCGGGCCAAGCCCGGGCCCGTGCAGATCTCTAGAGTCCTCTAATTTTTTTTTTTTTTTTTTCAAAATATTTTGCCTTTCTTTTTTGTAGAAAATCATGCGACATTATTTTCTTTAATTAAAAGAAGAAAAAAAATCTATGTTCGATTTCTTTCTACATAACGAAAACTATGCACAGTTTCTTTCTGCATAACGAAGTATATTATCCATCGAAATCTGATTCTGATAACATTTGACTCGACTTCTGACTTCACAGAGTTGAATAAACAAAACAAACCACAGATAGCCCTCTCTATTTTCGTTGCAGTTGTTATATAGTGCAGCACTTTTATGTGAGGTGCTCAAATTTTCCAATAAGTTATTATATTTTATTACAAATTTGTTACACAGCACTATTACTGCAATTTGTTGAAAATGTCAACAAAATTGATCAGTTAACAACAGACGTATGTTTTTTTTTTTTTTACTAGTAAGGAAAAAACGGCTTTTGTTTTTCAGTCTTTTTCTGTCTGCTTGTAGTTCAATAATTTCTTTTTTCCCGCACTCAAACAACGCAAACGAGTCCTTTTTATATGTAAAAAAAAAAAGAATCTGAATAGTTTCTCTCTCTAAAAAAGAAATATTATTTAGAGGATTATTTATTATCTTTTGTTTATTTTAAAATTTTTTAAACTAAGTACATTTTATTTTAAATATTTACAGAATATAATCTCATCATGTACCAGTTAATTTCTCTTAATAGACATTAATTTGAAGAGTATTGTGGAAATTTTCAAGAAAATTCTGTTTATAAACCCCCTCCCTACTTGCCAATATTTCATGTTCGAAAGGGGGCTTATTTTTGGAATTTTATGGTACATGATTAAAATATCTCGTAAAAAAAAAAAAAAAAAAAAAAAATGAAAAAAAGCACATAATAATATATAAATATAAATTTTTAAACCGATTGGATCAAATTCAGGTAAAATCAGATTGTCAGACTTGATGCAGGACTCTGCATTACATCATAAATGGGTATTTTATTCAACTTTTATTGCATTAATTATTTTTTCATTGATTTTTTTAAATGCTGTATATAGACCAAGTTCTGAACTGAACTGGAGTTAGGGAGGAGGGACAGATGTCTAAAACATTTCATTTTTAACCTGGTTATTTAATTATTAATTTTTTTTTCCAGCTCCCAAAGCGCTTGATGATGACACCTTACTTGTGCATGTAAGTTGCATTTTCATTTATTAAATTTTAATTATGCTTTTTTCAAAATACAAATTGCTGAAAGTATCTGGGTCTTTTTCAAATAAATTGCTTGTTTAATGTATGTCTTTGAATCCATATTTCATATTGAAAATGTAATCTTTTAATGTTGTTGACACATATGTCAGAATATTACTTTATAAATAAATTGTATTCATTAAAATACTTATAGGTTTTTAAATATTTGAATATTAGATTATTTTAGCTATCAAACACCAGAAATTTACATGTCTCAGATCAAAATACCTAATTTAACAAAATTCTTTTAAAAGCAATTTAGCTAGGCTAGTTTTATACATTTGAATGAAAAGAGCAGTATACATTATAATCTATGAAGATGTATGTATTTCTTCTAAAATATTTGTATTTGTATAATAGTTTAAAAGTTACTTTTAATATTTGTTCCATCTGCATGTCATGAGTTTTAGGCATATCACACACTGAACAGACAAGCGACGAAAAAGTGTAAGTCAAGAGACATTTCACGCTGATAACAAAGAAGAAACCGGTTCTACCTGTCTGACATTTTTGTCTGCTTGTCTGTTCAGTGTGTGATCTATTTTACTTCAAGAGTGTTACTGTAATTAATTATATAAGCAAAAATAGTACCCCTGAATTCCATCTTTAAAATATTTACATTAAAATCACAGACAATACATTAAACAATTAAATTTATTACATAAAAACACTAAAAACATATTAAAATTGGGACGTTTCGGATCATCACGATCCCTCCTCAGCCAATTATAAACGTTAAGTCAATACTATCAACAGTTGCAAGAAAAACACAACAGAAAGTCATCAATTTCAGGTTACAGTTAAAATAAAATAGAATACTCGGCCGGCACAGATGCAGCTTTGTTAATCGCTAAATCCTTGGTTTTAGTATGCCAGGCCTCTAAAAACACTCTCCCTGCGTAATTGTTGCAGCCGGATCGGATCACAAAAGCATTATTAAAATCTGGAAAATGGTCGGTTGCAATAGTATGCTGAACGATTTTTTAATTCAAATTTCTACATCTAAATGCCTGTTTTTGCTCTTTAAGCCGTATTTCAAGTGTCCTGCTAGATTCACCAATATAAACCGCTTCACACTGCTCACACGGAATTCCGTAAATGATGTCTTTAAACTGCAGGATGGAATATCTATGTTTAAAATTACATAACAGATTCTTAAGAGGATTTTGGGGAATGAAAGATGTATGAATACCAACTGATTTCAAATAATGCAAAATTTTTTCAGAAATGCAGCTATAATAAGGAATGCTTATGTAAACATTTGATTTTGTACGCTGGAAAGGTGGAGGGGTATTCATGTCTGCACGGAGAATTTCTCTGAGAATTCGAAGGCACAATCTTAATGGGTTAGCTGTAAATCAATTAAGATTTTTTGTTTTTCTATGTTGAAAAGATCCTCAGTACTGCAATAACGCAAAGCTCTAGCAAACAAGGTTCTGATAACTGCAATTTTATGGGATTTGGGGGATTCTGAATTAAAATTTAAATACTGTCCAGTGAATGTTGGTTTTCTATAGACTGTGGTTACAAGGGTTTGGGAAGTGGAACCAGAACTTCTACGAATCAAAATATCTAAAAAGGGGAGCTGTTGGTCAGTTTCATACTCAATTGTAAATTGTATAGAACCACAAATTGAATTTGCATGCGTTAAAATAACTGGGAGGTCATGAAACTCAGCAACGAGGAAAACATCATCCACGTACCTACTCCAAAATTTAATTAAACAACCAGTAATATGAAAAATCTTTGTTTCTATATATTGCATAACGATTTCAGCAAGAATAACAGATAATGGTGACTCCATTGGAGTACCATTTATTTGCCTATAATACTTTTCATTAAAAATAAAGCAATTCAATGACAAAATTAGTGACACAGTTGTTATACAGGTACTGTCACTAATTTTTATGGCCTACCGAAAATTCACAAAGAGGGTATTCCATACCTGCCATCTGCTACGAAAAAACCGTAGTTGCTACAATTTGGACCTATAAACTACGATGTTACGAAAATTGGTCTTAAACTATGATTTTTTGCAAAATATACACAAATGCGTTTTTTGTTTCTAGTTGCAATTTTTATCCCCTGCAGCATATTTTTCAGGAGTGATTCTGTTCCGAAATTTCCAAAATTTCAAAGTGTTCATTTCCGAAAGTTTAAAAAAAAATGGTCATTAGTCCGAAAATTCGGATATTAAAAAATGCTCATGGGGGAAAAAAAAATCTAGGCTGCAAAACAAACTTCTTAACATAAAACCTCTTTATGCATATTAACCACGAGTGAATCGTGTTTCTGTAAATATTTATACAAGAATTCCCTTCCTTAGAAACAGGTGTGCCATTTTAAGAATTTCTGGATGGGAGAGGTGGTTCTTTGAGGGGCAAGGTTTCAAATAGTGTGCAAAATCGCACGATTTGCACACGGAAAGGAGAGTCCTGCATAAAGAAAAATGTTGTGCAGTATTTCCCCCTGTAAATTCTTCCACAGACCTATGATCCTTTTGCGAGTACATTTTGAAATTTCTTGGACGTCCGCTAATTTTTTTTTCTTTTATGGAATTTCCTTAAATTAATTCATGAATCGATCGCGGAAAAAAAATTGAGAATTTATTCAAATGATCGTGTAAAAATATTGGGTATTTCATCAAAGGTCTCAGAAACAAATAAGGATTATCTTAATTTGGTCGCTGAATAAATCGCTAATTTCGTTAAGAGTTCAGAAAGAAATTGCGAATTTCGTCAAAAAATTGCACTAAATATCACGAATTTCGGTAAACTATCGAGGGAAAAATATTGCAAATTTCGTCAAAAATTCACGGAAACGAGTAGTGAATTTTGTTAATTGGTTGCGAAAAGATATTGAAAATTTTGCCGATCGGTTGCAATAAACTATCGCTAATTTCGTCAAATGACCGTGTTAAAATATTAATTTCGTCAATTGGTCACAGAAGAAAATAAATTTCGTCAAAGGATCGTGGTAGAAACGTGAATTTTGTCAAAATATCTCAGAAACAAAAGATAAATTTCACTGAAAGATCATGGAAAGAAAACACTTATTTCGTCAAAGGATCATAGTAAAAAACGCAAAATTCGTTAAAAGATCGTGGTAAAAAATGTGAATTTCGTCAAAAGTTCGTGGTAAATAGTGCGGATTTCTACAAAGAATCGTGATAGAAAATTGTGAATTATGATTTTTGAAAAAAAAAATTGTGAATATCCTAAAATGATCGTGGGTGAAAAATCGCGAATTTCCTCAAAATTTACTGCACTGGGCTAAAAAATTGGAACCAGGCTCCTTTTACAAATGTAAAAAAAAAAAAAAAAAAAAAAAAGCTTCGAAACGAGAAGAAACTCTAAAAATCGTATAAAAATTTTCAGAGGAAAAAAATTACTCATTGAGTTGTCGAAAGACTGAAACCTTATTCCTTTTACGAATGTCAAAAGATGGTTGCGAAACACGAAAAACCAACCAACCAACCTCCAGATTAATTTAAATTTTGTGTGCTACGATTTCTCATTTTCAAAGGTTGGCAGGTCTGGTATTCCTTTACGTCCGATTATTGATTTTATGCGTTCGCCCGTCTATAATCTTTCAAAATATCTTTCGTCCCTTTTAAAGCCATTATCTTTAAATTCTCCATACTGTTTGAATTCCCCCCTCACTTTTCTTAACGACCTTAAAAATTTTGAGTTTCC
The DNA here is from genome assembly GCA_963932465.1 of Maratus speciosus. Classification (NCBI taxonomy): domain Eukaryota; kingdom Metazoa; phylum Arthropoda; class Arachnida; order Araneae; family Salticidae; genus Maratus; species Maratus speciosus. The sequence continues at coordinate 361,982,660 of OZ010786.1, read as the reverse complement.
TCTCAATTGTGTGATGGCCTCATTTGATGTCGTTAGTCTTTTTACTTCAATTCCAATTGAGTATGCTTATACAGTTATTGATGAAATCTGGCCTGTTGACAATGTCAATTTGAATTCTGTTATTGATAAAAGCACATTTTTGACACTTTTTCAGTTTTGTATGTCATCGAATTGCTTTATTTTTAATGAAAAATATTATAGGCAAATAAATGGTACTCCAATGGGGTCACCATTATCTGTTATTCTTGCTGAAATCGTTATGCAATATATAGAAACAAAGATTTTTCATATTACTGGTTGTTTAATTAAATTTCAGTGTAGGTACGTGGATGATGTTTTCCTCGTTGCTGAGTTTCATGACCTCCCAGTTATTTTAATGCATGCAAATTCAATTTGTGGTTCTATACAATTTACAATTGAGTATGAAACTGACCAACAGCTCCCATTTTTAGATATTTTGATTCGTAGAAGTTCTGGTTCCACTTCCCAAACCCTTGTAACCACAGTCTATAGAAAACCAACATTCACTGGACAGTATTTAAATTTTAATTCAGAATCCCCCAAATCCCATAAAATTGCAGTTATCAGAACCTTGTTTGCTAGAGCTTTGCATTATTGCAGTACTGAGGATCTTTTCAACATAGAAAAACAAAAAATCTTAATTGATTTACAGCTAACCCATTAAGATTGTGCCTTCGAATTCTCAGAGAAATTCTCCGTGCAGACATGAATACCCCTCCACCTTTCCAGCGTACAAAATCAAATGTTTACATAAGCATTCCTTATTATAGCTGCATTTCTGAAAAGATTTCGCATTATTTGAAATCAGTTGGTATTCATACATCTTTCATTCCCCAAAATCCTCTTAAGAATCTGTTATGTAATTTTAAACATAGATAGTCCATCCTGCAGTTTAAAGACATCGTTTACGGAATTCCGTGTGAGCAGTGTGAAGCGGTTTATATTGGTGAATCTAGCAGGACACTTGAAATACGGCTTAAAGAGCATAAACAGGCATTTAGATGTAGAAATTTGAATTCAAAGATCGTTCAGCATACTATTGCAACGAACCATTTTCCAGATTTTAATAATGCTTTTGTGATCCGATCCGGCTGCAACAATTATGCAGGGAGAGTGTTTTTAGAGGCCTGGCATACTAAAACCAAGGATTTAGCGATTAACAAAGCTGCATCTGTGCCGGCCGAGTATTCTATTTTATTTTAACTGTAACCTGAAATTGATGACTTTCTGTTGTGTTTTTCTTGTAACTGCTGATAGTATTGACTTAACGTTTATAATTGGCTGAGGAGGGATCGTGATGATCCGAAATGTCCCAATTTTAATATGTTTTTAGTGTTTTTATGTAATAAATTTAATTATTTAATGTATTGTCTGTGATTTTAATGTAAATATTTTACTGTAATTATTTTTTACAAATTTTGATATATATAATTGGCAGCAAAGCTGAAGAAAGCTATATTGTTATTTTTAAATTAGTGTAAGCAAAAACTGGGTAATTTCCACTGTATTTTTTATTTATTGAAAAATTTATATCAAAATGATACAAATTTTTATTCTCTCTCATGAGTCACAAGTGTTATCTATGTGTTTTGTTGATTATTTACTCAATTATATATACGAGTTGCAACCCGTCGAAATTCGACCAATTAAAATGTTTAGAATGGAATTGTTAGATCAAATTTATAATAAACCTACAAAAATGATTACAATAAAAAAATCATCTTGCATTGGTTGTCTAACTCTTCAAACAAATAATGTTTTTAACCTAAAATTACCAAAATATTATTTCCACAAACTTCAATTGCTTAAATTATTGAAAAATTAAACTGTATTAGAATATGTAATCAAGATCAGTAATTATGTTGAAGTTATTGATTGAGGCTCTTATGATTGTTGTTACGGGATGAAAAATCGGTAAAAAGGATTTCGCTTTGTCACATCATAAAATTTCCCCCATAAAATCTAAACTGACGTTATTTTCACATTCTCAAAATTTACATACGCACCACTCAAATCACAATTTAAAACTATTTTAACACACAATACATTATTAATGAATGTATTTCTAAACTTAAAGTCACGTTTGTCCAATACAGCTTTTCATGTGAACATTCGCACAAACTTTAAGTTCTAATCTCAGTATCCGCGAAAACTTACCATTCAGAAATTTACCTTTAGTTGCCATAGTATTGGCCATTTAGTAGTGGTCAAATATTTAGTTTTATCAAAGAAAATGATCGTTTTGTTTTAAATATGGCATCATTTTTACTCACTGAATCATTTTGCCTAGCGTCTCAAACTCAGTATTAGCATAATGTAAAAATATTGAAATGTCTTCTTCAATCTTTTGATTTATGAAGAAGAATGTGTGTTTTTTTTTAATGTCTGACGTCATTTTCTGTTCAAAAATTAGAAAAAAAGTTACTTTTATTTGTAATATGAAAATGGCATTAATAAGGATATAATCATGGCGTACTTCAGTTGCCACAATTACAAAATTGGTACTAAAAACTATAAAAAAATTAATATCTCAAAAATAAATTGAGATAGAGCTTTCAAACAAATTTCATTTAAAAGTACATTTCTTTCCCTATACGACGGTGTAAAAATTTAAAATGTGCGATGTTTAGAAGTTTAAAAATTTGCAGTAGAGAAAATTACAAAACCAAAATTTTATTTCAAATTTCAAAGTGTTGCCATTTGCAAAATAACGTATGCGTTGCGCACAGCTGTGTTTGTCCTTTATAATATAGATATATATATATATTTATTTATTATTATTTACGAATCCATTAACTTTATCCTATTAAGAGTGATAGCATTTTTTTGGATCAAAATTCTTTTGAAAACTCACGAGTTTCACCTTTTAAAAGTAATATTGATCAAGATTCTTAAATGTCAAACATTTGTTTTTATTTAAGAAAGAAACTACTAAATAATCACTTTTTACAATATATTAAACTACATGAAATTAATTTTTTGTGCTTTTTCAATCTTAAAGCGTTAGTTCATTTGAAAATTAATAAATGTAAGTCAATACCTATTATTTATATTCACTGTAATCCAAACATTAACTGTTAACTGTTCTACTTGTTGTTCATCATCTATGTAAAATTATGTTAAAGTTTAAAACTATGTAACTGTTACTTAATGAAGTAATTAAATTCTAATTACTGTTTTCTTAAGTAGTTTCAACTATTTATGGGCCCCAGCAAACCCAGCTAGTAGTTTTTGAACTTTAAAACATCACTATTTCGCACATTGTTAGTCTTAAGTTAGGCTCAAATTCCTTATCATTGAAGCGTGTAATCCAGTTAAATGAGTAACATGGTTAAATTCAATTTTATTAAAAAGTTGGAAGGCAAAACAAACTGGATAAGCTGGAAGTTTGATATTTAACTCCAACTTGCAGTATGGAAGCCATGCCCATTGTTTTTGATGAAACAACTAAGCCTGAACTGCTTCTAGTGAGTCGCAACAGAGGTAGAAAAGTGTATGTGGTAGCTTTGAAGGCCTATGAAGAAGCAAATGCTATTGCTAGATATGCAATTGGTTCTAGTGTTAAGTCTGAGTCCAGACATAGAGGTCAGCACGGGCCAGACCGGCCCGAATAAAAGATGCCTTCGCCTGGTGTAAAAATTAAAAGTTCGTCCTGAGCATGGCCCATGGAAAGATCAATTAAAACATGCCCTATCTGACCCGACTTAATTTCTACAAAAAATTCAGATTTTTCTTAACATACAATTAAGATTCTTTTAAAGAATACTGCATACATATTTATGGGATAATTTTACAGTATATTTTAAAATTATGATGTGTTTGCAAGACAGGAAATACACAATAGCAACATCAATGATTATTTAGAGTCTTAGGCATTTCAACATTCAAATAAGAATTCATTAAAAAATTAATGTAGTTTAGAATACATTTAAAAAAAAAAAAAAATAGGGTTAAAAACATAACTTTTGAAGCTGTATAATAAAAAGTAGATTTGTGAAAATATTTCTCTGTCATTTATAAAAGCTTTTCTCAAATCGAAAAGAGCTACTTTCTGACACATTTCTGAATTCATATCTTTTTAGAAACGCATAAGATTTGCAGGTGTTCTTATTCAGAAACTATGCAATCTAATGGCATTATCTATTTTTTGATAAAGGCAATATATTTTTCAGAAAATACTGTCAAAGTTAGTGTTGTGAATTGAATTCCCGGTAGCGATAGCAAGGGAAAGGAGAAAAACCTACAGTCACATGACAAGAATCTCAGAGATAAGTAATTTATTTATCAAAAACGGAAAGCTCTATTTGATTCCAAACCTTTTCAATATCCAGGCTTGTCAGTTTTATGCCTTTACAGTTAAAAATTAGACAGAAAATGCTTCAAAAAGGTTTCGTGTTGTTGAGCAGTGAATTTGAGAGCCACCTTAAGGTATATTTCCAAAGATTCCATTAACAGAAGCTCAATGAGTTTAAATCACTATTAATATTTTTACAAAACATATTGCCTGTCCTACACATCCTGAGAATAATTAAGTCCAGTTCCGACCAGGCTCGACTATGTAGAAAAAAATACAAGCCTCACCTCAGCCTGGCACGAGTCTGCTAGAAAAATTAATCCTGGACTCAGACACCATGTAACCGTCCGATGCCAATCTCTATGTTGGACATGTTATATTTCTGTATTGATGTTGTCAAACTAGCATCGGCTCATGATGCGCATTTATACTTATTCTCAGAAAAGTCATATTCTTTGAAAATGGATTATATTTTATCGGCTCAGATTAAATTTTTATATCGTACCAGTAGGCCCGCTCAATTTTTTTATCGGCCTGGCAGGCCTGTTGAAAAAAAAGTCCTAATTCTGCCTGCCTGTCTGAAAATTCACCTTCATTTTGCCGGGCCTATGCAGACCTGCCCAGACAGTACATCAGACTTGTAAAACTGGGAAGAAAATGTGGGATGCCTTGCATTCTGTTTATGAACAAAAAGAAAAAGAAAAAAGAAAGAAAACTAGATCTGTTGTATTCTCAACTATTCAACTCTACCAAAGACCCCCCATGGACAATATTCATCTCATGTTTCAAAATTACAGAGAATTTGGCAGGAATTACAAGAAAAGTTAAAATGTTCAGTTACCAAAATCTATGCTGCTAAACAGAGTTCTGAATACATTACCAAATGAAATATCTTGAATTCAAGAATGCATATGCATGGTAGTCGTTGCTGAATAATGAAAAGTCACTTTCAAGCCTTACAGAAAGACTATGTTTGCATAAACAACAATTAGATGAACTCCCAGTTGAAAACAAGAGTATGGCAAAGCCAAATAACCGTTGTCCTAAAAAGTCTTTGGATAAGTACATGACCAGAAAAATTCTAAAAGCAAAAAGGTTAAATGTTATGCTTATGGCCATCTTGGATTATTAAAAAGAATTGTTATACTTTGAAAAATAATAATGGTGAGTTAATTGAATTTCGGAAATCAGGACAAGCCTTTGTGACAGTTGCTGAACTTGAAAGTCAAGATTACTTTTTTTTTTTATTCTGGTGTTTCTCATCACATTTGCTATAAGTTAGACTGATTTTCTTTGTTTAAGCAGCTTAATATGCCTAATCCATTAAGTTAGGTGATAGAATATCAATGAATGCTACAGATATTGGAAAAATCCAGATTAAAATGCTTGTCAATGGGTTATGGAAACCCAGTAACCTCATTAAAGTCTGGTATATGCCTGGAAGTGATCAAAATCTTTTCTCATCGGGTACAACATTAGATAATGTCTTATATGAATATGTTGGATAACAGAGTATGCAAGTCCAGAAATAAAAATGGTGAATTTGTTGCTGGATACAATAGTGTTTACAGACTTCATATGCGTGTGTTAATTGCAGAATCTGCTTGTGTAGCCGTTGGAAATGATAATCTTCAGTTTTAGCATAAGCGTGTGGGACATAGAACAAATGCCATGCATGAAAATTCTTAAAACAAAATGGCATTAATGTGATGCTTGATGATAAATTTTGTGATGCCTGCATGTAAAAAAATGCACAGGCTGAGTTGTGGCTCTTGTCAAGATTGTCCTACAAGTCCTGGTCAACTAGTCCATGCATTGCAGATATGTGTGGGCTAATGCCTGAGAAATCACTCAGTGGGAATAATCATTACTTTGTGGCATTTAAAAATGATTATTCTAAATACAGGACTGTCTACTTGATAAAAGAAAAGAGTCAAGTGAAAGAAATGTTGGCTAGGTTTCTAGCTGAAGTTAAGACTGCTGGTTATACAGTAAAAGAACTTGTAACTGATGGATGAAGTGGAGAATTTAATCATTCTGAAGTTCACAATATTATGCAAAAAAGCAGGTCTGAATCACAAAACATCCATGCCTTATATTCCAGAACAGAGTGGAGTGATTGAAAGAGAGAATGGGATTCTTGTTGAAGCTGCAAGATCCATGTTGCTTGCTAAGTAATTGCCTAAAAGACTGCGGGATGAGACAGTTAACACAGCTGCATTTGTAATAAATCGAACAGGTCCTATTCCAGAAGAAGGTAAATCACCCTATGAAATGTGGTTTAAGAAAGTACCAGCATTCAAACACAGAATGTTTTGTACATATTCCAAGACAGAAAGAAAGGAAATTTGACAAAAAGTCTCTGTAGAGTTACAGTACAGCCCCGATTATCTGCGGGATTGGGTGGCAAGGGCACCGCGGATAACAAAAATTGTGGATAACCCGAAAAAGACTGAAAGTGGAGTGCAAACACATAATAAAACGTTTAAAATACATACATATGCACAATATGTCAGAAACTTTTGCTTTATGTCTAAATCACTAAAATAAAGAACAGTAAACAAGAAACAATGCCGTACATACTGTACAAAAAGAGGTGAGTTACTTCTTTTTTTAAAAATCAGTCACTCGTTTTTGCTTCTTGTTTTGGAAACACATTTTCTTTATTCTAAATTGTAAACTATGATTTTTCTTTTAGTATGGAATAATTTTTATCTCAAAAATGAAGTTATTCTTGATATGCTTCTTGAAGTGCTCTCCTGGAATTTATCATAATAGTGTTATTTAATTGTAAAATATTTTAATTGCTGTGTTTACGTTTGGTTAATAAAATCAAGAAAGGACATCCAGACTTTATATCTGATATTTCAAACATGGCAACCAAACCTAGAAATATTCTTCTATGACTTTCGAATACATTGATTTTTCTGTTTATATTTAATAGTAAGGCTTAATGTATTTTCCTTGCTGTTGACTTGAATAAAAAAAAAAAAAAAAAAAAAAAGCTTCGCGGATAAACTGCACAGCGGATAATCGGGGCTTCACTGTATTTGGACATAATATGGTTACCAGACCAAAATGAAGTGACCTTTTATGAGAATTTGAATGATCTGCCCTTTTTTAATTTAACAAAAAATATGGAAGAACATAATTAGAAAGACAGAGAGCAATTTTTAGGCTAGCTGATTAAATATAAGCAAAATTAGTAAATGGCTAAAAAAAAAAATTAAGTCAAAAATCTAATTGGTCAAACTGAATGTGCAGACCCAAATGAGCAAGAAGTGGAAAGTTATAGTAACTCCAGGATGTGAGTGGGGAGCAGAACTACTGTGCATCAGAAGATTGAAAAAAAAATTAACCTTCGATATCTGAAATGACTGTATCCCCATCCCTGTTCTTAGAAAACACAATGTAATTTTCCTGTGTCCTCCTGCTTCCACAGTTGGCTGTTCCATTTTCAGAAAAGATGTAAAACAGGTAGTTTTTCTATCCTTATGTCCCCCCCCCCCCTCTCAATCCAGTTTCGGCAAGAGCAGATAGATCAAGCCTCTTTTCTACCGTCTTCCTTTCCCTCCCTCTCCTTATCTTTTTCACTGGACAAAACAGCTGCATCACAGACTGTGATGCAACATGCAGCTATTCTGCATTATCAAGCCATAGACAGTTCTTTACGCTATATTTTTATTTTATAACATTCAGTGTCATGAACATACACATAGGTTTTACACCGAATCAGTCGCTCTGATAACATGGGAATGCTAAGAGTAAACTTCCTAAAATAGCAGTAAAAGTAACTGTTTATGGGAAGAGAAAAATAAAGGAACTCTCCAAATTTTTCCAGGTAGTTGAGCTTTACAGTTACTTGAATGCCAGATAACAGAGTTTTTACTGTATAGACGGTTTGCACATGACATCACATGTCTGACATTGCTTCATATGGCGCCCAAATATAAGGCGAATGTGGTGCTCTCCATTTGACTTATTAGCATTATAATAATAAAAATAAGAAAGATCTAGATTAAATAGAAAGATAACATGTGCTTTTAACGACAAACAGGGAGTTCTGACGTTCTGTGTGTGCTCCAGATGCAATAGTATCAGTCGTTGCCAATAGCAACATGACGTCAATGCAAGCTGTCTATTAGTAGTGTAGTGTTTGATCAAGTTGCCATAATTTGTGTTTTTGAAAATTTCATGACTGAGTAATAGAACTGATTTTCATGACCAAAATTAAGAAATTTTTCATGACTTCTATTATTTTTAGTAGCCAGGAGTCATCCTGTGGCAGGAAAGCATGCAAAAGGGTTTTTATTTTATTTTAACTGGGATTTTTAGAAATATTGTGGAAATCATATGATCTCATACTCTAGCACAAGCTGTGTATGTAATTTGTGGCTCCCATAAGAAAAATCTTAATCCTCGATAGTGTTGCTGCTTACGAAGGTTCTAAGACTTATAGGGAGGGGAGGGAATTTCACCTGTAAAAGTTGTACTACCACATTTGCAAAAGTACTGAAAATAGAATACAAGACCGGTCTCCCTGGAAAGACAAAAACGACTGTGATGATTCACAGATTGACCAATTGAACCAGGTAAGGTGGGGGCGTTGATGAGAAAAGGAAGTGTCATACTTCCTAAAAGGAAGTTGGCTGATCTGTTAACCTGGCAACAGTATTGTGCCGAGACTTGTTCCAGGATTTTTCTTATGAGAGCCACACAATAAAAGATTTATCATTGATTGTTTATTTCCATTTGAAAATAAAATAAACCTTCCCTTCTTTAAGATGTTTTGGTTGTTATTATATTATCAATGATGTATATTTACTTCCTCTGTGATTGATTTTTGTTTAAAGATTCTTTACATTGTCATACTCAATCAGCAACATATGATTATGAGCACTTCATATCAAAGAAAAAATAGTATAATAGAAATACAAAACTAGAAACAGGAATTCTGTTTTTTCAGAATTTAGCGTCGCCCCCGATGAAAATATAAATAGTACATAGATGTATATATAAATAATACAAAACATATTTCAATTTTAATATTTACAGCACACGCTTTTATTTTATGTAAAATGACGTCATTCGCATTCACTCTTAAACATCTACAGTAAAGTATGCATAGAACGTCACTATCACGAAATAATACACAAATGCAGCAAAAGATGCCGTCATTAAAGAAACTCAAAAAAAAAAAAAAAAAAAAAAAGCTGTCTAACGATTCATAGGCCTTCATTTGTTTGTAACATTAATATAGATACTTACAATTAAATATGATTTATAATAGCTCCATCGTTTTAACAGAAATCATTCGTTTATATTTTTTTTCAAAATAGCACGTATTTTAATTTTTTCTTTCGGTTGACCAAAATTCGGTTATTATGAAAAAATGGCAACAAAAATATATAATTAATATTTTACAACTATTTTTCCTTTACTTTCTACAGAAATGGAGTACTTTTGTTGCCAATATTAAGCAAATGGCTCGAAAAACTACAAAAAAAATTAATATTTCAAAAATAAATGGAGATGCAGTTTTCAAACAAATTGTATTTATAAGTATTTTTTTTTTCAATATGACGGTATAAAAATTGAAAATGTGCGATGCTTAGAAGTTTAAAAAATTGCTATAGAGTATTCATTCGTACTGCTTTGTTTTACGGCTGGCTTCTGTAAGTTGACGTTATTTTTTGGAGACGACACGAAATACGCTGAGAGAAAGAAATCGCATACCGTAAAAGGGGCTAAAAATTTCTAAATAAATCTATGTTTTGGATCTTGTAGACATTGTAACACTTTTCAACAGTCTTTAAGCAGAAGTCAATCAATCAGGCAGGCAGTAAATATAGATCCTAAATTATCTAAAAAGGAAAGAAAAAAAAAGATCTTATTGTGTGTCAAAAATTATTGCTTATCTACCTATCTCTTTTCCATTTCTTACGTTCCTCTTGAAGATCTTTTAAAAAACATGAAATTCCTTAAAGTAAGTCAGCAACACTGCATTATTTTCAGAAATTAATGAATTTTTTTTACCAAGAAAAGTCTATTGATTTATTATTATTATTATTATTGTAAAAATCTGCTGATTTTCCATTTTGATAAGTTACCATCTCTGTAAATGCATGTGTGATCATTAATATCCAAAAAAAGCTTTCAAAGTTTAATCTATCTTGCATATTTTATAGGCTGCACAGCACTATGGTTTTCCATTACCTCTACCAAAACTGACAGTTTCTCTGCAAAGGTTACCAGATCATGTTATTCATAGTTACACTACAAGGGGTAACTAATTTTTGCCTTCCTTAAAATGTAGTTGTAAAAGAATTTGTTAAATTATAATATTTTATTTTTTCTCCTTTTCTTTTCGTTTAATTCAAGAGGAGTTTGGCACGACATTTTAAGTAATGATATAGTCTGGTTTAGGGATTGACCGAATACTGAATAGTCAATTCGGTATTCGGTGATTCGGCATGCAAACCGAATATTCAGCTTTGGCCGAATACTTTTAAGTATTCGGTCGAATAATTGCGGATAAGTATTATCTTAGAAGTAGAAGAATTCTCTTTTACTTACAAGGGAACCACTTTTGGTGCTGCTCGTACCTAACATTGAGACCTGGTGCATTTTAAAGCCCTATATTACGAAGTTTGAGAATCGATAAATTTTGTTTCTGTTAAAATAATATTTCTTGATTTTACAGCAACATAATTTTCTGAAAATGCAATTTTCGAGACCACTTATTGGACTAGTAACATTGAAGTTTTTTAAAGAAAAGCATTTAAAAATAAAAATTAGTTAATAATAAGTATAAAATATAGAAAAAAGTTTAAAAATTCCTTCAAAAACCCGCAAATTTAATTTTGAAAAGATGCAACATTATATTTGCATTTTTGGCAGGGGAAAAAGGTTGGTGGTTTTTTTTCGAAAGTAGAGCTAACCGGCAACCCTATCCAAATGCCATAGCTGTTTATCTTGTGTGCAAACCTGCCAACCTTTGAAAATAAGAAATCATAGCACACAAAATTAAAATTAATTTGGAGGTTGGTTGGTTGATTTTCGTGTTTCACAGCCATCTTTTGACATTCGTAAAAGGAATAAGGTTTCAGTCTTTGAACTCAATACAGTAAATTTTTTCCTCTGAAAATTTTCATACGATTTTTAGAGTTCCTTCTCGTTTCGAAGTTTTTTTTTTTTTTTTTTTACATTTGTAAAAAGAGCCTTATTTCAATTTTCTAGCCCAGTGCAGTAAATTTTGACGAAATTCGCAATTTTTTTCCCGTGATCATTTCAGGATATTCACATTTTTTCCCACAATTGTAATTCACATTTTTCTATCACGATTCTTTGTTGAAATCTGCACTTTTTACCACAAACTTTTGACAAAATTCGTATTTTTTACCACGATCCTTTGACGAAATTAGTGTTTTCTTTCCGCAATCTTTCGGTGAAATTTACATTTTCTTACTGATCTTTTGACGAAATTCGCGTTTTCTTTCTGTGACATTTTGACAAAATTCACTGTTATGTAAAAAAAAAAATATTAATAGAAATGAAGGGAAAGAAGGATTTTAAATTTAAATTTATTAAAAATAGGAGTTATAAAAATATTATGTCGATTTAATTTATGAATTGGAGAGGAGAAAATTTACTATTAATAATGGCCAGTGATCGTTAGTGGTTAGTAATCATTGCATGTGAGAAATGTAAATAAATATAACATGGTAACTTCATGGTAAAATATAAATAATAAACTTTAGACTCACCTGAACTAAGAAAACATTTCTTGCCTGAAAATTGTATATGTTGAACATATTTAAATTGTGCCAAGTATTAAATATTTACTTTAGAACGTTTATCATTAATAATTCTTTAATATATAATTGTGATAAATTAATTTGGCACTCAATAATAAAAACATCAAACACATAAATGATACATATACACTTAATAAAACAAAATATTTTTATTTAAATGATGTAGTTAAATGGGGAAAGGGGAGGGAGAAATAATTTAGTGCACTAATTATACAAATTTCATCAATATTAATTCTTACATGAGTTTCATAGATTTAAATTTCATTTTTAACAAATTGACATTTCTTTTATAGAAGATTGAAATAATGTTGTTGAGAGCTTGAACATTAATATGTTTATATTGAGAATCTTAATTTAATCGATAAAACATGGGTACATGCAAAAAATGTGGTTCATAGTCTTTATCAAAGTTAATTTATAGGAAAAGTTCATACTGGAGAGTTAATGATTATGAATCTGAGCAATTGTTCAAATCCTGAGATTTGTAATATGCTCCAAAGCAAAAATAAAACAGGCATCTTACCACCGCGATGTCATCACCGTAGGGAAAGCAAAATATGCATTTTCGTCGTACTTACTCATGTTGATTTTCGCTATATATCGAAAATAGATATTGTGAGAATCGAGAACATCTGTATATTGCACTTTTCTTGAGACATTCATTTTTACTTTTTATCATCACCCATATTTTCAAATGGATAATTTGATTAGAACGGATTTCTTGATCACAAAGGAGATCGGTAGTACCCATTATATATCAGTATTCAAAGGCCTTGAATCTCCAGCATTCCTACGAAACCACTTCGGAACCACAATTTTGACACAGATAAAATATGTAATTCACTATGAATAAGGTATGATTTGATGGCATGTTATATAAATATAAGAAAAGGATTTGCCCGAGGGATCCATTCGATCCAACGGTTAAGATAAATCCTTTCACGGAGCATCAACGCGCACTTTTTCGCACGTTGAGGTCCGTGGCCCGAGAGAGCGAGATCCCGCTGTTAGCAACGGACGTCGTTGATTGGCTGATTTAAAATCAACGATGCCACACAGAGTAATAAAAGTGTTTGAATAAAATAACGTTAAATGATGAATTTTAGATTTGAAAATTATTATAAAAATATTCTATTACGGTAGAAAGTATTAATTTTAAGATTTATTATTTTATTATTGATAATTTTTAACGATCTTTTATGGCGATTAAATTAAATTGTTTTTAAGTGAAATTTAACTGAAAAACGAACTAAATTAATGAATATTTAAAGGTAGAATTTAAATTTTAAAAGTAAAGAAGTGTTTGATTTAATTTAAATATTTTAAAATAGTTTTTTAAATTAATTTTAATTGGAAAGGATGTTATTACATAACATTCACATTTTTACCATGATCCTTTGATAAAATTAATTTTCTTCTGGGACCAACTGACGAAATTGATTTTCTTACACAGTCGAAATTCGCGATACTTTATCCCGACCTTTTGACGAAATCTGCCATATTTTCCCCTCGATAGTTTATCGAAAATCGTGATTTTTTGCACACTCTTTTGAGAAATTCGCAATTTCTTTCTGAACTCTTAACGAAATTATCGATTTTATTCAGCGACCAATTGAAGAAAATCACTATTTGTTTCTGAGATCTTTGACGAAATACCCGATATTTTTACATGATCATTTGAAGAAATTCTCATTTTTTCCGCGATCGATTCACGAATTAATTTGGGGAAATTTCATAACAGAAAAAAAAATTTGCGGACTTCCAAGAAATTTCAAAATATACTCGCAAAAGAATCATAGGTCTGTGGAAGAATTTGCAGAGGAAAATACTGCACAACATTTTTCATTATGCAGGACTTTCTTTTCCCGTGAGCAAATCGTGCGATTTTGCATACTATTTCAAACCTTGCCTCTCAAAGAACCCCCCCTCCAGAAATTCTTAAAATGGCACCCCTGTTTCTCAGGAAGTCAATTTCTGTATAAATATTTACAGAATTTACTCGTGGTCAATATTCATAAAGAGGGTTTTATGTTAAGAAGTTTGTTTTGCAACCCAGATTTTTTTTTTTCCCTCCATGAGCATTTATGTCCGAATTTTTGGACTAATGACCAATTTTTTAAAACTTTCGGAAATGAATACTTTGAAATTTTGGAAATTTCACTCCTGAAAAATATGCTGCGTGGGATAAAAAGCGCAACTAGAAACAAAAAATGCGTTTATGTTTTTTGCAAAAAATCGTAGTTTAAGACCGATTTTTGTAGCATCATAGCTTATAGGTTCAAATCGTAGCAACTACGATTTTTTCGTAGCAGTTGGCAGGTCTGTGTATGAGGAGTGAGTGGTTTGGACTTTCAGTAGAAATTTGAATGTCCAACATAATTAGCCACAGTAATTTTTCTAAATTGTGTAAAAATATTAATTTACTTTATTACTTTTTCCAAAGGATCATTTAATACAACATTTCATTTTAAACATTCGAAACTTTATTCCATTCGATTTCAAAAGAAAATAGTTTGCTTATTTTATATTTCACTAAAAAATAGTTTTCAATGATCTTGAAAGCTTTTATTGAAATATATTTACTAATTATATATTTATCATCTGCATAGAAAAAGAACGAAAACATAATTCTTGTTTCTTATGCTATCAGTTATCAAACAAATCGCAATCCGATATAATTTTAGTAGTATGTACTGTACATTTATTCCCAGGATAAAGCGGGAGGAAAAATTGTAGCGCCATATTTGGCAACTTTACTCACTTTTGGCATGAAATAAACAAATAAAAATGTAATAATAAAAAATTAAAAGTACATAAAATATGGTTTTAACAGAGAAATTTTATCGGTTCTCTAACTTTCATGTATAGAGCTACAAAATGCACCAGGTCTCTATGCTAGGTGCGAGCAGCACCAAAAGTGGTTCCCTTGTTAGAAGTAGAATAGGCTAAATGATGAGTTTCAATATTATGTGCATGAGTTCAGAGTTCAGCTGTACTACAAAAAACAAGACAAAGGCCATTTACAATAATAAAAAAAAAACTTTTTCCTTCCTAAAATAGTTTACATAGTGGTAAAATCAAAACAACTGTCTACAATAGAACAAAAAAAAGTAAGGAAGATGGGCATCTTTCCCATATCATTCAATTTTATGTACCGTATTTTCGGGTGTATAGCCCGCGGGTTATACAATTAAAAAACATTTGGAGTAGCCACTGCAGGTTATACAAAGATTTTTTTTAAAAAGAAACGGAAATCGTGATTTTCCAACAATTTTTAAACTCCAAAAAATTTCAAAAATCGTCAAAATTTTTGAATTTTTTTTCATTATGCCAGGAAATTTAAAGAATTTTCCTGTGTTTGTAAAGTTTTTTTACTGTTACAAAGCATTATAAATTGTTAGTTTTTATTTATTTAAAAATGAAGAAAGTTCATTACGTAAAATCCCGTTTGTAAGCACCCCCCCTTTTTTTTTTAAAGAAAAAGCAGTTAAATTTGGGAGGGGAGCTTATAATCGAGATTTAAAAGAAAATTTTAAAACAGGAGTGAGAATCTTCCATATTTTGACAGCTTTCCGATTTGTAAAAAGAAAAAAAAAATCTAAATCCTCAAAAAATTGCTTTTTTTTCAAATGCACTTCTTTATTTATTTTACTGCAATAATATTTAATCAATCATCTAGCCCCCCCCCCCCCCCCCGCCCCACTCTTGTACCAACATGCATAATTTAACCTATAAAACTCTTTAAATTTCTTAATACACAATATGCTGTACAAATACACTATAGTTACAATAAATAATCAGTCAGCTAAATTATTGTCTCTCCTGACTCATATCATTCATTTTTTTGGGACCATTGTTTGCCGAAATTCGTGATATTTTTCCGTGACAGATTGACAAAATACACTATTTTTTTTCTCACTCTTTGGACGAAATCTGCGATATTTTTCCTTGATCGTTTATCGAAACTCTGATTTTTTTTTTTTTTTTTTCCACAACCTATGACAAAATTTGCGATTTTCTCAGTGAATGATAGACAAAAAATTATTTTTTTTTCCCTTTAATTGATTATTGAAATTAGCAACTTTTTACAGCGGTCAATTGAAAAAAAATCTCTGTTTTTATATATGGGACGAAATTCACGATATTTTTCCATGATTGTTTGAAGAAATTCTCTAAATATATTCTCGGAAGAATCACACAATTTTACATGTTACCTCAAAGAACGCCCCCCCCCCCCCCCCCTTCATGAAACTCTAGAAATGGCACTAAACCTTCTCAAATAAAGATTTTGTGATGCAACTACACGATTTCACTCATATTTAACATCCATTAAGAGGATTTTACATTAAGAAGTTTGTTTTCTTTTCCAGATTTTTTTTTTTTTTTTTTTTCCTGAGGATTTTTTTTTATGTCCGACTGTTCAGACTGGTGGCCGATATTTCTTTAATCTTCGGAACCGAATGACTTAGATTTTCGGAAAATTCGGAATAAAATTACTTCCGTATTATCTATTGTGTACTATATTTTAATTTATTGTGTTTTAATATGTATATTTCATTTCAGCATAAGTGTTATGTTTTAGTGTATCATTCCTATTTTATAACTTAATTTGCAATTTGATCGTCGTTTTTTCACTAGGGGAAAAAATGCATTTTGTATGTTATTATATTACCATGAAAAATATTTTTTAACAAATCTCCAAAATCCAGAAAATTCGAAAATCCGCAATTGCCGCGGTCCCACCAATTCTGAATTTTCGAGGTTCAACTGTAAGAAATAGGGCAAGATTTTTTTACAAACTAAATTTAAGGATTTTATGCAGGGTGGGGGTCAGAGGAGAAATAAGAACTTTTGGAGAAAGAGGTGTAATTTAAATAATCGATCATTTATTTGTTGTTATTAGCGAGCAACAAATAGAACAACAGAATTAAGATTTCCACGATTTTAAACTTTTCGTGCTGAGGAGGGGGAGGGAGAGCAGAGAAAGAAAGCGACATTTCATGCAGAGGGGTGAGTGGGCTTCATTAATATTAATGAAAACATGTAGAAATTCACCAAAACAGTCAAAATATTCCCTTAGATTTTTAAATAAATTTTTTCCCCCAAAAAATTTCCTGAAAGGAAGGGGGGGAGGGCTTATATTTCGAAGTGTAAAATAAAATAAAAATTGCTTAAAAGTGGGAGGGGGCCTTACAATCAGGATTTTACGAACCCTGATCAAACGGGCTATATAACGATGCAGGCTTATACAAGAACTTTTTTACTGTACTGCTCGATTTAGGGGTGCAGGCTATACACTCGAAAATACGGTATTTCTACAATATTTTAAAAATTTTAATTTATTTAATGTGTATTTTTTTTTTATATATATATACACATCAAGTAAGTATATCAGAGTTCATCTCTGTATATCTAAGTTGTATATAAAAGAAAATACACACATCAAATAAGTATACCCCTATGCCTATCCTATAAGCTTTTGTAACCATTAAATTAAAAATCACTCAAATTTATCTTCATCACAACAATGTTAAACTATTAATCACAAAATAAATATGTATCAATAATTTGACAGAAAATAGTTAAATGTACAAATTGATACGATACCTTTTTTATTTGAGAACATTCCTATTCCATATTTTATAATTAGACAACCAGTAAATCAGCTTCATGACAGCATTGTGTCTTTTTATTTGAATGAACTTTTGTTTTTCTGACAATCCTTATCCCTAATAATAGCCTGTAAGTTTAATACTTTCATAGGTTATTTTGGGTATTGACTAGTGATGACTAGTAGTGACTAGTGAGTATAATAAAAAATAAGTGATGAGTTAATGCATTTGTGAGTGGAAAGAAGTCATTAAATTTTTTTGTGTAATTAAATTTAAGAATAAAAATGTACTGAATTAAATTATTAAGAATTTAATTTTAAGTTTAAAAAAAAAAAAAGCTAATATGTACAAAAATGTGTATTAAAAACTTTTAAGTATTTGGTATTCGGCAAAATTGCTGCTTCGGTCAATCCCTAGTCTGGTTCTACTTTGTTATTAATTATTTTTATTTATATAGTTTACGTTTAATGCATGAGATTGCTGCAATTTCCTTTTCATGTATCATAGGGTTTAAGCTGTGTTTAAAATTTCTTTAGCAATAAAGCTAAAAACAGAAGGGAAAAAGCTAGCAGAAACGTCAGTTTGCGTATGGATATACATTCCTCCCACTTTTCTCGACATCTTGATACATTTGTTTTTTATTTTCAAACTAAATGTTAAAAATAGTCACGATATCTTTAAAGAATTAATTTGCAAAGCAAGTTATAAACAAAAATGTGAAATTATGCATCAATTATAAAATATTTTTAAATACTATCCACGGATCTGACCAGAGGAAAAATTGGGTCCATTAATCCAAAATTCAGTCTCCACAAAAATAAATTTTAGAAAAAAGTCCCTTTTACAAGAAACCCAGCATGTGAACCACACCCATGTGGTAAGTGTAAAAGTCTGCAAAAATCTAGCTCATTTTTCCATTCATCTGAATGTAAACAAACTAAAGCTCTTTCGTTTGTCACTAGCTGACTTTCCTCTCTTTCTCCCCTCTATCCCCATTTGGAATGCTGATTGGCAGATAAATGATGTCATAGCAATAGTATGTATGGTGATCATATTTTCTGTGATTTTTTTCACTTCCAAACTTGGCTACACTTGCTTTTATTTCGCTGCGTTTGATTCTCGTGTCCACCATCCACGTGGTAATTTGAGATTTTGTTATTTAGCAACACCTTTCATTTTAATCTTTTGTTCTTTCATCTTCATGTGTAACTCTTCTCTTATTTCACTATGCTAAAAAAAAAGTAACTAACACTGTCACCGCCACCGCCAGTTTTGAATTTTTTGTGACCGGATGTCTTTCTTCGTTAATTTTAAGAAAAATATTGCATACAAAAATATGAAAATCGGTGGTGTTATAGAGAAATGTTTGATAAATACGCTGATGCAGACAGTTTTCAAATCGAAGAATTATTTTAAGAGATATTTAATGTTGAAGTTGGTCAAAATCGTTCCATTAAAAAAGTTTTATGGGAGCAAAAACTATACATGGGAATTTAATCATTTTTAGATCATTTTATACATTAAAAGTGCCCGGTGTGCAGACTGCATTTATTTTTTTTATTTGACTCATTTTTGAGATCTTATTTCTATTTTAAATTCAATTTTTCAGCATTTTCTGAGGCATTTTTTACAACTTTTAGGAAAGGGTGCTATTTTAAATTGTTGCCAAATTTTAAAACAGCGCAATAAATAATATTTTCTTCAAATTGAAAATTGTTTACACGTGACTATTATAAACAGAATAAAACTTTCAAATGAGAATTAAATGATTACATATTAAAAGCAGGAAGATATTTATAATTAAAGCATAAAAACTATATTTACACGTGAATTTTAAAAGAGAAAGAAAATTGTAAAATAATAAATCCATTAATATGCATTAAAAGTGTACATGAAGGAAATTACATCATATTTAAAATTGCCAATTCATAATATTGCCAAACAAACAGTTTAAATTAAAAAATATATTTGCGTGAGACATTTATTTGATATTTTGAGGTAATCTTGGGTTATATAACTATTGTTGAGAATTCTAAGATAGCGCAAATAATATTTCTTTTCTAACAACAAAAGTATTTTCATGTGATTATTAAAACGAGAAAGAAAACTTTGGTGAAAATTACGTCAGATTTAAAGCAATACGTTTAAAATGTCTTATTTAAAGAAAAAAATCTTATAAAAATACCGAGAGACAAAAATTCTGTTTACTTAATTCATTTTATAGTTATTAGCTTATTTTTTACATGTTTCACAGTTCTGATTTAATTAAAGACAAAAACAACCATTAGCAGGGAGATCACCACTGTTATTATAATTATAATTTATTCTTCCGAAAAAATTTTTAAGCCGATCAAATTAGCGTGCTTTTAGAGTTTGTGGTGTCTGAGCGGGGGTTGGCGAGCATAGCTCATAGGGGTCAGAGCCCCCTAGTATTTCCTAAAATATGAAGCTTGGACGTCCTTCCACAGGAGGAAATTCTCGAAATTTGGATTATTATATTAAAGCAATATGATTGTCAGATGCTAAGGGCTGTGGTGCAAATGTTTTGTGAATTTTTTTTTTCTTCAAAAAAATTAAAATAATTCACAAAAATAGAATTCTGAAAAAAAAAAAAAAAAACCTTGGACAGACCCTGCTATCAGAATATTGTTAAGAAATTTCATTTTTTCATATAATAAAATGAGACATTTGAAAAAACAATTTAACCCCTTGCCTGTGATGCTGGAATGCCCGACCTGAGTTCGGGCAAGAGAAAAATCGGTGTTTCAATTTCATGAAGCCGCGAACCCAGTTCGTCCAATGCATAATACAGTTGAACTCCAGTTATACGTTTTTCTTGGGACCGGATAACAAAACGTAGGGAGGGGGGGGGGGTCTAGTAGGGAGAGAGACACCGAAGGTGCATAACATGAATAAACAGTCACAGGTCGTTCCAACGATATGTCACATGACAGGTGTCGGCAAAATTTAGGAAAGTTCCCCCCTAGGAGGCAAAGTCGTGGGCGGAGCACCGGAAGTGCATAAAATGATTAAGCTGTCACAGGCTTTTCCAACGATATGTCACATGACAGGTGCCGTCAATAAAGTAAAATATATATATATCATCTGCTGTCAGTGATCGCATCGAAAACTGCATGTATGATATTTATCACTCACCAAAACGAAATCACATACCATTAGTATTATGAACACCGAACCCGAGGAGTCGGTATTTAATATCACGATTTAGGCTGGGAGGAATCGCACCGTTAATATCAAGAATACCGAAACCGAGGAATCAATATTTTTAATACCACAGTTTAAACTGGAGAGAAGTCACTCCGTTAGTATCATAATAATCGGAACAGACGATTCGGTATTTAATACCACGGTTTAGACTGGGGTAATCTAGAGAACTCGAAGCTGAAGAAGCGCTGCTTAATGTTGCGGTTTAATGAAGAACCATGATAATCGCGGTTTACATCATGATTATGATATTCATGATATACCGTTTTGGGGGGTTTTTTAATATCATTATAATGATTTGCATTTTATATCGGTTTTATCGATATATCGCCCAGCCCTAGCGACCAGTAATAACGTGGCAGTCCTTGAATCCTCTATGTCGACACTGAGAAATTTTGAATTTTGCTGTTACGTTCACCTTTGCAGCTAACTCAAGGGCCTTTTCTTGCAATAAATTTCCGTTTATGGGAATGCCAGTTGAACGCTTAGACTGGAACCACATTTTTAGAGCTTTTACCAATTTGGATAATTTCCCATCTTATAGGTGTGTGCGTGTTTGGAAGAACTTTGTCCTGCTGCATTAAAAGAATCTTTTGTTTCATCTGTCATGCTTAAATTTGTGTTGAGGGTATAGTATGGTAGTACAATATGTTGTGACAAAGTCTTCCGATTCTCATGTTGATCTGGTCTCCTCCATCCGAATAATTGTGAGCTTTTCCTCTACAGAAAGAGTTGTCTGCTTTAGACTCATATTGTTAAGCTGCACTATGAAATGTCACAGCACACTGCGAAGGTAGATTAGAAGCCTAATCCAGTCTGATCTGCCTTGGCGACATACGCAACATGTCACTTGAATTCAGGGAGAAAATTGGTTTGAAACAGCTCCATTCTTTGTTCCAACCGTTTTTTCTTCTATATTGCATATCATTTCTGCCCCGTCGTCTCGGTGTGCCTTAAAAACAGATCACGCACTGAACAGACAAGCAGACAAAAACGTGAGACAGGAGAGAATTTGTTGCATTCAAACTGGTTTCTATTTTGTTAACAGGGTGAAATGTCTCATGACTCACGGTTTTTTATCGCTTGCTTGCTCAGTGTGTGATCTACCTAGGCAGATTTAAGTGTGTGCCCTGCTTAAAAGGCAGACAATCCGATCGCTGTGCTGGAAAAGAGAAACAAGAAGACAGAGGCTCTGTCGCTGCTACGAACACCTCCTTACCCTATGCTCTGTTTTCGCACGTGTCTAGTTTTGTTTTTAGAAACATCAGAGTGGTGTTCAGAAAAAATAGAAAGCAAGCCGTACCAAAGGTTCAGAAGAAAACTATTTTCAGCAAAACGTATAAGGGAGCCAAAATTTTGTCTGGAGATGCAAAAACGTAACGTATAACTGAGAGAAACGCATAACTAAAGTGTCAGCTAATTTTTAATGGCAAAAAACCGGGACTGCTAAATTGAAACATATAACTGAGGGAAACGTACAACTCAGGTAACGTATAAGTGGAGTTTTACTGTATGTAATTTACTACTCCAACCAGACAATGTTTCCTTTGTTGTTGTAAAGCTGATGAAATGGGAAAGAAAATAGGACGTGAGACTCAAGTTTATTGTAAAGACTGTGATGTAGGCTTGTGTGCTGTGCCATGTTTTCATATATACCATACTGAAAAGGATTTGTGAAATTCAAAGGAATCTGAGGGACATGGAATTCATGACAGTTGATATAAGTAATAATATTGTTGTATTAGTTTATTATATTTATCTTGAAAATTATGTCATTTAATTTATTTTGCGATAATTTGAGCAAAAATTACTGTAATGATAATAACAAACAAAATTAAAAGTAATTTTTTTTTTTCCATTTTTGGTGCATTTTTCTCAACTATATTCCACAAGCAAGGGGTTAACACATAACACAGTAAAAATTCTTTTTCAGCAATTACTGTGCATAGTTCTTAATTTGTGCAAAATTCTTTCGTGCAGCCCTGTATATGATCTACATACCAAGTAGTACTCTAAAAATTTGTTAAGTTTAAAAATGCATATTGCAGCTGAAAATACACTTCCAGAATTTAGCACTCATAGATAGTCGTTCTATAACCGAGTTCTTTTGTGTGTCTCTGTAAATGAACAAAAATACTATGCACTCCATAATCTGTAAGAGACATATTGCAGTGCACCTTAGTGATGCAAATCAATTTCATTATGTTGGAAGTACTATAACAACATTGAAAACTGTACGAACAGTTTTTCCCTAATAATTATAATGCAATGGAATTGTTTTGTATGTATTTGTGAATGTTACTTACCATACTCTACAGTAGGCATGTTGTAGTCCACCTCCGTAATGCAGGGACCGCGCTAAGAAATTAAGACTATTAGCCAACACATTAGCCAAATTTATCTATTATTAGCCAAAAGTATTTATATGCATATATTTTATTATATATACTACATATATATATATATAGATATATATCATGTGTATAATATTAATTATTATAAGGTTATAAGATTACTACTAATTATTATAAGATTATTATAAGGTTACTTTTTAGTAACCTTATAATAATTATTCTTAAAAGGAGTTTTCTAAAAAATTTAATTATCTAATTACTTATTTAAAAAATTCTCCTAATATAGTTTTTATTATATTAAAGAATAATAATAAAAAAAAAAAATTCATATTTTTATTTCTCATACATTTTTCTTAGATCGTCATGTAGTTTGACACCAGCGGTGATTCTGAATAGAAATTTTTTTTCTGAAAAGTTACAACAGAGCACCAGAAAGGGGGGCAGGTGAGAAGAAGAGGAGAAATATAAACTGGATACGGCCGTACGCGAACTCGCACTAAAAACGAAAACTCCTTTACATTCCAAAACATGATTACAACAACAAAAGAGTCCCAAAACAATCATTCGCCAGTTTTTTCGCCATAATAATTTTTTTCTCGCCAATTTCACGATGTATTCGCATTTGGCGAATGGCTAGCGCGGCCCCTGGTAATGTAATGCATATTAATTTCATTGTGTTTGAAGTATCATAATTTCATTAAAATAAGCTGTAAATATTTTCTTCTCATAGACCATAATGTAATAAATTTCCTTTATGTGCCCTTTTAAACAAACTATAAGGGCTACACACACACACTTCATTTTCAAAAGTGAACATACTATAGTAAATGTAAATAATATAATATCCATTACATAGCAATTGGAGTGTATTTATGAGAGTTAGAATATGGCTAGATAGGTTTTAGATGGTAGATGATAGATGCCAGACGGACGAACTGAAGAAATGTTGTACTGGCCCACCGGGCAATGAGGTAAATTGTCCAGTGTGTTCCTCATTAGTTCCCCCCCCACCTGCCGTTCTCTCTTTTGAAAAGTACTCTTAAAATGATGAGTGGCATACTGTTAGCCTGTATAATACAGGTCTGACATTCATCATATTGCTGATAGCAGAGTTCTAAATTGTGCAATGAAAGATATTCAGTGTTGAGTTTAAAAGCAATAAAAAGTCTTTTATTGATGACTACAATTCTTTTATTAAATTAATTTAAAAACGGAAATAAACTTTTATTAATCAATGATTTAAAACTTATTATTCAGAGCAAAAACCTTTCAAAAACTGGATTGTTAAAAATGTTAATTAAAACTGTCTTCTATTTGTTAAAGCATATCAAACTTTACTTTATATCATGACTGAAAATGATAATTAAGGTACTTGATTCATAGTCAGTTAAATTCAGGGTTTGCCCAAGTGGGCTCGTTTCAAAAAAACTCCGCCCTGGTTTTTTCGGGTGGGCCCACTTGAAAAACCTATTGTGGATTTTAAAAATTTTCTCATGCTTTCACAACTGTATTATTATTTAATCTAAGGTATGAGAATGCAAAGATAAATGCCAACTTAAATATATTTCAAAAGAATGAGATTTAAAGGAATTTCTAATCAGAGATAAAATGACCAAAAAAGAAAATAGCTGAAAAGAGGGAAGATTTTCATGCCTGTAATCTAAAATGCATCCAAACGCTTTAAATCTTAATTCATGCCTAAAGATGGCACTTGAACAACATCCTGATTACTTATCAGGTGTTATAGCTTTTGAGATTAATGATCCCATTTATCATCCTGCTTCAATGTTCAGTGAAAGTGTTATCAATACAAAAACCCTTAACGGGTTAAAAGTTTGTGACTCAGCACTTTATCTTATGCTCTAAGAATTTTAAATATGGAACTTAAAAATAATGATATCAAATTTTGAGTGACGCTATGCTATTAATTATAATCTCTCTATATATTATTTATTTCATCTTTTTATTTTTTTATAATCGCATGTGCAAAAATTATGTTCAATTAAAAAAAAACGTATAAAAGTTTATTCATTGATGCTTTAACATTTACACCTCTCATAAATTCCAAGTATGAGTTTTAAAAGATATGATATCAAAATTTTAGTGACGCTTTGATGTGGCTTTAAACGATTTGTTTTAAAATTAAATTTAAATTATTTTTGTTTTGGCTAAGATATATTCACACATCTAAATAATAGTTTTAATTTTCCAATATACTTTAAATATGTCACTTTCACTGAATTTATATGATGCATTTAAATGCATTTATTTGAATAAATTGATTTATCCTTTGTCCAATGCTATTAAAAATTTAAAATAAGATTTACGTAAATAATTTTTTTGCCTCATAGTATCCATTTGAATACATTTCACTTAGTTTGGATACAATGACGCAAAAAAAATATTTACATAAATCTTATTTTAAATTTTTAATAGCATTGGACAAAGGATAAATCAATTTATTCAAATAAATGCATTTAAATGCATCATATAAATTCAGTGAAAGTGAGATATTTAAAGTATATTGGAAAATTAAAACTATTATTTAGATGTGTGAATATATCTTAGCCAAAACAAAAATAATTTAAATTTAATTTTAAAACAAATCGTTTAAAGCCACATCAAAGCGTCACTAAAATTTTGATATCATATCTTTTAAAACTCATACTTGAAATTTATGAGAGGTGTAAATGTTAAAGCATCAATGAATAAACTTTTATATGTTTTTTTTAATTGAACATAATTTTTGCACATGCGATTATAAAAAAATAAAAAGATGAAATAAATAATATATAGAGAGATTATAATTAATAGCATAGCGTCACTCAAAATTTGATATAATTATTTTTAAGTTCCATATTTAAAATTCTTAGAGCATAAGATAAAGTGCTGCGTCACAAACTTTTAACCCGTTAAGGGTTTTTGTATTGATATCATTACTTTTTTTAGGTTATTAAAAAAATAAATAAAACAATAAACACACACAAAAAAAAATTAAAGACCAATACAAAGAATTCATAGTAAGAATTTCCATTAACTTTCAATCTCTCCCCCCTCCCTCCCCGCAAAAAAGGATGACCATGCTTCAATTTTAAAGAGCACCGTGCAGTGAGATTTTTATAGGAACGCTTTGGTAAGATATGGAAGTAATGTACAACATGCATGTTTAGAGGGTATTTCTGTTGGTTTGTTTCAGAGATATAAAAAGCTATGTTACATTTTACTATATAAAAAATTTACTTTGTTAAGAAAAATAGCAAGAAATATTACTCTTTAAACCTTTATATATATATATATAACAATCATCGCTCACTTGTAAAAGTAATTACATACATTTATATTAAATCCAAAACTACAAATTTCTGCTTCTCCCTTTTCTCATTCCTAGTGCAAAAAAATTAAACATTCTTTAATTTTATATAAAATAATCTTTCACCATCCCTATTTAAAATTCTTTATTAACAATAATAATAAATCATATAAAATAATCCCCTGAGCTCCGAAGATTCCACTTCTGCTTTTGGACCCACCTCTCCAGCTTACCTACTTAATAAAATCTTTCAAAAATTAGTTTGAAAAAAAAAAAATCTGCAACATTTGTTGCTCACTAACATAAATAAATAAATAAGCACTAACTTCCCTAATTTACAGTCATGGAAAAAAAAAAGTAAGCACCCCCTACTAACTCCTCATAGTCCAAGAGCTGTTAAACATTTTAGGGAAGGTATTTGAGGCACCCTGAAAATTTGTGCAACACTTCTTTTGTAATGGCTGAATACAAAATCGAATGTCTGGCTGAAGGATCGTGGCCCAAAAACTGTGCCAGACACGTGTCAAGTGCCATTTTTTGACTACCCAAAAAAAAGGTATTTGAGGCACGCTGAGATTGAGACAGAATAATATTTATGTTTAGAAAAAAATATTTTGAAAATGACAGACACTTTAGTCGGCACAAAAACTGTGCCAGACACGTGTCTGGCACAGATTTTGGGCCACGATCCTTCAGCCAGACATTCGATTTTGTATTCAGGCATTACAAAAGAAGTGTTGCACAAATTTTCAGGGTGCCTCAAATACCTACTCAAAAATGTTCAACAGCTCTCCTACTATCAACAAATTACCGTAGAAGAAAGTTACTAGTACCGAACGATTGGAAATAAAGTCTACTTTTAAATGATGTATATAAAATTTGCTTAAGGGGTCATCTACATATTAAAACGAACCATAACTTTGTTTTTTTCAATAGCAGTACACAATTCTTACAGCATAAATGAATTCTACACCATTTAATTAGCCTAAAAACAAATTTTTATGCAATTCGTACTATATGTTTCCGAGAAAATAGTTATTTTAAAACAAGCTTATTTTAAGGGCTGTATCCAAATTGAAGTTCGGTATTCGATTGTTAACCGAGGGAGCCCCCTTCTTGATCAAGGCACCTTAAGCGTCACTCAAGCAGTCAATGAAGTCTGCTAGATTGCAGGACAGCGTAAGACATTTCAAAATATCTAGTCACTTCTATCATAGACGGCCCCTTAAACCATCATTTTGCCGTTTTTTTAGCACAATTTGAAAACTATTTGGAAAAAAAATGTGAAATTTTGAATTTCCATAAAGCAGGACTTAATAATTCTAAATCCATCAAAAAAATTGTAGGTTGCAATTCATAATTTTTTTGAATATTAATTTCATAATTCATATCATAAAATTATAAAAATTGCAAATTCAACGTATTTATGTTTAAGTATATTAGTATTACTGCTACACAAAAAATTAGCACATTAGGAGCATAATTTCAGGAGATATGAATAAAAATATGAAAATGTAATTCAACATTAGAAGCACTATATTTTGAATGTTTATAATTCAAAAACTTATTCAAATGACTTGAAATTTGGTGCCTAGGCATAGTTTGAACCGAAGATTTGAAATATCTCGTTAAAATTGGGTATTGCTATTGAAAAAAATGAAGTTTGGATTTGTTTTAATATGTAGATGGATGGCTCCCTAAGCAAATTTTATATACATCATTTAAAAATAGACTTTATTTCCAATCGTTCGGTACCAATAACTTTCGTCTACGATAATAATTTATTAAGGAGTTAGTAGAGGGTGTTTACTTTTTTCTTTTCCGCGACTGTACATTTCACCTTTTCTCCCTCCCCCTACTCCCCAGCATTAAAATAATTTAAATCTTTATTTTTATACAGAAAATTCTTCTATATAAATTATCCTCCTATTCCTCAAAATTACCACTTTCCCACTCCAGCCTAGAGATTTCAATCTTTAAAGCTTTTGAGAAAAATGGATCTGCAAAGTCTGTTGCTTAATAATAAAAAATATACGTATAACCATGTATACTTTAAATTATTTTTCACACAATCAATTGATGTCATGATAATAGTTGTTCTGAGCGAATAATGTGTTGGCTGGGCTGTCGTACAGATAACTCATTTGGAAGAGTACTGGCAATTAAAGCCAAGGGTTATTAAAGTTCACTGTAATTCAAAATATTTAACCCCTTCGCGACAAGAGCCCTTTGGTTAATTTTTAACCTTTTACTACAGGTTTTTAAAAGCAGAAAATTTTCTGTAATTGAATCACAGAAATGCTCCGATTAAAGAAGGTAAACTTTACAATTAAAAATAAGTGGTGAGAATAATGAAGGATTCTGAACACCTTAAGTGGCTAAGTATACCGGTCGCTCATCCCCAAGGGCTTAAAGATGCTTTTTTGCTATTATAACCTTTAGGATTTACAATATAAAAAAATCTTAATCACTTCTGAGGTAAATAAAGACAGTGGAAAAAAATCAAGATGGCAATGTTTGGATTGGTAAATTCTAAGCTGAGCAATTTGAGCTACAAAATGAAAAAATTATAAAGTTGTAATAATGCCCTCTTCAGAGCAGTCACAGATATTAAATCTTTAAGGTTTTTGATGAGTGAACTTGAACTACAGATGAATATAGTAGAAGATCTTTATAAAGCACACCTTGGGATGAGAAGTTGTGTGTATTATTGAATTTTGCATTATTTAGATCATATTTCATACATCATTAAATTTACCTCGTATACATGCTTTGAATTACATTCCTTGGAACCATAAATTGTGCAAATTATAAAATTTTACATAATAGGTACAGATCACACACTATTAAATTACCTTAAAGTATGATCTAGATATGCCTGGGCAAAATACAGTCGGACCTCGTTTTCCCGACACCCGGTTTTCACGTCACTCCGTTTATCATGTCAGTTTTTCAAAGCCCCGATTTTCTGTATATGATTTTAATGCAAATAAACTCCGGATTTTACGTCGTTGAATAATTTTCAACTCGTGATATCCCAACGGATTTTCTTGTGGCCACACGGCGTTTTTCATCCGACTAAAACGGAAGCATTGCATTGCATTGAAACGTTCAGTAGTTATCTAACATACATTTCTGAAACAACGAATATTGATTACAATTCATTGCATAATATCGAAAATATAATTGTAGGATAAAAGCAAACCTTAATTCATCGATATTTCATGTAACAATAAAAAAATCAGTCATCATAAATCTGATTTTTATCCTTTTCAATTTTCTTTTTTGTGTTTATTTTGTTTAACAGTAATGTTTTATTGCTTAAAACTGCAAGAACAGTTATGAATTTAAAATTGCCTTAAATTAATTAAAAATACAGCTTTTTATAAACCTATTTTTCTCTAACTCCGGTTATCGCGACACACCGTTTATGACGACACTTTTTTCTGGACATTAGAGTGTCGGGATAACGAGGTTCGATTGTAATTATAAACAGTGGTAGCTCGTTACTGACAGTTTTGGGGACACTAAATGCATTGTTGGCAAATTTATTCCTTTTTCACTATTTTTAATAATAATGAAATCTTTGCCTTATTTTTGGCAGAACTTTCTTCCATTAAATAAGGCAAAAATTTAGTAAAAAAAAAACTTTTGGAAGGCATGCATTTTAGTGCTGTAAGAAAAACCTGTCATCAATTACTACTGATTATAACACCCATTTACAAAAAAATTTAATATAATAACATTGTTTTCATTACTCCAAAATAATGTGTTAAAGACGATAATGCATCAAATTTATTGTTCCAAGAAATAGCAATATTTGTGAAATACCTAAGCTTCTTAACTGCAAAATTCATTGTTTACATATGAGAAATACATTACATTTTCTGCATTAAAATGTTTAAGTGGCAGACTTTTGTGATTGAACAAGAACTGCTTGTAGAGTGCTTTTAATGATTTTAGAATATAAAATTATGGCTCTTAAACTGCTATTAATCCAATACAGTAATAGGGATAAAAAAATCATTAAATAGTTCATTTTAAAAAATTATTTGTATTTTGATCAGATATACCGATTATTACTACCATATGTTATATGTAACATATTTATTAGAAAAGTTACAACTATTTTGATGAAGTTTTGGATCCCCCCCCACCCCCTCCCTGACATACTGTCAAATTTTGCGAGGTTTTTTTTTCTTGTGATGTTCTCTCTCTTCCCCCCCCCCCCCCCCCCCCCCGACCGAGAATGGAGTGGGTTTTTTACAATCAACTGATTAATTTTGTTTTTCTTTTATTGCTACTTTTTTATGTTAGTGTGGTGATCTTTCAAATGCTATTGCACAACGAGGCGATAAGCGTGCTACTCTGTAAGTGATACGGCAACCCTCCAGTGTACAGGTGGAATTGATAAAAAGAGTTTTTGTAAACGGAATATGCGGAATGTTAAAGAATAGTGGATGGCTTAATGAAAGAAGAATAAAAACTTAATATTTAATTTAAGATGCGAGGCAGATTAATATATTAATTGAAATGGTTACTGGGTAATCACTTTATTAGTTTATACAAAGTCTAATTATCATGACAGCTACAATGCAGCTGCTAATGAAATTTTGTGAAACCAATCTTTTCTAAATAGTAACATGTTCTGAATTGTTCTTATTTACAATAATACTTCATTACCACAAATACCATATAAGGGAGCTGGCTACTTTTATATTTTTTAAAAGTAAATTATTTAAAGCTTTCTTTTAAGCATATTAACTTTAAAATTAAATAAAAAAAAGTATCTTACTTTTGCAAAAAAGCTGTTTTATCTTATTTATCTATAAACTTTAATTACTATATAAGGAAAAGTATCATGATGAAAATTTTTACTTTTAGGAGCTCAAAACAACCAGTCAAGATAAAATGGTTCATTTTGAGCTAATCGTGATAATTTAAGTATATAAAGTAGAATTTACTATCAGTCAAAAATATGTCAAAGACTGAAATCAGTCCTGAGACTGAAGGTCTTGCACCCATGGCTGTAATCAGCCTAAAAGACATGCTTCAGGGTTTGTTTGTTTTTTTTTCTTCTGTTTTTCTTTTGTTACAGAGATAAACGGAAATAAGAATTTTTTTTCCCCTTTAGGTTTAATTTTATAAAAATAAAATACTACGATGCTTTAATTTTTGAAGCTGAAAAGAGTTATATATAAAAAAATAAATAAATAAACGAAAGATACCCATATTTCGAAAAAGATGTCATTTTAAGTCAATTTTCGTTTATAATGTTATTAGAAACGATTCGCAAATGAATCATTTTATAAACGGGATTGGAAATCTTAATTTTGATTTCTTCATACCTTTTATTTAAATAGTGCGTTCTTTAAAAATGAAAGATTTTGTTTAATTTCTTTAAAAGAAGACTCAAAACACAAAATTAAATTAGTAATCTATCTGTATTACACTCACATATCACAAGAAATACCTATGCCACACATGAACGTTATTTTGTAAGGAAAACAGTTATGAGTATTGTTGAAAATAAAAACAATTCAGAACATTATACTAATTAGAAAGGATCGGTTGCAAAGAATGCTGTCTGGATAATTAGAAATTGTACTCACTTTCTCCCCTTGGAATACCATTTCAAGATCTTTGATATTTCTTATTTCTTCAGTCAACTTCGCGTATCGCGTAGTGATACATGGCGAAGTCTTATGGCGAACGCGATGAATTTTCATTTCGATACGAGAATTTGCGATAAATATCTAATTTCGATACGAGAATTTTTTTTAAATGTGAAATATTTTCTCCTTAAAAAATGTTTACTTACTATGAATAACAAGGAAATAAAATACATATAATTACAAAATACTGTTCCATTTAAAAAAATCAGTCTAAGTATTTTAAAGCACATAATAAACTGTTTTTGTAGTTTAAAAAAAGATTTATTGCCAATATTCAGATTTTTAACTGTGACCTTAATCGCGCAAAACCGATGTGCAACGTTCTGTCTGCTAGCCCATAGAATAACATGTAATCCGCGATCCTAAGAAGTCCAATTTTTCATGCGGATTATATAAAAATTAAGAGTTTTCCTAGATACTAGGTTAGTGTTATCCACTTCATCAAAAATAGATTCATTTTATATATTAATGTTTTTAAAAAAATCTAGACCGTTTCGGAGAAAAAAAAAAGACAAACTTACACCATCGAAATTGCTTTCAAAATGGGTTTACAGATCTGAAAATATACTGCACGTAGAATTGTAAAAAATTCAGAATAGGATTAGACTGCAGATATAAGACTGTTTTAAAAAAATCAGAACAATAGGGCCTATATTTGCTGAGTTATTAATAGGCGGCTTTTCGCATTTTCTTTGATGTCGAGTTAGCTGTATATATGAGTTCCGCCATCTACGAATTCTACGATACGATACGATACGATTTTAGGCTTAAGGCTGCGTCACTCGGAATACTACCGTCTTCCATGATACAGGAGAGATGCCACAAAAATGGTGGCAGATTATGGCAAAAAAAAGTGAAGAAGTTTCCTCCAGGATTTTGTCAGTTTTTCTTCTCTTTATGTTCAGCACCTGCTACCCCTGCTTCAATCTAACAATAGTTTTCTACATTTGGTCTGGTTTGAATCAAATTATGTAATCATTTAGGAGTTGATAAACTGCAAAGCTAGTAAAAGTGTGTCGCTGTTTGCGATCTAAATTTACAGGTATCACTGACACTGAAAATCTAATTTAATTGTAAATTGAAATTTAATACTATTGCAATATAAATGTAGCAAATTTTGCTAAAATTTTCAAAAATATTATTATGAATCCCATTTCTTTCAAAAAAATGTTTTTGTCCTCAACTGATTTCCGATTTGAAGTCAATGAAAGAAACTATATAAATTTAGCATGTTTAACTTAAGGTAAGAATTATATAAAGAAATCAAGTTGTCGTTGGCTTAATATATCGTTAATGCAGCAAACTAGTCCCATGAGATACAAATGTAACTTTTAAATTAACTTATATATATATATATATATTGTTAATTCATACTTAATTTTTATGCAAAATTATATGCAGGTAATTAATGCAAAATTATACCCAGGTTTCACTGATAAATGAAGAAGTACCTGGTACACCGAGCATCACTCGGTGATTTTTTTATTCTGTGATCATATAGCATTGAAAAAAATGTAGGGATGCAACAGATATCCGGCTGATTTTTCAATATCCGAAATACCGTCGGATACCAGATCACAATCACCGGATATCCGGCAGAGCGCAGCGAAGTGAATATATAAGGATAACAGAAATAGTTTGACCCCAAACAATGCCGAACAATTTTGTTTATAATGCAAAATATGAAAGTAAGTTCACTATACATGAGTAAAAGGTAATTCTCAAAAGTTTAAAGAATTGCCAGCTTTCCTAACATTGATATTTGAACTCTTTATAATAAATTTAAGAATTTATGTTTACTTCTTTCAGAAAATTGTACCTTTACTTTCAGAATGCAAAATAAAATTTGAAGTTGTTTATTAAAGTATGACTTTATTAATTTTCTTTCTTTTTTTTAAAGTTTAACAATTAAACAGGCCAATTTTTAGAAGAAAGTATTTTAATAGAAATTTTTTCGATTTCCGGTTTTCGACGGATTTAGATGTTTTAGAGGTCAGCCTCCTTCAATATGGAAACATTCCACTGGAAGGAGGGGGCCCATGTAATCGCGATTTTCATACCATTTTCATTATGTTACCACCGAAAAGTGTATGAAGTTATCCATATAATTGAACAAAATTTTTTGTATTTGTTTTTGGCTATGTCTACCAGGTTCTCCTTTAAATTGGAAATATTCCGCCAAAATGGGGTGCCATAATAGCGATTTTTGTGCCACTTTCATTCTTGTACCATCGAAAAGCTTATGAAGTTATGCATAGAATTGAACCATGTTTTGGGGGTATGTTTTTGGCTATGGCCAGCAAGTCCTCCTTCAATTTGAAAATATTCTGTTGGAAGGGGGCGCTATAATACAGATTTTTGTGTTATTTTCATTATTTTACCATTGAAAAGTGTATGAAGCTAAGCATAGAATTGAAACAATTTTGTGCGTATATTTTTGGCTATGGCCAGCAGTTTCTCCTTGCATTTGGAAATATTCTGCCAGAAGGTGGCACTGTAACAGAGATTTTTGTAAAATTTTCTCAATTTTTCGTGCTGTATATTGGCAGCTCATGAAGCGAAGGGAACTTCGCATCCTGCTAAGCTGGCTATTCAGAAACAGCTGATGTACAACAGAATAACGAAAAAATTATTTATTTTAACACGTTCACGCTGGCGCGGTGGGTCACACTCGACTGTCTCAGAGTTGTCAAGTCTCCAGCTTTTTGCACACCACTGTTATTTTAGAAAAAAATGTTGTTCCTTTAAATCACTCAATTGTTCTAATTAAATAAAACATTTTCTGTATTAAAATACTGGTATCCAAAAGGCCGGAGACTTGCCAGCTCTCAGTCAGTCGAGTGTGACCCACCATGCCGGCGTGAACGTGTTAATAAATATCATGATCGAGATTAACTTATTCGGATTAATTGACTGGAGCAGAAATTTTAGATCAAAATCAAAGTTGGTATAATATTGAACTAATAATATTAAAGTACGGTAACATTTGGAACTACTACTTTTTGAAATATTAAGATGTATAAGATAGAAGAAAGTTTTGGGATTGGCAAATCCAACTAGTTATTTTTGTATCTTCCTTATAAATATTTAAAATAATTTAACTTAAAATAAAACTAAACGTGACTTAGAGCAAAAACAATATTAAATAATTAAAACAGAAAAAGGGTATCAATTAAACCTATGTTTGGAGAAAATAACTCTTTAATCATGGGTATATTAGTAGATATTTTATGTTTAAATTATAAAAAGAAAGTATGTAGTGTTTCTTTGTGAAAATACTCTACAATTATATGCATATTAATTGGTTAAAATTTACTATACAAATTATCAGCTTTTCATTGTACAAATTAATTAATTATTAGCAATTATCAGCAATTATCAATATAGTCAATCCCATATCCAAATCCAGTAGCAATTATCAGTATTTCATTGTACAAATAAACAGAATATTTTAATGTTTAAATTACATTTTTTATGCAATATTATTAATATACATTACAGGGCTTGAATGGCAGATACAGGGCATGAATTTCGAGACGGGATGGCAGGATTCGTGCCCTAAAGATTATTATTGTGTCCTATTTATTATGTCCTCTTGTGGGCGGGCGGCTCCTGTTTCCAAAAAATCATTTTCCGAAAATGTTTCTTTGTAAAACAACAATCAAGTCTCAGGACCGACCGACAAATTTCGTGATATTTTCTACTATCAATTAGCAGATTTCACAAGTTCTTCTTACAACAGATTGACAAAATTCATAATTGTTTTTCTGCATCTCACTGAAAAATTTTGTGCTTTTTCTCCACGACCGACTGACGAATTCCACTGTTTTTTCTAGAGACCGATCGGTGAATTTCATAATTTTTTTTTCTCGAGATCAATTGACAAATATAGCAATTTTATTCTGTGACTGATTGGCAAATTTCCCTGTTTGTTCTTGCGACATACTGATGAAAATAATGATTGTTTTTTTTTTTGCATCCGATTGAAAAATTTCGCGTCATTTCTCTGCGACCGGCTGAGGAATTTCACAATATTTACTCGTGACGGACTGGTAAATTTCACGATATTTTTCCATGATCGATTGACGAATTTTGTGATATTTTCCCGCTGCCGATTTCCCATGAACTTCAGTTTTCTTCTTGCGACCGGTCGACAAATTTTGTTATTTATTTTCACCATAATTGACGAAATCAGCGATTTTCTTTTTATGACCGATTTATGTATTTTGTTTTTTCCCTGTGCCCAATAGGAAATAACTAAAAGGGCAGTAATGGCCACCGGAGACTGAGCCCTGCCAAATTGGCCAATAGTCAGCACTAAACAAAATGAGATTACACTTGTGGCACCCATGAAGAAAAAAAAATTGGTGAACTTAAAAAAAAACATGTTTAGAAATAACAAACTAGTTGATTTTTGCAATTCACAGAAATTAGGACATGACTTTTAAAATCAACCTTTTATCGTGTAATAGAAGAAATCAATTGACTATTTCCTTTTCAAACTTTGGATATGGATTTAAAATTCCAATGCATTTGCAATTCCATGCAAAAAAAATCTGCAACCGAAATCGAAAAAGTAAAAAACAGCTGTATGAAAGATCGAGCTCAGCTATCTTATGCAAAAAGAATCTTTTAAAACTTTTCAAATTTAAACAATTAAAAAAAACCCTGCCCATTTGTTTAACATTACGGAATGGCCATTTTCAAATTAGTGAAGGGTCCCCTTAAGTGTTTAACTGTGCGATGTGAATGAAAAAAAAAAATTAAATTTGGTAACAATATTATGATAGTGTTAGAAAGTGTTTTATAATGTATTACTAATGTATGATTTTTTGTGCTTGCTAAAATTTCCATTGGTTAATATAGAATTTCATGATTTGAGAAGGGAAAACCAGTTCCACTGGAATGTCCCCTTAACAAAAGAAATTACTTTGAGGAAATAAATGTTTCTTAAAATCTTACAAAAATAAATAAATAAATAGGAAGGATTCACAAGGAGTTTATTTAATATTATTAATTCATACTCAATAGATTGAAAAAATTTCAATATAAGCATAACATTTATTCATTAATCTTTCAAGTACAGTAAAACTCCGGTTATCTGAAAAGCAAGGGACCAAAACATTTTTGTTGACTGGGGTTTCATAAGAATTTTCAGATAAATGGGAAGCTTTCTTATTTACCCTACCAGATGCCACTACTCAGCCTTCTCCCCCCCCCCCCCCCAATTTATAATTGCAATGAAACAGATTTGAATAATGAAATATTGCCAAGCTACACATTAGCTTCTGGAGCAGAGAACGGCTCCTTGAGAAAATTAAGAGACATTACAGGAAAAGGTTGATACAGTTTTTGATTTGAAGGACTGACTGATGGAGCAGAAGTTGTTGAAAATTTAAAACTTGTGGATATGAAGAAAGTTGACTACTGGTTAGATTCTTGATGGGAGTGAATGAAAGTGATTTAAAATTAAAACGTTAGTAACATTTTTACATAAGTTATGGCCTAAGGTTCAGTTGCTAGTCTTTGAAACACAGTTGCAGTCGGCAGAAACTGATGTCATTGGAATTGTGGACAGAAATGATGACAATACATACACTGAAGTGTTTTTGGACATGAATGCATTTAAAATTCCATAGTTCAATTTTAACGAAAATACCAGTGATTACAGTTTTGACTATAATTCCATTAAGGATATAATAAAACAAGTTTGTTCAGAAGTGACATACAATCACCGTAGGATATTGACAATAGAATCACCGATATGCATTATTCATGCAAGTAAGTTAAAAAATAATGCACATCAAATTATGCAAAGTTTTCTAAAAATTTTTAACAGTGCATAACCATGCGTTTCCGATAATTTCTAAAGTTATAAAAGTTGGTCTGTGCTGTTTGTCAAAAGTGTAACTTGTGAAAGAGGCTGAAACATGCAAAATGGAATAAATTCTAAATTAAGAAATTTAGCAACCCAATTGTTAATTGCCCATAACATTAGGCGAAAGTTGAAAAATAGACATGGTATATATAAAGCTTGATTCTGTTCCTTTGTTTTAATAAAAATAAACATTTTTGATAATAAATTATCTTGAGTTGTTAATTTAAATTATTTCAAAGGTATTTTGTCATGTCTGTATAAATGTAATTCTTTAAGTGGCACATAAAAAATAACGGGGTTTAAAGATATTTTTTTTCCTTTCTAACAGTTCAACTCCCCTGTATTTTTAAATGTTGGCTGGGAAACTCCCCTTCTGTGAAAAACTTGAATTTCAAGCCCTGATGTTCAAAGAGATATAGTTTTTGTAAATTATATTTCAATACATTTAAAATGTTTTAATGATGTATGAAACATGTTTGTAATTTATTGTTCTGAGATGGCATTATATAAAAAAATAATTCACCATATAACTAAAAACATATCTGGTGCCGGATATCCGAATCCGGCAGGAAAAGGAGCTTCGGATATCCGATATCCGGCAAAATCAATATCCGGTGCATCCCTAAAAAAATTTTATTTATTTATTATTTAAGCATGTTTATTTCTACATGAACACGTCATTTCTACTTTCTAAAATTAATAATAACACATACTAAATATTCGTTTTTTGAGCTTTTTATTTATTTACAAATCTATATCCCTTTCTTAGTACTTTCTAGTAAATCATTTTGTTACGTATTTCTGCAGTCTTTTAAATACTAAATTGATTGGTTGTTGGTGTATTCAATACTTCTTTCCATGCAACATTATGAGTGTGATGAGCATTTTCTGTAGGTAGAAGTACCTTTAAGTTGTTTTGCCTCTTAACCCTGGAAAAAGCAACGTAGAGCATTCCATGCATAAAAACAGGTGTCCATAAGCCAACGCCAACGAATTCGAAGGTCTGACCTTGAGCTTTATGTATAGTTATTGCAAATGCTGGCCTCACAGGAAATTGATGCTTTTGCATCGTGCATCCAAGTTGGCCTCTGCATGAATCGAGAGTTA
The DNA here is from genome assembly GCA_963932465.1 of Maratus speciosus. Taxonomy (NCBI): domain Eukaryota; kingdom Metazoa; phylum Arthropoda; class Arachnida; order Araneae; family Salticidae; genus Maratus; species Maratus speciosus. Next base: position 361,943,367 of record OZ010786.1, on the reverse strand, counting down.
TTCGTGGAATATGTACTTCGATACCTGAATACTCTCCTGTGATTATTTTTGCTATGATTGTGTTATTGCAAAGATCTTTAACAATTAGCCTTGTTCCATTGCAAAGGCCTTCTGAAACATCTAAATTGTGCAATAGTATGATTATTGCGTTATTTTTAATCTTTAACTCATGAGGTGGCAAATCAGCTATTTTGATGGAATTGAGAAATTCCGTCGTAAACTGGACTATTCCTTCAAGTTGGTCTTTGACGGAATCGTAGCTGTGGTAGATTTTATACTCTCCAGGAAGCTTTTCAATAATTTCGGTGTTAATCTTGCTGACATCTTTATTTAATGGCACAAGGATAGCTCAATCCTTCATTTCTTCATAACTTCCTTTCTTTAAGCAGTTTCCAAAGACTTCATCAATGAGATAACATTTGGAAGTATATTTACGGGTAGTTCGATTTCACCCATCGCGTTCTCAGGTAGCTCCCTATTTCCACATTTCAAAAGGTATTTGGCAAATTCTCTTTGTTCCGGATCAGTGTGAATGTTATCTGTTAATGAAATTGAATTGAAGTGGTGCCACAGCTCATTTTTTTTATTGATAAATACAATATTCACTTATGTTTGCTCGTAGTTAGACGGGTAGACATAGACGGAAGTCCCATCCTAGGACCATAATCTTTCCACCAAACAGCAAAATTGGATTTTCAATATAGCGCAGCAATTGATCTATGTTGTGAAGTCCGTATTTTGGCAGCATAGGAGCTTCATCCATCAAAAATACATCAACTTTTCTGAGTTCGACTGCTTTAGCAGATCTAGGTTTGATGTTGGAAATTGAATCCGATGTCAATGGAACTTTAAGTCTAAAAGTCTTGTGTGAAGTACTTCCATCAGGTAGCAGAATAGAAGCAATCCTAATGAATGCCATGCACTTTACTTTAATGCTTTTGTCCTAAAAGGATGTAATAAAGAGTTTTGTATACAAAAGTCTTTCCAGTGCCTTCAGGTCCATGAATAAAGAAACATTTTGATCGAGGGGTTGAAACGTTCACTGAATGTAAGATGGTATCAACAATTTCAATTTTTCTCCTTTTAAGAAGTTGATACATATGTTCTCCAGTAGAAATAGACTCACTGGTGTTCATAGTTTCTCCATTTAGCACGTTCTCATATCCATCAATATAGTCCATACCAAGTTGATGAACCCAGTATAGGAAATTCCTACCTTCAGTAGCTTCTGTATTTACCTTGAATGTGATTATTCGATAAGCACGCTTAAGCGCTTCTTCGACAGAATTAACCATCCGTCCTGTTTCTCGGATGAAGTCTTCAGCCAAATCTTTCTTAAACATTTCCCATAGGCGCAGGGTCGGACTGGGCCAGGGAAAAGGGCGCAGACCTTGTATTTTCAGAGGGCGCAAAAATTTTAGCGAACTCATGTAAATTTTTCTTGTTTGTGTTCTTCCTGGCTTGAGAAGGTTTAACACATTCACACAGCACCAAGAATGAAAGTCGCTTAATATTACATCACTGAGTCTAGATAGAAGACTTCGATATATCACCCGTGCGATTTTAAAGTTCTATCAAATTTACACAATGCTACGCAATTTTTTAAAACGAATCTAGTAATATCTAAAAGTTCCGAGTTGAACACAGATTACTTTGTAGTAGATGACCGATATCAAGGCTAGGGTTTTATTATTTTGTTAATAGGTACCTTATAAGACTCACGGAGAAAAAAGTGATCACCCCTACCCATTCTCTTGCAAATGATTGTATAAAAACGACATAGGTACCAATTTGGAGATTGTCTAGGTATTAAAAAATGCACGAACGTTAATTTTTCAAATGGTGAACGTTGATTTTTCAAATGGTAACATCCACTTTTGATACCCTATTTGAATTCTTTGCCAGCAAATAAAGAGATAGAGTTTATACAATTTTCTTAAATCTGAATACAGTTATAAAACAAAAAGTGTTTGGGGTTTATCCATAAGTTTCGTAAAATAAAATGAAATATCTTACAACCGAAAACACTCAATTACTCACCAGTCAAATGATACAGGAATTTTAAATTTATTATAAACTTTATATTAAAGAAAATCTTACAAAGTATTTCTGTTAAGTTTCTACGATTGTTTTCAGTGGCTCTTTTGATAAAAGAAGACGGTCCCCTTAAATTATGAAAAGACAAAATTTTTCCGTATCTCGAACACTAATTATTCAAATTAGCTATAAACTTACACATTGATGTTTCAAACGATTGTTCTTTGTTGCATGCAAAAATTAATAAATTAAAGTAACCAAAAATAAGGTGTCAAAAATGGGCGTTATTGTTTGTAAATTCAGAGTTGGTGCAATTTTTAATATGTAGACGAGTTCGGAAACATAATTTATATATAACAATAATTAGTAGACATTATTTACAGCCAGTTGTATCTATAAACTTTTTTACGAAGATTTTCAGCTGAATTAGCAAGGCACTTTTATTTCATTTATCCCCATTGACGCACTGAAAATCTGTACAAAAACTAACAAGATTTTTCGCACCAGGCACCAACTAGAGTTGCTGCGGTGCTGCTAAGGGATTCAACCCTTTTTTTAAGTATACTTCTTTATAAAATGAATTATTTATCAGTCAGTTTAAAATGAGATAAATTCAATTTCTGTTACAATCCAACAACAATTACCTTTTATTTACTATAGTTTTTTTTTTTTTTTTTTAAGTAGAATTTTTAAAAATGGTATCTATCGGTGTCTCCCTCATGATACACAAAAAATTCAGTATGCAAACTTCGCTTAAAATTTCTTTGTATCTAAAACTAAAACGTATAATACTTTTCATATAAAAGTAGAAATTTTGAAAACTAAAGCTTGTGCTTCTTTTGTTCTTTTATAAAAAGTACCACATATTATAAGAAAGGTATTTAAATGTTGAAACATAAGGATATTTAAACATTCAAATCAACATCCCATTAAGGAATTTGAAAATAACACTTGCTTGTGAAAATAATGCTTATTACACGTGCAACATTTATATAAGGCGAGTTATGTATTTTGTAGGAAGAGACACTTTGCGTTTGTGTCCTTAAAAAAAAATGACTTTATGTATCCGTAAAATGCTGCATTAATGTTCTACTACTAAAAAAATTATACACAGAAAGTACACCAAAAATGCCACTTTGTTAGCCTAAAAATCACTAAAATAATTGAGTCAATTTACTCTTTTCAGCACCCTCTTCCTATGATTTGCTTTGATCCTAATTAGAGATCAAGAGAAATATTTAAGTTTACACAATTGAGAGAAATGCCCCAGGAATTGTATTCATACAAGCTGCAGGATCCCGTGGCAGCGTTTTTTTATTCGAAAAACCTATCCTAATTTCTGAATAGTAGTCATCGCTTTATTTAATCATAATTTTTCCGTGATTAAATTAAAACAACTTTTTATTTAAAATACATACTAGAATTTCCTAATATTTATTTAGCCACGGAAAATCTGTCATTAAATAAAACAAAGATTACTAACTGAAAATTTTGGTGTAGATTTTGCGAATGAAAAAACGCTAACCGCGGGATTCCACAGTTTGCGGGATTGTAATCCAGAAGTGTTATCAAGTTTGTATTCCGCGAAAAAAACGAAATCCGCACAAATAGTTTTTTTGTCTTCTGATATTTATCACATTCTTTTCTCAAGATGTTTTCAAAAAGCACGGTTTCAATTGTAGGAGCAATCATGGCCGTCATTAAAAGTGTAGGAACAAGGTACTAAAAGCTGAAAATATGCAAAATATTTGGTTAAAATATAAAACGTATCATTCAAAGAAGTGATGAAATAAATCTCGCCCAGGGCGCTGTGGCTACTAAGCTTTCCCTGCACTATTAAAAATTTTGCAGCATTCTGGCAGGTCATTCGACCGTTTTTTGAAAAAAACAGTTTCATAACCATAATTTAATTATATTCTGACCATAAAATGGCCCATAATAGGGTCAGAATAATGTTAAATTTACGGTTGTGTAATCGTTTTCGGAAAAAACGGTCAAATGGCCTGCCAGAATGCTGCAAATTTTTAACAGTGTGCGTGCGTGTTTTCCCTCTCAATATTATGCAAAGATGCCACCAATGGTTTCCAATCCTGAACTTGCTGCGATGTATTTTTAATTTCTTTGCGATAAAAAATACCTCTCTTGTGCTGTTTGCCTATTATCCCTAATGATTATTCTGATGATTATTTCTAAACGAATCCTCGAAATTGAGTACACTAGTCCGAATGTATGTGCACAACTTGGGAAAAAATATTGGAGCGGCTTAAGGCACTTAGGGGCGCGAAGTTTTCCGTGGACGAAGGCGCACCGGCCCTCGGGCCGATGGGCCGGCGGGCCAGTCCGAGCCTGCATAGGCGTCTTGGATTTTCAGGAGATCCAAAAATGAGAATCTGTGTAAACAGCATTCTCATGACTTTAGGCATCTTCGACATAGCAGATTCTTGCAGACTTTCAATCCATTGTTGGTCATCGTAAGTTAGTCCACGAACTAAACAAACTTGTTTATATGATGCATATGTTATGCCATCAACTGTTAGCATATCTTCGAAGCTTGTTGCATTCTTAACATGGTACAGCAACATTCGTAAGTAGTAGAGTTCTGGCTGGGAGATGAAACTTATGTTATGTATTCGACGAATAACGCGTAAAAGGCAACCATTCACTGGATTTTCCATCCCATTTGAAGTATTCAGGAATTTGCCAATAGTAGTGTTATATAACTTCTTGAGAATTTCCGTTCAGAAGATTATTTTCTTCTATTTGTTTTAGGCCTCGATTATGCCGGAAATATGCCTCTAATGTTGAACCTTTCTGACCCGTATCTGCTAAATCTTCTTGTACTAGATCAATGTTTGCAATTCGAAATTGACCTGGTAAATGGATATCTAAGCGTTGAACAGAAACTGGCTTTTCTTTTGAATCTCGTTGCCAAATAATCTCCAACATGCTTCTGGGGGAGTGATAAATCGACCTTCAATATAGGTGTCTACTTCATTGTACATAAGTTTTCATTGGTTTTCAATGATGTTTATTGTTGCACAATCATGCCCTTTCTAGATATATTTGTAGAAATATTTATTTCCTACATATTCAACGTTTATATGACACTTGTATCTCTTCAACAGATAAGCATTGTATGGAGCTACGTGACGGTTATCTCTTGTTATTTTGCCACCATTTATATCCTTTCGATAAACAGCATGCTCGTGCGAAAATTCTAAACTGTTGATCCAACTATGGATTATATCTACGTCGATAATTTGGTTTTTCATTGTCCGCTAAAGAAATGATTTTGTTAAACATATTAGGATAGCTGAAGCGACATTTCATGCACACATTTTTATTAATCATACATGGTGCATTTGGGTTTAGTTTCCCACACGGATTGTGAATCACCCATTTTAGCACCAGATTTCGTAATTCAGGATCATTATTAATGGGATTTTCTGCTGAAATCAGGTCATCAAGTTCCTCTGAGTTACGGATTCTATCTTCAGGCGCCATAATCAGCAACAGATGCATATGTGGGAGGCCACGTTTCTGGAATTCTATTGTATAAACGTAAGCGGCAACTTTTCCAAATACTTGTTTTTTGTCCAATTCTTCAATAATGTCGTAGAATTTAATTTTACAAACTCTAGTGACGAGATCAGGTCTATCTTGAACAGGTTGCTCATGTATTATTCCATTTTCCAAGACAACTCTTGATGCCTCTTTAATTTTTGGCCATTCAGGATTTGATGTCACAGTGATAAAGAAATCTGGCAATCCATATCTGTAGACAATGGCCATCGCATCTTCGAACTTTTCAGCATAGTATCGCGTCGATCCAATGAATGAAGATGGCAGTATTATCTTTTCACCAACAACGGCATTTTTCTTTTCAGCGAGTGCCTTAATAATGTGGGTAATGCCAGAATATTGGAAATTTTTTTTTTTGATTAGCCTTGATCCATTGGATGCGATCGCGGTCTACTCTGATGTATGTATCAACGAGGTATTGTTGGAAAAGCCGACCACCAAAATGCAAAGCGTTGAAGTGTATTTGGTGCAAATCTGCACTAAAATAGCTGCTTCTGGAGGAAAGTATTTAGTAAGTTCAAGTCGAAAAGCAATTCTATATTGTGCTAATTCTAGTCGAGTAAGATGCTGACGACTTGTATAAGGTGTTTGCAAATGTAGATCCACAGAATAGCCAAATGTTCCTTTGGGGTAAAATAGTGGATACATGAATGGTTCTGTCCGTTTATCAATATTACGCAAATTGACAATTTTTTTCCACGTTGATGTACCACTATTTCGTTATATGGAAAGCTTTGATCGGAGTGTAAACACGGCGCATACATCATTGGTCATAGGGACATTGAATCTTCTGCAATCAGCATTTTCTTGTATTGTAAACAGAAGTTTGACATATGGAGCTTTTATTCCTTCTACTTTAGCATGTCGATTCACTTCTTCTTCAACTTCTAGCATCATCATAAATGATTGTGCAAACATATTTTGAGACCGAATAATATGCTCTAAAAGTTCCATTAAGTTTCGTCTGATTCCATGGTTGAGAGGATATTCGAGTCTTTCGTTAACAGCATCTTCTGAACTTAAAAAGTACATCTGACCATATTGCGGTCGTTCGAATTTGCCTTCACTGTTTTGTGTTGGATGAGCTGCCATATTCATCTTATGATAAACTTGTCCGCCGGTGACAAAGCTGTAAATACCATGGCTGTTAATTGTTCGATCACCATGTGCCTTAAATGAAGCCAAAGCAAAGCCTGAATTTAAATTGCGAATTTTTTTGGGGAAATTTTCAGTAAATGGATGACATTTTAAAAAGAGACGCACCGATTCATTTGGGAAAATGGGGAAGTCAAGCTTAATTCATCCATGTAAGCAGCAGTCACCAAATGAGTCCTGGTTATTTTGTTTAGACACACGTTTTTCTGGAAAATGAATTGCTTTGCAATGAATACATTCAATGTTAAAAGAACCCAATTTTTGGTATGTTGCTTCTTTGTTAACTGTGAACTTCCATGTTCGCATTCATTTCTTTACTAAAATTTTCAGGCGTCTTTGTTCTTCTAAATCTTGATCTTGTCGCTTATTTATTTCATTTGCTATGTGCTGAATGGAACAATGCTGCATTTCACGTATGGGTTGAATGCGGCTTTCGTTTGTTTTGCCAACACTTTTCCATCTTTTTAATGTACACAATTGATCTAATTCTTGGTATCCAGATTCATTAAGACAATACATCATATCTGCTATCTTTGGTCGGCTTCTTTCTTTAGCAGCACACATTGGTCTAGACGTTGAAATATCATTTTCAATTTCAGTATTTCTAATCTGATTCGGCATTTTTTCGTTAAAGTTGAATTCTTGTTTTTTTTAGGCCGTCCTGCAGACATAATGAATTTGCAATTATACTAACTAAATTTAACAAAAAATAAATACTTTAGTTCTAACTTCACAGTATTAGAAATACTTACTTTTTTCAATAAACATAGAAAAGTGAAAGTCAGAGAAAATGATGTCATAGATGAGCAAAAGTTGAGATATTTCACTTTTAAATAGAAAAATTACTTGTTTTCTTTTAAATTTAGTGTCATTTATTCAGTGGGGGTAAGAAATATAAAATATAAATTTTTTATTCCGAAGCATTTATAACGTACGTAATTAACGTACGTATTTATATGTACGTAAATAATATATTGTAAAGTAAAAAAGAGAAAAGAAAAGGAAACTTTGCATATAGCCGGAAATTTGGATTGTCATATATGAAAATAAACTATTTTTATATGCATGCGATTATCAAGCATATCCTGAGTGCTATACTCCATGTTTTATAAATTAAATGATTATTAACAAGATACGTTGTCTAAGTCAATGTTTGGCGACAAAAATGAGCTATGTGGAAAGATTGACACAGAAAAAGTATCTTGCTTTTAAAATTGTTGCTAATTTTGCACCAGGGTATATCGCCTTGGTAACAAACTATACAGATGTTTGTAACAATATGGCAGTTGTTTTAAACGTAGCAAAAGTATAAGCACAGTTATTTATCAAGAAATATTACTAATGTTTATGAAAATATTTAAATTCACGAAATATAATCATAATCAATAATTATAATCAATATATTTTTTTTTGTTCTAGCCAGTTAAAACAAATCTCACCGTATTTTTGATCTGCATAAGCCGTTATCTAGTGCTCGATTAAGTGTAGAAGGCAATCTTTTAGTGCCACTTTCGAGATTACCTTTCATTGTGTTGGCGAGGATTCCGATTACGGATGATTAAATATAAAAAAATTGCTTAAAATTACATTTTTTTTTCTGCCTAAGTTGAGACTTAGTTGGAAGGTTTTCTCATATTAGAATAAAGTATATTTCGTAAAAATCGTCAGAATTTTTTTCGATTAATACCACTTTTTTGAGTAATGAGCTTATTTTAACCACAGAAAGCGATTTTTCTCGAATTAACGACTTAGCTAAATCGATTTCTTGAGCTCGAATTAGAATAGGCGTCAAATTTTATGAAAATTGTTAGAGCTGTTTTGGATATATAGCAACGTTTTCAGTGCTGAGTTTATTTTAATCGATAAAATCGAATTTTCTCGAATTCGAAACCTAGCTAGATGTGTTTCCATTGTGCTTGAATTAGTATAGAAAACACGTTTCATGTAAATTGCATGAGAATGTTTCGATTTATAGCAAGCAGAAGTTTCGGCTAAGATCTTGTTTTACCTTGTAAAAACTAATTTTCTTGAATTCAGGACCTAGCTAGATCTTTTTCTCGTGCTCGGTTTAGTATATGCGTCAAGTTTTGTGAAAATCGTTAGAGCCGTTTTCGATATATAGCAACATTTTCAGTGCTGAGTTTGTTTTAATCGATCAAAGTGAATTTTCTCGAATTCAAAACTTAGCCAGATGTGTTTCTTGTGCTTGAATTAGAACAAAAAACACGTTTCTTGTAAATTGCATGAGAATTTTTTAGTTATAGCAAGCAAAATTTTCAGCTAAAATCTTGTTTTACCCTGTAAAAACGAATTTTCTTGAATCCTTGATCTAGCTAGATCATTTTCTCGTGCTCGGTTTAGTATATGCGTCAAGTTTTGTGAAAATCGTTAGAACTGTTTTCGATATATAGCAACATTTTCAGTGCTGAGTTTGTTTTAATCGATCAAAGCGAATTTTCTCGAATTTGAAACCTAGCTAGATGTGTTACTCATGTTCGAATTAATATAGAAAACATGTTTTGTGTAATTGCATGAGAATTTTTAGATTTATAGCAAGCAAAAGTTTCAGCTAAGATCTTTTACCCTGTAAAAACGAATTTTCTTGAATTCGGGACCTAGCTAGATCTTTTTCTCGTGCTTGATTTAGTATAGGAAGCAAGTTTCATGAAAATCGATCCAGTAGTTTACGATATCATCCGTAATCGGGAAAATCGCTTGCTCTTTTAATATATATCTAACAAAAACATAGCTGTGAAAAAAGGGAGCCAAGTTCTGTAAAGACAATGGCAAGAAAAGAAGTGATATCTAAGTGGGTGCCAAGTTCAAATAAAATTCACTCAAACTTACCTACTGAAGTATTATAGCATTTTTAAAATTGTTTAGAAATAAAAACTATTGATAGCATATTAATAATAAATCTAGAACTTGTCAAGTTTTTACCTACGAGTCATTTATTTTGAATAATGACATTATTATATCAAATCTTGTTATTTCATGATTGGAAGCCTTAATTTGAGTGAGCTTCTTCCCCTTGAAGGGCGGTGGGATAAAATATATCCACCTAATTTAACTGCAAAATGCCACATTGACACCAGAATTCAGGACTAAAAAGTTTAATTTTATTAAATACGTGAAAAGAAGCTTTTACCCATTTTGAAATAAATTACTTTTCAAATTCTGGTGTGATTCAATCATTTCAGCATTTCACGAATAAAAGTTATTTGCCCCTGAAAGGGTTAAAGGGGTGCAGTCTCTAGAGTGATGACCAAGAACAAGCGTAAGTATATCTGTCTCTTTGTCAGGCATCTTAGTCTGTTTGCATTGAGGTTTCTGGAGGGTGGGTGCTAGAGTGATAACCAAAGACGAGCGGGAGTGTATCTGTGTATTTATTGGTTTATCAAATCTTTAACATGAGTCATTTGTTTATAATAATAACTATATTATTTTTTTTTTGTAATGTCATTGAAATTAATATCAACATCACCATTTTTTTAAGACATGAAATTGATAGACATAACATTTATCAAAAACTTGCCAAGTTCTAGATTTATTATTAATATGCTATCAATAATTTTTATTTCTAAACAATTTAAAAAATGCTATAATACTTCAGTAGGTAAGTTTGAGTGAATTTTATTTGAACTTGGCACCCACTTAGATATCACTTCTTTTCTTGCCATTGTCTTTACAGAACTTGGCTCCCTTTTTTCACAGCTATGTTTTTGTTAGATATCATTACTTTTTGTAAAGTTACAATATATTTAGACACTTTACTTATTGCTTTTTAATGTGCTTACATGTGACTATTTTATTCACCAAGCAACATTCAATTTTAATTTAAATTTCTTACAACAAACTATTTGGCTGTCAATTTGCGGCAGAAATCTATATTTTAATACTGCTACATTGAATGCATGTTTTGAAACGAAATGATTCGAAATTTTTATTGTTTCTGAAACAACAATTCCTATTAAATTCCTATATTAAATTTTCCTATTAAATTTTCCAATTAAATGTCCTATAGCTGGGCCTGCTTTTTTGTACTGAAAGTGAAAAATAAAGTTATGTGCTTATGCCACACTATGTATCATTCATCCATGGGTGCCGGCAAAGAGGCAGTGCAGAGAAAGGACATTGCCCCTCCCTGGATTTTCAAATTTAATTAACTAAATATCCTTTTCTCTGATGATTTTGAAAATAGCAAGTGGGTAAGTGTGATCACAGATCGCACAGAGCATTTCGTTTAATATTCCTCTAAACACATTATCCTTTTGAAAAATCTGTTAGTTTCACATTTCGCAACCAGGGGCGCACTCTATTCTAAACAAACCTCTATCCGAAAGAAACTCTGTTTTACATACTATCTATAGATATATTAGTCGAGGGGATTGAGCCCATAGCATCCGAGATAAGTAGGCACCCCTGGCAGTAAAAAGTGGAACTAAAATATGTAAGGCTATGGTACATCATATGAAAGAGCGGTCAAAGGGGTGTCGGCAAAAGTTGGAAAAGTGCTCCCCAGGTGAAAAGGGCGGAGGTTAGAAAAATTGCTTAAAATACACAAGTTAGATCCCGAAGGAGTAAATAATATAAGACTTTTTGAAAATTTTATGATTCGTCGTGTGGTCTGAGGTATTCAGCTATACATATGCAAAAAGTCATGTCTCCAACTTAATTAGGGGCTCCCTTAGAAAGAATTGCTTAAAATACATATGTGGTAGCTCAAAGGGTTAAGCGTAAGACTTTTTCAAGATTTTATGATTTGTCGCCTGGCCTCAGGTGTTCTGCTATAAGCATGCAAAATTTCAAATCTGCAATTTAATAAGGGGCTCAGTTACAAAGAATTGCTTAAAATATGCATGTGGGAGCCCTAAGGGTTAAATGTACGACTTCTTCAAAATTCTATAATTTGTCGCATGATGGTGTTCAGCTATAAGTATGCAAAATTTCACGCCTCCAATCTAAATAGGGTCTCACTTAGAAAGAATTGTTTAAAATGCACATGTGGGAGCCCAAAGGGTTAAATGTACGACTTTTTCAAAATTTTATTGTTTGTCGTTTGATGTGAGGTGTTCAGCTATAAGTATGTAAAATTTCACTCCTCCAACCTAAATAAGGGCTCACTTAGAAAGAATTGCTTAAAATACACATGTGGGAGCCCAAAGGATTAAATGTACGACTTTTTCAAAATTTTATTGTTTGTCGTTTGATGTGAGGTGATCAGCTATAAGTATGTAAAATTTCACGCCTCCAACCTAAATAGGGGCTCACTTAGAAAGAATTGTTTAAAATAAACATGTGGGAGCCCAAAGGGTTAAGTGTACGACTTTTTTCAAAATTTTATGATTTCTCGTTTGATGTGAGGTGTTCAGCTATAAGTATGCAAAATTTCACGCCTCCAACCTAATTAGGGATCACTTAGAAAGAATTGTTTAAAATACACATGTGCAGGGTTCGTACAGATTCCTTAGACTCCTTGGAAACTCCTTAGAAATGAAAACATTCCCAAGTAGTACTTAGAACTACTTAGATAAGCAAACCACTCCTTAGAAACTCCTTAAACTGTATTGTGGCTTCGGACGCAAGTGATATTGCTGCCGCGGAAAAAAAAAAATCGTGATTGTAAAACGCACGGATCCTTTATGCACGTCATTCATCTGAAGCACAGCATTGATTGGTTAGGATAACCTTAATAGCAGGGCTCCCACTAGGTCAGTTTTTCAATTATTAGGTCCGTAAGGTCCGTTTTTCGACACTGTTAACCTACCTTTATTTTAAATTTTATCGATGTTTGGCATTTAGCCAAGAATCTCTTAAAAAAATCGTGCTTTTCGCGAATATGTTTTTTTAAAAATACCGTCAAATTTCGTCAATCGATCACGGAAAAAATTCGTAAATTTTGTCAAAGGATCGTGAAAAAACGTGAATTTCTCCAGCAGATCGCGAGAAAACTCAAATTTCTTCAAAAGATCGTGAAAAAGACGCAAATTTCTTTAAAGACATCGAAAAAACATGAATTTAGTCAATGGATCACTGAAAAAAAAACGTGAATTTCGTTAAAAGACCGAGAAAAAAAGCGGATTTCCTCAAACGATCGCAAACAAACGCGAATTTCCTCAAAGGATCGCGAAACACAGGCGAATTTCCTCAAAAGATCGCGAAAAAAAGGCAAATTTCCTCAAAGGATCGCAAAAAATACGCGAATTTCCTCAAAGGATCGGGAAAAACATGCAAATTTCGGCAAAGAATCGAAATAAAACGTGAATTCCATGAAAAGATCGCGAAAAAACGCGAATTTCCACCAGAAAATCGCAAAAAAAACGCAAATTTCCTCCAGAAGATCGCGAAAAAAACGCAAATTTCATCATAAGATTCGGAAAAAATTCGAATTTCGTCAAAGTTTCACCTTTAAAGAAAGCGATTACAGCTGTTCAAAAAAAATAAAATTCAAAACTTGTTATATTTTTTCTTGTATGTTGCGTTTAGTGTTTTTTTTTTTTTTTTTTTTTTTTTTTTTTACCTTTTTAAATTTTTATTAAGATGTGTCATGCATGTGATATACATAATAAGTGTTTGGGGTTTGACTAATCTCTATTTATATGACCATTGGTCACTGCATAAAAAAGTTGATTGTCTATTTTGTGTTTAAACTTACGAAATCAGTAAGCAATATATTGTGAATACTGTGCAATTTCAGCCCTAACAATTAGATTCTAATAGAGTAAAATTTGTTTTTGAAATGTTTTTCTCTCCAAATTGGGCATTAAAAATTGGAGTGTGCATACCACATAACAATGCAGCACATAAAAACAACAACGTCAAATCCTTAAAATTTTTTGGACTCCTTGGATTTTTTTTCGGTACTCCTTCGATTTTTTCTTCCCAACTCTGTATGAACCCTGCATGTGGGAGCGCAAAGGGTTAAATGTACGACTTTTTCAAAATTTTATGATTTGTCGTTTGATGTGAGGTGTTCAGCAATAAGTATGTACAATTTCACGCCTCCAACCTAATTAGGGGCTCATTTAGAAAGAATTGTTTAAAATACACATGTGAGAGACCCCAAAGGGTTAAATTTACAACTTTTTCAAAATTTTATGATTTGTCATTTGATGTGAGGTGTTCAGCTATAAGTATGCAAAATTTCACGCCTCCAACCTAGTTAGAGGCTCACATAGAAGGAATTGTTTAAAATACACATGTGGGAGCCCAAAGGGTTAAATGTAACACTTTTTCAAAATTTTATGATTTGTCGTATGATGTGTGGTGTTCAGCTATAAGTACGCGAAATTTCAAGTCTCCAGCATGTATAGTTTCTGAGAACGGGCTCAGTGACGGACAGAATATCTCAATTTGTTGATTTTCTGTAAGCAAGTAAACCCAGATAAACCCCCAGTAAGTAGATAGGTTTACAATGGAAGTCTATGGGAATTTGTCGAAATATTAGAGATATCACCAATGTGGCGTCACTTTTGACGACTAATTTTGGTCGCCAAATTTGGCGATATATCACCATGTTGGCGAGAAACTTGGCGGTATTTGGCGACAGAACAGCGTCCCCTCCTACGGCAAATTAAAATTTCACCTAGTAGACATAATGTTAAAGTAAAAATGGATGCCCCTAGGTGGGTAATTCATCGATTTTCACAATTTTTTTATTTTTTTCCTTAGTTTTATAGTGTAAACGAACTTTGCACCGAATTTGAAGTCTGTAGCTGCAGTAGATATACGAGATCTTTTTGATGAGTGAGTGAGTCAGTCAATGGTAAAATTATCGATTATCAGACATTTTCAAATGTCATTATCTCGGAAGCTAATTATGCGTTATTTATAAAATTTTGGATTTTAGGTAATTAGTGTGGCCTTACTACACATTTCATATAACAATTACGTAGGTCTCATAGATTTTCAGTAGTAGAGAATCGAAATTTGATGAAAACAGCTCGAAATCGTTCGTGTAAATAACACACGGCTATGTCAGGCGAACTTGACTGACAAACTGCCGTGTGTCTAGATAATTTAGGTATTACGTATATGAAAATAAAAAGTTAAAGTGTTCTAAAAAAAAAAAAAACTCAATAAAGCCCCCCAAAAAAACCCCGGTTTTAAACCAGTGGGCTGGGCCAAAATTTAGTAAAAATAGTAAGTAGTAATTTAGTAAAAATAGTGGATCGAGTAGGCTTTAAAAAAAAAAAAACCCGGGTTTTTTCAAACCCTGGTTAAATTGAATTTCAAAATCAAAATCTATTTAAAACTGCCTGTCTTAATTAAAATGAAAGATCTTTTAAGCCAGTATAAGCTCATCTTTAATTCATAACTAAAATCATTTGCTTAAAAAATGATTTATGATTAATTTAATGATTCTGTATAAATTAATCAAACAAAACTCAATCATATTAATGTAACTTTTACTTAGCCAGAATAAATATTAAATAAGAAATCAACTCAGTGAAGCTCAAACAAAGCAGGAAAAAAAACATATTAAAAAAAGGCTGATTCGAAGCCATTAATTCATGTTATCAGACATCTTTTATACTTCCGAAAAACAGAACTGGGAAATTCCATTCAAACAGGAAGGTGTGTACTGGAATATCTAATTATGGGTCAATGGGGCCAAGCCAGTATGATTAGTCATAACTTGTTTCTTAACTTATATTTCAGCAAAATAATTTATATTACATTTTAAATAGAGAAATTACTTTTGCTGGTGCAAACAGGCCTGAAACATTGAAATTATAATAGTGAAAAGTATTAATCAATTTTAAACCATTTTAGAGCTATAAGTGACAAGTAAAATATGCTGAGTAAATAACAAGGCCTCTAACCCACACTTGTCACTTATGGAAAGAAAATTAAAAAGCCAATACAACCTATCTGAAACTTAAGCCAAAAATATCCAAAAGAATCTGCTCTGGATTTACAAAATTTAAAGAAAACTGATTGTATTTCGATTACCATTATGACTTCAATCTTCTTCTATTTCAACAATTCATCTGAAATTTGTCATCATTAGAACAATATCAGTGTGGTTACAGACCTGTAAAAAAAATGAAAATATCAGGGAATTTTGTTGATCTGGAAATATTAGGGAAATTCAAACTAAGCCTGGAAATTCATTGAAACAATTGCTAATTTCTATTACGATTGCGATAATCTGGAAGGAAAAAAAAAAGTCTCAGCTCTTGGGCTTATTCCGTGCCTGAAACCAGCTTGGACTTTATTTTTATACCAGTCTTCGGACTCATGGTAAAAATTTTATTTATACAAAAATTGAAGAAAAAAAAAAACTATTTGAGAAACAAGAATATAGCTTAAGTTTCTTGCAGTGTTTTGCAATCCTTTAAAAACTTAAAGTAAAAGGAGTTGTTATTAATGTGATATAAAGAAAAATATTCTATGTGATTTTGAAGCCTTTGTACAGCCAATGTTAGTAACATAAAGAAGACATGAGATGAAAAAAACTCTAAAAAAAATCACTAAAAGTTCAAAAATCATTGAGGACAAAATTTACTATAGTGGGCTAAAGCATTGTAACTGGAATTCTTTCATGGATGTCAAAAAAATACCACGGAATGCGGACAAATTTTAAAAGACGCATTAAAAATCCAAAAAAATTCAAAAATGGCTAAAGATAAAAGTTACTATATTACGCTTTAAAAAAAAACCCCTCAAACTCCATTAAAATTTTTTTTTAATGCTGTTCAAATTCTGAATAAATGTTATTGAAAAGATGACAAAATTTCTTAAACTGGTCTGAAAGATTGAAACCAGATTCCTTTTAAGAATTAAAAAATCGACGCAAAACTGAAAAAACTCTAAAAATCACATAAAAAATTCAAAAATCACTGTACAAATTCTGAATAAACTTCATTGCAAAGAAACTTCATTGAACATCCATTTACTATATTCGGCTAAAAAAAGTAAACTCGATTCCTTTTACTAATGTGGAAAAATCTTAGAAGACAAAATTTACTATACTTGGCTAAAACATTGTAACAGGAATTCTTTCACAAATGTCAAAAAATCGCCGCGGAACACGCGCATGCAGGCACACACACAAAAAGGCTAAAAATCAGGGAAAATTCAAATCGGAAAACGCAATCACATAAGGACAAAATTTATTGCATTAGGTTTAGGGCTAAAAGTTTGATACTGTATTCCTTTTATGAATGTCAAAAAAATGCCGCAAATTGCAAAAAAAGTCTGAAATTCACAAAAAAATTAAAGAATGCTGTATATATTCCAAAAAAAATGTATTTAAAAGAAGAAAAAAATTATTACGTATAGTCTAAAAAAATAGAAAACTGGTTCCTTTTATTAATGTGAAAAAAAATCACCCTGAAACATGAAAAAATAAGATACATAAAAAATCTCTCTATTCTAAAAAAAAAAAATAACTAACGCTATCACCGCCGCCGGTTTTGAATTTTTTGTGATAGGAGGTCTTTCTTCGTTAATATTAAGAAAACTACTTCATACAAAAATATGAAAAACGGTGGTATTGTAGAGAAATGTTTAATAAACACGTTGATGCAGACAGTTTTCAAATCGAAGAATTATTTTAAGAGATATTTAATATTAAGGTTGGTCAAAATCGTTCCAGTAAAAAAGTTTTATAGGAGCAAAAGCTATGCATAGGAATTTAAAGATTTTTAGATCATTTTATACATTAGAAGTTCCCTGTGTGCAGACTGCATTAATTTTTTTAATTTAACTCATTCTTTGAAGTTTTATTTCTATTTTAAATTCAAATTTTCAGCATTTCGAGAGATATTTTTTACAACTTTTAGAAAAGGATATTATTTTAAATCGTTGCCAAATTTAAAAACAGTACAAAGAATAATATTTCCTTCAAATTACAAATTTATTTACAGGTGACTATTATAAACAGAAAAAATCTTTCAAATGAGAATTAAATGATTACGTATTAAAGCAGGAAAATATTGATAATTACGTCATAAAAACTATATTTAGACGTGAATTTTAAAAGAGAAAGAAAATTATAAAATAAATAATTCATTAATAGGCATTAAAATATCTCATTGGTTATTGAACAGCATTTAATGCATCTCCATACCTATAAGGGGGGTGGGTTACCATAGGGGGGGACCCTGTTCTGTTGCCAACTTAGCGATATATTGCCAAATTTGGTGACCAGAATTAGTCACCAAAAGTGACGCCAACTTGCCGATGTCTCTGATATTTTGCCAAATTCCCATATACTTCCATTGTAAACCAATAGGATTTACTTGTTTACAGAAAATCAACAGATTGAGATACTATTTTGAACCAATGCAGATGTTATTGAAGTGTCTACAAAAGTCGCATTGCTGAAGATTGTGTTGAGAATTCTAAGAGAGCGCAAATAATATTTCCTTTGTTACAACAAAAGAATTTTCATCTGAATATTAAAAAGAGAAAGAAAACTTTGGTGAAAATTACGTCAGATTTAAAATGACACATTTAAACTTTCTTATAGTGTTGTTAAAAAATACCAGGAGATAAAGACTCTATTTACTTAAATCATTTTATATTAGCTTATTTTCACATATTTCACTGATCTGCTTGAATCAAAGACAAAACAACCCACTAACAGGGTGATAGCCACTGTTTTTTTAGTTATAACTAGGGGGCTCGGCCCCCTACGAGCTACGCTCGCCAACCCCCCGTCCAGACACCGCAGACTCTAAATGCACGCTAATTTGATCGGCTTTAAAAAGATTTCGAAAGATTGAATCATAATTTAAAAAACAGTGGCGATCTCCCTATAAACGAATTTCTATTCATTTCTCTTTGATTGGGGAATTTTAACGCCAAATCCGCTGCGGTACTACTTGATTATCCTGTCGACCTATTTCGCCAAATTATATAAATCGCCAAACCACTCGCCAAATTATACAAATTGATACAATTTTTATTTTAAATAACGAAAGAACAAATAAATTCGTACAACATTAATAAAAACACAAATAAAACGTCGAAATAAAAATAACTTGATGACGTATACACGTGTAACAACATTTCAAAATAAGCTAATATAAAAGGAATTAAGTAAAGAGAGTCTTTGTCCCCTGGTATTTTTTAACAAAACGAAAAGAAAGTTCTTTTAAATGAGACATTTTAAATTAATTCTCAAAATATCAAATAAATGTCTAGCGCAATTTCTAAATTTAAAATTTTTTGCAATATTATTTTGTGTTCATTTTATGTAATAACTATAATGTGACGTAAATATGACGTAATTTCTCCTAAGACTTCTAACGCATGTTAATGAATTTATTATTTTACAATATCCTTTCTCTTTTAAAATTCACGTGTATACTTTTTATGACGTAATTTTTAATAAGTTCCTGCTTTTTATACGTAATTATTTAATTCTAATTTGAAAGTTTTTTTCCTGTTTATAATAGTCACGCGTAAATAAATTTTTAATTTGAAGCAAACATTATTGCTTGCGCTTTTTATACAGTTGGCAACAGTTTAAATTAGTACAATTTTCTGAAATCTGTAAAAAATATTTCTAGAAATGCTGAAAATTTGAATTTAAAATAGAAATAAAACCTGAAAAAATGAGTCAAAATAAAAAAATTAATGCAATCTGCACTCCGGCAAATTCTAACGCATAAAATGGTCTAAAAATGATTGCACTGCCATGTATAGATTTTGCTGCTATAAAACTTTTTTAGTGGAACGATTTTGTCCAACTTTAGCATTAAATAACTCTTAAAATAATTCTTCGATTTGAAAACTGTCTGCATCAGCGTGTTTATCAAACATTTCTGTATAAAACCACTGATTTTCATATTTTTGTATGCATTATTTTTGTTAATATTAACGAAGAAAGGCCTCCCGTCACAAAAAAATCAAAACCGGCGGCGGCGGCGGCGGCGGTGACAGCGGTAGTTACTTTTTTTTTAGAATAGAGAGATTCATTCTTCCGAAATTTTTTTAAAGCCGATCAAATTAGGGTGCTTTTAGAGTTTGCGGTGTCTGGACAGGGGTTGGCGAGCGTAGCTCGTAGGGGTCAGAGCCCCCTAGTTAAATAAAAATAAAATCTAATAAAAAAATCCAAAAACTAACTTAGGCATACAGTTATCTTCCTGCCAAATCTTGTACAGGGTTCGTACACTTCAAGGACTTACAAGGACCTTTTACCAGAATTTATATAATGTAATATTTGCTTTATTTAATGAAAAAAAATTTTTATCTTCAGATATAGCGACCAGTACTTTACGGAAATTCTGGTACTGAAACAATTAAAATCATCCCTTGATACTTGCAAACCCTGTTGTATCACTATGTGCACTCTTTAGTACACAGATAATATTTTTACCTTTAAGTATTGTAGATGTAGTTTTGTTTTCATTTTTTGATGGAGAAGTATATCCTAGCTATTAAAGAAAATCTTAATTACAATTTCCTTCATCTTTTTTAGGGTTTCGTTCATCTGACGAAACCCTATTCGTCTCACTCCTTTGTCCGTCCGTCTGTCTGCCCGTCACAGAGCCTGTTCTCAGAAACTATACTTAGCTGAACACCTCACATCAAACGACAAATCATAAAATTTTGAAAAAGTCAGTAATTAACCGAATTATGGGCTAATTAACTTCTAAAATTAGCCAATCAACCTTTTCAACGCAGGTACAAACCTCTCCAAATCATCGGAGTTTCTCCTAAGGATTGCCAGTAAAATCAGCCGTGCACGGTTACCATGGAGGAAATTAGCCGAAAAATGAAGTGGACATTTTAAAGCAAAACCGTATATCAGAAAGTATTGGTCCGAGAAATTTGCGATATAATAATTATTCATTATTTTTCATACGGATACCTGTTTATTTACCTATTTTCAAGTTAACATACTTGAGAAATTTAAAAGAGTTTGAGGGAAAAATAATTCGTATCAAACACTTTAATCAGTGATGAGATTTTAGACCTGTGTAAAAACTATAATGTTTAATTGAGAACTTGATCCGATTTAAATACCACTCATACTGTTTAAAGATGAATCCAGATAATTTATCAATACAAAAATTTAACACTGATTTGAACTTCTTTTTAACATTAGAACATCCAGCTTGTGTCAATTCGACATCGATCAAATGACAAAATGTCGATTCAAACCAGAATTTTTTTCGTAAAATTATTTAAATTGTAATTATAGAAAACTCGTTTAAATAAATAAGTGAAAGTGTTTTAAATAAAAAATCTTGTGTTAAAATGTTTTAATTAACGTTGGGTAAAATTTCCGGACGATCTTGTGTTAACACTTTTCAACTATGTTGAAAAGTTCAACTATGTTGAAAAGTTCAGCTATGTTGAAAAGTGTATTATGACATCGTATTATGAAAGTATTATGAAATTGGTTTGTCTGTCAGTAAATATACTCGCGTAAATATAGTCCGATTGCTATGTTATTGGATATGACTGTGGCATGTCCGGTATTGAAAATGAAGTGTGTAGCATTTACGGTTCATGTACAGGGGTGTTCAAAAGAATTTTGTTACATTACGGTATATGGGGAAAAATCGTGTGCGGTGTATTTTAATAATATTACACTATTTTAAAGATATTGAAATTGATATTTATCACTGAAGTGTACTACAAGGTTCTTACTATAGAGCATGGTGTGTATAAAATTTATCGTTCATTTAGAGGCACCCCTTTAAAAGAATTTGGCTTACAGAAGAAAATGAACAATAACTGAGCTATTGAAGCCCATGAAAAATAATTGCTGGAAGTGCTTTTTTAGTTGTGTTATGCATTTGCAAATTTAATTATTTCTTAAATGTTACTTGGTGTGTAAAAATTCTGTAGATCATATAAAGGGCTATACAGTGCTTCACAAAAGTTTTCAACAACATCTGTTTATTGGCGGAAATTGTGAAATGGAAATTTTCAACTGTGCTGTGTTTTAAATGAACTAACTTTTAGCATATTATATAGTATACCTACATATCCATAGATCATATACAGGGCTGCACAAAAAAATTGTATATTTTCAAGACTATTCATGGTAATAGCAGAAATTGGATTTTCAAATGCAGTATGCGTTTTCCATATTGTTCATTTAGACATCATCTTTCACATTATTTAATTGCGAAGTTTTGATATAGTATTCTGAATGTGTTGGAAAGTGTTTCATAATCTATGCCGTACACATGATTTTTCGCGCTTGTTTTTTTTATAGAAAGGATTTTAATTTTACACTTTTTTTAAGTAGACTCCCCTTACATTACTGCTATGAACATAAAGAAGTTAATTCTGGGTTATTTTGAATTACCCAGTATTTATTCTAGTTCACAGTTAATAGTTAAATAAAAATGAAGATAAAATTAAAATGTAAAACTGAGCCTTAGCCATTAAACAATACAAAAAACTGGAGGGGCAAAAGATAAGTCTTGCCCCTGCTCCTAAAAAACTGCGGGGGCATATGCCCCCCCTTGCCCCCGCCAGATTACGCCTATGATTGGTTTTAATCACTTCCCAGGGCGCTTTGCCATACTATGCTTTTTCCGATGAACATTATAGCTTATCCTAGCTTCTATTGTCTAGAAAAGAACTAAATTATATGTTTCAGGTTAATAATTAACAATATATATGTTAATCTAATTTCAAATTTTAATAATCAACAGCAGTTGTTATGTTATGCTTTTTTGCTCACTAATCACATCACTGTTATTCTGTGTTGAATTCTAAGAAATATACTATACTTTGTAATTGTTAATGTGTACTTGCTAACATTTGATTGATTTAATATTTTCTTAGACATATTCATTTTTACTGTTTATATTTTATTGCAAATCATTTTTAGCTGCCCTAAATATTAATAAAGCAACATTTTGTATATGAAGTCCAGGCTTCTTTAAGGAGAATTATCAAGGTGAATGCTGAATAGTGAATACTTTCTATCTTCTTGCAGTAGGATATTTAACTGTGTTTAAATAAAGCTGTGTCATTATTTAACAGGGTCCCCAGCATCATGGAAAGCCAGGGAATTTCAAAGTAGTTAGAGGTAAATTTCAAAATATATAGGAAAAGTCAGGGAATTTACAAATATTTTCTAAAAAGTCTTGGAGAAAAAATGAAAAATGGTACAAAATTCATTAAATATTTTCGAAGAAAAATCACAAAATTCATCAAAAGAATGTTGCCATTCCAAACTTTTATACGTAAGAATATTAAGGAAATTAGAGTTAAAAACGTCACTGAAGAATAGGGTGACTTTATCTGAGAGTATTGACATATCAGATATAAAATTTCATTCGTTCTGCTGATTTTGGACAAAAGAATGTTTAGAATAATTGGCATTATATTATGAATGCTAACTTTTTGCTATGCGGTGTCTTAAATTAATCTAATCTGGTTGAAATTTTTCAATAATTTCCCATGCCTTTTGTGATTTTCTATATTTTATGAAATTTAGTGCATATGCTCCAAAAATATGTAAGATTTTTCTGTATCATTTTTACAATTTTGAAATAATATGTATATCTTTTTAATCTCCCTTTTTTTTTAACTTAAATGTTACCTAGTAACTGAATTTTATAGCATACCAGAAAGAGAAAATTAAATAAAATCAAGCTAATTTGACTTTCTTAAAAATTAGATTTTCTGAACTTTTAAGAAAACTTTTATGCTTAGAAATTTACAAATAATCTAACATTATTAACTGCAGATTTCAAGGTGCCGTATATTATGTGAAGCGAGATGAAAATTAAACTGTTTTGAAAAATTGATGTTGAGATTTAGTAGTTTAAGAATTTACATGTAGAATTATTAAATTAAACCAAAATGATTTTTTAGATATGGCATTTATGGATAAAATATAAATATTTTATTTCGCATAATTAATATGATACATATAAAAAGTTAATATGAGCAGTAAGAAACTTATGTTTTAATGCACATTTCATGCGTATTAGAAAAAATTTTAACGATCATTTCATAAACATTACATTAAACCTTGAAATTATAAAAAGAGAAAAAGTCAAAATTTGCAGCAATTACTCTGGAGGCCAAAAATCTCTGATGCCATTCAAAATAGTGGCAAATGGTATCTGGATCTACAAATTTATAACGATGTTTTAAATCCTGCATAATTTATTTTAGTCAGTTTTATAAGCCTGCCATGAATCTGAAAAAATGATTGAGCCATCTTCTATATATTCTTTTATTTCTCCTATCAGTTCTTTCGGAAACTTTTACTATAAAACATTCATCAGTTTCTCGGAATAATTCTCCAAACAACCATTGCTGAGGAAGAATTCAAGTGGCTTTATTTTATTCGCTTTTAAAAGAGACTTTCATCAATCTCTACAATTTTTTTGGCCCTCCAATTTTTCCAAATTTTCTTGTTAGAAAGTTAGATATAAAAACTTCTGAGATTCCAATCAGTAACTGTACAATGACTTAACCCTTTATCTACCGATGGT
Source organism: Maratus speciosus (assembly GCA_963932465.1). Taxonomy (NCBI): domain Eukaryota; kingdom Metazoa; phylum Arthropoda; class Arachnida; order Araneae; family Salticidae; genus Maratus; species Maratus speciosus. The sequence continues at coordinate 361,919,161 of OZ010786.1, read as the reverse complement.
ACTTATAAGTACCATTAAAATAATTTGTTATAAAATTCATTTAATACATCTATTAGTTGTAATACAGTTTAGAATGAGTTATATATACATTACTTTATCTTGTTCCAAAAGCATTATTGGTTACACAAACCAAAAATATTTTTAAAAGGATGATTTCTTTTGCCTTTGCATCTTTTCTGCTTTCTTGGCGTTTGGGGGGGGGGGGGGGGGGTTAATTCGGATATACAGTGAAACTCGTTTAAGATACGCCCACTTAAGATACGATCCCGCTTAAGATACGAATTGTCTTCGGTCCCTTGAAAAATGACTATTAAACCTGTGTAAAATTACCCGCTTAATATACGTACGCATAATATACGATCCCGCTTAATATACGAAGAAAATTTGTCGTTTGATGACAAAAAACCCGCTTAATATACGAAATGGTGCTTATGTAATCCGTTTATCACGTGTGTTTAGGGCAGAATAGGTAAAAAGAGCAACTGAATTGCGCTATTGGAAAAGTACTCACGATACGATATTTACAATGTCGAAGAGATGGGCCTTTTTTTATTATTATTAATGCCTGATAAAACAATGGCTTTTAAGGCGAGAAATGTTCTGGAGGCAAACTGAGCAAAGGACGTATCACTGGTCTCGTTGGATCAAATATGAGCGGAATGGATAAATTAAAACTCCTCGTCATCGGCAAGTCGCGGAATCCTCGCTGCTTTAAAAATGCTAGAAATCTGCTCTTCGATTATAAAAAACATGGATGACAAGCGATATTATTCGATACGTGGATTTGCAAGTTCAATGAACGAATGAAAAAAAAAGAGTCCAGGAAAGTACTGCGTCATGACGAAAACTGTCCCGCCCATCCCAAGGATATCCCCGGTTTACAAAACATGAAACTAGTCTTTTTACCACCCAATGCGACTAGCGTAGTTCAACCTGTCTATGGGTTCAACTGATAGATCAGGGCATAATTCATGTTCCCAAAATGAAATACAAAAGTCATGTCGTTGTACGTCATTTATTTACCTCTTATACGCATGCATTTTCTGAGCGCGTCCTGGGAAGACGTAACACCAACCACCATTCTGTTGTGAACTGCTTCTGTAAAGCCTTTGACATCGATTGCACTTTGCAAAACGTTGAAATCGCAGAAGAGGAGCAGCATCAAGAAGAATGCTAAGATTAGGACTCATTTGTCAAAATTGACGATCAGATTGTAACAAATGAAGTTTTCTATCGCATATATAATCAGGGCCGTAGCAAGGTCTTCAGAGGCCCCCCCCAAAACATATTTTTCGGGCCCCCCCTCTAAGATTTTAGAGAAATATCTATATTTAATTTTCCAACCGAGTTCCATTGTATAACAACACCAGCGAAGTTTCGCTGGTCGAATTTTCCAAAACGAACTTCAAATTGAACAAATTTGTAGTTAGACTGCACTGCTTTCGGCAGCATACACCCATAGGGGCTATGTCCGCTCCGATCTCGAATCATACGAACCTTGAATTATTGTAATTTTTTTATTTAGATCCAGATTAAATTCAAATTTTCAACATTTCGTCCACGTTGCTGCAGGAACAGATTTGATATTTTTACAATGTGAATTTAATCAAAGGACTTGCAAAATTTAACTGAGAATTCTTCCATTTAGGAAAAAAATGTCAAAAAAATCGCCGAAGAACGCGAAAGAACGCCAAAAATTGCATAAAAATTTTCAAAGTTCATAGAGATCAAACTTTACTCATATTGGGTTAAAAGCCGTTTTTTATTTATTTATTTATTTATTTTTTTTTTTTTTTTTTTTTTTTTTTTTTTTACGAATATATAAAAAAACTACCAGAAAAGTGAAAAAAAGCTAAAAATCACATAAAAATTCTCGAAAATTTTAAAAACAGCAGAGGACAAAATTTGGCAAAAAAGTTTGAAACTGAATTCCTTTTACAAATGTAGAATTGCTAAGTATTGTTCATAAACAAAATAAATAAATAAAAAATATGGAAGTCGCTTTCGTATTTTCAATTTTCTCTTCAGTTTGACAATGCTATCAGCGTGGCCCAGACAGATTTTCTTTAAGCAGAAAATATTCACTTATAACAATTTTTTTCCCTCTCGGATTGGTGCCTTTTATTAAATACATATATATGTACAGATTTACTAATTAAAAAAAAAAAATACTTTTGGGATGTTGTTTTCATATATTCCGCTTTTCTCCAGTTTAAAATTGTCACCCAAGTTGAAATTTAAGAAAAAAAAAATACCTTCGGATAGAAGGTACCTTTCTTTGGGCAACGAAGACGGGATTCCTAGTAGCTAATAATAAAGACAGACGTTTGTCTGTCCAGAGTTTTTCTTTGTCTGACAAGATGTTTTTCTGTTTCAAAAAGATGTTCTGTTTCACAAGATGTTTTTCTGTTTCAAAATTTGACAGGAAGGTTACCTGTATGCCTGAAGTTGCTCGAAACAGGTTTTTAAATTTTTTGATTCGAATTTTTTTCATTTAATTTTTTACGATATTTTTTGTATTTTTTCGAGTTTCGTGCTTTTTCCACACATTCATAAAAGGAATAAATTTTCAATCCATCTTTCTATTTTAGCCGAATATAGTAAAGTAGTCTTCTTCGATTTTTAAATATTTCGCGAATTTTTTATGTGATTTTTAACTTTTTTTCGCGTATTTTTTGACATTAGTAAAAAGAATCAGGTTTCAGTCTTTTAGCCCGATGTACTAAATTTTGTCCTTTGCGATTTTTGAATTTTTCACGAACGTTTTTTTTTACCCTTTTAAAGACCCCCGTGATTAGAAGAGATTTTATTTCACATTTGAAGAAACTTTCGTCTTTAGAAAGGAAAATTACTAGAAATTTTGATGTTTTATTCGCGACTTCTTCGTGTTATGAAGAAAAAAGTCATGCGTAAAAGTTCAGTTTCTAATAGGGAAAAGTACAATGCAGCAAAGTTTGCGGAACACTCCTGTGATTTGACTTGACAAAAATGCATCTTCAAATTTAGTAAGGATCTCAGGTAATTTTTATGTTAGATTGGTGAGTTTTCTATATTTTCGCGTAAAATGAGAAAATCAAATCAAAGCTTTTTTTGTGTGTGTGTGTTTGAATGAAAGAAAAAGTTACGGAAAAAATCCTTCAATTTACTGATTTCTTTCTTTCTTTCTTTCTTTTTTTCTTGGAGAGACAGTGTAAAAGGAACCCAGTTTCTATCTTTTATCCCAATATAGTAAAAATTTTGCCATCTGCGGCACGGATTTTTGACATCCCTAAAAGGAATCAGGTTTCAGACTTTTAGCTCAATATAGAAAATATGTCCATAGAAATTTCTGAATTTTTTACGAACGTTTTATGTGATTTTTAACATATTTTTGTCTTTCACGGCAATTTTTTCACATTCCAGTTACAATCTTTTGGCTCGATATAATCAATTTTCTCTCAGCGATTTTTGAATTTTTGCCCAATTTTTTATAAGATTTTTACACTTTTTTTTCGCGTTTTGCGGAGTTTTTTGACATTTTTTTTTTTGAAACCAAAGAATTATCCAGTAGATTTTGCTGCTGTCATAATTAAGCTGAAGTGGAAAAATAACAAATTTGTTCCTGTAGTAACGTGAGCTACGATGCTGGAAAAGTATACTTTTATCTGGATACTATCACTTTT